>BPTQ01000009.1:100859572-101377230 GCA_019973895.1 Chrysanthemum seticuspe
AACTTATTACATAACTTTTTTTTTTAAGAAATGGATAACTTATTCTGTTAATTTGTTAATTTTTCAGGAAGCTATTTCTGATCTGAAAAGATGTATATCACATTTTTCATTGCATGATGATATTCTTTCAAAAGATGAAGAAGTTGTTAATCTTAAGAAAGTACTTTTGTCGCTTTTAATTGGAAAAGATGAAACAGAAAAACAAAGAAGTGAAGGTGTAGTTAACGTGGGATTTGCTAAAGAAACAGAAATACGAAATGAAGGATGTGCCAAAGAAAGTAATGATAAGATCCATGATGAATCAGAGAATACAAGTAATATTCAAATGATTTCACGTGAAGTGGTACAACCTTTAAAAGTTGTTGAAGAAAATGCTCCTATTGCGGATCTTTCTATTGCTGATGAAACAAGTTTTCCTGAGGAAGCTGCCAAACAATATTTGAACGAAAATGAAGATGATTACACAGCCAATGAATTGGTTACTCCTTCAGAAGAACATGAAGATGGTAATGTTAAAAGCAATTCAGTTGACATCGTGTGTGTCGAAAATGTTCACAAAGGATATAATGATAATATGGATTTTGCTACAGTTTCTATAGGCAGTGTTAAAGTTGTTAAAAAAAGTGCTGCTGCATGTGCTGAGAGTCCGCTGAAGAAAATGTTGCTAATGCTGATGTTTCTATTGGTGATGCTCCTACTTTTGATCTTCCTACTGCTGTAGCTTCAGAAGAATTTCCAGATTTGGCTGATACAGAAATGGATGATCCAAGCACAAAAGCATATGAAGAATTGTCACACGTACAAGATGAAATGCGTGATATAGAAGATGAAGGGCTTGTCAAAGAAAATAGTGATTGTGTACAAACTAAGAAAGATTTCTTTGTAGTATCTGATAAATTGGTTAAAGAAAGTGTTGCTGCATTTGCTGAGAGTACTGCTGAAGAAAATGTTGCTAGTATTGATGCCCATACTCTTGATGTTCGTACTGCTGCAGTTTCAAAAGAAGTTCAAGATTTGGCTGATACAGAAATGCATGATGCAATAGAACATGAAGGGCTTGTCAAAGAAAATAATGTTAACATGGAATTGGTTGCATTTTCTATACACAGTGATTCTTTAAAAACTAAGAAAGATGTCTTAGAAGTAGATGATATTGAGAAATTTGAAGACTCTGTTAGGCCTGAGATGCAGATAGATGATGTCATAGAAACTAATAAAGTGGTTAAAGAAAGTGTTGCTGAAGAAAATGTTCCTAATGATAATTTTTCTACTGCTGATGAATCATGTTTGCCTAAGGATGAAGATGCCAACAGAAAGTCAGAGTTAGAAGACAAAGGAAGTAATGTTATCATAGAATTGGCTGCAGTTTCTCTACACAGTGATTGTTTAGAAACTAAAAAAGATGTCTTACAAGTAGATGAGATTGAGAAATCCGAAGACTCTCTTAGGCCTGAGATGCAGATAGATGATGTCATAGAAACTAATAAAGAGGTTAAAGAAAGCGTTCCTAATGATCATTTTTCTACTGCTGATGAAGCATGTTCACATGAGTATGAAGATGCTGACAGAAAGTCAGAGTTTGAAGAAAGTGAAATTTCAAACAAACATTTGAAAGAAGTTGATGATCACAAAGACAACGAGAAAGAAAAAAGCGCAACTATCACAAAGTTAGAAGAAGGCATTGATGCTTATGAATCTTTTGATGAAAGTGACAAGTATGTCAAAGTGAAGAAAACTTTTGAGAAAGAAGATCAAAATACAGCTAACTTTGCAGGTAATCAACCTGACATGCCAGTGGGTTCTAGCAGTGGTGATGTACTCCCAAAAGAATCTATTGATGTCACGCAATCCCAAAGCAATCTGGTTAATCAAATTGGTAAGGGCACGAGTGACACCACCAAATGTATCCTTCAGGAAGAAGAACCATTTGAAGAACAGATATGTGAAGATGATGAGATGTTAGATACTGAAGATGATGATTTTGATAAGAATGAAACATTTACAGGTGATGATGTTTTGAAGTGTATCAAGGCTGAAGAGGAATATTTAAATATTTCTGAGAGTTCTACTTTTGATGAAAAACTTTCTAGTGCTGTTTCTACTGATGTTAGTATGGAAGATTCTGTTATTGATGTTGAGAGAAATCAAATCGATAATCTTGCCATTCAGGTACAATTTCATATCTAATTAATTATTTTTTTTATTTTATTAGTGAATAGTAGTAAAAATAATATCTTATATAAGTGCACTTTAATACGCTTTTTCAGGTTTTTCAAAAACATGATTTGAATATCAAAGGAAATGAAGAGAAGCTAAAACGAAGAAAAAAATCATGCATCCTTTTTGAATCTCCATATATGAACAAAAGAGTTGAGACTATAATGGAATTCAAATCACAGGTTGAAAAACTATTCCCGAAAATGATTCTATCCGATACAGAGAAAAATGATTTGTAAGTTTTTAAAACTTTACATAATTTTAATTTTTAATTTTTTACATGTAATTTCTATATGCTAGTATATAATAATTTCTATTTGTTACTTTATAGGGAGGAGATTTTCAGTTATGGGAAAGTAAAAGGAATTTTAAGAGTTCATATCAAGTGTCTTGCTTCTGAAACAGAGATTGAGCGTGAAGTTATTGATAACTTTGTTAGTATCCTCAATTTTGAAGAAAATTTAACAAAGGATGCTTTAAAAAGTTTTAGACATTACTTCAAAACAGTGATGATTGTAAGTTAATATATATTTTTGTATCTTAATTTTTCTTTCATTATACACAAATATGTTTTGTTTGTAACTTTTTGCATTTTGTTTTTGTTTTTAATAGCCAGAAGATCTTAAGGAATATGAAAAAGATGAAGAAGCACATTGTCTAAAGTTTAAACGCTATGTTGAAGATCAGTTTGATAATGATAAAAAAGATATGTCAATGGAAAAAATCGAACTGGTAATGTAATCTATCTTTAATATTAACATAATAATAGTCATCTTTTATTTGATTTTAATTTCATTTTTAATAGGTGTTCTTTCCAATCCTTGCATATGAGCACTATTATGTAATAGTTTTCAACATAAGGAATGGTCGTGCTGTTATTTTAGACAACAGTAATTCAGGTGCTTCATATAATGCAAAATACAAGCACGTTTTTGATTATGTGGTAAGATTTGATTTTTTTTTACTTTATACTTTTTCCTGTTCAGTATATTTTTTGTGTTGTTCTCATTCATTTTTATTCTTTTCAGAAATGTCTGTTATCATATTATTTGCTTGATAAGAGCCATCCAAATATTTCTTTTTTGCTGGATTCAAGTGCTGAAATAATTCAACTAAAATGGTGAACTAGACAAGATAAAGTTAATTGTGGTTTATATGCGATGACACATATGGAACTTTACGAGGCTCAAGATGAAAATTGGGAAACAGGTCTTTTAGTAGAAAATGACCCAAATCGTCGAATGCAGATGGATGTGTTGAGAAGTAGATACATTACAAAGCTTTTGCTTCATGAGATCAATATACATAGACAAAAATTGATAAAGTATGCAGAGGAGTGGATGGAAGAACATCCAGATGAATATGAAAAAGAAGGAACGAAAGCAAAAGTTAGCAAAATCATTAAAAGAGAAGGTATGAGTATTCAACAGAGATTCAACGAAGAAAGGATAGTTTTGTTGGACTGTAAGCTTTCGTTAGATTCAAGGAATATGGAGCAAGTTTTGAAATTTTGCAGATTCAGAAGACATTATGGATATAAAAAAATTATTAAAGTCGATGTTGAGCAAGTGAATGGATCTTTAAGATACTTGCTGATGTTAGAATACAATTCAAAAGACACAATTTCGCATCAAGATCTTCCTTTTTTAGGACTTCAAGAATGGAAAGATTTTATGTTCTGTATTTACAAAAGTAATACAGAGAGCAATCTGAAGAAAAAAATCATAAAAGAAATTCAAAGCATTTTCGTAAAAGCCTACATGCTGAATGAGATCACAGTTGACGAGTGTTATCAATCATATATTGGGTTGACTCATTTCACATCCTTTGTTCATTAACCGTATTTTGTAGATTGTTGTAGAAGAGTTTTATCTGGAGATCGTCCATGTTTTCGAAGAGTTCCAGATGGTATCATCTTTCAAGACCTTAAGTATTACGAAGAACCTGAAGCAGGGCTTTGTTACTTAAACAAGGAAAATAAGAAATGCTTTCAAAGTTATTCTGGAATAACTAATCTTTCGATTTTGCATATGGTTGTTTTTTTCAAGTTGTGCATAACGGATCAAAATGCAAAATTCAAAAAGAGAGTTTTGAGAGCATTACATTTTAAGACAAAAGCTTTATCAAAATATCCAGAATTTGAAAAGGTCAAGGAAGAAGCAATGATTTGAAGTTTGAAGTCGAAGATTTCAAGGTAAGAATCTTTTTAATTTTTTTCTTTTTTTTTTTTTTTTTTTTTTTTTTTTTAATTTTAATTCATTTTTGTTAGAAATGTTTTTAAATTTACAGAAACATCAAAGTTCAGAAACAGATGGGAATAATACGAAGTTACTTTCTCTGACAGATGAAAAACCAGAGATAGATGGGCTTGCAGATGGGTTTGATTATGATCATGTTCATGAAGCTTCTTCAAATTCGAACAAAATGGTATTTTATTTTATTTGTTTATTTTTTATTTTTATTTTAATAACATACACTGTCATTAAACTAATTTTATTAACATTTCAAATATATATATATATATATATATATATCACAGACTTGTCGTTCTTATTTTTATTTTAATAACATACATTATAATTTCAGCTTATGGTTGTTGTTGAAGCACTCAATGAATTAAGTAATTCTGTAGTAAGTATTTTATATGAGCACAAATTTTTATATGTGTGAAACAAATTATGTTTTTAATGTAAGTTTTTCTTTTTTTATTCGTAATAGGCTTTAATTGAGTGTCCTGAGCCAATAAACTTTTTCCGGTCAACTTCGTCATCTGATGATGATGATTCTGAAGAAGAGGATTCAAATGAGTCCGACGATATTCAACGGATTCAGGTAGATGATAAATAAGTAATGTAGATTGCACATGGTTATTTATTTTATTTTTTTTACATTTTGTAATTATTTTTTGATTTTAAACTTGCAGATGATAGATGGAGCTGAAACTCTTTACAATTTAAGAAATATTGTTAACAAAAGAGTTGATAATGAAGATTCTGTACAAGTAGATACTTATGTACAAACACACTCAAAGAATATTAGACAAAAGAATCCAACAACAGTTTTGAAGTCACCATTCAATGTTAGAAAAGTTGATATAAAAAGTAAATTAAATAAGAACGACAAGTCTGTGATAGAGTTAATAAAGAAAAAGAACAACAGCAAAATTGCGTAAGTTATTTGTTTATTTATTTTATTTATTAACTAATGTTATTATTATCAGAATAAAATCATACAAAATTTATTAACTATTTTTATTATTTTAATACAGGGAGCATTTTTTTGGGTCAGATTTTTATTGTGTTGTCAATCGGAGCTATTTTAAAGATCTGATTAATAAAACAAAACAGATTACCTCAAACATCATAGATATTTGGACTATTGTGTTGAATTTTCAAGAAAAATATAGAAGTCGTGGATCACGCTTAAGATTATTTCTTAACACTGAAGCAATGGTATGTCTTCTTGTTTTTCATTTTTTATTACACTGTTATTATTTTTTTAAGAAAACAAAGCGTTTATAATCTTTTTATTTTCAAATTTAATTCAGGGACCTCGAAGAGAAAAAAGGGGACTTGGATATAAAAAGATACAAGAAGAATTTTTGAATGCAATCAATTTTGCATGCAATAATTTTCTGAATTGTAATAATCTATCGACAGTTAATCTGGTAAGTTTAAATTTTCTTTTCTTAAATCATTAAATGTGACAAAACATTTGTTTGTTGCTACAGTAGGAACATTTGTTGCATTATGTATTTTGTTGTTGCAACAGCAGTTTATTTGAAATTAACTATTTGTACTTTAGAAATCATATATTTTACGACAACAAGAAGTTGTACTTTATCTATACTTAATAATTGAGGAGCTATAATTAAGTATTTACTAAATTTACAAATTAAATATTAGTAAGCGGTTGTACTGCGATTTTATTGTGGTTGTGGTTGTTTTACTGCGATTTATTGTAGTAAAACTTTTAAACCAACAGTGATTGAAGTTGTACTAGCAGTAGTTTCAGCAGTAGCAACATTTTGTTGCAGCAGCAGTAACATTTGTAACACTTTATCTGATATCACATTAAAAATTTTGTTATTTCCATTTAAAACTATTAAATTTAATTTTAATATTACAATATATACTTATTTGAATTTTACTATACTCTTTATTAATATTTTACTTTTTTCTGTTTCAGGTTTTTTTCCCAGTATGTAGGCAAAATTATTTCTATGTTTATTGCTTCAATCTCTTCAATCCGTCATTTGTCATTATTGACAATCTAAAGGAAAGTGGTGCTATATATGGAAATACAACTCAAAGCTGGTAATATCATTATTATTATTTTGGGAAAATGGCACGAAAAGTCATCAAACTTGACACTTAGTGTCATTGTGTGTAGCGACCTATTTTTTTTGTCATTGTGACACAAACCTTTTGGGATCGTGCTATTGTGTGTATCGGTGACTTGTTTAACTTGTTGTAGCAGGTCATGTTAACGAACGTTAACTTTTTTATTGCACCGTTAGTCCTTTTCGTCTGTTTTTAACGACCGTTATTATATTATTGCACCGTTAGTCATTTTCGCCCGTTTTTACATGTTTTCGTCCGTTTTTGCACTTTTCCGTCCGTTTTTGCACGGTTTCATCCGTTTTTACACGTTTTCGTCCGTTTTCACACGTTTTCGTTTGTTTTTACATGTTTTTACACGTTTTCGTCCGTTTTTTACACGTTTTCGTCCGTTTTTACACGTGTTCATCCGTTTTTACACGTTTTCGTCCGTTTTTACACGTTTTCGTCCGTTTTTACACGTTTTCGTCCGCTTTTACACGTGTTCTTCCGTTTTTACACGTTTTCGTCCGCTTTTACACGTGTTCATCCGTTTTTACACGTTTTCGTCCGTTTTTACACGTTTTTCGTCCGCTTTTACACGTGTTCTTTCGTTTTTACACGTTTTCGTCCGTTTTTACACGTGTTCATCCGTTTTTACACGTTTTCGTCCGTTTTTACACGTTTTCGTCCGTTTTTACACGTTTTTACACGCTTTCGTTCGCTTTTACACGTGTTCTTTCGTTTATACACGTTTTCGTCCGTTTTTACACGTGTTCATCCGTTTTTACACGTTTTCGTCTGTTTTTACACGTTTTCGTCCGCTTTTACACGTGTTCTTCCGTTTTTACACGTTTTCGTGCGTTTTTACACGATTTCGTCCGTTTTTACACGTTTTCGTCCGTTTTTACACGTTTTCGTCCGTTTTTACACGTTTTCTTTCGTTTTGGTCCGTTTTTACACGCTTTTACACGTCTTCTTCCGTTTTTACACGTTTTCGTCCCTTTTTACACGTTTTCGTGCGTTTTTACACGATTTCGTCCGTTTTTACACGTTTTCGTCCGTTTTTACACGTTTTCGTCCGTTTTCACACGTTTTCGTCCGTTTTCACACGTGTAAAACGAAGAAAAAAAAACGTGTAAAAAGGACTAAAATGTGTAAAAAAACGAGCGAAAACATGTAAAAACGTACGAAAACGTGTAAAGTCGAAAACGAAAACGAAAAAAACGTGTAAAACGAAAACATGTAAAAAAAACGTTTTTACACGTACGAAAACAAAAAAAATGTGTTAAATGGACGAAAACGTGTAAAAACGGACGAAAACGTGTAAAAACGGACGAAAAAGTGTAAAAACGGACGAAATTGTGAAAAAACGGACGAAAACGTGTAAAAACGGACGAAAACGTGTAAAAACGGAAGAAGACGTGTAAAAGCGTGTAAAAACGTGTAAAAACGGACGAAAACGTGTAAAAACGGAAGAAGACGTGTAAAAGCGTGTAAAAACGTGTAAAAACGAAAGAAAACGTGTAAAAACGGACGAAAACGTGTAAAAACGGACGAAAAAGTGTGAAAACGGACGAAATTGTGTAAAACGGACGAAAACGTGTAAAAACGGACGAAAACGTGTAGAAACGGAAGAACACGTGTAAAAGCGTGTAAAAACGGACGAAAACGAAAGAAAACGTGTAAAAACGGACGAAAACGTGTAAAAACGGACGAAAACGTGTAAAAACGGACGAAAACGTGTAAAAACGGAAGAACACGTGTAAAAGCGGACGAAAACGTGTAAAAACGGACGAAAACGTGTAAAAACGGATGAACACGTGTAAAAACGGACGAAAACGTGTATAAACGAAAGAACACGTGTAAAAGCGGACGAAAACGTGTAAAAACGTGTAAAAACGGACGAAAACGTGTAAAAACGGACGAAAACGTGTAAAAACGGATGAACACGTGTAAAAACGGACGAAAACGTGTAAAAACGGACGAAAACGTGTAAAAACATGTAAAAACGAACGAAAACGTGTGAAAACGGACGAAAACGTGTAAAAACGGACGAAACCGTGTAAAAACGGATGAACACGTGTAAAAACGGACGAACACGTGTAAAAGCGGACGAAAACGTGTAAAAACGGACGAAAACGTGTAAAAACATGTAAAAACGAACGAAAACGTGTGAAAACGGACGAAAACGTGTAAAAACGGACGAAACCGTGCAAAAAACGGACGGAAAAGTGCAAAAACGGACGAAAACATGTAAAAAACGGGCGAAAATGACTAACGGTGCAATAATATAATAACGGTCGTTAAAAACATACGAAAAGGACTAACGGTGCAATAAAAAAGTTAACGGTCGTTAACATGACCTGCTACAACAAGTTAAACAAGTCACCGATACACACAATAGCACGATCCCAAAAGGTTTGTGTCACAATGACAAAAAAAATAGGTCGCTACACACAATGACACTAAGTGTCAAGTTTGATGACTTTTCGTGCCATTTTCCCTATTATTTTTATATATATGTAACAAATTTAAGGTTAATATTTTTATTTTTTAATTTTTTTTTTGTTTTTTCAGTTCAAATTGTTTTGTCATTATCTAAATGTTTCAAAGCACTCAAAGGTTGAACAGATTTCAAAGTGTGTTCCTCGAAAACTTGAAATGCAATGGCAAACATCGAAAAATAAAACAGATTGTGGCATTTTTACTATGAGACACCTTGAATTCTATTCTGGAAGCGAGGACAAACAATGGAGATCTATATTTAAGCAAAATGGAAGTAAAGATGAATTGGCATCATTGAGAAATTTGTATGCTGTAAAGATTTTATTAAGTGATGCTAACAAATTCAAGGAGGAGATTATAACGGAAGCAGCAAAATTGTAATTTTTTTTTTTTTAATATTCACTGTTATATACGTATATTATGAGTAGATATAGTGAGTCTACTTTTTAGCTACTTTCATATATAAAAATACTTGGATTTTTTTTAAATGTTAAACAGTTGCACAAAAATTATGTAAAAGTTTGAATACACTATAAAACAGTTGCATAAAATTAGGCCTAATTTTTAAGGCCCATTTCAGTAAACCTCATTTTAACTTTTTGTTGAATGCACTTATAATATTTGTAACATTTATATCAATTACATTATAAATCATTCATCACAATCATTTACGTATACTTGAAATGCCGTGTTCTTTCTGTTCAGAGGGTACATGCACTCCGAATTGTGCTAATTTGCAGGATTCTTTTAAGATTTACAAAGATTTTAATGTTGATGCTGAAGCAAAATATCAAGAGATGATAACCAGTTTAAAGAATTTGAAAAATCATAATGCTATTGTCAAAGATAAGTATCAAGAGATGGATGAATGTGCCAAAAACCTTATCAACATACTCAAAGAAGTTGCTGCTGATGCTGATAATTTTTAGGATTTTTATGTTTGTCTTTCGAATATGTTTAACAATGTCTTTTGTAATGTAATAATGTTTAATTAAATATAACAGTTTAATTTAATTATGTTAAAATACTTTATGAGTTAAAAAATAAAAAGATAAGAAGCCATTTATTATTTTTCTCCTCGAGATTCGATCAAATCAAATAAAAAACTCATTTATTGTTCCTATAAAAGAGCCTTTTCGTTTACCACTTTGCTTTTATAAAATTAAACTCTTCCATTACAAAGAAATAACATAAATCTTTCTTTCATTCTACAAAAACTAAAAGTCATATTTAGTGCAACCATGTACTTCGTTTTTATATTTTTCTATATTATTTACGACCCTGGAGGTTATTCTATGGTTTTTTATATGCTAAGAAACTTAGATATTTTACCGAAATTTGTAATAGATGTAGAAGCTCTATTTAAATATGTGTAAAATCATTTTAAATTTTCTTCTACATCTATTATATACATGTTAGTACCATGGTATGAAACCTAGATATTTTACCGAATGTCGCCATGGTACAAAAGCAGAAATGTGATAAGTTAGATAGGTGTATAGAGTATTTTAAAATATTCTGAATCTATTGAGCTTGACACATTTCCACTTTTTTATTAATGTTTTTATTCATATTGTGATAAGAAAAAATTATATGAATATTGAGTATATTCTTATAATTTATTCTTTTCTTATAATTATAAGTGTTTCAATCTCTTCAGATTCAGATTCTGAATGGGGAGAGTACATGAATTTATACATTTTGAAAAATTCTTACTCGTATAATGTAAGAAAATGAAGAACATGAATTTGAAGATCAATTATGGAAGATGAAGATGAATATTTTTAAAAAGAAATGAAGATGAAGAAGAACATGAAGATGAAGATCAATTGTTATTGTAGAAAATTTTTAATTTTAATGGTTTTTATTAAAATTTAAATTAATGTAAATTAATTATAGTTTATTTCAGTGAATTCCTACCAAGATATGCTATGTTTTGTAGCTTAACTGATATGTTTTTTGTGTTTCTTTTTGTTATAATATTGAATTTTTGTTACATTTTTTAATCTGTTGACTTTATAAGTCAAACAAAAGATATTTTAAATACTAACAATTCGGTGTACCTTTAAAGAAATTTTAATATATAAATGTTCTAATTTAATATATTTTTGAGTAGTTTTTGACGTTACTATTATTTTTTTAAACTGATATTTGAGCTATATTATTTAAAAAATGTTATATTAATTTTGGAACATTTATTTTAATAAATGTGTTTAAAATCTCAGTAAATTAATATCACAGTAACTTATTATCACACTAAAATAAAAATAGTGTAACTTAATATCACACTAAAATGTTATTTCAACTAATATCAGAGTTAGTAAAATTGCAAAGATTAATCAATTCGTATATTATGATATTATCATTCTATTTTAAATTAATATTAAAATAGTGTGATATTAAGATATTTTTTTAATATCAGATTAAATATCAAAGTTAGTTCTCTATAGTATATCACACTATTTTAATATCAGACTGCCTTAAACAAAATATTAATATTCAAATCCTATTTTTTATTTTTATTTTATTATAATTGCATGTTATAATGAGGTATATCTGTTAATATTGTCTAAATATCACACTTAGTTTTACTTTTACATACATGTCAAATAGTGATGAAATTAACTCAAAGTTTTACATTTAATTTTCATATAGTTTTTCAATAATGTTTGCTTTTTTTAATTCATGTTTTTTTTATATATATTTTTTACATTCAAGATATTTGTATTACTATCAGAGTTAGTTGCATAAATTTATGATATTGTATTACTATCACTGTCTTAATATCACAGTTAGTAAAATTTCAATTAATATCAGAATTAGTAACCTGGATGACAACTTTAAATATTTAGTGACTTAAGATAAATTTTGACGTTATTAAAGTATTTGTTGAAAACTTTAAATATTAAAGTATTTGTTGAAAACATATATACATAACACGCTATTATACATGTCAGATTTTATAATGATGAAAAGTACCTCCTCGAGACACAAAATATTACTTTTTATGTGCAACTGACATATATGTCAGATAATTCTTTCGAAATTCCTAGCAGCATTTTTTCAAACTGATATATGAGCTATCAATGTCAGATACTATTTAAACTGATTTGACAATACAATATTTAAAATGATTTGACTATACAAATATATAATATCAGAGTTAGTTGTCTAGAGATATATGATATTGTATTTCTATCACAGTGTCTAGATATATGCTATAGTAAAATTTCAATTAATATCAGAGTAAATAAAATGAATGACTGAAAGAAGATATTAATATTGTATTAATGTCAAATTTTATTGTTTAATTATGATATTATCTTAATATCAAAGTTAGATAATTTAAATTGAATTATATATATAAAATATCATATTAATGTTTGTATTTTAATAAAAAAATTAATACTAACTAAATATAATATTTTCAAAAATTTAATATGACGTATACATATTGATATTCTCTTAATATCAGAGTTAGTTGGCCTATGACGTAGTAAATTTCAATATTTTTAATGAGTAAGTTTCAATATTTTTTGAAATTCAAGATATTGTATTACTATCAAAGTTAGTTGCATAATATGATACTGTATTACTATCAGAGTGTCTTAATATCAGAGTTAGTAAAATTTCAATTAATATCAGAGTTATTAAAATTTCAAAGATTAATCAATTCATATATTATGATATTATCATACTATTTAAAATTAATATTGTCTTAATATAAGAATTACTTTTTTTTATAAAGATATTTTTTTAATATCAGATTTAATATCAAAGTCAGAGTTAGTTGTCTTAATATATGATATTCTGTTGATATCATAGTTTTGAAACAAAATATTTAAAATCAAAATCAAAAAAATTTATTATTTTTTATGTTCTATGACGAATACATGTTAATATTCTCTTAATATCATAGTTAGTTTACATTTATTAAGTAATTTGCAACTGACATATATTTCAGAATGTAAATTTGTAGATTAGGATTTTTTTTTTTTTTTTTTTTTTTTAAATTTCACATTTTTTAATAAATTTTTTTTTTTGTAAATTTATAAATTTGTCAGATTTTATAATGATGAAAAGCACCTCCTCGAGACACAAAATATTACTTTTTATGTGCAACTGACATATATGTCAGATAATTCTTTCGAAATTCCTAGCAGCATTTTTTCAAACTGATATATGAGCTATCAATGTCAGATACTATTTTTAATATCTCTGTAACTTAATATCACAGTAACTTAATATCATAATAAATTAAAATAGTGTAATTCTTTCGAAATTCCTAGCAGCATTTTTTCAAACTGATATATGAGTTATCAATGTCAGATACTATTTAAAATGATTTGACAATACAATATTTAAAATGATTTGACTATACAAATATATAATATCAGAGTTATTTGTCTAGAGATATATGATATTGTATTTCTATCACAGTGTCTAGATATATGCTATAGTAAAATTTCAATTAATATCAGAGTAAATAAAATGAATGACTGAAAGAAGATATTAATATTGTATTAATGTCAAATTTTATTGTTTAATTATGATATTATCTTAATATCAAAGTTAGATAATTTAAATTGAATTATATATAAAAAATATCATATTAATGTTTGTATTTTAATAAAAAAATTAATACTAACTAAATATAATATTTTTATTCTTAAAATACTATTAAGAATATTATTACCACTACATCTGAGCATATAAGGAAATAAAGTAAGCAGTTGTACTTTAAATATTATTCATTTTTTAAGGGATCTCTATATTCGTTTGTACAAATCACTATGTTTTTTGCCTATAAATATTCCATCAATCACACATAGAAAAACATAAAAAAAAAATTTCTTCATTTTCATTTTATGTTTTTTTTGCAGTTTTAATATAATGAATGTTTTTATATTAAAAATCTATTTTTTCGTATCATCGATAATTTATTATCTTTGGAAGATTTTTTTATTTCTATATTTTTTAAATCGAAATCTAGATATTCTACCGAAAGTATTTGTTATTGAAGAAAAAAATGTTTATCAATCATTATATTTCAGGACCATATAAGTTTTTCTTCAACTAACTTTTCAACTTTGCTTTTTCTAACAAAGCATTTGTTGATAACATTCGTTTCAAATGCAATCTAACAAAGCATTTGTACAGAACATTCATATTCAGCTTCAAAACCAGTTCTATGAGGCTTGGAGCAGATGCCATAGTTTTCAGCCGCCACATAGTTGACGGGTATGCCCCTAAATATGTGCCCTTTTATGCTATTTTATAATGAGTAATTGTTTTGACATCAAGATTCCCTAGTGTGGATGTTATTGTATTGTCTAATTACATTTACTGTGTTGGTACTATCAAAAATGTATCTTCTTAATACATGTAATGTATGCCAGTCTGAAATATATATTATTATTATATATGACGATTGGTAGTATGTAACATGTATTTCAGTAATAGGAAGAAAATACAAGAGAGATGCAGAATCTGAAAAATAAGTTAGATAGGTCTATAGAGTATTTTAAAATATTCTGAATCTATTGAGCTTGACACATTTCCACTTTTTTATTATTGTTTTTATTCATATTGTGTATATTCGTATAATTTATTCTTTTCTTATAATTACAAGTGTTTCAATCTCTTCAGATTCAGATTCTGAATGGGGAGAGTACATCATTTTGAAAAATTACTCGTATAATGTAAGAAACGGAAGAACATGAAGTTGAAGATCAATTATGGAAGATGAAGATGAAGATTTTTAAAAAGAAATGAAGATGAAGAATAATATGAAGATGAAGATCAATTGTTATTGTAGAAAAATTTTAATTTTTAATGGTTTTTATTAAAATATAAATTAATTAATGTTTATTTTCAGTGAATTCCTACCAAGATATGCTATGTTTTGTGTGTTTCTTTTGTTATAATATTTAATTTTTTATTTAAAAAAATGTTATATTAATTTTGGAACATTTATTTTAATAAATATGTTTAAGTTAGAAGTTTATATTATTTTAAAAAATGTTATATGTCAGAAACATAATATCACACTAACTTAATATCACACTAAATTAAAATAGTATCAATGATATTTGATATTTTTCAAAATATCACACTAACTTATTATATAGCAGATATTTTTCAAAATGATATTTGAGCTATCAATGTCAGATACTATTTAAAATGATTTGACAATACAGTATCACTTTATCTGTAATAAAAATAATATTAATATCATTTTTAAATTTTATTTTCCATGTATAATTTAAAGGTTAATTATATTATTTAAAAAAATGTTATATTAATTTTGGAACATTTATTTCAATTAATATCAGAGTTAATAAAATTTCACAGATTAATCAATTCATATACTATGTCTTTTTTCTTAATCATCACTTTCAATCAAAACCTTTTTTAAGTTTGGTGTTTAATTTTGACAACTTTTAATATATTATTCTGTTTTTATTGTACCTCCTCGATTTTATAATGATGAAAAGTACCTCCTCGAGACACAAAATATTACTTTTTATGTCCTACTGACATATATGTCAGATAATCTTTAAAGTTGATTTTGACTGTACACAAGAAATTAATGTATATAGTTATCATATTTCATAAATATAGTTATTTAAAATATTAAATATAACACATATTATTTTTAATGAATATAACTATCATATTTCATAAATATAGTTATTTAAAATATTAGTTGTCTTAATATTATTTTAATATTTAAAATCAAAATCAAACAAATTTAATATTTTGCATATTAAAAATTCAAAGATTAATCAATTCATATACTATGATATTATGATACTATTTAAAATTCAAATTAAATGCAAGAATTTAAGATGAGAGTTAGTTGTTATAAAATAAATGACTGAAACAAGATATTAAATTGTATTAATATCAAATTTTCTTTATTATATTATCTTAATATCAGAGTTAGCTGTTATATTTAAAACCAAAATCAAAGAAAAATTAATATTTTCATGTTCTATGACGTATACGTATTAATAATGTATTAAATATCAGACTTTTAGTTGGCTTATGACGTATACATATTTGAATATCTGTTTACATTTATTAAAAGTAAATGTATATAAATATCATATTAAAGATACCTCCTCGAGACACAAAATATCACTTTATCTGTGATAATCTTTAAAGTTGATTTTGACAATACACAAGACATTAATGAATATAATTATCATATTATTTTTTTTTTAATATAAATGTTTTACTTGATGTACTGTGATATTTAAAATCTTATGACGTATACATATTTTTGTTTTTTATTTTTAGCTATAAATTTAATTAATTTACATTTCATTTTTTTTAGAATCGGCAAATTTAATACTTTAAGTTTCAATATTATATTACTATGAAAATTTCACACTTTTAAATGATATCATAATATCTAAATTTCAGATAATATTTAAAAATTATTTATAATAACTATTATATTATTATTATCATAGTATGTAAATGTCATAGTTATAATAGTATGTAAATTTCGAATGGTATTTAAAAATTATTTAATATCACAGTAACTTAAATTTGTTTTTTTATCACCTAATATATAATGTCAGAAAAAAGACACATGGGTAAGAAGACTAGACGATACACATAAATTTGAGGAACAACCTTATCCTTATTTTTGCAATATAAATTTGAACATTCCCACTTCAAAAATGTACTCAAAAAAAATTGTTTAAATAAAAGGAATATTGTATCTCTTTTTTAAGAAAAGGTTTTTTTTTAGAAGTGTTTATCTAAGTAAGCTATTTTCAACAAAAAGGTTTGTGTTTTTGTTTACAACTTTATAATTTATGTTTATTTAATTCTTTAGACTGATTATATGTTCTTCTTCTTTTTTTTGATTTCAGAAATGCATATTTTAATTACTCATGAAGGGCAGTTTATTTTTATACCTCTTATTGTTGATTATGGAGGAATTAGAGTATTTATTTAAATTATCACTGAAACCTAAATATTTTACTGAATTTTATCAAATCTAAAGCATCTAAAATGTCAACTGGTATGTCAATCTCTCCAAAAGATGATCTACACCAGATAGAGATTGCTTATAGTTCAGATTTGATAATAGTATAATGATGCATTATTGGTGCATCTACCATCGCCTTCGAAAGGAGGATCAGAGTCTCAATTCCTTTGGCATTCTCGGATATGGTTGTTATGAAGAAAGACGAACACGAAAAGGAATGTTATGAATAATATAATATTACAATGATGCATTCGAAAGGAGGATCAGAGTCTCAATTCCTTTGGCATTCTCGGATATGGTTGTTATGAAGAAAGACGAACACGAAAAGGAATGTTATGAATAATATAATATTACAATGATGCATTATTGGCTCATCTACCATCGCCATTGATTTTATGAGAAAAAAATGAAGGAGTAACCTACTCAAAATAGGTTATGAAGAATATTTTTTGTTTGGTTTCAAATTTTGAAATGTGTTTTGATAACCTTTGTTGCTCAGTTTTTTGTGATAGAAATGTATGAACGTCCAAGATGACGCGCAACGTACTCAAAATAGCTTATGAAAAATATTTTACCTGATTCTCGGATATAATTTTTAATATACTATTAAGAATATTATTAATTATGCAACTAGTATTATTTTTTTTCTTTTATTATTAAGAATATTATTTACGAAAAAACAGTCTAAAATAAAAATAAAAAATACCACTACAGCTGAGCACTTGTACTTTAAAAATAACGTACATAGCCTTTAATATGAAAAACATAAAAATATTTTAATATGAACAAATAAAGTAAGCAGTTGTACTTTAAATATTATTTATTTTTTAAGGGCTCTCTATATTCGTTTGTACAAATGACTGTCTTTTTTGCCTATAAATATTTCATCAATCACACATAGAAAAAAATAACAAAAATTTTCTTCATTTTCATTTCATGTTTTTTTGCAACTTTAATATAATGATTGTTTTTATATTAAAAATCTATTTTTCGTATCATCGATAATTTATTATCTTTGAAAGATTTTTTTATTTCTTTATTTTTTTAATCGAAATCTAGATATTCTATCGAAAGTATTTGTAACTTCAACTTTGCTTTTTCTAACAAAGCATTTGTTGATAACATTATTATCCAATTTTGGATAACATTATTATCCAATTTTGGTTATTTTGGAAGGTGGTGAGTTATTCCAAACTACAAATATGTATCATGATCAGATTGAAGACAATATTTTTTTGAAGGTGTATGTTCTTCATCAAAAACTACCAAATTCAGCCATATATGAAGTCGTTGAAGATTTTATATGAAGATTAAAATTATCTGTGTCTTAACTGAAGATATTTTACAACATTAGTTGTATGTTCTTGTTATATTTGTTATTCGTTTTAAGATAAACTTTTAATTTTATTAAATAGAACATGATAATTTTATTATAAGAATAAGTGAAGTAAAATAACATAGAATTAACATTTCATTTTCAAAACTTTTAAATAGAACATGATAATTTTATTAAATAGAACATGATAATTTTATTATAAGAACATGATAATTTTAATTTTATTTTAAGATAAACTTTTAATTTTATTAAATAGAACATGATAATTTTCAAAACAAGAATTAACATTACATAAGAATTAACATTACTGTGATATTAAATGGTACTTCTTGCATGTTGTGTAGATACAAAACGGTGCCACATGTGTAATGATAGACAAGACCTTAAACCCGAGAGATGGAAGTCCAGCATTGTTGATACAAGGTATATTTGTGTGCCTACTCCTAATAAAAGTTATTACTCGTATAATGTAAGAAACGGAAGAACATGAAGTTGAAGATCAATTATGGAAGATGAAGATGAAGATTTTTAAAAAGAAATGAAGATGAAGAATTATATGAAGATAAAGATCAATTGTTATTGTATTTTTCAATATTAGTTGTCTGTTCTTGTTATATTTCTTATTCCTTTTAAGATAAACTTTTAACACTACATTACATTATTAATTTTTATTATAACAATAAGTGAAGTAAAATATATATAGAATTAACATTATATAAAATTTTCAAAACAACAATTAACATTACATAAGAAATAACATTACTGTGATATTAAATAATACTATTAGATATTCAGTCCGACACTTTTACATAATGGACAAATGTTCTTGTGTAGCATCCAACGTCTAATACAATCTGCATGAAACTCATGGCTGCAAATCAATGTGCTTATGCTTTCATATTCTTTGTATTCTTCTAAACAAATCGCACAAACGCCTTCAACCTTGTCAAGCACTATATTGTCATGAAGATTTTTCCTTATAGTTTCTTTTGTCAATCCCGAACCATCAAAAATCATATTTTGTTCTGAAACACCAATTATTTCAACTATATCTTGTTCTTCAAGTTGGAGAACATCTTCACGATACCTTCCCATGATAAAATGAACTAAATATGATGGTATACTGGGTATACTTTCTAATGTCTCCTGGAAATGGTTCCTATCACGAGTTGAATTGTGCATAGATTGTAAGATATGAATAATAATTGATGGAGGCACCTCTGTAAATGGCACGAAACCATTACTCATTTTGAAAAAACAGTTTATTATTTTTAACACGACAACTCGAAAAATGAGACATTACTTTCAATATCAATGTTATATATAGACTTATTCACGGCATGTAACTTTTAAAATAAACTTTATTTTAAAATAAATTTTAAATTTTATAAATATAGTTATTTAAAATGTTAAATATAACATATATTATTTTTAAATTATTATTGTCTTAATATCAGAGTTACTTTTATTAATAAAGACATTTTCTTAATGTCAGATTTTCTAAGAAAAAATATTAATCATCACTTTCTATCAAAACCTTTTTTAAGTTTGGTGTTTAATTTTGACAATTTTTAATATATTATTGTGTATTTATTGTACCTCCTCGATTTTATAATGATGAAAAGTACCTCCTCGAGACACAAGATATTACTTTTTATGTCCAACTGACATATATGTCAGATAATCTTTAAAGTTGATTTTGACTGTACATAAGAAATTAATGTATATAGTTATCATATTTCATAAATATAGTTATTTAAAATTTTAAATATAATACATATTATTTTTAAATTATTATTGTCTTAATATCAGAGTTACTTTTCTTAATAAAGATATTTTCTTAATATCAGATTTTGTGAGAAAAAATATTAAGCTTCCCTTTCTATTTAAAAACAAAATCAAAATTTTAATATCAGAGTTAGTTGTCTTAATATATGATATTCTGTTAATATCATAGTTTTGAAACAAAATATTTATAATAAAAATGAAACAAATTTAATATTTTTTGTAAAATATATATGACGTATATATATTAATGTTTTATTAATATCAGAGTAAGTTGGCCTATGACGTATAGATATTTGCATATCTGTTTCATTAACTAGTTTGACTATCTGTTGGAAACTTAGATGCATAACACGCTAAGATACATGTCAGATTTTATAATGATGAAAAATATCTTCTCGAAACTCAAAATATTTACTTTTATGTCCAACTGACATATATGTCATAGAAAGTCAAAGATATTAAAGTAATTTCCAACTAACATATATGATAGATAATCTTCAAAGTTGATTTTTTCTATACGCAAAAATTAATGAATATAACTTTCATATTTCATAAATATAGTTATTTAAAATATTAGTTGTCTTAATATTATGTTAATATTTAAAATCAAAATCAAACAAATTTAATATTTTGGATATTAAAAATTTAATATGACGTATACATATTGATATTCTCTTAATATCAGAGTTAGTTGGCCTATGACGTAGTAAATTTCAATATTTTTAATGAGTAAGTTTCAATATTTTTTGAAATTCAAGATATTGTATTACTATCAAAGTTAGTTGCATAATATGATACTGTATTACTATCAGAGTGTCTTAATATCAGAGTTAGTAAAATTTCAATTAATATCAGAGTTATTAAAATTTCAAAGATTAATCAATTCATATATTATGATATTATCATACTATTTAAAATTAATATTGTCTTAATATAAGAATTACTTTTTTTTATAAAGATATTTTTTTAATATTAGATTTAATATCAAAGTCAGAGTTAGTTGTCTTAATATATGATATTCTGTTGATATCATAGTTTTGAAACAAAATATTTAAAATCAAAATCAAAAAAATTTATTATTTTTTATGTTCTATGACGAATACATGTTAATATTCTCTTAATATCATAGTTAGTTTACATTTATTAAGTAATTTGCAACTGACATATATTTCAGAATGTAAATTTGTAGATTAGGATTTTATTTTATTTTTTTTAAATTTCACATTTTTTAATAAATGATATTGACTTAATATCAGAGTTAGTTGATATTCACATCCTATTTTTTAATTTTTTTTTTTATAATTGCATGTTATAATGAGGTATATCTATTAATATTGTCTTAATATCATACTTAGTTTTGCCTTTACATACATGTCAAAGTTTTACATTAAATTAAAATATCAATTTAAGTCAAAGTTTTACATTAAATTTTAATATAGTTTTTCGATAATGTTGATTTTTTTTAATTCATGTTGTTTTTAAGTATATTTTTGACATTCAAGATATTTGTATTAATATCAGTGTTAGTTGTATAGATATATGATATTGTATTACTATCATAGTGTCTTAATATCAGAGTTAGTAAAATTTTAATTAATATCAGAGTTGGTAAAATTTCAAAGATTAATCAATTCATATATTATGATATTATCATACTATTTAAAATTAATATTGTCTTAATATAAGAATTACTTTTCTTTATAAAGATATTTTTTTAATATCAGATTTAATATCAAAGTCAGAGTTAGTTGTCTTAATATATGATATTATGTTGATATCATAGTTTTGAAACAAAATATTTAAAATCAAAATCAAAAAAAATTATTATTTTGCATGTTCTATGACGTATACATATTAATATTCTCTTAATATCATAGTTAGTCTACATTTATTAAGTAATTTGAAACTGACATATATTTAAGATGTTATTTATATTAATTATCATATTTGTTACCATTGATTTTTTTTTTAAATTTCACATTTTTTAATAAATGATATTGACTTAATATCAGAGTTAGTTGTCTTAATATATCACACTATTTTAATATTAGAGTGTCTTAAACAAAATATTGATATTCACATCCTATTTTTTAATTTTTTTTTATAATTGCATGTTATAATGAGGTATATCTATTAATATTGTCTTAATATCAAACTTAGTTTTGCCTTTACATACATGTCAAATATTAAAATATCAATTTAAGTCAAAGTATTACAATATTTGTTTTACTATCAGAGTTAGTTGTATAGATATATGATATTGTATTACTATCAGAGTGTCTTAATATCAGAGTTAGTAATATTTCAATTAATATTAGAGTTGGTAAAATTTCAAAGATTAATCAATTCATATATTATGATATTATCATACTATTTAAAATTCAAATTCAATGCAAGAATTTAAGATGAAGAAGAACATAAAGTTAAAAACCAATTATTATTACAATATGAATTGTCATAGCCTGTTCAACCAACAAATAAACTAAAATCACTCAAAGAAATCTACCATGGCTCTGGGGGAAGCTCGTTCGAGTTTCAAAAGCTTCCTAGCCAACTCCCAGTTTTTTTTGATATTTTCATTCCTATCATGACTCCTATCGCTTTGCCTGATATTGATTGTCTTTAGCATCCGGGAACACGCAAGTATACACTTTATTAAAGTTAATTCATGCTCTGTTCTAGGAAAATATCGAAATACCACGGTCTGTAGCTGGCCATGGCTGAATGTGTTTCTATCTACAACATTAGAAAAATTTTCCAAAGGTAAAACACTAAGCGTGTTTGCAGCCTGAAAAATGAAATAGTGTTGGGATACGAAACATGGCAATTTAGTAATGTTTATTTGATACATATGCAATACAACATTACACTTACTCTGGTATCCAGCTTTTTCAAATTTGGAGATGCCCGAATCATTACAATGGTGAACTCTACCATAAGACTATTCCCAAAATCGACATCGGACAGCTGAAGGTTAATCAGGGATATAAAAGGATCATTCATCCTAGAATTAGCTTCATGTATCAACTACAACAAGTTTTAAAAATTAAATTTCATTAGTGTGTACAAATTTCTTTAACATTGTAATTATAAGTTGTAAAACTCAGATTGTTCTTACCGTGCAATCACCAAATTCCAATGAAAGAGTCTCAAGATTTTGTAGTCTCGTCAGTTGAAAGATATCGGATGTTGTGATTGTCGTCACAACATTATAAAGACAGAATCTCAAATCCAACTTCTTCAAATTCCTAAGTTTTGCAATATCCCATAGTCTCATCTCGTTTGTACTAGGACGATTCATTTTAAGAGACTCAAGTGAGGGACAACCAGCAATAAAGTCCCAAACTGTACCGCTTAGGAAATTTACATGAATTAATTCTAAGCTCAGTAGATTTGGGAAGCCATGAAAATATTCCAAAGTAGCCATAGCACAAAAATGAAGTACCATATGTTTCAATTCGATACGAGAGTAAAGTTGGGTTGGGATCGTAACTGGGTCACCATACCAGTTTGTAATAATCAACTCCTCAGTTCCATGTTCAGCCAAAAACAAGAGCCAGTCTCGAATCTCTTCATAATGAAAGTTGTGTCTTCCAATCATTGATATTGGCTCTACAGAGAAGACAAACTTTCTTATTGGACCTATAAGCCGTTTTAAGAGTCTAGTAACAAGCTTCCCATCAAACTCATATGTTAAATAATAAAAGAAATCCTCATCAATTATGACATCGGTGAGCAATGTCCACTTAGACCTCCAGTTTCGCGCTAAACTAGAAGTTCTCACCGCTTCTAACAAAGGCAAACGATTCAAAATATTAGTGATCACTATATCGGGCATGTTGCTAATACGATTGATCAACATGGTATTATTGGAAGTTGGATTTGTCTTTTTGAGTTATGGAAATGAGGATTTACGTTAGGTTTTTGATATTCAGTATATCGTTTCTAGATAAGGGGTGAATTTGAAACACTATATAAACAAATTGTTGATGTACACTTGTAAAGTGATGTTAAACTTTCAATAATATCATATCAAAAAAACATATAAAAAACTTGAATGAGCACTAGTAAATAACACTTAGATTTTTTTTTTTCTATCTATTAATATCACAAATAATTTTTCTAGTAAATAATTTTTTTTCTAGTAAATAACTTTTTTATTTCTGAAATAAAATATTAATCTTCACATCGTATTTAAAAACAAAATAAAAGGAAAATTTATAATTGCATTTTCTAATGTGATAGTTAGTTGTTTCCATTTTTTATTTTAGTATCACACTGTGTTAGAAGATAAAGTATCAGAATAATTACCATTGAAATTTTTATTTAAATTTCATATTTTTTAATATATGATAGTTTTCTTAATATCAAATTTAGTTGTCTTAATAGTTTATTTAATATCACACTGACATACTTGTATTTTTATCATAGTTTCTTAAGTCAAACAGATATTCAAATATCAGAGTTAATTGTTATTTTTTTTATTTTAATATCACAGTGTGTTTAAATTACATATATTTTTAATATATGATATTTTTCTTAATATCAAAGTTAGTTGTCTTTAATATATGATATTGTCTTAATATCAGAGTCTAAAAAAAAAATTAGAGAAAATTTTATAATTGAATCTTCTATGACGTATACATAATAAAATTGTCTTAGTATCATTGTTTGTTTGACTATGCATATTATACATTTATTAAGAAATTTCAAACTGACATAAATGTTGGATACTATTTTTATAGTGGTTAAAGATATCTCCTCGAGACACAAAATATCACTCTGTCTGTTCTAATCTTTTAAAGTTGATTTTGACAATACACAAGACATTAATGAATATAATTTTAATTTAATTAGATAACAAGATGTTACTTAAATTTCCTATTTTTTAATATACGATATTTCCTTAATATCAGAGTTAGTTGTCTTAATATATGACTTTGTTTTATTATCAGAGTTTCTAAAACAAAAAATTAATATTCACATTCCTATTTAAAAATAAAATCAATTTTTTTTTTATAATTGCATGTTCTAAAGAGCTATGTATATTAATATTGTCTTAATATCAGACTTAGTTTTGGCTTTGACGTATATATTTATTAAGTAATTTTAATCTATATTCAATAACACACTGACATACATGTCAGATAGTGATGAAAAATTCTTCCTCGAGACTTAAAATATCAATCAATGTCAAAGTTTTTCATTTAATTTTAATATAGTTTTTCAATTATGTTGGTTTTTAAAATATATTTTTGTTTATTTAAATTTACTAAATAATTTTAATTTAGTTATGTTATTTTTGTATTGTTTATTTTAATAAAGATGTTTTACTTTAAAAACAACTTTAATGTACTGTGATATTAAACTTATTCTAAGACATAATTTAATATCTTTGTAAGCAGTAGTAATTTTAAACTTTGACATATAAAACTTATTATTTTTCCTCTATAAATAATTTAATATAGTAATTTGTAAGCAGTAGTAATTTTTCTTTTTACAGCAGTATAATTTTTTTTTTTAATTTCATATTTTTAATATATGATATTTGTGTTAATGTCAGAGTATCAAAAGTCCTACTTGTATTTTTCTTATAGTACATATAAAACTTATTATTTTTCCTCTATAAATATGACCATTTCCGATCTCACAAAAAAACAGACCAAGCAATCAACTCATGATAAAAGATTGATGATCATTTTGCTGTATAATTTTATTTTTTTGCTTCGTTAATATATGAAATCTAGATATTTTACCGAATATTGAAAGTGAAACAACTTACAAGTAAACAATTTTTCTTACAAATCATCAAGTTGTCTCACTAAGTGTTACCCAAAACCCTAAATCCTAAACCCTTAAGTATTTCATCTTCAAGAATAATCAATGGTGTATGATAATCTGTATAAAGCTGCAAATAGTTTTTTTTGTTGCTTTTTAAAACCTTATTCTATCAAAATCATATGTCATTGAACATTTTTGTTTTTCCAGTTTCATCAACAAAGCTTAGAAATGATGCTATATGATCATGCTTTGCAGTAGTCACAGTTGATGAAGCAGAAGAGGTTTTGGGTGAAAGAAGTGGGATCAAGGAATGAGTTTATAATTACGATGAAGATGACAATCAAGTAGTTGCTAATGTTTTTTTATTTTTTGATGTCTTTTTATGTATGACTTTTAGTATGAAAAACAACTGCTGTGTAATGTAAAATGCAATTATGCATATATCTATTTCAACAAGTCATAGTAATTCTGATATTAATATCTTTTTTTTTACATTTTATGCTATGAAAATCAATGATAACTTAAATTTATTTTTTAATATGATTGTCACATTTAATTTCTATATTTACTTGCACTAAAACTTATTCTGATATTAAAACTGGGAGAACCATACAATTTTTATTAGCAGTAGAAAAATTTGTTTGCAGCAGCAGAAAAATTTGTTGTAGCAGCAGTAATACACATTGACCATTTTTTTTCCTGTTGCCTCTTCTGCACACTTATCAAATATTTCTACATCTTTATATCTCTCTAAATGATCAGAAATAATATCAAAATTTCTTAATATCACATAAGAATAAGGACAATTAAAATCTGACTAAAAAAAATTTGGATCTCTAATATCTTTAATATCGTTGCTTATCTTGCAAAGAGCTTCCCATATAGATGGATGTATTTCATCTTTCAAAGGTGGCAAATTAAATTCTTTAACAACATTTACAATCATCAAAGCTGCAGCATCAACTATGATTATATAAAGCAATAATATCTGATCCTTATCGTAATCTAGAAAATCGAATAATATACTATGATTATATTTGTTGTTTCATACTGGAAAAGTCATACACAAAAGATAATATACTTCAATTTTTTGAGATGGTAGTGTAGCAAAACTTTACTATGATTATATTTGTTGTTTCATAAGGATAATTGCCGCATGTCAAATACTCAAATATCAGAGTTACTTGTTCTATTTTTATTTAATATCACAGTGTATTTAAATTTCATAATATATGTATTTTTCTTAGTCAAACAGATAGTCAAATATGATATTTGTCTTAATATCAAAGTTAGTTGTCTTTAATATATGATACTGTCTTAATATCAGAGTCTTCTGTTTTAATCTTAATATCAGAGTCTTCTGTTTTAATCTTTAAATTGTCTTAATATCATAGTTTGTTTGTCAGATACTATTTTTATAGTGGTTAAAGATATCTTCTCGAGACACAAAATATCACTGTCTGGTTTAATCTTTAAAGTTGATTTTAATATAATGTCAGAAAATATACCTACCAATGTCAGTTTATATTTATTAGTTTTGAAATAAAATTCAACAACAACCTTATCCTTATTTTGCTATATAAATTTGATCATTCCCACTTCAATAATGTAATAAAAAAAAGTGTTTAAAAAAAGGGAATATTACATATCTTTTTTAAGAAAAGTTTTTTTTTTTTTTTTTTTTTTTTTTTTTTTTTTTTTTTTTGAAGTCTTAATCTATGGAAGCTCCTTTTTACAAAAAGGTTAGCAATTATCACAATGAAACCTAAATATTTTACCGAATTTTATCAAATCTAAGCAGCTGGAATGTCAACAGATAAATATCACAATCTCTCCAGAAGATTTGATAATATTGCCATTGAAAGGAGCATCAGTCTCTCAATTCTCGAATATGCTTGGTTCTTCGGGAAAAAAATGAACGAGCGTTCGAGACGAGGACGTAACGTAGTCAAGATAGGTTATGAAGAATATATATTTGTTTTGTTGGTGTTTTTTATTTTGGTTTCAAATTTTGAATCGTGTTTTGATAACTGTTGCTGCTCACGCTTTTGTGATATAAATGATTGAGCGTTTGAGACGAGTGTGTAATGTACTCAAGATAATTCTTAAATGAAGAATTATGTATATATCTATTTCAACAAGTCATAGTAATTCTGATATTAATGTCTTTTTTTACGCTATGATTGTCACATTTAAATTCTATACTAGAAACAGCAGTAGAAATTTTTCATTAGCAATAGAATCTCCAACATAAAATATTTCTGTGCAGCATCATAAAAATTTGTTGAAGCAGCAGATCAATTTATTGTAGCAGCAGTAATATTTTAGTTACACCAAACTTGTTCTAATATTAAAACTGGGAGTACCATACAGTTTACTAGAGTAATAAAATCTATATT
Source organism: Chrysanthemum seticuspe (assembly GCA_019973895.1). Lineage (NCBI taxonomy): Eukaryota > Viridiplantae > Streptophyta > Magnoliopsida > Asterales > Asteraceae > Chrysanthemum > Chrysanthemum seticuspe. The sequence continues at coordinate 100,887,929 of BPTQ01000009.1, forward strand.
ACAAAAATCAGAAATTTCTTAATATCTTTCTTGACTTTTCCAGTATGAAATTTCTTAATTAGTTGCTAATGTTTTTTATTTTTTAAACAACTGTTGTGATATAAACAATTGTTGTGTAATGTAAGATGCAATTATGCATATCTCTATTAAAACAAGTCAAAGTAATTCTGATATTAATGTCTTTTTTTACGCTATGATTGTCACATTTAAATTCTATACTAGAAACAGAAGTAGAAAATTTTCATTAGCAATAGAATCACCAACATAAAATATTCTGTTAAGCAATAGAAAAATTTGTTCAGCAATAAAAAAATTTGTTTGCAGCAGCAGAAAAATTTGTTGCAGCAGCAGTAATATTTTAGTTACACCAAACTTGTTCTGATATTAAAATTGCGAGTACCATACAGTTTACTATCATCAGACAGTCTTCCTTTCTGAATAATAAAATCTATATTACAAAAATCAGAAATTTCTTAATATCTCTCTAAATCATCAGAAATAATATCAAAATTTCTTAATATCACATAAGAATAAGGACAATTAAAATCTGACTAACATCATTGACCATTTTTTTTTCCTGTTGCCTCTTCTGCACACTTATCAAATATTTCTACATCTTCAAATGTAAAAAAATTTGGATCTCTAATATCTTTAATTTCCTTGCTTATCTTGCAAAGAGCTTCCCATATAGCTGGATGTATTTCATCTTTCAAAGGTGGCAAATTAAATTCTTTAACAGCATTTACAATCATCAAAGCTGCAGCATCAACTATCACTCTTACTTTGTCTAGACAAGTTTCATGAATCTATACAAGAAATAGATAGTATATCAAATTTTTTTATAAATTTGTAATAGCATATGCAAAACTTTATTATGATTATATAAAGCAATAATACCTGATCCTTATCGTATTCTAGCAAATCAAAGTAAATGTGACTGTCACAAATAGAAAAATCTTCAAATACTTCCATTCTTTTCTCCAGCTTTTTGAGATGGTAGTGTAGCACACATATATTTGTTGTGTCATAAGGATAATTGCCGCATGTCAAATATTTTAATGTTTCAGTTAATAAAGAATTTGCAGCCTTAATTTCTTGTTTAACTTGGCTCAAGCATTTTCGCATTTTTTGCTTATAATCAGACAAAAAATCATCCACTGCTGAACTTTCTTCTTCATCAACTAATCTTTCTTCTCCTTTTGTTTTATATAACAAGCCGATAGTTAAGATTTTTTAATATCAAATTAACTATCAGCTACTAGTACTAAGTTACTATTTTTTGCTACTAGTACTAATTTGAATTAATTATCAGATTATCTGAATTAACTACTTTATCAAATTTATTAAGTAAGTAATATGAAAGAAATTTCTTAATAATTCTTGATATCAGATTACCTATCATAATAATTTTTCAGAGACAATTTATAAACATGAAAGAAATTTCTTGATATCAGATTACCTATCATAATAATTTTTCAGAGACAATTTATAAACATGAAAGAAATTTCTTAATAATTGATTAACTACAATTATTATCATATGCCCTTTTTCAGTTTATAATTATTAACAGAATAAAAATGATAAGAAAATCGAAATTTCGTTAATATCAGAATAGGTATCATCAGACACAATTAATATCAGAAATAAACATTATAACGAAAAAAATTAAAGATCTTAATATGATATAAGCAATCTTGAGTTTACATATCAGAATAAGCACATAAAGAAAAAAAAGAATTTTCTTATAGTTATTATCAGAATGACAATGTTAAGAAAAAGGGAATTCGTTAATATCATATTAGCTCTCATCAGACACCTTTAATATCAGAATAAAAATGATAACGAAAACGTAAATTTATTAATATCATATAAGTAATCTTCAGTTTACAATTAATATCTGAATAAAAAATGTTAAGAAATTTTTAATCAGTATATTTATAACAGAACCTTATTAACTTCAGTTTCAGACACCGTTAATATCAGAATAAAAATGAAAACGAAAACGAAAACGAAAATATCTTAATATCTGAATAAAATTTTTAAGAATTTTTTATTGTGTTAATGTTAAATTAGCTATATTCATTTAATAAAAATGTTAATAAGAATGGAAATATCTTAATATCATATTAGAAAGCTTCAGTTAAAATTAATATCAGAATAAGTATCTTAAGAAAAAAGTTAATTATGTTAATATCAGAATAGCTATCTTCAGTTTGAATTATATCAGAATAGCAATATTCTTAATATCAGATTATCTATCATCAGATATCCCTAATATCAGACTAACTATCATAAAAAAATTCTTAAATTCGAAATTAAGAAGCTTACCTTCGTTTATTTCTGCAAATCTTAAACTTGATGAAATCATTTTTTTTCGATTTTTTTTTTGATTTTTTTTTAGTTTATGTTTTTGTATGTTTTGTTATTCTGATCTACACTGATATTATAATAATATAGATTAATTACGAAAATGCCACCGCATTTTTTTTAACGTAGATCAGATGGACGCTTGATCGTGCGGCTGACATTCATCCGTACCATCCGTACTTTAAAGCTGGAACGCACCCGATCCATTCCCTATATATATATATATATATATATATATATATATATATATATATATATATATAGGGAAGGGTTCTTTTCAGAACCAAGAAAAGGTCGAGAACTGCGAGAACTAGCATCAACCAATCAGATTTTTTTGGATATTTACTTTTATTATTTAATTCAAAAGGGTATACTAGTAAAATTACATTTTCTAATTTTATTTTAAAGTTTTTTAATAAAAACGTTTTTCTAGTTCCTAGATTTTAGGATTTTTTTTTTTTTTTTTTTTTTTTTTTTTTTTTTTATTTTGAAATATTTTTTTTTCCAGAAATATTTTATCAACAGAAATTTGTGTTGTGCACATGTGTAGTCTTGAAGAAATTGATAGTATACACATGTATTTACAAAAGCTTGAACTTTTATATGACATATTAATGATTCAAATAATCCACGAGGTTATGTATAATCAATTCTTTCATGCATTTCAATAACATATTTATTGATAGAATATTCATATGTGACATGCGTGTGTATCTGCACACGTGTATTTATCTAATGCATTTGTGTACATCTAAACCACAAGTTTTTGACATATCTTTTCAAATATAAAAGTTCCAATAGCAATGTAGAATAGAAATAGATGATGAATCATTCTACTACTAATGGTTGAAAAGAGACACGTAGTAAACTTTCACTAATGTGTATACATGTGCACACTTTCACAATGTACATCTGCAATATCTTTTTTCTTCAACATCAACTTCAGAATTTTGTATAATGCATATTTGAACCATCATTATCTTCGACACCAACTTCTGATTTAAGTCATGTACATGTGCACACCTGTAATCTGTTCATTTTCATAGACATTACTAATTAGATTACATTTAACAAGTATTTCACATATATAAATATATTGAACAAAGTAAACAAAGCAAAGATTTCTATCATATTTAAAATGGACATGATATATCCGGCTATGCCACCATCTTCAATCATAACAGAACACAAAACAATAATACATGTGCATTCTTCAATCATAACAGAACACAAAACATAACACAAAACAATAATACATGTGCATTCTTCAATCATAACAGAACACAAAACATGCTTATATCGGAACTAAAACCATATATGCACTTTCAATACATTTAAATTACGAAATTGTAAAAACATATATCTACAAAGGCATCAAATTTACCAAAAACTGTAAGAACACATATGCAGGCTACTATTTCATCAAGTAACAATTGAACCCATTCCATCAACAATAGAACCCATAATATTTCTCAAGGTTCCCCTCCTTAACAACCATTGTCATGGAAAAAGCTTCTAAACACATACGCACAATCTAAACACATATGCATACATCTTTCCTTGATTTTAAACAACCTTGAAACACATGTGCACACACCTTTAATTAAGTTTATATTAACCTCAAAACACTTATGCACATACTTCTTTTGCAAATGTGCACATACCTCAAAACACTTATGCACATACCTCAAAACACATGTGTACAAAAGAAAAACAAAACATTTCACAATCTCGAGCTGAGAACCATAAACTTTGATCTTCATATGCAAATGTGCACAAGTCATCATCGTCATTATCTGTTAGTCAACAAGAATACACCATTATAACATACAAGTCTGATGTTTGATTCGATTACAGGAAGTACTCAATTAAGATACTATACACATGAATTAAAATTGTTTATGAAAACACCATTAAAAGACAAAAGTTGCAACCCATCATCTTGTTTGACACAACTCCAAACAGACTACTTGCTTATCTCCTTATTCAGGTGTAAAATAAGCAGTTTTGAACCAAAATACACTCACATTTAACCTAAAACCCTTGACGATCACCTATTTCTTACCAACTATTCTATTTCCTGTGTAATTCCTTCGTTTTACAGAATAACCAAATCAAAACACTACTTCCTAAACTGAATATTTGCAAGTTGTTTATTCTATAAGCAAAAAAAAAGTAATCCCAAACATACGAAAGAGATAGTTTTGATTATTTAGAAACTTAAAATACATTAGTCAAGGATCCGAGATTTTGTATACTTACATGAAACTCATTGATCTGTGACATCTTTCATTTTGCATGAAGAAGACAAAACTTTCAAAGTGCCTTTATCCATAATAAGTACCTGCAGAAGATCAATAATGTCTTAACATTGGCATCCTATTTTTCTCAAAACTTTATAGCATGAAGTACAACAAGAAGAAAAATAACACTAATAACATTATATCTCAACATTGCTTATAAATTTGATGCCCAAATAATCATATCAAATGCGAAGCAAATCAAGTAACTATACACTATGAGAGGCTGTCATTCCTAATAATATACAACAGAAAGGAAAAGATGAAGAACTTAGATACAACCATATTTCCGCACTATCCTAATCAATATTTTTCTGAAAAGAGATTTAATATGTCCGTTTATTATTCAGATGAGATTACTTTGTCAAATCAGAACAACACATAAAGCAAACGGTTCCAAATTCTTATATTTATATCATCTAAAGTTCTAAACTTATGTCATCTATTATTATGCATAACATATCAAAGTAGTATACCTGTGCACATATGTTTCGGGGACGCCTAATATACCTGCACAAATCAAAGGACCATGTTTATTCATAAAGCAAAAATACATGTGTACATATGTACAACTAAACAAATCAAATGACCATGTTTATTCATAAAACAAAAATACATGTGTTCATATTATAAGAACCAACCTATCAGTAGCATAGTAACAATCAATTAGTATTGTCTATCTCCTAAATCCAAATCAATATACTCATCTAAAGATAAATGGAAATGAAACCCAATATATATAAAATAAAAAAATAAATAAATAAAAAGGAAAGAAAAAGAAAAAGAAAAAAAAAAGCACCAGCCACTGTCGTAACCTAGAGATTCTTTTTCAACAAACCCCATTAAATGAAATTATGTCAAAATCATAAATTAGAAACACAACAATAAAAAAAAATTATCTTTATTTCTAAACACTGATCTTTCACGCATGTATAACACCGCAAAAATGGTCGAGGCGTGATGAAGATCAAACGAAACATCAGATTGGGTGGTTGGGTAGCCGGAACCACAAACAGATCCGACACCGGCTAGAGTTCCGGTGAGGTCAAGGTTTATATATTGAAATTAAAGAAAAGCTCTCCTCAGGGGATACGAAGATTTTCTTAAAGAACGAAAAATGGTGGCTGTGAGAAACAAATGAGTAGATCTGTGTTTTTTTTTCTTTTTATCAATTTGACCTAAAATTATGGTGAGCAGTTATTGATAAATTGAATGTGAAATTCCATTACTACCCTTTTGCCAATTATAAAAAGTTACAAGATCTTCTATTTAATTACAATTATGCCACCAACATTTATAGCCATTGATCAAAAAATGAATGGATCAGATCGGTTCTCGTAGTTCTCGACCTTTTCTTGGTTCTGAAAATAACCCTACACTATATATATATATATATATATATATATATATATATATATATATATATATATATATATATATATATATATATATATATAGGGGAGGGTTAATGTGAGAGATTAATTAAAGTTGTAAAAATAAGAACCATTTTAGACCGTTTGATATTTTTATTTGTGTTTAATGAGATTAATGTTTGATGAATGGCATTTGTGTAATTAACAAGAACTCAAGGGGCTTTATGTATCACAATTCACCTAAATAAATAAATTTTAATTCTTTACTTATCACATTAATCTCTTTCGTGCACGTCAATGGTCCATAATAAATTGTTGACTTTTTTTTAAATGTAATTTAAACTGACACACACTTTTTATAATCAGTATAATACACAATATTAATTTATTTTATTTTATACAAAAATCAAGGTTCTCGTCATTGAAACTTTAACCAAAAGTCCATCAATGGCTTTTCACATTTATATCCAGCAGCGATTATACATGCATATAAATTATAAAACACAACTACTAATTTTTGACACACCACTATTAAATTATAAAACAACACTTACAGTATCAGTTGAAACATAACTTTAAATATTTGACACATCAAATATCAAAACGATATATTAAATTATAATACAACAACGGTAGAGTGTTTGGTCACAAACCAATGTCATAAATATATACACGCATGAAGATAAACACATCGAAACCGACCAGCAGCAGATTCCGGTACACCGGATACATCGTTCATTTTTAGGTTTTGTGCATGACACACTTGCTACATCAGCGACACCAACCTACCGCCATCACGTACGTGCTACCTCGTACATCGTGGTTTTGTGCACCACATACCACGATGTATCCGGTGTACCGGCGACAACACCGTCACTGCAAAAAGTGGCAGCGGGGCAAACTCCGACGATGTATCCGGTGTACCACGATGTATCTGGTGTACTATGGTCAACGGATATAAACACGTCCATGGTCTCCTACGAGGTGGTAAACTCCGGCGTTGCAGATCCCGGATCTAAAAATAACCTTGGTCACCGGATCTAAACACGTCAATGGTTTTTAGGCACAAAGAGTGTTTAGCGGCGGCTTTTAGTCGTCGGAAAATGAAACATGAGAGAGGTAAGATGGGAGGAAGGCTGGTACTATATTTTGGTGAGAGAGAGAGAAAGGGTCATTGTTTTGGTGAGAGAGAAAAGAAGTGAGTGAATATATAAAATACTCAGATGGTTGCTAATAAGTAGTATATGTATTGAATGAGAAAAATGGTTAGGTTTAAATATATAAAATACCCAAATTACCCTTCTGGCTATATATTTAATTTTCAGTTTTTTTTATACTCAAATTCCATTTGTCATTCATTTATAGGGTTCTCACTTTTACAACTTTAAGAAATCTCTCATTTGATCTAGATTCTATATATATATATATATATATATATATATATATATATATATATATATATATATATATATATATGTATATATATATATATATGTATATATATATATACATATATATACATATATACATATATATATACATATATATATACATATATATATATATATATATATGTATATATATATGTATATATATATGTATATATGTATATATATGTATATATATATATACATATATATATATATATATATATATATATATATATATATATATATATATATATATATATATATATATATATATATATATATATAAATATATACGAATCTAGATCAAATAAGATCATACTTAGGGTTGTTAAAATGAGATCAAACTAAAATTTGACAAGTGACACCCACCTTAGAACAAAAATAAATTTTTTATCACTACAACTAAAATTGTTAAAGTTTCGATAGATTTATTTTGTAAATTTACGAAACCTAGGTGATACACTTTGATTAGAAGTATAACATGTATCAGGTTTCTGTATGTGTATCAGGTTTTGGAATATTTATTAGTGTAATGTGTATCAAGTGTATCACAAATCCAAACTCATGTATCATTTGGTTATTAATTGCTAAAATGTTAATTTGTATTAAAATATTATTTTTTATGTATTATTGCTAAAATTGTTATTTATAAATGTTTTAGTGGTTTATTTAGACTTGATCTTATTTTTACAACTTTAAGTTTGATCTCACATTAACTCTCCCCATATATATATATATATATATATATATATATATATATATATATATATATATATATATATATATATATATATATATATATATATATAAATATATATATATATATAAATATATATATATATATAGAATCCGGATCGATTGAGAAAGCTTTTATTTTGAGAAGATTGAGAAGGTTTTTAAAAACGATAGATTTTTAACTTTGATTCATGTTTTTCAAGCGTAAAACTCATTTTAATGTGATTAAGATTCAAAATGTGTAAATTTTTTTTGAATCAATGTTAAAAATATCTCGATTTTGCAATATATGTAGAATACTGAATCATCTGTACAAATTTAATGAATCATCATCATAACTCGATTTTAACAATGATTTGTGAATCAAATTTGTGATTTATAGATTCGATTTACCATAAAATGATGTTTACTTGTGAACCAAATAAAAAACATGAGTCAGTTGGTTCAAACGAAAATTTCTCAATCTTCTCAAAATAAAATCTTCTGAATGGAACCGGAGCCTATATATATATACACACACACACACACATATATATATATATATATATATATATATATATATATATATATACATACATATAGAGTCCGGTTCTAGAGAAAAGTGAGAAAAAAAGTTACAGGGTAGATTTTGTAAACAGCTCAAACCTCAGGGAAAAAGTTTAAAAAACACAAACAAAATAGGGGAACATCATATATATATATATATATATATATATATATATATATATATATATATATATATATATATATATATATATATATATATATATATATATATATATATATATATATATATTGAAGATCAGGTGTGGAATTTTTATTTTTGTGCGGACGTACGGACAGATCTGGGTCGTCCGCCCATATCTGATTCAGATCTAATCACATGCGAACGCTAATATCACCATATCAATTGACCATGAAAACAATTTTTTTGATTTTTTTTCCTTTTCAACGATCCTTATTATTGTTGTCTTTTTTCATTTTTTTCTATTTTCTCATATTTTTCTGAGCATTTTTTTTTATTATGAGATCTACCGTGATATTAACGATATTTTGAAACGATGATATTGTAAAACGGTGATATTTTAAAACCAACCGTAATATTAAGCTTTTTTACATGTAAAAATGAACCGTGATATTAAAAAACACATGATAGTTACGGTGATATTAACAATTTTATTAAAAACACATGATAGTTACGGTGGTATTAACAATTTTATTAAGAAAAAGTTTCTGTGATATCAAAAAAGTTATTGTGATATTAAAATTTTTACTAAACAAAAAAGCTTTATGTGATATTAAGATCTGATCTTGACTTTTGTAAAAAAGTCAAAATCAGACGCTAATATCACAATAACTTTAACCATGAAAACAATTTTTTTTGAATTCTTTTAGCGATTCTTAATAATCTGTTGTCCTATTTGTTTTTTAAAATTTTTTAGATTTTTTTAAAGTTACTGTGATATTATCCGCACCATCCCTACCCGATCTCGTCCATATTTATATATATATATATATATATATATATATATATATATATATATATATATATATATATATATACATATATACTAGACTTCAAAGCCCGCCCGATGGGCGGGCATGTGCTATAATTTTACTTGTGATGGTGTTGGTTAACGGAAAATTATGTCCTGGTTTTGCCGTAAAAATGATCAAATGCATATGAAATATTAGAAAACTCATATGAGATGGTAGAGTACTTAACTGAGACCAACTTCATTTGCACAAACTTTATTTGGTAAAACTGTAAACCAAATCGAACCAATTGAAATCTTATTGCATGTGCTTGATTATGCTTTGGGGTGCAACTAATAAAATAGACAATGTTTAACAATAGAAGTCCAAAATAACTAAAATAATTCTTAAGGGTTGTCCCCCAGTAAAAATAAACAAATGCCTTCTATAAGCACCAACTTTAATCTTACAAATACTAACCCATTACATACACCTGAAGTAACAGTTTTTAATAGATTACATGATGCAAATTAAAATAAGTAAGAACACATCAACTCAATCATTTTAACTAATTAAAACGCAGCAACAAATAAGCATGATAGAACTGACCATTATTGATTGTCAATGACATAAAGTGTCCTGATTCTCTCAACCTCATCTCACTACATACATTTGGATGTAGATGGCAGCGGATAAGGCAACCATTCCAGTGGTAAGTAAAACGCTCAATGTGCTTTATCAAGCTCTACCATCTGGTTAATCGGATGAAAATGAGAATATAATTCAACTAAAATGCCAAGATAACACAATTTACTAAGCAACAATAGGATAATTAGTTCATTCTTCCAGGACATAACGCACTATCTAACTACTCAAAGATGATATTACATTTACTGTGTGAACACAATTTGTTATAGCCCACTTAAAACCATATATAACAACAAATACCTGGTGTCCTTTCTGGCTGTGTGGCTTAGAATATACCAAGTCTGGACTTTGTCGTTTATTGCTTGTAAACGTTTTCCTGCAATGTTCTAAGCAGCTCAGCGACCCCAATAGCTGCGGTTGCAGATGCAGGTGGCCACATCGGGTTTACCTCCATGGATTTTTAAAGATAGTAAATGTTCCTTGCAATGTAGCTATGAGTTGACATACGTCGTTTAAAGGAAAAAGTAATAAGTCTATTAACCTACGAATCAAGACTAATGTTACATATAGAAAGAGGAAAATTATAGCTTATAAGCACACAACCCGCAAACTTACGTTTAATATCTATATATCTATAATAATTAAAAAAAATTAAAATACTAAAACCCAATCAGATAATTTGTACATCCCAAAACTAAAAAAGTAAATTCATTCAGTTTGTTCTTCTCGAAATCATACCATATGATCAAGCTCTCTATCCATATCACGACCACCCAGAAAACGTAATTTTCACCCCAAGATAATGTGCAACCTGTATTCATGTTTCAACCAGGGTGGTTAAGCTCCTATCGACATACGAAACTGTATATAAAGTGATCAGGCTATTAGCAATATAACAGAAAAACAACTCAAGCATATACTGTTTATCAAAGCAAACGAAGAACACGTTAACTGCAAATAATTTATCTGCTGCCTCATTGGCCGATCATTGTAGATATGAGTTTGGAGAGAGAAAGAGATATGATTTAGAGCATTCCTTTTAATGTTTGCAATATTTCAAATAGGGCAATTTCCAACGGCTGCAAAAGAGCGAATTCGGTTCACAGCTCGGTCTAGAACTGAAAACCGATTTCAAAGTTGGTTGGTTATAACTCACTTTTGGCTTAGTTTCTGTGGATCCAAACAAATATCGAACACCCCTACATTAAGTTAATTACCTATTCAATTCTAAAAAGCCATAATTTTCATGGCAAACACAACTCAGCCTGGTCACGATCAACCCATATCAAGTGACAAGCATCACAATTATCCCGTGCACAAAACACAACCTCTGGTCGTCTACATATCTAAACTGTCTTAGCAGCCCCATACATGAAAATGCGAGTCATTCGTTCTGAAACAGCAAGTCTCTTGGCACACTCAAAGAGATTGCTTCCAACTCCATTGCACCTGGCCCACTCAGGAACACTAAGAAAATCCAGGTATGCATCCGCCTCCAAATCTGAATGCCATTAAGTTCAATAGATAAGATATATTCAGAAACGTACTAAAAAGTAATGAGATAAATGTTTAGACATGCTAATCAATTAAAGTCTTATTATACAAGCTTCTTCGTGGGCTGTCACAGTATTTTGATACACGAATTTCTTGTCTTACTTTGCGAACAGGTTATCCTACTAAACACGAAACAACTCCAGTTCCATATACCAGTGTTTCCCAATGATGATTGTGAGCTTCTCAATTCATCAAAACATTTAAAGAATTGATCGAAACTGCCAAAAATGAGGAGCAAAGTATACATTATCAAAATCAGTAGTATAATACACAATCATGTAAGTATGTCTGTTTACAAACCTGGCACCAAAGTCTGACTCTTCGATTTTTTTAGATTCAGTTGCTATATTGGTTATCAAACTCTTGTGCTCTTTGTCCAGTTCCTCAAAAAGATTTACGAACTACATAAAGCTTTTTATGGAACTCGGCTGCAATCTTATTTCTTAAGGATCAACGCACACATCAACATATTGTTTACGGATATCTAAAAAACCATTCTTCAAAGGTATACTTAGTTTAATCGTTCCTGAAAATCCACGTTCATCTCCTGTGATCACCGGGGTTGTAGCACTTTCGTCACTTTTACCATCTAATGGAAGAAATTCGAGTAATCCTCCATCAAATTTCTCAAAATTTGTAATTCGGCTTAGCCTAAGAAAACTATCAACCGATGTCCTTCGACTATCAAAGTCAACATCTTCAGAAATTGTGGTCCTGCATTCCACTTCATTAAATCACAAGACCAACATCATGGAATCCCAAATTCCATCTGGTTCTATTGAGGACGGATGAAGAGCTACAATTAGTTTTTCAATTATGACATGAAATCTTGTAAGCAACCATTTAACAATCTTAGCAATTGTTTTAGCTCCTTCATGAGCATCCACAGAAGCACTCGCCAAACCACTGTCAAACCTGTGACGTTCAGGTGTCTTTGTTTCATGACTGGTATATTTATCACTATCTTGGCCTGAAGTAGAAGCTTCATTTTCAACATTCGAACTCGTTGTCCGACCAGGAGCAAGTACAATTTCAAGTTCTTCCAACTCAATCTCACATCTATCTCCCCATGAAAATTTGACCGTTAGAGAACCAATATTTTGTTTGATCATTAAATTAACAATTCGCAAGACGTTAAGTTATTCTTACTGGATACATGAGAAAGCCTCTTTCGATCATCATTAACAATTCGCACGACGTTAAGTTATTTATACTGGATACATGAGAAAGCCTCTTTAGATCATCATGAACCATTTCACACAATATATTAATCTGGTCATGATTTAGGAAAATAAAATCAGTAAAAATCGTAATTAAATACTGCAGTGTGTCTCTTTTTTACATTATTTACTTAAGGACAATGATGGACGAACCTGATCGGAGATTGCTTAAGCTTTATCCTTCTCTGTGGTTTCAGTTTTTCGGCTTAAACTCACTGTGAGTACTTGCGCGTCGTCTATTTGTTGAGGCATTTCGTGGTTAGGCAAGCAACAATCTGTTGCTTCAAAAGTACTCATGTCAGATGAAGCACAAATGAAGGCTAAAGTTGATATCAAATAGAAATGCATATATTGTATACATATCAACCACATTTTGAATACATGTCATACATGTCTCTTGTTTATATACGGAGTATTTCGTTAACTTATTTCTATCATGCTTTTTTTATACAACCTTTAAACATATGCTTTTTTCTGGTATTAGCAGCCTATAATACGTTTAGGTCCTACATTAAACCTCATTTATTTGACGTGGACAATGTGAGGTTAGACATATAAGCTTAGTAATGAAATTCATGTGTTGTTATTAGTGTGTATTACATGTGCTCTGACTTATATTTCCAATGATCTTCAGGTTTGTTGGAACATCTGGTCAGAAAATTAATGTTGTACACATCCTTCATAATACATATTATCATAATTAGTAGCATAATAATCATATGATTGAGAGTAATAAAAGTTACGTATCGCCACCCATTGGTTGCAGTTACCTGAAGAAAGATTAAATATGTCAAATAATCAGTAGCCACATATCAACAACGACGTTGTTCATGGTGGAAAAAGCGGGTGCAACGTTCGCAGGCGTTTCCTTTTTCTTGATTGTTTATCCTCACTCTACATGTTTATAAAACTTCACGTCATCATTAGTTATTGGAAATTAAAATAAATCAATTAAAACACAAAAAGACTACTAACCTGTCCTGGATTAATTTGATTATGTGTCTGATTCTTTATCAGCTACATGTAGCGGCTGCAGCCACAGTGACTGCAGCAGTTGTCGGGGCACTTTACATTAGGTTATTTAGAGGGCTTATTAGCTTATCCCAGTATCAAAACACTATAAGCCCAAAAAGTGGAGCTTATTTGAGGTCTTATGGCTTACTTATGCCAAATTATTTAAGGGAAATATGTGAATACTTAAGCTCTTCCATATAAGCTAACCAAAACACTTCGTAATAAATAAGTCTGACATAACTTTATGAAAATTAAGTATATGAAGAACAGATGTTCAGTTGAATGTGAAACGAACCTCAAACCATTTTAAACAAATTAGAGTGGAAACATTCAAGAGCACGTCATGATTGACTTTTCTAATTTGGCGAAAAGCATGCCACATAACCATCGGCTCCCAGCTCAACCCAAGAGTAGTTTCAACATGGAAAATACCAAGTGCCGACTTACTCCAGTGAATAACCATGTTATGATCAATTGAATCCAAATGTGGGCGTTGATCAACATTACTCGGTTTTAGCCTTCTAAGAAGCGACATGTATCAGATGGGGGACGACCCTACTGCAAATCTAAAGCAGTTAGAAGATGTGAGGCTTCATTAATTCGCAAAACCATTGTTCCCTATCAATTTGAAGCACTTCAATTTTAGTTTGTTTTCAAAACTTCAAGCACTTTAATTAATTGAACGAAATCCAGGGTTCCAAAAAATTTAATGGGAAAGAGATTTAAAGAATATGTTTTTGACAATAAAGCTTCTAACTGGAACATGTAGTTTCATATGAGGAAAAAAAAAAAAAAGTACAATAATATGACAAAATGAAGAACCCATTTGTTGACAAAAGAATGCTTGTATCATTCTAGGTAGAAAAAAGACATAGATCAATCCAAAAGATAAGTCAGAAAGATCTTGCGATTTTTACATATTCCTAATGAAATACGGAGTAGAGGATATAGAATATAGAAACTACAATACAAAAAATGGAGGAGATTGATATATAACAATATGCTTAATATATATATTGTTGGGATTTAATACTCATAACAATTACATAAAATCAAATAACATCATCAAATCTTGCAGCGGAAGTAAATAGGAATAATACATGTAAGTAATTAACCGAATAAAAAAACGCGTACCTTTTAGCAATTCAAGAATCAAACGATGTTTGAACAAGAACAAAACCCAAAACCCTAACTTTAGGGTTTATACAATTCGACCCAACCAAGAAGTCGACCACCAAGATTCACAAGCTCAAGCGTGCTTGTTCTTCGTTCTTGTACACACGTACTATTAGCGATTTGATGTGAAAAGCTAGTTTCTTGAATCACAAATAAAACCAAATACTTAATCTTGAGTTAAGCAAATCGAAAACCCTTTGGGTTTGGGTGTTCGACCGGCCACACAAGAAAGAGAAGAGGAGAGGAGAAATTAGGTCTATTGGTGATCCAAGGTTAGGTTGTGAATGAATACAAAGGTTTGTATTTATAGGTAACTTAACTTGGTGAGCAAGTTTGAGTGGGATTGGGTTTGGAACCCAAACCGATCGGCCAAAGCACCCTAAAGGGGTTCTAGAACTTTCCCGACTTGTAATTTCATCTCTAGTCCCTTTAGTTTATATTTAACGACCGTTAACCAAACTTCGTTAATTATTTAACTATCTTTATGTTTTATTTCGTGACTAATAATTAATAATAACATTTTATATATTAATTATTAACATCAACTCTCATACGTAATGTGTGCAATCCCGAAGTCTCGAGTTCGAATCCGGACATACATATATTTAAATATCCATAAAACCTTTCATATATAATAGTATTCTGTAGCACAAAACAACCAAAAGATGAGCTATCTACCCGGTGTTATAACCATTTGAGAAAAAGAAACCGCCAACACAACTTCAATGTGTTGGCCGTGGGCTTAGGCTGGAAGGCAAGGAGAAGTCTCACTCACCTTACACATCAGCGCCACGTCAGCTTTCCCCCTCCTCTCTTTTTCACTCACTACCACTCACCTTTTTGTGGACAAGTCACTCACTCCTACTCACCTTAATATTACACACTTTGAACAAAAAACAAATTGTTTTTGCGTGGATCAATAAGGTGAGCTACTCACCCTAATTTTTTTGATATGTGTGAGTCACGAGTGAGTGTAAATGGAAGGCAAGGTAGTGGCGGGTGAATGGGAGGCAAGGTAAGTGACTCACTCTCCTTTGCCGACCAGCCTTATATGAAACTTATATTGCCTTGAACTTATAAAATAAACTAGTTTATAAAGTAAATTTTGTTTATCACACAATTTTTTGAAATATTTAATAGTTATAAGCTTTTATAAGCCTAAGCTCATTGAAACGGGCTTATTAAAATTTAAAGTTAGTCAAATTACTTAAATAATCTTTAAAATATAATGCATGTAAGAGCTTGAAATATATTTGAATTTTAATTTTACGTACTTTTATGCGATTCTACAATAATAAACTTTCGCTTTAACTAATTCGGCAAACAACTACATAAAAATATAAGCTCTAATTTCCGACTTATAAGAGAGGGAGGTGTGGTAACATTTGCATCAAGGTCAAGGTTTAACATTTGAATGTTAACCCGTGTTAACCATACCGCGTATGGTGTTAACGGGGCGTTAACATCCCCATGTTAACACAATAACGCAGCGTTAAAGCCTTTTTTTTTTCTTTTTTTTTTCTTTTTTTTGCCCCTTAAACGAGGGGTTGTTTTTGTAAATTGTTCGTGAGTTAAGGTTTAATCTTGGAAATATTATGATAAGGGGTGTTTTTTTGTTGAGTTAATGTGAAATGTTAAAGCTGATGTGGCGCTGATGTGACATAATCTTAAGATTTAACCTAAATCACCATAAAAAATGCTCTAAGCCTCAACTTCAGCTCCAGCTCAAGCCTCAACTTCAGCTCCAGCCATATTTCACCAAACATACCCACACTAAGCTAGTCAAACATTTAGACCCCGTTATAAGTTAATAGCTCTTGTTGGGATATAAAGTACTGAAGAAATACAAAGTACTGAAGAAGTCAAAGTGCTGAAGAGTCAAAGTACTGCTAAAGAAGAAAGTCAAAGCACTGCTAAACATCAAAGTACTGCAAAGCTAAAAGAACTGTTACATCGTTTATGGAAAGCTTTGTTATTCTAGAATATTCTTAGTTTAGATTACTTGTCGTACAAGGATTAGAGTTGTATACCGACTAGGGTTATCCTTATGCCTATAAAAGGACCCCTAGATTGGCATTAGAGATATATGTTTTAGAGTTTAAGAGTACGAATTAATACGCAGTATTAGAGTTGTTAGAGAATCTGTATAACAAGCAGGTTCTAAGTATTAATAAAATCGTTGAAGATAAAGTTAATTCTTCTTAGCTTTATTGAAGTAAATTCCGCATACTTAATAGAGTAAATTCAGTGTTTCATTGTTAGTGATTTAGGATTTATCGGAGGTTGCTAAGCCCTTACAAGCTACATAAGTTAGTTTGGTTAGAGTATATCGATCCAACAGCTCTATTAAGTGAAGTTTAAGGGGGTGACAACCATGCATAACAAAATATCTCATACCTAATCACCCACCAATAATATCCTTCCATCTCATCGCATACCTAACCATAGATTTTTAGTGGCAACCATGCCTAACCTATACCCCATCTATTTTTTTTTATTTATAATTATATTAAACAATTTAATAAAAACATAATATTTTATTAATATTTAAAAGAAAATTACATAATACTTATTAAAAAAAAACACTAGTCATCAAGGTATGGTAAGTCTTGAGCGTCTACATGCTCCGTAAGATCATATCGGAGACGGTGATGGATATTTTCGTCGAGTAACTCCGATAGTACATTCGGGTCATAAACTGGCGTGACCAGCTGATCCATTATATGGGGGAAACTTTGGGTTTTCTTCGACGAAATAGTCATTCATTAGAGTTTGAAGAGCTTTTTCACGAAAACGGGTAACATACCCTCGGGTATCGGTTGAGCTTGCCGTGTCTTCAATGGCATCGCACGTGGCTAAATGGGTTGATATGGTAGAACCTGTGGAAAACAATAGTTCGGAAGAGTCGGAGGGAAAAACTAACTCGTCCTCGGTTGATGAAGATGAAGATGAAGATGAAGCCATTTTGTTTGTTAAATAGAGATGTTTTTGTTTGAGTGAAAATAGAGATGTTTTTGTGTATGAAATAATGTTAAATGGGTGGTGTTTAAATAGGTAAAAAAAACGATTTTTTTTTTAATGCTCAACGGTTACATTTTTTAAAAGCCAACGGCTTGATTTTTGAATCTTTCTCCCACATCTAATCGGTGAACTTTGCCGAATTCACCCACAAACACACCACACCGATTCAATGGCAATGCTCATACCGATCAGTATGGGGCAAACCGCAACTCACACTGATCCCACTGCCACCCCCCCCCCCCCCCCCCCCCCCCCGCCTAAGCGACTTGTACAAAAAGTTAACATGACAATTTTATCAAAGTAATGACAAATCAACAAGTATTTTACAAAAAAAAAATTAAATTACAATGATATGTCATGATTATCTATTGTATTCTTTTTCTTCCTTTAAAACTTTTTCTCTTATTTCATTCATAGATTAACGCACATCATTATGTAATATTTAAAATAAAAAAATCTTTTATAAATATAATATTTTCTCATTTTATCAGATAAGTCAACTTCAATGTGCATTTTAATTATTGCACATAATCACGTGTCAACATTGTTTAACAATAGACCTTACAATTTTGAAAATCTTTCATATGAGAATAAAACAATAAAAATAATAGAACAAAAAAAGAACCTATTAGTTGAAAAATTATGCTTGCAACATCGTACCAGGTGAAAACGAGATCTAGATTCATCTTGAAAAGATCGAAGAACTTATAATTTTTATATACTTTTCTCATAAAATAGAAAAAAATGTATCATAGTTGTCATTATTTTGTTTTATATATATCGGATAATTTTCTTTTGCTAATCTATGTGCTAAATTATTATTTTATTTTTTTTTAGTTTTTTATATTTATGACTATTTTTCTTTTCATTTTATTAACTTAGGAGGGGCAAAATGGTTATGAAATTAAAAAAAAAAAAAAAGAAAAAAAAAAAGTTTAGCACCTAAAATGGTAAAAGAAATTATTCAATACATATAGACATGATTCTAAAAGCTTGCAGAGGCCCGACAAAGGCGTGAGGCTTGGTAATGCTGTCACGTTATGCCGTCACGCCGCCTTATGCAACGTCTTTTTGTAAACTCGATATATATATAAAAAAAGATATAAATATTTAAATATTTTCATATTTTATGTCGTCTTATATCACGTCTTATAAACGTAAAAGCTTCGCCTTAACCGTAAAAACGTGAGGCTTAGTCATACCGTCACGTCGCGCCTCACGCTATTTATAACCTTGCATATAAATAAATATCATGATAACTATGATATATTTGAAGGCTAATAGTCCAAAAAAAAAAATACATAAATTAACACACACAAAAAGGGGAGATAGTGATATAACAATAAGTAATATGAGATTGCATATAGTTTGGGTAACCTAGAGTGCGTTTAGTTGAAGAATTCTTTCTAAAATTTTTTATTTTCAATTTTATAAAAATAATGAGAGGATTAAATTTTTCACAAAATGTAAAAACCGTGTTTATGTGGCAGTATCACACTTTTTTCTATTTAAAAAAAAGAAGGAAAATTACGAGGGAAACAAAGAAGACACAAAATTATGTTTTGAAGTTTCTCTTTTGTTAATAAGACTGTAAATGAACTAAACGTTCAGTGAACATTTCATGAACCGTTTTGCAAAAAGTTTGTTTATGTTCGTTTATTTGTTAAATGAAACGAACCTGAACAATATTTTATGTTCATTTAGTTAAGTGGACGAACATGAACAAAAGTCGCGCGCGTCCGTTCATTAATGTTCGTGAACGTCCGATTATGCGTTCGTTAACGTTCATTTATGTTCATTTACTTATTTATGTTCGTATATCATATCTTTTAATTGTGTAATTTTAAAATTGATTTGTTTAAACAAAACGACACTTATAAAACAATATTTTGTCCATAATTTAATAAACTTTACGTTTGTTTGTCTATGTTCACTTATGTTCGATCGTTTATGTTCGTTTAGTGTCTTAATAAACGAACATAAACGAACATGAAAAACTCATTTTCTTAATAAATGAATATGAACAAGAAATTCGTCCGTGTAAACGTTCGTGTCCATTTATTTATTCAGTTAAACTTAAACGAACGAACATGAACAAGGCTTTGTTCGTGTTCGTCTGGTTCGTTTACAGCCCTACTTGTTAAGTTAAAAAAATCATATTTTGTGTTTTATAAATAATGTGTTAGAAAAACTTTAATTTGAATGCATTCTTTGTTTTTCTTGTTTTGATACAATATATTTTATAAAATATAAAGATATTTTCTTTCAACTTTTGTTTTTTTAAAAAAGGTCTTACTAGCCCTCTTACTCCCTCTTACTTTTACCAGTAAGAGGTGGACAGACGTTTTGCTTGTTTGTTTTTTCCTTTTGAGTAAGACTCAGTTAGACATATAACATCTTACTCAGTAAGAGGTGGGGGACTTGTCTTACTGCCTCTTACTCGTTTTGTATACTTTATATAATATATTTGATTGTTTATTAACTATGTTATATTTATGATAAAAAGTCTTGTTTCATATTTACATAAGTTACTTATTATCGCATTGCGTTGGTTTAATAAACAAATTGTAAAAACGAGCACTTAAAATCATTCGGACAATTATACAAAAACAAACAACATTATTTCGTTCAGATTTAGACTTTCTAGTCACCTCTTACTAGTAAGATGTGGTAGTCAGATTCAGACCCAAAACATCTTAATGAAACAAAATCGTCCAATGAACATTGTATTCTAGTGTTAGCTAAGATGTTCTATTAATACTCCTTAACTCGGATCATGGTATGTATCTATTTACTATTTACGATTTTGGCTCGTTAGACGTATTTCTATATTGAAAAGTGAGATTGTTGTATCATTTAGGATAGAGTAAACTATAATGTTCGTTTTTGTGGTTTGCGTTGACCAATGAGATTCGTTATTTGATTTTAAAAAAAAATGCATCATTCGTACTTAAATGCAAAATATTTTGCATCGTTGGTCCTTCACTTTAACGAGGCAAACTAACTTTCGTTATACTCCCCGCACGTAATACTCACATGAAGGTATTTCAATCATTTCCCTCCGGAACCACAAGGACGAACAGTGTAGTTTACTCTTCTTTTACTCCAATTTGCATGCCTCCGTGTAGGTCCCCACACTACCACCATCCTCTATCCCCCTCAACACCCTTAACTTTATACTTTTTCTTTCACCAATATACCATCTTTATCTTTTTATCATCACCACCAACAATCTCTAAATTAAAAACAGAATTCACATGATTCATTTTTTTTAATATATTTCCAAGATAATAGAGACAACCGACCACATACTGTAAGATTGTGTAAACTTGTATATTGATTGAATAATAATAAGAGGTACATCAAGATTATATAAGCTACATAATAGGCCAAATATACAATGGGCCAATACTAATACTAATCTAATATTAATAGACTAACACTCCCCCACAGTTTGAGCGGGAGGAGACCGAACACTCAAGCTGTCACAAAAATCAGAAAACAAGGCAGATGGTAACCCCTTAGTAAAAATATCAGCATACTGAAACTGAGAAGGAACATGCAGAACTCAAACTTGACCAGTAGCAACCAAATCACGAACAAAATGAATATCAATCTCAATATGCTTGGTACGCTGATGCTGAACAGGGTTAGAAGACAAGTACACTACACTCACATTATCACAATAAACAATAGTAGCAGATGACAATGGTGTATGAAGCTCACGTAGTAAATTCCGAAGCCAACATGTCTCAGAAACAGCGTTGGCAACACCGCGATACTCAGCCTCAGCACTGGAACGATAAATCGTCTGCTGACGTTTAGAGGACCATGAAAGTAAGTTGTTGCCAAGAAAAACACAATAATCTGATGTAGACCGACGAGTGGTAGGGCAACCAGCCCAATCAACATCCGAATAAGCAACCAAGGACTCAGTAGTAGAAGAAAATAAATGTAAACCATAAGCCAAAGTCCCCTGAACATACCGTAATATCCGCTTGAGAGCAGTGAAATGAGGCTCGCGAGGATCATGCATATATAAACAAACCTGCTGCACAGCATAAGTAATATCGGGTCTAGTGAAAGTGAGATACTGAAGAGAACCTGCAAGACTCCGATATAACGTAGGATCAGAAACCGGATCACCATCATCACATAACTTAGACTCAACGTCAACAGGAGTCCGAGAAGGGTTACAACCAACCATATGTGCACGCTCCAAAATCTCCATAGCATACTTACGCTGTGACAAAAACATCCCAAAAGAGTCACGCGTAACTGACACACCCAAAAATAATTAAGAGCACCCAAATCTGTCATAGAGAACTCCTTATGCAAAGAAGCAATAATCCGATGTAATAAACTATCAGAGGAAGCAGTAAGCACAATATCATCCACATAAAGTAGCAGAAAAGCAGTATCATCACCCTGTCGGTAAATGAATAAAGAAGAATCACACTGACTCGAAGTAAACCCAACAATAAGAATATAAGCAGCATGATTACTCAGTTTCCAACCCGTCAAGTTATCTTACACAAGCTAGCCACTTGTGAATGACTAACCGTAAGAAACTTAAAACGGTTCAGACACTGATTTGTTGATAATGAAGGCTTAGGGGTTATGTGTGTGGATAAAACCTCAATATCGATATCAAAAGTAATCACGAAGATATATTCAAATTCCTTTAGGAAAAAGAATAATAAATCAAATCCCGTGTGTGATTGTGTATACGGATTAGTCAACCCGAATCGTTTCCCAACGAGGCGTGAATTGCCAACGTCGTTCTTGGTTTGGAATTTAATGCTCGATGATTTGGATTAATGATTTTGATTTTATTAAACTACGGGAATAGGGAAAGTAATTAAGGGAATCTATTTTACGGGAAATCCTAAGTGCGAATATAACTAAAACGTAATTAATAAAACATAATTAAAATGCAACTACGTCTAAATTATAACCTAAAAATGCCTAAAATTACTTTTACTCTGAAAATGCAATGTGAAAACTAATTATGAATTAAAACTATTTTTTTGGATTTTTTTTGGATTTTATTAAAATTAAAAACTAATTTTTAACTTTTAAATCTAATTTAAAATACTAAAAATTATGAAAAAGAGAGGGAAAATTATGAAACTATTTTCTAAAAATCTAAAATACCATAAAAGAATTTTCAAAACTATTTTTTTATTTTTCTGATTATTTTTCTATTTTCTACAAATTTAAAACTATTTAAATCTAATTAATATTGTGAAAAATACCAAATAAAAGGGAAAAAACAAGGAAAAATATTTTTTTATGCTTTTTACATTTTTCTTAAACTGAGAAAATTGAAAAATTATTTTTTGGAACTTTTTCTTAATTATTTACAATAAAAGCTATTTTAAAATGCCTAAAAACTGATTTTAATAAAGAAAAATAGTAAACACTGACAAAAAATTATGAAAAACTCAGGAAAATTCTAAAATCTTATTCTAAATCTATGAAAAATATAAAAAATGATGCTTATGTGTAAGATATAAAAGCTGTAGTGCAAACTGAAAATGAATAAGCTACTTAAAATAAGCTAATGAGTGAAACAAGCAACCACACTGTAACTGAAGCTAGATTATGCTAGAATAAGCTATTTGCAACTGATTACACCTAATCCTAGCAAGCTATAAGCTCAGACTAATGATTTAAGCAAACTGACAAACTAAGCTAAACAGTTCCTAACCCCTACTGTTTGAGCTTGTGCACAAGCTTATTCAATAAGCCAAACTGAAAATCAATTGTGCAGTCCTCAAAACCACCTGGCAAGCTACAACTAGACCAATTTTAAGCTTCTAACTCTTTGAAATGAGCACTGTGCAATGTCTGCAATATTTGCAAAAATCTGGTTTACACATGTTTTGACTTTTTGAAAACAGTGATGAATTTGACCAAAGTGAATTTTGATCCAAAGTAGTGAACTGATTATGATGATTTAGATTTAAACACAACTATATCCAGCTACTCTTATTGATTTCAGACCATGATTCAAGCTTTTGAGTTTGAAAATTCCAACAGTGAAGCAAATTAGAACCTATTGAAAATGATTTTGACTTATTTGATGAACTACTGCTATAACAAAGACTATAGATCACTATCAATCACCTACTAGAGCATGAATCAACTACACAGGTCTGATTATCCAATCTATACCACAGATTTAAGATCAATTCCAAACACTCTTTAACTACTGATGTTGAAAATTAAAAACATATTATAACTAGATTATGCTAAACTAACACTAAACAAAGATCAATTAATACAAATTATCACTAAACTCAGATGCAAACAATAGATTCAGTGAACAAAACAGATTTAAGAACTTACAAATCTCCTAGCCACTATGGCTTGCAATCATGAAACAGTGAACCTTTATTATTAAGACTGAGAGAGTAATTTTTTAACAAAATCGGTTATCCTTAATGAGTGACAATTATAGTGTATTCATTTTGTCCGACGGTCAGTTCAAATGTCCTTACTCCTATAGATCCTTTTAGGATTCCTTCCTAATAAAAGCTACTATCATTTTTCATACTCCTTAATATTTACATAGCTCCAAAAAAGATTATAAAACAATTTGACCACAATATGAATTAAGCTTTTAATGTGTTTCCAAGTCTACTCCCAACAAATTGTTTAACTAAACTACTAATTTTAAAAAGTTTTGAGTTGATGTAAAAGAGTTATAGTGTTATGAACTTTTGGATTTCTAGTGACCACCACTTTTTGTTAACTTTTTTTTTTTATTATATATACTACCTTTTTTTCTAGTATGACTATGCCTTAAGATATTAAAAGTAGACTATGACATAACATGTCAAAAATACAAATTACTCATGCTCTCATTACTTTCAACTTTTCTAGACACTAAATTAAAATTTGAAACTGTATTAATCAGTCAAAGTTGAAAATGACATATGAGTTGCCTACATTTTGAAAGTCTAGTAATTAATGTTCTCACATAACCCGAGTTTGCAGTCCTCAGTCTTTTACTTTTCCAGAGCTATTCTACACTACACACTTTTTCCAAAACCCCCATCACCCTAACCATCTCAACTCAAGCTTTTTTTTACCAGTGCTAAAAGAATCATTCGCACAAATACGTTAAGAAACTTGATCCCAGTCATGTACCGGTACTAAAATCCCAAGTTTATAACAAAATATACTTAAAAGTTGACATAAATTTAACTTAAACTTTTATAACAAATTTTACAACAAAATATACTTGAACTTTATAACAAACATTACAAAAGTTTAAAATTATAGAAACAAAATATACATAAATTTTATGAAAAACTTTACAAAAACTTGAAAAAACATTTACACAACAAAATACATAATAAACTTTACATAAACTTTTAAACAAAATATATACAATAAACCTTATGACAAAATTTAGACGATCACACATTTTCCGGCGCCTGGCAACAGTTTAATATATATATATATATATATATATATATATATATATATATATATATAATTATTAAAAAAAAAAACAACCACCTTCAAACCACTCAATACTTCAATAAAACTGCAGGGGTGTTCAATTGTTTTCTCAGTGGTTGCATGTTCAGTGGTGGCGGCAATGCTTTCCAGCGACAGGAACAGAGGAGGTGACTTTTTCCGGCGAGAGCGGCGGCAAGAGGCGGTAACCGGCGACACTAACAAAAAAAATACCAGAAATGTTAATATACATATATCTATAAAAAAATCTATAGATCTATTAAAAAAAAATCGTAGATCTACGAAAATAAAAACTCAAATAAAAACCTCAACTTGAAAAACCATCCAAACACCACTGTCATCACTAAAGATCCAAGCACCATGGTACACCAACCCAAAGTCTCAAATAACCAAAAACCACCAAGCCATAATTTCAAAATCTGAAATAAAAAACGAAAATCTCACGATAACACCTTGAGAAAACTACCATTAATCCAAATGAAAGTTAAAATACCAAAATACCTTATGTATTGGTTTCCGAAACACAGATCCAAGTGAGGGTGGATCTGGTGGTTTGGATGGTGTCGACTTCTGAAGGTGACGGGAGCGAGATGACAGCAATGCAGGTGAGGTGGTGGTGTCGAATTTAACTGGGATGGTGGTTTCCATTGCAATGGTTTTTAGATTATTTTGTGCTAGAGAGATGATGAAATCATTGATTTCTAAGAGAGAGAGGGAAGTAGTGAGATACATAAATGGTAGTATGTGTTTTTTTAATGTGTATTTGATTTGGTTTGTGTTTGTAGACTTTATATATGAGTCAGGCTCGGATGGCTGAATCTTAATTATTAGGTTTGGAGGATGGTTCGGTTTTAGGCATTGGATATGCCTCTTTTATAAGAGAGTAAAGATATATATATATAGACTTAGGATCAAATAAGAAGATTACTTAAAATAAGAAGGAATAAGAAGAACTATAACCGCAAATCCGAGATGCACCGACCTAAATTAGATGCATCCCTATAATCTTAGATGTATTATAACGCACCATATTGCGTTTTCTAGCTTTTAATCAGATGCATATATGTATATTAGATGCATTAAATGATATCTCTCGTTTTTTGTTCCTCTGCACGTGCTGAAATCATTAAAATCAATTTGCACCATCTGTACATCAAATTAACTTTCGAAACTCAAGATGTTGCATCTATATGAATAAAAATGCATCTAATGCAAGTCGTTGCATCTCAAATGCGTGTTTTTGGTCACTTCTCACCACTTCTTATTTTAATTTACTTCTCACTGGATCCCTACTATATATATATATAGGATAAAGATCAAATAAAAAGACAAATATCCGTAAAAAGATAAAAAGATTTTTTTTTTCAAAAAAAGTTCTCGAAAAATTCCAAAAAATTTTCACAAGATCGGGTATGATGGTGCATGAAAAAGTTGTGAAAAACTTTTTTCTAAAAGTGGATATTTTTTCCGAAAACAAATTATGAAAAATACGTTTGCGCATTAAATCGTTTTTTTGTGCATCAAAAATTGGTTTTTGAACCCAACTTCTTTTGATTTTTTTCATCAAAATAACATTGCGCATCTAACTAAAACAAGTTGAAAATTTTGTGCATCAAAATTTTTTTGCGCATCAAAATTCGTTTTTTGTGCATTAAAAAAAACGTATCAAAACTCAAAATTATAAAAAATGTTTTTACAAAAGTTTTATGCACCAACATACCCGATCTTGTGGAATTTTTTCGGAATTTTTGGAAAATTTAAAAAAAAAAAAAATCTTTTTATTCTTTTTACGGATATTTGTCTTTTTATTTTAACTTTACCCTATATATATATATATATATATATATATATATATATATATATATATATATATATATATATATATATATATATATATATATATATATATATATATATATATATATATATATATATATGTATGTATATATATATATATATATATATATATATATATATATATATATATATATATATATATACACACACACACACAATTTCAAACATTGTTAATTTCATGTTCATATTAGTTCTAAAAACACATGTGATGTTCCCTACGCTTATCTTTTTGTAAAATACCTTTATATGTAATTAAGACGAAGTTAAAAACAAAATAATTTTCACAAAATAATATCAGCATGAGAATTAGCCAATAATAAAAAATATATATAAAACACACAAATAAGAATGAAAAACAAACAAGCAAACAAATAAACATGGGTTGCCTCCCAAGAAGCGCTTTTCTTTATTTATAAGTCATGTAGCTAGACTCGAAGCCATACCCACTACGTCATCTCATGCACACTCACGTGCCCATATCTAAGCCAATCTAAGGTTCTTTCATCTTTCTTATAATCACCTCCTAACTCTAGGCATTTTTTATAATATCTCTTATTTTTCTCATGAGAATGCCTAAGTCCATTTTGCTTGTCTCTTTCAATAAGTAATGAAATAGGAGCCATTTGATTACATGCCTCGACTTATTTGTATTTAAACCTAGGGTGTGTACAGGGCATTTGATAGACAAAATCCTCAACTTCATCAGAGAATGTAATTAAACCATCAACCATTTGTTCATTCAACTTAGTCATTCACTTAACGGGGTTTCCAAATATCAATTGAGTGAGGTTTCCATCAATGAACTCTCCTAAGTCCTCTAAGACCATGAACTCTACCAAATAAGCAAAGCTTCCAACAAACACGTGCAAATGAGTAACCGCATTAACAACATTGTTCCCTTGATAGGCTAACTCGTTTACCTTAATTTTATTGTATAAATTCCTCGAGATTAAGTTTAAAGGTAAGACCAAATTCAAGTAAGCATCAAAACTTTCAAATCCTATTTTAAAAGGGAATTGCATGTTGAAGGGACTATCTTTCTAAATTCTACACCTAGGGTCAAAACCTTGAGAGGGATTTTCCTCCATCTCAACCCTAACTTCATCAATGACTTCCCTGTCATCAAGTGCCTCCCCATCATCAGAATCCGAATCATAAAAAGGACTATTATGATGCCAATTTATTTCATTATAACCTAGGTGATTTGCAAAGTGATGAACGGGGTGAGAAATTGGGTGGATTCGTATTCTCCATAGTGGGAATCGGAGCAGGTAGTGTAAAGTTATTACGGTAAAAGATGCGAATCATGGAAGGTGATGGGATCTACGAACAAAAGCACGAAGAAGGGGGATAGACTACAAGAAAGCTAATAAAAAAAGAAAAAAGCTCACTTGATAGGAATCAAGCGAGTGAACCTAATCGAGATAGAAACCTAACTAGCTATTCTATTCCCCGGCAGCGGCGCCAAAAACTTGATGCGTGGCTCGGGGTCGAAAGACGTCCTTTTCCTTGAGTAAGCTTTACAACCCGCTAGACAGTGTACCTAATCATTGCAGTGTAGTATGGGCAAGCCCAGGGGGTTGATCGTTCTCTAGAGGAATAGAGATGCTAGTAGAGATGTATGACGAAAAGGTGAGGTGAGGAAGAATCTTTTTAGTATTTTTTTATTTTTTATGAAAGCAAGTAAAATCTCGGGGTTTGAAGAGTGGGGGTTTGATAATTCTACCAATTAAACTACTTAACAATTTAAATTAAAAACTAATTAAACTAATTAAAAGTAAAAACTATGGATCGAATGAGTGTGTTTTTATGATAATTAAAAGCGTGTTTACTTAGATTTCTAACTCCCTAGTAATCTTTTATTGGTCGGTTGAATTGTCACATCCTTATTCTAATTGATGTGTTGTATTCCGTATTAGTCATAGGGTGGTGCACAATTCCCCAATTCTATGAATCGTAACTCTCCTCTAGAACATTCGGGATCGCCAAGTACCGAAGTATCTTCCCCAAATATCCTATTATCCTTAAGATACAACTCACGCAATAAACACAACGATGGCCTAAAGTACACTCTAAGGCATTTTGCAATTTAGGACGTTCAAGCTCACAACAATTAAAGAAGAAGCCAGTTTTTCCTTATTCTAGCTTCTACCAATTAGAACAAGAGATAACCTAACAATAATCAATAACTAGGTTTCATTGGATCTAAGCAAACACTAATTAAATTAGTTACACATGATAGATAAGCAAGAACACTAACAAACAATCAAACATAGATGAAACATGGTGATAGATTGGATAAACAAACTTATCTTTAAGTGTAAAAGAGGGTTTGGAACCCTCAAATACTGTCCAAGTCAGACCTCAAATGAAATAGGGTTTGCTCTCCAAAAAGAATGCACAAAAAATACAGAAAATTTGAAGTCTATATATAGATTTTACACTCGCGATGGCGTCGCCTTTTGATGGTGATGCCGTCTGATTGCCGTCATTAGGGTTTCGTCTTGACTAAGTCATCATTGGGATGGCGTCGGGTAGAAAGTAGTGACGCCGTCTTGGTTGCTTCTAGACATCGTCTTGGTAAAGTTTTGGTCGTCGGGTGTAAAAGGAAAGGGTGACTGCCTTCTGGAATAAGGCGTGATGCCGTCACTTGTTAAGACCAAAATATGTTCTGTGCCGTCGCTTGAGATTTTTTGGAACACCCTCTGAGCGACGACACCGCCCTTTGAGTTGGGACACCGACAGGCTTATGAAATAGCCTTGTTTTCTTGACTTTGTCGTTTTCTTCATGTTTTTGCTCCTTTTCGTTCAAATATGCTTCATTTTAGCGTTTTTCTTCCAAAAGACCTAAAATGTGAAAAGGAACGATTTTAAGCAGTAATGGATATAAAATGTAACGATTTAGGGCTTAAATGACCCCCTAAAAATGTATGTTTTAAATCCTTATCAATATTGAAGGAAACTGAAAACTGAAAAGGAAAGGGTGATGACCTTCTGGAATAAGGCATGATGCCGTCACTTGTTAAGACCAAAATATGTTCTGAGCCGTCCCGTGAAAGTTTTTGGAACACCCTGTGAGCGACGGCGCCGCCCTTTGAGTTGGGACGCCGTCAGGCTTCTGAAATAGCCTTTTTTTCTTGACTCTGTCGTTTTCTTCATGTTTTCGCTCATTTTCGTTCAAATATGCTTCATTCCAGCATTTTGCTTCCAAAACACCTAAAATGTGAAAAGGAACGATTTTAAGCAGTAATGGATATAAAATGTAACGATTTAGGGCTTAAATTACCCCTTAAAAATGTATGTTTTAAATCTTTATCAATATTGAAGGAAACTGAAAACTGAAAACTTAAAAGTTAAAACTTGCAGCTGGAATTAAAATGCAAGGCTGGAAACACGATTTTGCTGGACACGAAAAGTAAAGGCTGACTTCTTGCCAGGCGGTAAAATTCAATTTTTCCATTGCCTATATAAACGACCCCAATGCGTTAATTCATTTTTCATAAAACATAATTTTTTTATTATTATTTTCGTTTATAAGCCATAACCAATATTATTTTCATTCAGTTTAAATCATGCTTAATCCCCAAATTCTTAAATTTTATCAGTTTTCGTTTATAACTCATAACTTTTTTTAATCACTACAACTATCTGCCACTATAAAATCCCATTGTTATGCATGGGTATTCATCTAGTTTATATAGTAGCCTTATCAAGGGTAAAAGAGCAAGAAGGGTATAAAAGTGTTATTTTGTGATAAAGATGACAACTATTGCAATTCTACAACAAACATTGTCTATAAAGAATTCCTTCATTGACTAAATTTGTTCTTATTTCTTAACTACTTTTTGGTTAAACAATCAAAGGTTATTTAGTTTCCTTAGAGGATGATTTGCGAATGAAATTTTACCTTAACTTTTTGGTTTTTATTATTAGTATTGGTTTTGCTCTAGTTAAATCCGTAACCATATGGTCGGGAATACGTGAGCCTATTGGAGGCACACAGGTATACATATAGAGAATGTTTATTAATATAATTAATAGATTTATTGTATATTTATTAATTATATTAATATGATTCACAAGATGATTTAAAGATTGTTAGTTAACCGTTAGACGCATATTTAATTAACGGGCTAACTAATTTAAATGTAATGGACATGTTATTGTTAGTAAAAGTCCAAAATGAGCCCAATGAGCCCATGAGGCTTATGGTTTGGCCGAATGGTAGAGTCCAAGAGGGATGGAGATTGCTTGTAAGTTAAGCTAGGTATTTAGTATATTTGAGGTTCATTATTTACTAATCACGAGGCGTTCAGACTCATGCAATGCACACAGTTTGTATAAAATTGTTCCTTACGTAATGTTCAGTGTAAATCGTTAAAGTATAAATCTAATGATGCATCTTAGTTCTTAGCCAAATAGTTTTAAAATAAGTTGAGTTAACATCGAATCTAACATAACCGTTAGGTTTTAAGCCCCAAATGTTCACCTACATACAATGATCCCTCTATGCATTAACGATACAAGATTTTCAAAAGGATAGAACATGCGTATAAAATTTAAAGAATTATGTATTTAAAATACATTTTAGCTACTTTTGTTTCCCATTTTTTATCTAATAGAATATCTTTATCATTATTATCACACAACTTTCTTACCTTCCTCGATTAGTTGTGAATGACACTTTTTTCTACAAGTATACCACAAAAGTATGATCAAGTTTATCAGAAGAACTCCTAAAAACACACCAATTAAAATAAATGTGATGTTTGTTCCTCCCGCCTTTCAGCTCCCGATTCATATTTATATAGAACCTTTAGTGCCACATCAATGCTTTCAAGTTCGCCAACATATTCAACCTGAACCACATTCTCTGAACCACACCCTATGAACCACAACCTCTAAACCACACCCTTTGAATCACACCCTATGAACTACATCTCTAAACCACACCTCTGAACCACACTTCTGAACCACAGCCTATGAATCCACCATCTAAACCACACCCCTGGACTACACCCCCTGAACCACACCACATCCCTTACCCACACCCCTTTAACCTCACCCCAGAAGTATAGCCCTAGTGATATGGTTGCTCACCCAAATCCCCCAACTAACGCCTCCAGTAGGTTGTAGCATATTACTTCGAACCCCTTGTTTGAATGCTTTTTAAATCTTTATTCAACTCTTTCGTTGCTACCAATACCAAGAATCTGGTTGATGACGTATAGTCTATATCCGGGTCACGGACCCGACTAAAGTCTAATACTAACTTGGCCCGGTACGAACGGGGCTAAGCCAACTAGACGTTTGGGCTCATGAAAGCCCAAGCCCGAATCTATTGATGGAATAGATATCCGATATCTTCTAAATAGGAAGATAATCCTCCCCAACCGACTAAGGCGGGATACGCCGAAGGTTGAGGGACACGGAACCAACAAGGATTCCGTGTGTATATAAGGGGAATTACATCCCTCGTTTAAGGTACGATCTCAGAACCCTAATACTCCTTAAACCCTAAACCGATTACTTACTCTCACGTCGGAGGATAATCGTGGGAAACAATCCCACGGTAAGCCTAACGGTGTCTTTTGTCTTTTAGTGCGCAGGTCTCAAGCAACAATTCTCAATTGGTACGAGAGCCGGAGCTCCAAACAAGGAACGTCCAACTTTTGTATCAACAAGTGGTGCCATCCGTGGGACCCTACACTAAGAACCAAAGACTAGAATGACGAAGCATGAAAATCAGCGATCGCAGTCAGACCTCATGGGAAAGAAGTCGCAAAGCGGACTAACTCCTAAGCAGACCTCTGGGACAACCAGCGCTGCTAAAAATAAAGGATCAGGCCAAGACTTGATCTTCCCTCTGGTGGAACCGCGCTCGGGAACAACCCAAGCCACTACAACTACCACGAGTGGAGTAGACCCACTGCGCACCGTCCTTACTACTCCCTTTCAATCGGTGCTAGAAACTGACCTGACAAAAGTACCAGATGCACCTGACCGAAATAAGGGTGTAGTAATAGAAACAAACACACTCGCCCTTGAGGGGGTCGCACCAGAGCTGGCACCAGAAGATTTCGTATCCCAAAACTACGAAACATTAACTGCCCTCATGCAAGAGGAAGAGAAGAAGAGATCAGGTCGGAACTTGAAAGCCCGACTCAATTTCGATTCTGAATACGAGACTTCTCCACCGCGCCGTCATAAAGAGAAGCGCGGGAGAGACAGCCGCCGACCCCCAGTATTCAACAGAATCGGGAGGAGAATCAAGGATGATGAGACATCTCACTCGCATCATCTGAGTGAGAGTGATGAAGATGAAAAGCGTACCAATGTCCACACCAGACTAGGTAGCCGCAAAATCCAAGACAGACTGGGACGACGCTATTCCCCAAGTGAAAGTCCCCCGAGTACAAACTCAGAGGACAGTCGGCGCAAGCGCCGAAAGAGGGAAAATTCGTCCTCTGAAAATTCCTCGGACAACGAGGATGGCGAAACTGGACACTGGAAGTCCAAAAACAGATATAATGACCAGGAGGATGAAGATATTTCCCTCCCTTGGCGCCGTCATAAGGTGGATGCGTTTACTCGGCGCATCAGTGACTTCTCAGAAAGCAAAAGAAGGCGCATGCCTGCCAACGTAAAGACCTATGATGGATCAGGTGACCCTGATGATCACCTCAAAATTTTTGAATCAGCAGCGACAATTGAAAATTGGCTACAGCCTGTGTGGTGCCACATGTTCAACTCCACACTAGTGGGAAACGCGCGGAACTAGTTCAGCAAGCTTCCACGCAGAAGCATCAATGGCTTTGAGGAATTGAGAAAGGCATTTCGCCTAAACTTTACTCAGAGGAAGAAGTGCGCTAAAAATCCTGTCGAACTCGCCAGGGTAAAGCAGCGCCAAGGAGAATCTACAAGCGCATTCATGGAACGCTTCAAAGATGAATACATGCAAGTTAAAGCATGTCCCGAAGTGTTGAAGATCTCTGGTTTCATGAACGGGATTAATAATCCAGAACTCATCAAGAGGTTGAACGACAAGATTCCTGAAACCTTTGATGAACTCATGAAACGCTCTCGATCCTTTGTCCAGGGAGAAGCCGCCGCGGCGGATAGCAAAAGGAACCACTCGAACTACCGGTCACAGGAACAACCTGGGAGACAATCCAATGACCGGAGTAGTAACCGTAATAGGAGCTATCGCAGTCAGGGGAGCGGGAGGGATAATGATAGATACACCCCGCTGATCAAGACCCCAAAGGAAATACTCGCAACAGAAGGTGCGAATTTTCCAAGACCACCGCAGATGCGCACCCCAGAGGATCGGCGTACTGGAAATGGATACTGTGATTACCACGCACAGAAGGGCCATACCACTAACGAATGTGTCCAACTACGCCAGCTCATCGACAAGATGGTTAAAGAGGGTAGATTGGACCACCTGGTCAAAAACATTAAAGAGGGAAAGGACAAACAGAAGAGTGGCAATAAGAAAGAGACACCTAAAGACAAGGCCAACACCATTTACATGATACAATCATGGCAGCGGATCACAAGGCAGAAGGTCAGTCAGGATTTTTCACGTGGAAAGGAGATCTCTTTTCCCACCTTAACCGCGGACAACGCAGTGGTGGAACCACTCACTATAGAAATAAGCGCGGGGGGTCACGACATCCACCGCATGTACGTTGATGGTGGAGCTTCTGCGGACATCATGTATGAGCACTGTTTCAAACGACTGCGCCCTGAAATACGCAGTCAGTTAAGCCCGGTCAGAACGGCGTTGACTGGTTTTACAGGTGAGAAGATATGGCCTATGGGGCAAATACGATTACCTGTCAGCATTGGAAATGAAGAACACTCCGCAACGGCTTGGATGGAATTCATGGTGATTAAATCTCCCTCGCCATACAATGGCGTTATTGGGAGACCTGGAATATCAGCTATGCGCGCAGTGCCATCAACAGCGCATGGGATGCTTAAATTCCCAGTGGAAGGTGGTATTGTTACTCTTTACAACGCCACTGTACCACATAGAGAATGCAACACGATTGCATGCGAAACGGCACCAACCCCAGCACAGCAGACAACCAGGATCCCAAATCTGAAAGTAGCAATTCACCCCGAATACCCGGAACAAGAAATATCCATCGGAGGTTCATTGTCGGACAACGACAAAGCAACTATATGTGCACTCCTGCAAAAGAATTTGGATATTTTTGCATGGGAGCCTAAACACATGACAGGAGTACCGCGCTCTGTCACAGAGCATAAACTGAGAATCCGACAAGGATACTCACCCATACGCCAGAAGAAGCGCGGCTAAGCCCCGGAGCGCGCGCAAGCAATCTTGGCAGAGGTACACAAACTGGTAGAGGCAGGAATCATGCGGGAAGTTTACTACCATGACTGGCTTTCCAACCCAGTCATGGTAAAAAAGAGTGACGGCAGCTGGCGAATGTGCGTAGACTTCACCGACCTTAACAAAGCATGTCCACAAGACTGCTATCCTTTACCAGAGATAGACTGGAAAATAGAGTCTCTGTGCGGATATCCATTAAAGTGCTTCCTGGACGCGTACAAGGGATATCATCAGATCCAAATGGCTAGAGAGGATGAGGAAAAAACGGCCTTTCACACAAGCCAAGGCGTCTACTGCTACACAAAAATGCCCTTTGGCTTGAAAAATGCAGGCGCCACCTACCAGAGGTTAGTAGATAAGGCTTTCGAAAAACAGGTGGGCCGCAACCTAGAGGTCTATGTTGATGACCTGGTCATAAAAAGCCATACTGAAGATGAGCTGGTACGTGACATTGAGGAAACGTTCAAAACTCTACGAGAGATCAATATGAAGCTAAACCCCAAGAAGTGTACCTTCGGCGCTACTGAAGGCATGTTCCTTGGATACCTGATAGAACCCGACGGTATAAAACCGTGTCCAGAAAAGACAAAAGCGGTCATCGAACTTCCTTCACCGCGCACGTTGAAGGAAGTCCAATCTCTCAACGGAAAGTTGGCCGGCTTAAATAGGTTCTTTTCCAAATCAGCAGAAAAATCGCTACCTCTTTTCAAAACACTCAAGAAGTGTATAAAGAAGGGTGATTTCAGATGGACTACGGAGGCAGAAGAGGCCTTCACTCAGCTTAAACAACATCTGGCAACACTCCCAACACTTGTCACACCCCGACCAGGGGAAGAGCTGATCATGTATTTGTCTGCAACTGAAGGCGCAGTCAGTGCAGTGCTACTAACAGATAGGGACTCAGTACAAACCCCTATCTACTTCGTAAGCAAGGCACTCAAGAAGACGGAGATGAACTATAGTGCCATGGAAAAATTAGTTCTGGCGTTGGTATTTGCTGCTAAGCGGCTGCGTAGGTACTTCCAAGCACACCCAATAGCAGTAATCACGGACCAACCGATTAAGCAG
Source organism: Chrysanthemum seticuspe (assembly GCA_019973895.1). NCBI lineage: Eukaryota > Viridiplantae > Streptophyta > Magnoliopsida > Asterales > Asteraceae > Chrysanthemum > Chrysanthemum seticuspe. The sequence continues at coordinate 100,925,030 of BPTQ01000009.1, forward strand.
ATCATCTCCAAACCTGACGCATCAGGCAGACTGCGGAAGTGGAGTGTATTGCTAGGTGAGCACAACATCTCTTACAGACCACGTACCGCAATCAAAGGACAGATTCTGGCAGACTTCATCATTGAAAAGCCAGACACCGACGAGGTACCCACACCAAGTAAGCCCGAACTGCAAGATCCATGGATCTTGTTTACGGACGGATCCTCATGCATTGACGGCTCAGGAGCAGGCCTCATTCTCACAAATCCAGAGGGAATGGAATTCACTTACGCACTGCGCTTTGAATTCACAGCGACAAACAATGAGACAGAGTACGAAGCCCTACTCGCTGGACTACGCATCGCAGCTCGAATGGGTGTACGTAACCTAGAGGTAAATGTGGATTCCCGACTAGTGGCCAACCACGTGTTGGGTGAATATGTGGCCAAAGAAGATAATATGATCCAGTACCTCGACAAAACCAAGACACTGATAAAAAGCTTTGACAAGTTCACCATCAAACAAGTTTCTAGAGGGGAAAACCGCAAGGCGGATGCACTAAGCAAGATTGCCTCGACAAGCTTTGCACACCTATCAAAGCAAGTGCTGGTAGAGACACTAAAAAGCAAGTCAATTTTGGAGTTGGAAATCTCCACGATAATAGAGGAGGAAGGTCCTACATGGATGACACCGATAACGGATTTCCTAAGCAAAGGAGCGTTACCCCAAGAGCAGAAAGAAGCTCGCAGGATAAGGCGCACAACGCAAAGATTCGAGCTGCGAGACAACATATTATACCGACGCTCCTTCCTGCAACCATGGCTCCGTTGTGTCGGCCCCTTACAAGCAAATTACGTACTGCGAGAAATCCATGAAGGTTCATGCAGTATGCACTCAGGACCACGGTCCGTATTAGCACGCGCCATGAGATCAGGATACTACTGGCCGACCATGCACCGTGACGCGCGGGACTTGATAAGGAAGTGCAACGATTGCCAAGTTCATAGACCCGTCCCGCGCCAACCACAGCACGAGCTAACACCAATAACATCACCATGGCCATTCTACAAGTGGGGTATTGACATCGCAGCGGGAGGACTAAAATTTCTCATAGTCGCCATAGACTACTTCACCAAGTGGATCGAAGCGAAGGCAGTGGTAACAATCACTGGCAACCAGGTGAAACGCTTCGTATGGGAAAACATTGTATGCCGCTTCGATCTCCCTAGGGAAATCATCTCGGACAACGGGAAACAATTCTGTGATAACCCTTTCAGGGACTGGTGCGAGAAGCTTAACATTACACAACACTTCGCGTCAGTTAAACATCCACAGACCAACAGCCTAGTGGAACGAGCGAATCGCAGCTTAGGCGAAGGAATTAAGGCACGCCTAGAAAAGCACAAAGGACGATGGGTAGAAGAGCTATCACATGTCTTGTGGGCGCACCGCACCTCCATCAAGACCAGCACGGGCGACACTGATGAGTCTCTAAATACTCATCATTTTTGTACTATCTAGACTGCAAAACCATCTGAAAACACTCAAAAATGCTTTAAAATGATAAAAATATCACAAATCAGTGTTTTATGTGTTTTAAATGCAAAATTATCAAAATCAGATGAAAAACGTATCAAATTTGCAAAAATGGCAGTTTTAGTCCCCCAAGTTTCAAAAGTTGTCAAAAACAGTCCCTGGTAAATCTAAATAAAGGAAAATGTCATTTAAGGTCCATGGGATTCAAAAGTTGTTAAAACAAACCCTTCAAAGTTTAAAATTTGCAAAATTACAACTTTGGTCCCTCAAGTTTGAAAAATGTCAAAAATGGTCCTTGGAAAATTGGAAAATGGCAAGTTTGGTCCTTGTACTTTTTGAGATTGTCACTTTTAGTCCTTGGAGCAACTTTTCAGAAATGGCAGCAGTGGTCCTTGAAGTTTCAGAAATTACAAACAAAGCCCTTGTATTAATAAACCTTTAATACTTCTTTTTGGACCTTGAACCTAATAGTGACCCCTGCCACTTAAACCTTTGGACCCTTACCCTTTTGACCCCCTGCCAAGTCTAATATCTGGTCATCCCATGGTCAAACAAAACACGCGCCAAATAAGTCTTCTCCTTCACCTGCTTCCCCTGAAACCAGGCTTCCCATCCCCCCAGCTCACTCTTTCCACACCCTTGTCCCCTCTACCTCAACACATCCAAGATTCATTAATTGCATTCCCTTCCCAAACACTAAATTCCTCCACCTGTCAAAAACCAATTTCCCGCCAAAAACAGATTTAACGGCCAAGATGAATTCAAGGCATCCAATGGCCTCAAATGGAAGTGGGAAACAATCAGAAGATGTGAGAGAAGCCTTTGGCATATAAAAAGGAAGGAAAGAGAAGCTTGAGGGGAGTAGTTAGTTTTTTTTAAGTTTTTCTTAATGTCGTTTTTTTTAATCAATGTTTTATTTAAGTTCAAATGTTGTAATTTAAGCTTTTATGTATCACACTCAAAGTAACTCTTAATTGTAAGGTGTTTTTGAAGTTCCAATCCTAGTTTTATATAAATTTCAAGTTTGTGGTTAACTGTTGAAATTTTTCAGTTTTAAATTACATTGTCCAAGTTTTCAGTAGCTTATTTTAAGCTTTAATAAGTTTGTTTAAGCCTTTATAAGCTTTTGATAAGCTTGTAATTCATTTTCAAGTAAATTCCATGGCTGGTCAACTAAAGTCAACTGTGATGCAAAATGGGGCTTGGTAATGGAAAATGGGAGATGCAGTGGTGAATTTGGGTTAGATTAGATTAGCATAGAGTAGGATTGGGTTTGGTTTAGCCTGCAATAGCAGTGGACTCATGTGAGTAAGATTTTCCACTTTTCATTTTTAAGCCATTTTTGTATTTCTTGCTTATCTGTGTAACTGTGGTCATCATTAGTATAAACTTGCTTAAATAGTTGTAATTAGGTTATTGTAACTTAGTTTGATCAGTATCTCTGTCTGGTTCAGTGTTTTTGTCAGTATAAATTTGCATAGCAGTAGATATAAGGGTGTTTGGTTTTGCTGCACTATCTGTCTTAGAGGCCTAGTCAGTGGTATACTCTTGTTGCCTTTAGTTTGTTTAGGTTAAATTAACTAGTATCTGTCAATAACATGTGTCTTTGAAGCTCCAAAGTCAAAATTACACTTAAATCAGTCTCACTGCTCCACTGTTGAGATTTTGGAATTGCAACTTCTTGATTTGTGTTTAGAAGTCAATAACATAGCTTGCATTAGTGTTATCATATCATATTACTTCAACATCAGTCCTTAAATCATGATCAAACTTCATTAAAGTCAACTGTCTATTTCTTCATCAAAAGTCAACATTTGCAAAACTAGTTTTTAGCTCAACTAGAAGGAATTTTCTTGGACTCATCTTTGGACCAATTTCAGTGATTCTTGTTGTTTTAAAATATTCCCTTGGTCTATTTTCTCATGTCCATTTTAGTATATTTTTGCAATTTTTTCTATAAGCTCAAAAGGGCTTGTGATATGGTGTCAAATCCCCTGTGCAGGGCACTGTTGACTGCACAGGGTTTATGCTGGTTTTGCAGACCTTGCACAGGGCTCACTTGAGCTCCTCTAGGTCTGATTCTTGGTTTACACATTCTCAGCCAGGTCTTGTTCAAGTTCTAGTTGTTGTTCTGAAGTCTTAGCTTATTTGGTGGCTTATATTCTAGCTCAAAGTAGACCACCAAAAATCTGTTTTTGCACTTTAGTCTTATCAACCAAATCATAGCAACTTGCAAATCAGAGGTCATGGCTTGTTGTTTCTAGTTGTATTAAAGTAGTTTTAGCATATTTGAGTTCCTGTTTTGGTTTGGTGCTTCTTGGTTTCCATTTGCTTCTTCAAAGTGCTTATTTATAAGCACTTTGTTCATCAGTTTCAATATCTTCCACATAAGCACTTGTTTTTCCAATTTTCCTAGCTTCCTTATATAATTTTAGACTTTTTCTGAAATTTTCAGATTTTTCCAAGTTGGTTTGCTATTTTTCTTAATTTAAATTAGTTTTTAAGCATTTTTAATTAGGATTTAATACAAAAAATTAAGAAAAGGTTCAAAAAAATAAATTTTCATTTTTATTAAGTTAAGATAAATATAAAAAGCCAAAAAAGTATTTTTCCCAATTTTTCTTAGTTAAATTTGTATTTTTAAGTAATTTAATTAGTTTTAAATAGTAATTAATTAATAATAAATATATAAAAAGTCTAAAAAATATATTTTCAGTTTTAAAATTAGTTTTATAGTATTTTAGATTTTTCTGAATCATAAGTTTATTTTTCTAGCCTTATTTTGTATTTTCTTCTATTTTAGAGTATTTATTAAATAGTTAAAATAGTTTTTAATTAATAATAATTAATTAAATAGTTTTAAAAATAATTTTCCTTTTCTAATAACTTTCTTATATAATTAGGATTGTAAAAATGTATTTTCTATATTCATAGGTATTTTCCTTCTTTATTTTCACGTTTTATTTTGTACGTTACGTAGTTTTTAATTTAAACGTACGTTTTAGGTTTTAAACGTTCATCACTTTAAATATGGTGATAGCGTTAATTTAATATCTTATATCTTTTTAATTTTCTTAATTTGTATTTAAGTCGCTTTATTTTATAACTTTTTCAGTAGTGTAATATTCGATCCAAATCCTTTCTGATCACTATCATTAGTGATCATTCTATCGTCTGATCTAGTGTTTACACACCATTGAGTCTCCGTGGGACTTAACGACCCGGGAATTCACTATATTCTCCAGGACTTCATTGTATTTGTGTCTGAACTGTTTTAAGCCTGTTACGGCTGGTCATTCACAAGTGGCCAGTTTGTGTGATTAGACTTGACGGTTCGGACCGGATCAAATTTTGGCGCCGCTGCCGGGGAGGCTTTAGCGTGTGTTAAACCTTTTTCAGATCCATTCTTGCACATATACCATCTTTTGTAAAAAGTTTTTTGTAAAGTTATCAGAAAATCCAAAAAGTTCATTAACACTTTTCCTGAAGTGTTATCAACACCAAAAATATTTTCATTCTTTGTTTTTATAGCCTGTTTTTCAAAAATCCAAAAATATCCATCCTTTATCCTCCAATCTGTTTAATTCTACATTTCTTTATCCTCAAACCTGTTTAATTCTCCATTCCTTACCCTCAAATCTGTTTAATTCTCCATTCCTTATCCTCTTATCCGTTTAATTCTTTATGTCATGGTATTTGACATGTTCCTGGTGTGGAGGTCCATTTAACGGTGGAAATTGTCGGCGATGTACCAATGTGAGTTTCGGAGACAAGTTTGTCGGTAATCCCGATCCCATTTCAAATGAAACACCCGATTTTTCCTACCTACCTCCACAGCCCCATTACGAATCCTACTCATGCGAGTGTTGTGGGAATGATTCTCATTACGGTTTTGATTGTCCACCACGGGTTCCGCTTGTCTATGAGCCGGAACCATGTTACAATCAGAACTTTGGTGAAAGTTATTTTCCCAATTATCTCTGTTGTGAGAATTGCGGGGGTCCTCATGAGACTTTTGAATGTCAACCGATGAATCAAAATTTTCAAAATTCCAATTCTCCTGGTTTTGACAATTTCCAACCCCCACAGTATTCCATCAGTCATCAGACTTCCGAGCCTTCACATCATTTCAATGATTACGAGGAGTGTAATCATCCTCAAAGTTCTGAAGAAATACGCATTCGAAAGAAACTGCAAATGAAAAGAATGGTGTGTAAGCTTCAGCAGATGAATATAAGAATCAGATATGATGACGATGATGATGAGGATAGTATTCAAATGAAGGAATACTATGATTACGACGAGGAGAGTGTTACTAAATTGAACGATCTTATTTCTCAACTCCCTCAGTCTATTGCTATCACACCTATCTTACCTATTATTGCTTCCAAAGACTCTCTCATAATGGAGGATGAGCATCTTGGCACAATTCCGGAAACGAAATCGTCTAATGTTGAGAACTTCATCCCAATCCTAAGTGAGTCTGAGGAAATATCCGATAGTGATTGTGATTTGCCTTTTTGTGATTCTCTCAACATTTCTGAGGTTACTTCCGGGATTTTCTCAAATCCTCTTTTTGAATTTGATAATGACTATACTTTTGAGAAAGTAAATCCTCTTTTCGATGAAATGTCTGAGGCCGATACAGAGACCATCACGGAAGTGGTGGAAATTGCTAGCTCTCAGAGCTCACCACTTGTCCCACCTCTGTATTCTATCTTATCTCTTCCATCATGTGATGATGATTCTATCCTCACTGATGAGATTCATGATCCAAAAATCATGAATTCTCCTTCTGATAATGAGGAGTTAGTCATGATCATCATCATGATTCTCCTTCTTTTCTTCACATACGGTGTGACTTCTCCATGTCTTAACTCCTTCGGGAGTGAAGACATTATCTTTGACCCCGGCATTTTCATGTACCATCTGTGAGCCGGGTCTGTCTCTGTCTCTCTTTATCTCATCGGTGTGGAACTTTCACGTGTTTCAAATATTTGTTCAAACATCTTGAATGAAAGTCCGATGGAGATTGTCTCTTCCACTTACTTCCGCATGAACCAATGAATTCGGGGTCGAGTCAAGCTAGCGACTCGGAAATCAAAAACAGTAGCACGCACCATATGGGTTTTCACCCATATTTCTGTCTTCTTACCCCCTTTCTACCACCTAAGTGTGGGGGTGATGCCCCACATGTTATATATATATATCTCTAAAAAAAAAAAAAAAACTCTTCTAAATAATGGCCGTAATATTTCCCTTTTACGTTCTTTGTTTCGGCATAACCGCCGGTACTTTGAATATTGAGGGCAATATTCATTTCTAAGTGTGGGGGGGAATTCTCACGAATTTCATATATTATCTACCCAATTCCCCCGTTTTTGGCCAAATTTTTTTTTTTGGAGTAAGTGTTCTACACTTACTCATTTGGTTATCAGTCCGCCATGTCTGTAAGACAAAAGGATTGGCTAATCCAGGAGCAAACGGCTCTTGGTAAAGATATATCAAATCCGTTTACGGCTTGCAATTTGCCCAAAATTGTATGGTTCTCAACTCACCATATCCTAAAAAGTGAAGAGTTGGCTAGCCCGCAAGATTATGGCTTGTGGTAAAGGCAGTGGAAAATCCATAATTGGTAATCAGCTCACCAAAGATAATATTGATAATTTATCTAAGAGTTGGCTAGTCCAGAGCAAACGGCTTCTGGTAAAGACTAATCAAATCCGTTTACAACTTATGATTTGCTCAAAATCATTTGGTTATCAGTGTACCAAGGTTCTTACTTGAACTGAAACATTTGGCTACTCCAGAAGTGATGGCTTTTGGTAAAGAGTTTTTCAAATCCATTAAGTTTTCTCAAATCATTGCTAGGGACTAGCAATATCTTAGTGTGGGGGATTGATGAGTCTCTAAATACTCATCATTTTTGTACTATCTAGACTGCAAAACCATCTGAAAACACTCAAAAATGCTTTAAAATGATAAAAATATCACAAATCAGTGTTTTATGTGTTTTAAATGCAAAATTATCAAAATCAGATGAAAAACGTATCAAATTTGCAAAAATGGCAGTTTTAGTCCCCCAAGTTTCAAAAGTTGTCAAAAACAGTCCCTGGTAAATCTAAATAAAGGAAAATGTCATTTAAGGTCCATGGGATTCAAAAGTTGTTAAAACAAACCCTTCAAAGTTTAAAATTTGCAAAATTACAACTTTGGTCCCTCAAGTTTGAAAAATGTCAAAAATGGTCCTTGGAAAATTGGAAAATGGCAAGTTTGGTCCTTGTACTTTTTGAGATTGTCACTTTTAGTCCTTGGAGCAACTTTTCAGAAATGGCAGCAGTGGTCCTTGAAGTTTCAGAAATTACAAACAAAGCCCTTGTATTAATAAACCTTTAATACTTCTTTTTGGACCTTGAACCTAATAGTGACCCCTGCCACTTAAACCTTTGGACCCTTACCCTTTTGACCCCCTGCCAAGTCTAATATCTGGTCATCCCATGGTCAAACAAAACACGCGCCAAATAAGTCTTCTCCTTCACCTGCTTCCCCTGAAACCAGGCTTCCCATCCCCCCAACTCACTCTTTCCACACCCTTGTCCCCTCTACCTCAACACATCCAAGATTCATTAATTGCATTCCCTTCCCAAACACTCAATTCCTCCACCTGTCAAAAACCAATTTCCCGCCAAAAACAGATTTAACGGCCAAGATGAATTCAAGGCATCCAATGGCCTCAAATGGAAGTGGGAAACAATTAGAAGATGTGAGAGAAGCCTTTGGCATATAAAAAGGAAGGAAAGAGAAGCTTGAGGGGAGTAGTTAGTTTTTTTAAGTTTTTCTTAATGTCGTTTTTTTTAATCAATGTTTTATTTAAGTTCAAATGTTGTAATTTAAGCTTTTATGTATCACACTCAAAGTAACTCTTAATTGTAAGGTGTTTTTGAAGTTCCAATCCTAGTTTTATATAAATTTCAAGTTTGTGGTTAACTGTTGAAATTTTTCAGTTTTAAATTATATTGTCCAAGTTTTCAGTAGCTTATTTTAAGCTTTAATAAGTTTGTTTAAGCCTTTATAAGCTTTTGATAAGCTTGTAATTCATTTTCAAGTAAATTCCATGGCTGGTCAACTAAAGTCAACTGTGATGCAAAATGGGGCTTGGTAATGGAAAATGGGAGATGCAGTGGTGAATTTGGGTTAGATTAGATTAGCATAGAGTAGGATTGGGTTTGGTTTAGCCTGCAATAGCAGTGGACTCATGTGAGTAAGATTTTCCACTTTTCATTTTTAAGCCATTTTTGTATTTCTTGCTTATCTGTGTAACTGTGGTCATCATTAGTATAAACTTGCTTAAATAGTTGTAATTAGGTTATTGTAACTTAGTTTGATCAGTATCTCTGTCTGGTTCAGTGTTTTTGTCAGTATAAATTTGCATAGCAGTAGATATAAGGGTGTTTGGTTTTGCTGCACTATCTGTCTTAGAGGCCTAGTCAGTGGTATACTCTTGTTGCCTTTAGTTTGTTTAGGTTAAATTAACTAGTATCTGTCAATAACATGTGTCTTTGAAGCTCCAAAGTCAAAATTACACTTAAATCAGTCTCACTGCTCCACTGTTGAGATTTTGGAATTGCAACTTCTTGATTTGTGTTTAGAAGTCAATAACATAGCTTGCATTAGTGTTATCATATCATATTACTTCAACATCAGTCCTTAAATCATGATCAAACTTCATTAAAGTCAACTGTCTATTTCTTCATCAAAAGTCAACATTTGCAAAACTAGTTTTTAGCTCAACTAGAAGGAATTTTCTTGGACTCATCTTTGGACCAATTTCAGTGATTCTTGTTGTTTTAAAATATTCCCCTGGTCTATTTTCTCATGTCCATTTTAGTATATTTTTGCAATTTTTTCTATAAGCTCAAAAGGGCTTGTGATATGGTGTCAAATCCCCTGTGCAGGGCACTGTTGACTGCACAGGGTTTATGCTGGTTTTGCAGACCTTGCACAGGGCTCGCTTGAGCTCCTCTAGGTCTGATTCTTGGTTTACACATTCTCAGCCAGGTCTTGTTCAAGTTCTAGTTGTTGTTCTGAAGTCTTAGCTTATTTGGTGGCTTATATTCTAGCTCAAAGTAGACCACCAAAAATCTGTTTTTGCACTTTAGTCTTATCAACCAAATCATAGCAACTTGCAAATCAGAGGTCATGGCTTGTTGTTTCTAGTTGTATTAAAGTAGTTTTAGCATATTTGAGTTCCTGTTTTGGTTTGGTGCTTCTTGGTTTCCATTTGCTTCTTCAAAGTGCTTATTTATAAGCACTTTGTTCATCAGTTTCAATATCTTCCACATAAGCACTTGTTTTTCCAATTTTCCTAGCTTCCTTATATAATTTTAGACTTTTCCTGAAATTTTCAGATTTTTCCAAGTTGGTTTGCTATTTTTCTTAATTTAAATTAGTTTTTAAGCATTTTTAATTAGGATTTAATACAAAAAATTAAGAAAAGGTTCAAAAAAATAATTTTTCATTTTTATTAAGTTAAGATAAATATAAAAAGCCAAAAAAGTATTTTTCCCAATTTTTCTTAGTTAAATTTGTATTTTTAAGTAATTTAATTAGTTTTAAATAGTAATTAATTAATAATAAATATATAAAAAGTCTAAAAAATATATTTTCAGTTTTAAAATTAGTTTTATAGTATTTTAGATTTTTCTGAATCATAAGTTTATTTTTCTAGCCTTATTTTGTATTTTCTTCTATTTTAGAGTATTTATTAAATAGTTAAAATAGTTTTTAATTAATAATAATTAATTAAATAGTTTTAAAAATAATTTTCCTTTTCTAATAACTTTCTTATATAATTAGGATTGTAAAAATGTATTTTCTATATTCATAGGTATTTTCCTTCTTTATTTTCACGTTTTATTTTGTACGTTACGTAGTTTTTAATTTAAACGTACGTTTTAGGTTTTAAACGTTCATCACTTTAAATATAGTGATAGCGTTTATTTAATATCTTTTATCTTTTTAATTTTCTTAATTTGTATTTAAGTCGCTTTATTTTATAACTTTTTCAGTAGTGTAATATTCGATCCAAATCCTTTCTGATCACTATCATTAGTGATCATTCTATCGTCTGATCTAGTGTTTACACACCATTGAGTCTCCGTGGGACTTAACGACCCGGGAATTCACTATATTCTCCAGGACTTCATTGTATTTGTGTCTGAACTGTTTTAAGCCTGTTACGGCTGGTCATTCACAAGTGGCCAGTTTGTGTGATTAGACTTGATGGTTCGGACCGGATCAGACACTCCTTTCTCTTTAGTCTATGGGACAGAAGCCGTCATACCAGCTGAGATCGGCATGCCAACTATCCGCACTGCTGAAATCAATGTGGCAACCAATGATGACGAGAGACGTATCGACTTAGAATCTGCTAGAAGAGAGGCGCGAACGCGCAGCTATACGGGAAGCAAAATCAAAGTCAAGGATGAAAGGATACTATGATGCTAAAGTGCGCAATGTTTCATTCAGACCAGGTGATTTTGTCTACCGCGCTAATGACGCGAGCCACGCAGAAGACACAGGTAAGCTTGGACCTAAGTGGGAAGGACCCTATGAGGTTACCGAAGCAATAGGAACAGGCGCGTACAAGCTCAGAGGCTTGGATGGTCGTGAACTGCCACGCACATGGAACATCTGCAACCTCAAAAGGTGCTATCTATAGGAATGGCTACGGCCTAGCGCACAGACGCTCTCGCACTTTCAGTGCCCAATAAAAATCTATGCATTTACTCTTTCTTTTACTTAGAATAATTGTCTTATTTACTTATTATAAAAACTTGCAAGTATCAATAAAACGCCGCGGTTTCTAGCTAACTCCGCGACATATTCCAATTTGTTATTTCCATATACTCTATGTCTTAATAACTTTTTATTTCTTGCCCACGATGGCGTGCATGCACCATAATAAACCCATGATGGTAAAAGGATAAGTTAACCTACTAAACAACTTGTTGAATAAGAGGGTTGCAAACCCATCAACTCTGGGTCACGTATCCTTGTTAAACACCTTGTTCTCAAGACGTTGGAATAAGTTTTGTACACATCCTACGACGGATGCGCAACAACGCACACGTGCACATTTAACAAACTGTGGAACCAAAATACTAGATTCCTTAATTCGATATGTACAGTACGTTGCATATCATTAAACATACACGATTATGATGATACTTGAAAAAAAAAGGGTATCTTAGGATCTTCATACATGATTATGGATTTCCTGTATTCTCGCACTTACATATACATGTAACAACAAATACGTCTTTTACGCAAAGACAAACAGATAAGTATGCACATCACGAATTGCAAAATATAAAACTTAACAAAAGGAGATTTATTTCATAACTACGAGTTATTTCCCAAAGATAGTTACAGTACAAACTATGACTACGCTTCAAGGATGAACTACCCACGCGGCTCGTAGCATTCCCAACCCTATCCAGCTCCTGCAACAAATCCGCGTCTCGACGAGCCACAGTGGCAACACTCACGGGCACCCCGTCAGACCGAGGAAGGTGCGCCGCGCCGCGCCGACAACACACACAACAGCCTTACCCTTAATACCTTTCTTCTGAGCAAGCCTCGTCGCATGCGCTTCCAAAACTTGCTTCAAGGGGACCTCCCTCTCCAGGACAAAAGGATTCAATATATCCCTGGGGCGCGCGAATATAGGAACATGTAGTTGGGACGCATCAGGTTTAAGATAATAGTCTGGCTGTGCAATGGCTTCTCCACCGCGATGGCGCGCTAGCGTCAGACCTGTAAAAATAACATCTATCGGATAGTCCTCATCATGCTCCAGTTCAGCAATCATGGGGAGTTCCAAGTCCCTCATCTTCTTCATGGCAGCGACCAGATTATCATAAGCCTTCGCGCAGCTTCTCAATGGCTTCTGCTTTCCCACGCTCCAGCGCGCACTTAACTACATCCCCGAAGGAGTCAACGACCTCTTGCGACTCTAGGGTACTTAACGCAGCAAGACGGAGCCCATCGCTTATGAGCCATCTGCGCTCAGCAATGGTCGATAGCAGTTGAGGATATAACTCCTCGTCATATTCCAAGCTTAACTTGCGCAACTTCTCCTCCTGAGTTTCAAGAGCGCTTTTCACAGTAGCGCCAAAGTCTTCAAGCTGGGAGGTCAGTGCGTCTTTACCATTCTCCAAATATTTCATGGCCTAATGACAGGAAGACTTATATCCCGCGGCCTCCGCACGCTCTTGATTTATTTGGCACATCAGTGCCATTTTCTCTTCAACGAGTTTTTTAGCATGCGACCCCATAGTCTCTACTTCACCCCTAGCACTAGCCAATTGCGCCTCTAGCAGCGCAATCCGTTGGTCTTTTTCAGCACCTTGGCTAGTCTCTCCCGAATACTTTGCCTTTAGCCGCGAAGCAAGTAAGACCAGATCATCGACCAGTTGCCCCATGGGCGCATCCCCAGAGGTCCCAGGCTCAGCGCTTTGGCTCTTCAGCCCAGATGATTCAGCACGAATTGGACTTGATTGGGGGGGGGGGGGGGGCGACTCTGCGGATTGTTCAAACCTATAAACATAACGAGAAACTCACAGTTATTCAGTAATATCATGAGGCATTTCGGTACATGATCTTGTAAGGATACTTACGCAGGGATAGATGTGTCAGGTGATGGTGGGCGCGACGCCACATCACTAAAGGATGACTCCACACTAAACACAACCGGGCGCTTCTTCCGAGAGGTGGCAGCACCATCGCCACTGCGCTTCCTTTTGCGCTCCAATCCTTGACTTTCTTCTTCTTCTTCCACTTCCTCCATATGCTCCGCCGCTACGGGCGCAGATTGCACTGGAGATGAAGAGACTGTAGAACTGGGTACACTTTGTAAAGGTGTTGCTTGTAGCGCAACGGATGAAGTCTCCCCCGCCTCGCCTAGGTCCAAAACTAGGGTACGCCCTGCCGCCGCCACAAGCACGGGTTCTTCTCCCTCTTTCAGTGGCCGTGTTCCCACCTTTACTTCGATTGGCTTCGTCAGTTGCACAATGCTGAACAGGTCCATCTCTGCGCAACAACAAAGAAATACACACAGTTCACGACAAGTATGAAGAACAAACAGTGAAAAACTTACAGTAATGTAATTCAACGGGGTACGAAAGCATGAGCACCCACCCTGACCATCGGCGCCTAAGAAGATAGGAACTTCTTCTGCGCTGCCAAAATAGTTGCGGCTCAGGCCAATATGCACCAAGAACTCCTCGGGGTAGGAGCTTATAGGGATGCGGTTCGCATTTATTGTTTCCGCATCCTCCGCATTATATGATCCAGGGAGGGGGCGCTCATCCTTTGGCAGTGTCCCCTTAGAGTAAAAATCAAAATGAGACGGAAAGCATGCGTCGTCAACCCAGAAAAAGGTTTCCCTCCAATTTCTGAGCGCGTCTAACTTTTCCGTATAACATTGGAGGGACCCAGGGCGCTTTGCAAAAGAAACCCACCCGTTTGACCACGTGGTGTGGTAAAACACGCGAAACAGGTGGATTGTGGGGTTAATGGCCAATAAGTGACAGTTCACCTCGAAGTTAATTAGTTTTGCCGCACCTATACAGTGCAGCTGGGACAAGTGAATGCGGTAGTAATTCAATACATCACTTAAGAATAACGATAGGGGTATGCGCTGATTTGCGAATTCAAAGAATCGCGTGTATACACCAATCTTCCCATCGGGGAAATCCGCTATCGACGCATTCTGATAACGCTACACGCGTCGTTCGGGGTCAAGGAAACTTCCTTTTCTTCGAGCAAGTTTTATAACACCCTAGGCAGTGAACCTAATCGTTGTAGTGTAGTAATTAGGGTAAGCCACGGGTATTGATATCATTCTCTAGGGGAATAGGAATGCTAGTAGGGAGTTACTACGCTAAGGTTAAGGTTGAGGAAGATTATTTTTTATCTTTTTATATTTTATGAAAAATGGAAAGGTACGAATCTCGGGTATTGGATTTGGGGGGTTGGTATTTCTACCGATTACTCTACTATTATCTAATTATCTAAACTAAGGTTGTGGGAGTCTATGTCTAATTAATGTGTGCTCGTATGATAGTTTAAAGATGTGTTTACTTAGTTTGTATTACTCCTTAATTATCTCCTATTGATGGTTGAGTGTCACGTCTTATTCCTAGTTGCGTTGTGTTTCTAAAGTTGTAGGGTATGCGTTTCTCCCTAACTCTTTGAACTTACCAAAGGGTCTTGTCTACAAATCCACTTAGAGATTATAGACTCCTACTCTAAGGCACTCTTCGGATGTTTTAGCCTACAATCACTCAGGTAATCATACTCTAAGGTTCACAAAGATGAATCAAGCATTAAGTACACAACGAATGACCTATTGCATTACTAGATCATTAATCAACTAAGATAAGAAACAACCAATCAATATTTAATAATTAAGTTTCATACTTCCTAAGCAAACACACAAATAAATTAGCCGGACATGGAGAACATGCAAGCATACACACAAATAATCAAAGACATAATTGAATTAATGAAGCAAAGACTTATCTTGGTGTAAGATAGGGTTAAAAACCCTAAAATACTGTACAAGACACCTTAGGTTCGGTTTTAGGTTTTTACTCCAAAGACTCTCCACACAAAGACTGAAAAATTCGGATTCTATATATAAGATTACAATTGCGACGGCGTCACCTTATGTTTTGGTGACGCCGTCGTGTCGCCGCCATTAGGGTTTCGTCTTGGCCACGTTAACCTTGTGACGGCGTCACCTTATGTCCGTGACGCCGTCCTCTTCAGCTTCTGACGTCGTCTGGATCGCATCTAGGCCGTTTGAGTAGCGACGGCCTACTCTTTCACAACTAGACGCCGTCTCTTGAAAACACGAGTTTTGAGTTCTGACCCGTCACAATAATTCTCCGACGGCGTCGCAAATAGCTCCTGACGCCGTCGCCTTCTACATTCAGCGACTGTGAGTGTCTCGATTTCGACTTTGGCCATTTTCTTCATATATTCGCGCCTTTCTGTCCAAATAAGTGCCATTCCAGCATTTTGCCTTCACGAGACCTAAAAAGTGAAAAGGAACGATATTAAGCAATAACGGATACAAAAGTGATCAAATAAGGACTTAAACGACCCCTCAAAATGGTACCTTTTAAAACCTTATCACATTCGCAGCCGGTACTTCCAGATGTACTGCGCTGGGGATATAATAATCAGATGCAAACTGTTGAAGCTCTTCCTCCGTTATGTCTAACGTAAAATCCGATAATTCCTTGACCATGGTATTGTTTACAATAAAAAACAAAGGCCCAGGCGCAGTTACCTAGGAGATATTTCGGTATGAAGACTGGGAAGTGTTTGAAGCTATGATAATGGCGGATAGCGTTTTTTTTACTATGTGTAGAAACGGTGAAAATGAAGTGAAGGGATTATATAATCTTCCTCCTCCACGCGATGTTCGACACGTGGATCCCACCAACCCTAAGTATGTGGTTGGGATTGTTTGATGGGACACGGGTGCAGTAACTTTTCCCCCGATTTACGAGGTGCCCGTTTTCTTTATTCCGGCTAGATACAATGTATCAAGAGGATATTTCTTTAGCTTCTTTGCTACGCTTTGTTTATTTTTCATGGATTACGATAATTAGTCTAGCATCCGTAGTCACGCACTGCGCATACTAGACTGGGGGGACATGATGACGTATAGTCTATATCCGGGTCACGGACCCGACTAAAGTCTAATACAAACTTGGCCCGGTACGAACGGGGCTAAGCCAACTAGACGTTTGGGCTCATGAAAGCCCAAGCCCGAATCTATTGATGGAATAGATATCCGATATCTTCTAAATAGGAAGATAATCCTCCCCAACCGACTAAGGCGGGATACGCCGAAGGTTGAGGGACACGGAACCAACAAGGATTCCGTGTGTATATAAGGGGAATTACATCCCTCGTTTAAGGTACGATCTCAGAACCCTAATACTCCTTAAACCCTAAACCGATTACTTACTCTCACGCCAGAGGATAATCGTGGGAAACAATCCCACGGTAAGCCTAACGGTGTCTTTTGTCTTTTAGTGCGCAGGTCTCAAGCAACAATTCTCAATTGGTACGAGAGCCGGAGCTCCAAACAAGGAACGACCAACTTTTGTATCAACACTGGTTTATGAGTTTCATAGTTAGTTTCTTGATTTCCTGAGAAAAATATTAAAAAACCAATAAACTCCTAACAATTTCTTTCTTTTTCCGAGTTGGCAAAAGATGACTTTTCATTGTGAAAATTGACCTGATAATGTCTCTTATTGTCTCATATGCAAGATCGGCTCATAACCTACATCTGGGATTGAACTCCATTTTGGTGCACACAGTCCCCTACATGTAGATTAACTAATTAGGAATCCCAAACAACCCCTAACCCGATTCATTTTCATTTTTAACGTCTACCATTAACCACTTCTTTCTTTTATAAATGGCACATTGAAAAATGCCGTTTGTGTCATAATATTCATTAAAAAAAGTGAAAAATAATTGGTTTAGGACTAAATTGCATGAAAAATGATCTTTGTACATACATTTATCACGTAAACACCTAAGCGACATCATGTAACTACAATACAAAGCTACTATTGAGGTTTCCGTTAGTAGGAGGGGAGTTCATTTTGGAGACTCGAGTATAATGTGGTCGATATATACCTTAACGCTGGCAGGATTTTCAGAGATAGCTACAATCATAGACAATCCTCACCCTTGAAGACCAGGCTTGGACTTAGGGAGCACTTACCAAAGGAGAAAATCTAAAATTACACTAAAATTAAGTTGGAGAAATTGAAACATCAAAAAATAAATAGATAAGTACCAGAGAAACGTAGCCCTTAATTTTGTGTTTGCTTCAATAGAAAGCCTTTGGCAGTATGTTTTGTCTCTCTATTCCTGTTATGCTTAATTCAATTGTCTCTCACAACACAAAATCGTCTCTCACAACACAACACCTTTTTTCATAGAACTAACCATCTCCAATTCTATCCACCATAACCCTATAACGAAAGCCCATAACAAATACTAAATTTTTTTAGAAGGTTATTGGGTGTTATTGCAGCAGCTGATAACAATCTTCTTGTGTACTCTCACCATTCTTCAACCATCCAACTCTTATTGGTAAGGAAACTCCAAGGAGATACGTGAGAGTTATTAAGGATATGTAAAAGGGGGCTAAGACCCGTGTACGGTCCACCGTGGGGATCTCAGAGTTTTTCCCTGTGAAAGTTGGGCTTCACCAGGGATCTGCTTTAAGTCCCTACCTTTTCGCCTTGATTCTGGATGACTTATCTCAAGAGATACAAGAGGGCATCCCGTGGAGCATGGTTTTTGCTGACGACATTGTGTTGGTGGTAGAATTGGCAGAAGGGTTAAACATCAGGCTTGAGCTCTGGAGGGAGGCTCTTGAAGACAACGGGCTTAGGGTGAGCAGAGAGAAAACTGAATACCTGAGATGTGTTTTTGGGAGGAGCGAGTCAGGCCACCACGAGGATATTCGTATCGGCGACCAGACCCTGCCACCCAAAGAGTCTTTTAGACATCTGGGATCGATGATTCACAAATTAGGGAGGATAGATGAGGAGGTAACCCATCGGATCAGAGCTGGTTGGGTGAAATTGAGGGCGGTGTCGGGAGTCCTATGTGACATGAACGTCCCTTTAAAGTTAAAGAGGAAATTTTATAGGGTGGCGATTAGACAGGCTATATTGTACGGGTCTAAGTGTTGGCCCATCTCCAAGGCCCATGCTAACAGGGTAGAGGTGGCAGAATTGAGAATGCTAAGATGGACTTGTGGTAAAACGTTGCTTGACATGATCCCAAACGGAGTTTTCAGAGCATGTCAGGAGGAGGCCTCAAATAGCGTCGGTTAGAAGGGTCGAGGCGCTAGTAGTAGATGGCGTGAGAAGAAGGGGTAGACCCAAACTCAGGTGAGAGGATAGACTTAAGCAAGACATGTCGGAGCTTTTCTTGTAGGAGGACATGACCTCAGATAGGAAGGGGTGGAGTGATAGGATTAGGATCTACGGTTAGATTTGGCTAGAGGCTTTGTGGCTGTAGGTAGTTTTGGTGGGTTAGGCTTTTAGGCGTCTCATTTTTGCCTTGCCCCAGTATTTTCGGTTTTTGGTGCCTCCCCTTTTGCTTTGCTGTAGCTTTAGGCCGCGTGCGTTGCTTTGCTGTGCTATGTGTTGCTTAGGCTTGCCTGCTTTTCTTGCCCTGGTTTTTCTTTTGGTGCTATGTTTTGCTCTGCCTTAGCTTTAGGCCCGTGCGTTGTTTCTGCCTTGCTCTATGTTGGTCCCTTAGGTCTGCCTGCTTTTCTTTATGCTTTGGTCCTTTGTTTTTTGATTGTGTTCTCTTTTGTGCTCTTTTGCGTGTGCTCTCTCTCGTGCTCCCTTGCCTTGTTTTGCCTGCTTTCTTTCCTGCTTGTGCTTGTTGTTTACTGTCTGATGCTATCTTTTCGTGTGCTCTATCCCATGCTCCCTTGCCTGTTTTGCAAGCTTTCCTTCCTTTTTGGGCTTGTTGTTTACTGTCTTATGCTATCTTTTCTTTTCTATCTCACCCGCACACCTGCACTTGCCGGAGGTCACGTTGGAAGCAGTCTCTCTACTCCCGGGTTTATCTTGGGGCAGGGGTAGGATCTGTCTACATTTGACCTCCCCCATACCCCGCCTCGGCGGGATTGGGTTCGTTGTTGTTGTTGTTGTTGCCCTGTCCTGCAAAATTGGAATATATTCTCATTATAACAATCTAAATTGGGATATCTAATTTCGGACTCCATCTAAATTGGGATATCTAATTTCGGACTCCATCTTATAACAATCTAAATTGGGATATCTCATTATAACAAAAAAACCAGATTAGATTAACAAACAAAAATTAAAAATTAAAAAACCCTTCTTGTATTTTTTAAATTCTAAATCCTATTAAGCCATTTCGCCCTTGAGTCACTCAATTCCTGTAAAAACACGAAAACAAATTTAGGGTTTAATTTTTCATATTATAAAATAACACAAAAATTAACAAAATTTACCACAACAACAATTAATTCATTATTCTACTCAAATAAATAAAACCTTAAACTGAAATTAAGTATTGCACCAAAGATCAAACCCCCCCCCCCCCAAAAAAAAAAAAAAAAAAAAAAACAGCAAAACCAAAACCCTACATGTACTTTGAAAGTGATGAAATTGCTTTGGGATATGAAATGAGCATTCATGTAATTATGAAAAGAAAATGTAAATACATTTGGTATACGAAATGAGTATTCAAGTCCTTAGAAGTTGAATGGATGCTGATGGAATTATTAATTTTAAAGTATAAGAATTAAAGTCATTAATAATCCACTTAAGCAAAATCGATCCCTTCTCCCTTGTAACCTAAAATGATCGGCAACACCTCAAAACCTTAGGGTTTCAATCGGCAATCAACATAAAAAAGCAAACGTGCTTCGTGGTAATTTGTGATTCAAGTACTAGCATCCTAGCGTTCTTTTTTGATGTGCAGTGTATGCTACAATAGAGAACAATCTACTTTGGTTGTTAAGTGTTTCAATCCAAGAAAAGATTCACGAACATTACTTGTTTTAGTAACTCAAGTAATACGAGGTTAGTAATTACCTTTTAATTATTTGTTAATCCATATTCATCAAACTAGATACATCCGCTGTGTACTCGTGGTAATAATGGTTATTAGTTTGCTAAACCTCAACAATGGTATTAGAGCCAATTGTTTGATATTATGGGTTACACCACTTAAAAAACGTAAAATTGACCTAAAAACTTGGTTTTTTTTAATCATTTTTAATATACCTTAGGGCGTTTCTTTTTTGTAAAAAAAAATTCGACCTAATGGTCTTAAAAAATTGGTTTTAGAAAACCCTAGGTCATGGGTTTACGAGTCTAAATCAAAGAGTTTTTACGTGTTACAAATCTTTGATGTTTTGTTTTTTTTTTCTTTTTTGTATTAGTTATAATAATCCATGTCAAGTACATGCATACTTTTTCATGGATGCTAAGCCGAAAATCTTTTTTTGACATATTAATTAATTGGTTAATTGTTTAAGGTGGACTTTTTGGATAATCAAGGTCATCGCAATCGATTTTCTCGGTGTATGTGGTATACTTGTTCTAGATTTTTCGACAGCAAGTAGGGCCTTTGATTACTCCAAGAGTTGGGGAAGAACCTATCTAGAGTTTTTCAGATCGTACGTTTTATTGCTTTATTTATTTATCGCACTATATAAGAGTCTGTCTTCACCTCATCTCCTCAATATGTCTGTTTTATTTGCATATATTTTGTTCCTTGCGACTGGTTGTTTTATTTGCAAAAAGATCCTTGAAATTAAAACAGACATTAAACTATCAAAATTTGATTTAATTAAACTAGTTCTTGCAAATTTATGTGTCATAAAGGGTTGGGCATATATACCATAATATTCTCCCGTGACGAACTTGCAAGTTACACTGGTTTAATAAACTTTATTTATAAGAAACTTAAAGTTTTATTAATGACCAATATTTGAGCATACTAATGTCTTGTGTGTTTATAACGCATTGGGTCGGGCTTACATACCGTAATTTTCTCCTGCGACGAACACACAAATAAATTGGTTATAATTAAATGGTTTAGGATTTGAAGGATCTTTAATCTTTTCCCGCGCCACTACATGCTTCGCATTTGAGGTAATTATTGGAGGAACTTGAGTCTTTATGTCTCTTGCAGAGTACAATATAGGGTTTGATCATTCTTAAATATTTTCCCGTGATAAAAGAGCGCCTAAAAGTTGTTGTTTTTTTTTTTTTTTTTTTTTTTTTTTCAAACTTGTGATACAAAGATGTGGGCATGCTTCTTTGTACACTTTTTGATACACATTTTATCAAATTATGTGATACCCTCATTTGAAATTTAATTCTTTGTCGTCCAATTGCGCGAGAACATTTGCAATTGCTTTATACTCTCTAGTCAGACCTAAGGTGAACTGCAACCCAATGTGAATTTTCTCTATAGGACAGTCCTACGTTAACTTTCACACTTTCTTGCATTGGAGACTTAATCGAGTATGGTTGGTTAGACCTTCGAACTGAGGCATAAGATGAGACTAAATATGTATGACATTAGTAGCTTGTACTCTAGGGCCATAAGTCTCATAAATCTAAGAATTGCAGTAGTAATGCAATATTCGCCCATCACCCACCTCTTGCACCTGCAAGACTTATCAGAGTAGTGAGACTACCGTGATAAGTGTGAGTTCAAGTAGGATACTTTGTCTTTTAGTAAATTAATTGTTTTTTTGTTTAAAAACATGGGTAGTTAATTTTTAAAAGAATTAATTAACAAAAATACTAAAATTTTGAAATTTGTTTTAATTGTAGTTAATTTTAAAAGAATTAATTGTCAAACCATTAACAATTTGATTTTCATGTCTTTTTCTTGAAAAAGAAAAACTTATTGGACCCAATTTCTCTACCGGTATTGCAACTTAAGGATTGTACTCATAGCGAGAAAAAGTTTCCTTATCTGGAAAACCTCATGCCAACTACTCATGTCCCTATACCTCTGCTCAGGCTATTGCTCTTGATGTTCTTGTTACACACACTTATTGGGTGGATACACAACAGGAAATCACTTGTCTTATGCTTATGAGTATGATTCCAGATCTTCAAAAGAATCTAGTGCAGTTCGGTGCATATGACATGCTCCAGGAGCTGAAAATTATGTTTTCTCAACAAGCAAAACAAGAAATTCTTGAAACCGTGAAAGCTTTTCATGCTTGTAGACAAGAAGAGGGACAATCTGTTAGCTCTTATGTCCTAAAGATGAAGGGCTACATAAATAACTTGTAATGCCTTGGTCACCCTATGTCCTTACAACTTGCAGTGAGCTTGATTCTTACCTCTTTGTCTAAGGAGTATGAAGGATTCATGCAAAACTACAATATGCATGGCATGGGGAAGACAATAATTGAGTTGCATGCTATGCTCAAGTTACATGAAAAAGGACTTCCCAAGAAGGCTGCTACCACTGCTTTACTATTGATCAATACAGGGAGGATCCAGAAACATAACAAGAACAAGAAACCGCAAGTTGTTGTTTAGGGCAAGAATCGTGGTAATTGTAAGCTCCCAGAAAAATTTCATTTGTCATTAACACTTAACTAAGAATAAAGAACGGATTATATCATCATGATATTTTCTGGTCATCATTATTGCATATCATTTGGCATATGCATTGTACACGCGAATCAAATTCTCAAATTATACCGTTGTGACCCGAACAAAATTCCCCTCGATCCCGATTTCATTAATTATTTAATTATATAAATAAAAATTTATATAAAAAATTTATTGTTAATACAAATAAATCGTAAAAACGTTTATTAATATTTAGCGATCTCTTTGTGTTTTGTTGATAACAAATATAATGTTATCATAAGTAAAACTATAAGGATACATGTTATTTTTGTAAAGCATCTACATATAGTCATTTAATACAAATTGTTGTAATAATTCATTTGCTGTAATAGTTTATTAGGATGGGTAAAAACCACAACCCATGACCCATACCCATGGAGCGCATCCATAACCCATGGAGTTAACCCATACTCATTTGACTAGATGCATTGCCTCTATTAGATACATTGTATCTACTTAGATACCCATGGTTCAAAACATAACCCATGACCCATGACCCATAACCCAAAAACCCATGGGCAAAGAGGAGCGTCTCACGGATCCCTGGAGTTATACTAGACGGATCCCTCAAGCAAGGGATCCGTGGGATCCGTGCAACAGTGGCAAGAATTTGCCTATAAATAGAGAGCCATTTTTTCCTTTTTACTCACCCCTCTTCTTACAAACTCTCTCATATATTCTTACACACTTCTAACAAAAGATCACTTGACCTAGAGAGTTGTTCTTCTTTCTTCTATTGTGATTCTCATATAGGTCCTTCTCTAAGGCGAGATCACGAGCATTCTACAAGTCATCCAAGTAAGGGGTCCTTGATTGATTTGTTCCTCCACAAGATTTCTGTAGCGAAGATCTTGTATTTCATATTTCACATATTTGTTGTGTTATAGTAGTGTTGGTTTGGTCCTCCGTGTTACGGACTCGGTATTTAGCTTTGCACTGGAAAAAGGTGTAAGCAACGTTGTGAAGGCTTCTCCGCCAAGTTGAAGGAGTTTGTTGACATAGTGTCCTTGTAGCCGAACCACTATAAATCGGTTGTGTCATTTCTATCCTTTACTTTACTTACTTTACTTGCATTACTCATAGATCTATACTGATACGCGTATAACGCGCTTTCGGGGTCAAAGGAAACTTCATTTTTTTCGAGCAAGTTTTTCAACCACCTAGGCATTGAACCTAATCATTGTAGTGTAGTATTAGGGTAAGCCTCGGGATTGATATCATTCTCTAGGGGAATAGGAATGCTAGTGAGAAGTTACTACGCTAAGGTTAGGGTTGAGGAAAATTATTTTTTTATCTTTTTATATTTTTTAGAAAATTGAAAGGTACGAATATCGGGGTATTGGATTTGGGGGGTTGGTATTTCTACCGATTACTCTACTATTCTAATTATCTAATCAACTAAGCTAAGGGGTAGTCTATGTCTAATTGATGTGTGCTCGTATGATGATTAAAAATGTGTTTACCTAGACACTATTACTCCCTAGTTAACTCCTATAGATGGTTGAATTGTCACGTCCTTATTCTTAACGCGTTGTGTCTTCTAAGGTCGTAGGGTATGCTTTTTTCCATAACTCTTTGAGGATACCTTAAGGTTATTGCCTACAAAATCTCTAGGATTCATAAACTAACTCTAAGGTTATCTTTTGATTTTTAGCCTACAATAACTCTAGGCGATTATAAACTAATGTTCACAAAGATTACTCAAGCATTAAAAACACAACGAATGACCTATCGCAATCCTAGGTCAATCACAATTAAGATAAGAGACAACCAATCAATATTCAATACCTAGGTTTCATAGATCTAAGCAAACACACAAGTAAATTAGCCGGACATGGAAAACATGCAAGCATACACATATACAATTGAAGACATAATTAAATCAATGAAGTAAATTACTTATCTTGTTGTAAAATAGGGTATGAGAACCCTTAGATACTGCCCAAGACAGGCAAAAATCGTTAATAGGTTTTACTCCACAAAACTACCTCCCTAAAAGTATGAAAATTCGAATTCTATATATAGAGTTACAACTTGCGACGACGTCACTCTTTAAATGTGACGCCGTCGGATCGCCGCCATTAGGGTTTCGTCTTGACCACGTCTACCTTGTGACGGCGTCACCTTATGGTTGTGATGCCGTCGGCTTCATCTTCTGACGCCGTCAGGATCTAAATTTAGACCGTCTGAGTTGTAACGCCCTACTCTTTAAAACCTGACGCCGTCGGGTACAAAATAGCAATTTCGCTACTGAGCCATCACAAATTTGGAGCACGTTGCGATGGCGTCGCCCTCTAACTGTGATGCCGTCACCTACAATTCCAGTAGCTTGAGTGTCTTGATCTTGACTTGGCCATTTTCTTCATATATTCACGCCTTTTCGTCCGAATAAGTGTCATTCCAGCAATTTATCTTCAAGAGACCTAAAAAGTGAAAAGGAACGAAATTAAGCAGTAACGGATATAAAAGTAGTTGATTAAGGGCTTAAATGACCCCTCAAAAGTGTACCTTTTAAATCCTTATCAAATATCCCTACACTTGGTATTTGCTTGTCCTCAAGCAAATGTGCTTTTGGCCAATTAATTTATAAGTTAGGGGTCATGAAGCATTAGTTTAGAACAATTCACAACAAGTATAAGCCCCGCAAAAGTCATAACAAGCACGGAAATTACATACTAGCACCTCACAAGTGGTGTTTGGATACTCTCATCTCTCGGGTGTATATGAAATATATCAAATTGGAAATGGAAGATAAACACTCATTAACCGGTCCTAGTATATAGATTACCACAGGCTTGAGACTAGATCAAACCTCCATCGCTTTGGACCTAGGAAAAACTATCCAAGAGGTATTTTTAAGGGTTGTAATGCTAGGCTTATGGTAGGGAAACAAAGGGTTTGGTTGGATAGGCGATTTAGTGGTGGCAAGTCAAAAATCTTTATGTTACAAGCATGAGAAGCATGGCGTTGCTAAGCCAAGACTCGACAATTTAAACTCTAGATAACTTGATACAAACAAACATAAATTTAAAGATAGATGTAGGATGGTAGCCCGTACAGTTTTTTTTGTTTTTTTTTGTTTTTTGTTTTTTTTAACACTCTTTTTTTTCGATTTTTTTTCATACACTTTTACTCTACCATCCTCTACGATAACATCAAAATAATAGGGATTTATAGGCACATCCCTACACTTGAGTTTTTATTACTCTAACACTAATTTGACCTGAATTGAAAAGATCAAAACACTTGGAGTACATTATTACGTAAATAATGGGAATTTGAATTTAACGTTCCTTCCCGTCACTTCATAAAATTTAACTTTTCCCATGAGTCCCAATCGTCCCAAAACTGTGTACAAAGGATATGACTCGACTTAGCAACTTATGCAAGCAACTAGATAACTGAACTAAGGGTTTAGTATGATAACAATAATGCACTAAAAGTGAGTGCATACAAGGTAGGCTAAGGTGATTTGGGTGTACATTTGGGGGTGGATTGTAAACAATGCTCTTCATTGATATTTTGGAAAACCGAAATATCTCGAGAACCGCGAAAAGGATAGGCTCTGAGGGGTTAACTAGGGGTATCGTGTACTAAAGATGAGTACAACGCAAGGGTGTGGGGGAATTACTCAACCGATGTGGAAGAAGTAATTATAATACGGGTATCAAACAAGGGTTATCCTAATGACTCTTATCATTTAGTTATTCCTAACTACACAAGTGTAGTCTCATTAGCGATCTCGAAATGCATCACAAAACAAGTTCTAGAATCTATTATACTACCGGTACACTCTCGAAGCATTAAAGATGAATGCTTTAATTCCTACAAATCTAAGGGCGATCTTCACATTTTGGGTGGAATTTAAGTGGTAAAGGGTTTTGTGCTAGTCATATAACTTCCTATCCATGAGACACTTTATTAAGACTAATGGCCCACTCCTACATGTCATGAAAAATTTTAAATTTGGTGCCAAAATTACCCTTACTGATATTTCTCATGGTTTACACATAAATGATATTGGACAAGGCAAATAGTCAAGGATAAGCATAGTTTTAAAGTTCCCGTTTTATTTTCCCTCCCTACACTTAAACTGAACATTGTCCCCAATGTTTCCCGAAAGTATCAAAGTTATGATAATGGATGGTAATTAAAAACGAAAGAAACTAATACTCCCCTGATTAGCTCGGTAGGATCCGTGTGAAGTAGTGGTTAAATTCTTCTTCAAGAAGAATGTATGCGTGAAAAGTTCCATCCAATCGTATGTATCTTCTTCTTGATAAATAAAACCTGTACACTTGAAGAAAACAAATGAAACCTTCGCGTAAAATCGGCGGTAACACTATATATGACTCTACTGAACTAGGATATAATGCTTGTGGAATGGATGTTTACAAGTTTTCTGGAAAACTAAGACCTGAGAAATTCCAAAAATTTTAAGTAGCACAGAAAACGAGAAAAAGTTATAAGCTGTTTCTGCTCCTCCTGACGCCATCAGGTTGCGATCCTGAAGCCGTCAGGTTGTCCTGACAGAAACTGGTCAGTGATTTTCTGGAAAAAATTCTGGAAAATTTATATCTTTAGAATCTGGAAATAATTTCTGCAAAACATCCATTATGACTCGATACAAGCATTTGACTCTAACAAACACACATGTATATCTTTTTAATAATCGCAATTCTCATGTTCACGTTCTTTTTGAAAACGTGTGTAATCCTCCCTAGACTTATCCCTTTTGTAAAATACCTTTATATGTAATTAAGACGAGGTTAAAGACAAAATAAAGCAAACAATTAAGCATGGGTTGCCTCCCACGAAGTGCTTTTCTTTATTTACGAGTCTTGTAACTAGACTCGAATTCGTGCCCCTACGTGACTTCATTACCGTCACCTTCTTCCTCATGATGGTCTCTATTGGGGTTTTCCATGTTATAGTAATGCCCTATTATGCATCTTTCTAAGAAGTCATCTTCTCCCCAATCGGTTCTATATTCCGGTCCTAGTTTCAAGCAACCCTTATAGCAACTGAAAATCTTATTCATCACATAATCTACTCCCTTATCCTTATCTTCCTCATTCCTATAGTAGACCGATAGCTTAAGTTCTTTTTCATCATTGGATAATGATGAAAATTTCTCAATCTTGAAGGGCATTTGGTAAGCTACATCATCGGTTGATAAGCTCTCGGACGGCTTTAACCAACAACAAGCCGAGATGGATAGGAAGATAGATAACCTTTTGAAAGCCATGACCAATAGTGATAGGAAGGTTAATGCTATCTCAACCCCCGAAGCTTCCGGTGTAGAAATTAAGGACCCAAGTAAGTTAGCCAAGCATGTTCAATTCGTCAATACCATCACCTTAGTGAAACCTAATAGGACAAATGACGAAGTGAACCATGAGACGGTACTTGAGGTTAGTGAGACTCCTAGGAACGAATCGACCGATGAAATAGATGAAATAGGCAATGACTATTTCAATTAGTTTCCTACGGAAGAGGAACTCTCTCGCCACCCACACTTAGTACGAGACCTCCGTCACATGTATGTTAGGAGAAGCCCTAGGATCAAGTTTGGGAACCCTTGGAATCTTAACATACCTTGTTGAATAGGACATCTTTTAGTGGCAAAAGCCTACATTGATCGCAAGTCCCCGATAAATGTCATGACTAGCACCTAATATAGCTGGGTAATGAAGAAGCCTATCCCAACTAGGCAAGATCCCGATAATCCTAGGGTTAGTTGTAATTTCCTTGGTAGAGTTAAGGGATTGCCCGTCTATGTAGGTAGTTTCACGTATCCTACGGATTTCATAGTTGTGAATGATATTAGTACGGCCATAGATCCTAGCTTGTCCCACGCTATTCTAGGAAAACCTTTCATAAAAAACACCGGGATGACTTATGATCCATCGTTAGGAATAGTAAGATTCAAGGATGAGACCGGTGACATAGCTTACCAAATGCCATTTAAGATTGAGAAATTTTCATCACTCTCCAATGATGAAAAGGAACTTAAGCTATCGGTCTACTATAGGAACGAGGAGGATAAGGAGAAGGGAGTAGATTACGTGATGGATAAGATTTTCGGTTTCTATAAGGGTTGCTTGAAACTAGGACCGGAATATAGAACCGATTGGGGAGAAGATGACTTCTTAGAAAGATGCATAATAAGACATTACTATAATATGGAAAACCCCAATAGAGACCGTCATGAGGAAGAAGGTGACGGTAATGAAGTCACGTAGGGGCACGACTTCGAGTCTAGCTACAAGAGTCATAAATAAAGAAAAGCGATTCGTAGGAGGCAACCCATGCTTAATTGTTTGCTTGTTTGTGTGTCGTATATCTTTTATTGATTGTTTATTCTCATGTTTGAATTTGTGAAAATGCTTTATTTTGACTTTAACCTCGTCTTAATTACATATAAAGGTATTTTACAAAAGGGATAAGTGTAGGGAGGATTACACACGTTTTCAAAAAGAACGTGAACATGAGAATTGTGATTATTAAAAAGACATACATGTGTTTTTGTTAGAGTCAAATTCTTGTATCGAGTCATAATGGATGTTTTGCAGAATTTTTTTCCAAATTCTAAAGATATAAATTTTCCAGAAAATCGCAGACCAGTTTCAGTCTGGATAACCTGACGGCATCAGGATCGCAACCTGACGGCGTCAGGAGGAGCAGAAGTAGCTTATTACTTTTTCTCGTTTTCTGTGCTACTTATAAATTTTTGGAATTTCTCAGATCTTAATTTTCCAGAAAATCTGCAAATATCCATTCCACAAGCATTATATCCTAGTTTAGTAGAGTCATATATAGTTTTACCGCCGATTTTACGCGAATGTTTCGTTTGTTTTCTTCAAGTGTGCAGGTTTTCACGCATACATTCTTCTTGAAGAAGAATTAACCACTACTTCACACGGATCCTACCGAGCTAATAAGGGGAGTATTAGTTTCTTTCGTTTTTAATTACCTTCCATTATCATAACTTTGATACTTTCGGGGAACATTGGGGACAATGTTCAGCTTAAGTGTAGGGAGGGAAAATAAAACGGGAACTTTGAAACTATGCTTATCCTTGACTATTTTCCTTGTCTAATTTCATTTGTGTAATAAACCATGATAAATATCTGTTAGGGTAATTTTGGCACCAAATTTAAATTTTTTCATGACATGTAGGAGTGGGCCAATAGTCTAAATAAAGCGTCTCATGGATAGGAAATTATATGACTAGCACAAAACCCTTTACTACTCAAATTCCACCCCAAAATGTGAGGATCGCCCTTAGATTTGTAGGAATTAAAGCATTTATCTTTGATGCTTATAAAGTGTACCGGTAGTATAATAGATTCTAGAACTTGTTTTGTGATGCATTCTGAGATCGCTAGTGAGACTACACTTGTATAGTTAGGAATAACTAAATGATAAGAGGCATTAGGATAACCCTTGTTTGATACCCATATTATAATTACTTCTTCCACACTGGTTGAGTAATTCCCCCACACCCTTGCGTTGTACTCATATTTAGTACACGATACCCCTAGTTAACCCCTCAGAGCCTATCCTTTTCTCGGTTCTCGTGATTTTTCAGTTTTCCAGAATATCAATGAAGAGCATTGTTTACAATCCACCCCCAAATGTACACCCAAATCGCCTTAGCCTACCTTGTATGCACTCACTTTTAGTGCATTATTGTTATCATACTAAACTGTTAATACAAATATCGTCATTAAACGTTATTTATATTTTATAATCTTTACCTAAGTTTTGTTAACGAAAAAAGTAAATTTAATTTTTAGAAAGCTCAAAGCTTGTCAAGTTTAATAGATATTAAAACAAGCTTTTCAAATAATATCTTCATCACTCAAGCATTTACATTGTGATTAATCATATTTTGATATGACTCAAAACCATAATGTATGTTAGTATTTTTAGTTCAAGAATGTTTTGGTTTCTTAAAACAAAACATTACATATGTATTTACATTTTAACATATTTCTAAAAATAGAAAAACAAACACATGACATCATGTAGTGCATCATTGAAATCCTTAGAAGATTTCACTAGATACTTTGTGTAGATTTGGACTCTACATATCTTACACAATCTTGGAAAGATATGGTTGACTTTGGTAAGATTTTGTGATCTTGCTGTCAGACCTCGGCG
Source organism: Chrysanthemum seticuspe (assembly GCA_019973895.1). Lineage (NCBI taxonomy): Eukaryota > Viridiplantae > Streptophyta > Magnoliopsida > Asterales > Asteraceae > Chrysanthemum > Chrysanthemum seticuspe. The sequence goes on from BPTQ01000009.1 coordinate 100,955,977, forward strand.
GCACCAAAATAATACAGGGGTTAAGGGTTCCGTGGTCCGTGGTACCTGCTGATCATTTTGGCTATAAATAGCAAAGCCAAACCAAGTTGTTTTTCATCCCTTTCTATCATATTCTCATACATTCCTTCTCTCTAACATTTCTAACTCAGTTTTCATATCATATTAGTGATCTCTTTTGTAGCAAAGAAGATCAAGGCACATTCAAGCTTCAACAAGAAGTTGGAATTCTTGTTTGTTTGTTGTTGTAAGATCTTGTGTTGATTCATACATCATTGTTGTACCAAACCATCATAATCTTGTGAGTGTGAATGGTTAGTATTTTAGTCCTTAAAATACATTGTGTGTGGGAGTGGTTGTACCCTTGAAAAGAACTCGACATCTAGCTTAGTGTCAGAAATAGTGTGTAAGCGAAGTGTAAAGGTTTCTCCGCCGGTGAAAGGAACTTGTTGACTAGTGAAGTTAAACTCTCGAGTGTGAGACTCGGGGAGTGGAGTAGGGCAAGGAAAAAGAGTCCTTGTAGACCGAACCACTATAAACAACTTGTTGTGGTTTGATTGTTTCTTTCCTTATCTACTCTTTATATATTGTTGATTACTATTCACTAACATATCTAAGATCAATATCAATTGATCTTTCAATAAGTTTCAAAACAAAGTTTTTAATCGGTAAACTATTCAACCCCCTTCTAGTTTTCCACAATTGGTATCAGAGCATCGTTGCTCAAGAATTTCTAAAATATATTGTATTTTATAAACTTGAAACGATCCATGGATTCTGAAAACTTTAAAGAAGGGCAATCTATGCAAAGACCACCACTCTTTGAAACCAGTGGATTTATATATTGGAAAAACCGTTTTGAAACATATGTAAAATCAAAAGATATAGATCTTTGGTTTGTTATTGTTAAAGGGGATTTTAGTTCTACAACAAAAGATATTTCAGTTGATGATCAAAAGAAATTAATAGCTAAAAATAATGAAGCTAAAATGATGCTTTATAATGCTTTGCCTAGAAAAGAATATGAAAGAATTTTTATGTGTGAAACCGCTAAAGACATTTGGGAATTGTTGATCCCAGTTGAGCAAACGGTCCTTATAGAAACTGACTTAACAATTACTTATTAAATATCACGCGGAATATAATATTTAATGTTAAGAAGAAGAACAGCAACAAACACTAAACACCTCAATATTATTATTAATACGAATACTCTAACCAGTATTAGGGTTTTACAACCTTGAAGTGTATCGACCTTAGATATAGCAAAACATACGTATATCTAATCTAACCTAGGACCTCCTTTTATAGGCTAAGGAGTCCTTTACAATATACAAAACTTATTCTACAAGATAAATATCTTTTCCATACTTATCTAATACAAAACATTAAACCGACTAATCAACTAGCAGTGGTTACAAATATACTATCCGTGGTTTCACACTTCTACTAGCCATGGTTTAACTCTGCAGTGGATATCATTGAACTATCCGTAGTTTCCATTGAACTAGCCATGGTTTCCACACTTAGTGTAATTCTTCTCAGTGGAACCTAAAACCCAACAATCCTCCCCTAAACTTGATATTTAACAAAAACATCGAGTTTCTTTTTCAGCTCAAACCATTTTACTTGGAGGATGTATTTAAACACTTAGCAGGACTCAAAATCTTCTCAAATTTCCTCAGCAACCTATAAGCTTGATAGTCAAAGGGCTTTTGCAGCTTCAATCCACGGGGTTGTAACATCTGTTTGATAACCTCTGGATAAGTATTCAAACTTGGATAATCAGTCTCAACACACATATGAATTACTTCTCCAGACACAGATAACACATGAACTTCACAAGACTGATACAAATACCAACTTGAGAAATTGCCATTGTAGAGTCCTTTCCATTCAGGTTCATCATGAGTAGGTTCAAAGATCATCTTCAAATTGTAATAAACTATTCTCTCATGAGAATCCACTGGTGCCACATCTCCAAATTTATCCTTGTACAACCTCCAAATACTCATCAGATCATCTCTTTCTAAATAGAACAACATTTGAGAAAATTTGATAAAACCAACACTCTCACCATTAGCTCTTTCAAACTCCCAAAATCCTCCATTCATGGTAAGCTCAAATGTATATGAAATTATCTGATGATGACTGGAAAGAGATATGGTACCACTAACCTCTGGTTCTGTTGAACTTGACAATTTGGTCAGAACCAGCAACCTCTTCTTACTTTCTTTAATCTCCTCTTCAGTCTCTGATTCAGATGCAACATTCACAGCTTTAGACATAACAGCCTTCCTCTTCAGTCTTCCTTTAGGTTTAGCCTTAATCTCCAAAGGCCCTTTTATGTCTCCAATTTTCTCAATCCTTTGAAACAGTGGATTAATAATGGGATGTGTAGCCTTTGTTCCTTGTGCATCAATCTTGACTTCTAACATTTGTCTTGCTACATTCTTTGATAAAGGATAATCCTTATCAACAAACATGAAGAACTTCTCTTTTGTAGTTTGTACAGCATGAACTCTGCAATATAAGTACAGTAGCCACTCAACCACCTCACAGTTATCCCAAAATTCATCATTAGGATTAGGCTGACACATGTTCTTTATAGAAGTCCATACAAATTTAGCTAACTCTCCTGTTGGACCAGACTTTCCATATCTAAATTCCATTACCTTCCACAATTGTTCTAGATCACCCTTGGTCATACAATCCAAGAATATTCCAAAATTGAAATAAGTACTCTTATATCTATCACCTCTTGTTATTTCAATTACTTCTCTACCTCTTTCAATAACAATTTGTCAATCTTCAATAGGATGAAACGATCTAACTGGAGTAGGATTAATAGGCTCAGTTTTATCACACTCCAAAAGATACATTTTAGTTCTTTCTTTCTTCTCCATCTCTTCATCCACCTTTTGTCTTTTATCATCAGATTCCTTTTTTTCACCAGCTTTTCTCTTCTGTTTGTTTTTCTGAATCCATTCTTCCTCCTTTTCAGAGTTCATTGGCATAAAATCATCTCTTCTTCTCATACACTTATTATAAAGCTCTTCAATTCTTTCAAATGAGCATTTTCTTAGATCCTCCCCAATGTACATATCCATATTCCTAAGAATCTTCATCATGGAATTTCTCATTTGACTCTTAGTAGGAGGTTTCTTTTTTTTAACTTTAGTTCTTTCATGTCTTAACTTTCTTGCTCTCTCAACCAACACCTTTGATCTCTCCTCAACTGATAATTCTGCCCATTCCTGAGTACTAAATTCAGTTCTCATTAATTCAGAAGCTTGAAGAAAAGATTCTTGTTCATCCCATTCAGCTAACAACTTATGTGTAGCTTCTTCTTCTTCTTGCTTTTCTCTACTTGCAGCTTCTTCTTCTTCAGCTTGCAACTTTCTTGTAAACTCATCATCATAAGCAATTTGTTCCTCTCTACTCTTGAATTTCATTACTGGTTCAGCAATCCCTTTCCCTTTTCCAATGTCTGGTAACACTACCTTAGCCTTTGTAGGTTCACCAATCTTCAAACTCTTTCCCAAGGGTTTAGGTCCAGTTGGTTTCAAAATGAGTGGAACAGGTACAATAGAAGGTGTAGGTGTAGGGTTTAATAAAGGTTGACTTAGATTAATCAATGTGCTAGCAACTTCCTTCTCAACATCTTTATGTAAGGGAGGGGATATAACAGTTGTTGTGACAATTGTAGATGTAGTTGTAATAGCAGTGGGTAGGATTAAAGTAGCCAGGGTTGTGTTTACCTCATTAGAAGTTGTAGTAGTGGGTTCACTAAGACTAGCCGTGGTTACAGAAACACTAGCAGTGGTTGTGTCATGCACCACCTCCTTCTCTTTGTCTTCTACTACAGTCTTCAAGGTTTCAAGTACAGCTTCATTCCCATCTTTATCAGACACCACATAATGCTCTACTTGATTTCCACTATCCACATCCTCATACATATTCACAGCCTCCCCTTGATCCATGCTTTCCATCCTCCCCTGTTTGGATACATCCTCCAAATCAACATCCTTTGAATTGTACACCTTCTTTCTCAGCTTTCTAACTCTCCTTACAGCAGCAACCTGGGGTCTCTTAACCTTCTCCAAAAAAAATACTCTATGCTTTAAATTTCTGATCTCTCTGCCCTGAAACACAGCAAGGTCTTGAAGACTAGAGATTGTGCCCTCTATTTTGGTACATTTATCCGTCAATTCCTTTACATGTTCAAGAATATCCTCCCCACTTCGACCTGTGTTAACTGGTACGAGAGGTGGTTTATTGGAAAAGTCATCATGTACATGAGTAGGATCCGTCAATTCAAAATCATGTTCCAAACTACCCTCATCACTTCGAGCTGTGTAACATGCTACGAGAGGTGAATCCTTGGGTAATGAAAACATAGCATCAGACCTAGCCTGATCATCTATGCACCCTAGAGAAGCCAGTTGGCTAGGGATTCCTCCACTTGTGTTTAGTTCCAAGGAACTCTCCACAATAGAAGTTGCCAATGGTTGGGTCTTATTGATGTTTCCACTGTCCTGACCAGCATCTAAGCATGAGTCAGTAGTGGAAGCCCTTCCATTCATGTCACCTCCACTTCTTGTGACAGCCTCATGAACTACACCACTAACACCATCCTGAGGTAGCATGGTGCCCTTCTTCCTCCTCCTAGTACACAAAATGGGTTGGGGTTCAGAAGTTGAAGGTTGAGTATCAGCAGTGGGTTCAATAGAGATAGCAGTGGGTGCAGTTATGGTTGCAGGGGGTTCAGATGTGGTTGCAGGGATTTCATCAGCAGTGGTTTGTGGAATGTGTGGTTCAGGAACAACATCAGTCTCTGGTGTATCTGGCAAAGGGAACATATTAGGAAAGAGCGGTGTGACTCTACCAGAGAATTTGGGATTCTTATGTCACATATGTGCAAACACTTTTGGTAGCATAAAGTGAACCTCATAAGTTCTGGTATGTTCAATAGGCTCTTCAATTTGACTATCTACAATCAACTGAACAAACCTAGGATACAAGTAAAACTTCCCCTTCTCCCTAACATTCTTCAAAAATCCTTCAAATAACATCCTAGACCAATTAAACACTCTCCCATCAGCAAGACAAATAATTGCAGTTGCAATTTTAGAAGGAAATTCATCAAAGCCTGTTGTCTTATTGCTCACACACATCAACAAAATATGAATTAGAAACTTCCACTGTGGTGAAAACATACCCTTATGAAATTTGATTTTACCTTCCTTTCTTTCATAACCTAACCTCTCTAATCATTCAAAAATATCAGCCTAAAAAAGATTAACCACCCCATTAGCATCTCCAAACTTCAATACATCTCTTATAACATCCTCAGTAACCAGAATCTCATTCTCATCTACAACTGTCCTAAAGACCTCCAATCCACCTCTCTCTTGAATTTCAGCATTATTCCAAAATTGATGAACATATGATTTTAGAATGGTTGGTGCAACTGTTAAAGCATAGTGAATGGGACTGTGGTTAAGGAAATCAATAATTTCATGAAAACCTTCAGATTGACGATTCTGGATTAGGTATGCTACTAGGTTATGGGTTTTGGAAAAAAGAGTCGGCATTGTGATTGGGGAAGAAAGATGATGTTGGGTGTGAATTATGTAGGGAAAAATGATAAGGGGTTTATGAATAGCGCCAATTTGGAAGGGATTTGAAGATCAATTAAATGATCTGGCAGTGATTTGGGGAAATAAATACTGTTTCTTCAAAGTTTCAAACAGGCCCCTCAAGTATCCAGAAACAGCAATACAATGTCCGTGAGTTGAAAACCACTAGCAGTGGTTTGAAATGCTCTAGCCGTAGATACATCAATCACTTCTCCAATCTTTGACCAATAATACAGCAACCAAATCCAAGCCAAAAATAAGCAAATCAACCAAAAGAATGAAGGATTACAAAAGATTTCCTAATTTTTTTTATTATTATTTTTATCTCTAATTCAGCAACAGCTTCTAAAAGCTCCAAATTATACAAAGATCCTTCATACCTGCACATCAAACACAAACCAAACACTAGAAAGATAATTAAGGTTAGCAGTGGTTAGAATAAAACAAGGAGTGGGTTCAAAAACTCTATTAGCAGTGGTTAGCAAAAATGCTAAATCCTCAGTCAAAATAGTCAACTCCTTAGTCGTCTACCAAAGTCAAAAGACTTTATTTACTCTTCAACCACTCACACCTTCCCCATATTAATTGCCTGATTTCCTCTTAACTCTTTTTAAAATAATTTTCACCAAAAATCACCATGAGCTACTCAAATCCAGTCAATCTCTCAACTGACAGCTCCTCATCCGACAATGCTTGGGATGAGTTTGTTAGGAATAATCCTGGTAGGGTTGAGCCAGAGGTTTCATCAAAGAAAAGAACTCACTCAGGTTCTTCTAAAGGTGGTTGGAACAACTACTTTCCACCAATGAACACAGCTCTCTCAAACCCTTCAGCTGCTGGTCCTTCATCTCTTCAACCAATGCCTCATGATGCTATTATCAAGGAAGAAAGCTCAGACATAAGTTCCTATGTGTCTCCTTATGAAGGTACAGATGATGAAACATCTTCAAGAGTCCTGGTTGTGCCTCCCCTTGCTGCAGTAATCCCTCTAGAAGAGCTGCAAGCACCACCTTCTCAAGCATTGTTGACTGCACCACCACCAGAGGGTCCTTCATCATCATCACCACCTATCAGAGGAAAGGTGATTGGGCTAGCATGCCCCAAAGTGTGGAGGGTGATTGAAGGTCGAAGGGCGTAGAAAGTGATGCCTGAGTGGGCCTTGGCTAAGAAGCCTTAAGTGGTAGGGGGTTAGTTGTAAAGCTTGTGTCCTGAGTTGGTTGTTGAAGCATGTTATGATGTAGTATCCTGGTAGTTTGTATCCATGGTTGTAACCTCTGCATCTCTGAATGCAGTTATAAAATATGAATAATAGAACCATGTCTTTTCTTTTAAGTCCCTTGCATCATTCTAATAGTGATTTGATTCCATTTCTCTGCAAAAAATAGTTAGTGGGAACACAAAGAAACAAGCAGTGGTTTGAACATAACTAACAGTGGTTAGAACAAAAGTAGCAATACTAAGATCAACTAATAACAGTACATGATTTTTACAAACTTTTACAAAACAAATTTGAGATATAGAGATTAATCATTCCAATACTAACTACAAGGTACTGAAACCTCCCCACATCAAAAGCTTTAGTGAGAAGATCAGCAACATTGAAATCTGATGACGTACCCTTCGATCAGGTCGAAGGACCCCCCTTCGGCCTCAGTCGAATTTGCATTACAAAGACCCAAGTCTTTCTTCATAAGTCATTGGTGGCGTAAAACCATTCATCATTGACATGGTTACCAGTTGGGAATCCGCCAGCCGAAGGCCTATGCCTTTCGGTATCTTCTCTTGAAGATGCCAAGACAAAGAAGAACCTTGACTTGGTCTTCCCCCACGTTCCCACTATTTCCTTAGCTTCCCCGCCAAGTCTGAGATAGTGGGGATGAAGCCCTAGCGGTTACCACAAATCAGGGGACGCCCCCATGATCTCCTAAACGTGTGCTAACACTCTCCAAGCTATTTTCATCACCTATAAATAGGTTGGACGAGTCATTTCAATGGTATGTTCACTCAACACAATATTTCACATACATCATATTATTTACAACTCATATCACATACTTACTCTCACGCCGAAGGTGGTTCGCAGGGCCCAACCCCTGCGCAATCACTTAACGAAGTGTCTACTATTTCTTATTGCAGATTGGCTACAAGTTTGGCGCAAACATATCACCCTTCATACCCTTCGATCACCATCGAAGGCCTAGTCGTACGAAATATTGTACAATCAGTGGCGCCATCCGTGGGACCCGCTACTATTGGTCTCGTTATTCCAAACTTACACCCAGTCAATCACTCTCACTAGTTTTACGGCATGAATCAAGGAAGAGAAGATACACCCCCTCCGGGTTTCTCGACCTTGACACCAATCCCAGTCAATGATCCTAACAACCTTCCCAATATAACCGCATCCACTTTTACCACACGATCTCACCCTGAAGTAACTCCCAACAACCATGCTTCAACCTCGGCTAACCCTGAACCGGTGATTAGTCCAGTGTTTGTCAAAGCTAACATCGAAGCATTAGAATCTTTACTAAGGGCTCGAAGGAGGCAAGCTCGGAATGTGGAGATGCGTAGGGAGTTAGAATACTCAAGCGATGAGTATGACGAAGAGTTGGAAATGGAGGCTAGGCCCTTGGCTCCTAGGGCTACACGCTCAGTGCTAAGGATAGGGTCTCTGAGCAGTCGAAGGCCTAGTGGAAGGTCGGTTGGTTTTGAAGACGTTCCGGAGAGGGCTCCGACTAGACGGGAAGGCACGATAGAAGGCTCCAATGGAAGGAGTCACCGAAGGGATGCTACGGAGGATAATTTGCCACCACTTTTGGAGGCTCATCTGGGAAGAACCGAGGCAGAGGTTCCGTTGCAGCCTTCTCACGCATCCGGCGTGGAAGGCAATCCATCTCAAATGAATGGGGGAGGAAATCTTCCTCCTCATGGTATGTACCCTCCTTTTCAGGCTCAATCTTACCCTCAAGGGGTTTATCCCCCACCTAATGGGCAGGCTAGCAACCCCAGTTTTACTCAACCATACGGAAGTATGCCCTACGGTCAACCTATGGTGTATCCTTCGTACCCTGTTGGAAGTCACCCACCTTATGTACCTACTGCTTACCCTCAATATGTTAACCAAAACCCTGTTGGAATACCTCCAAATCATAACCCATACAATGCTGCCCCTACCTACATGCCACCTTATAACTGCCTTTATTCAGAGCCCATGGGCTCTACAACACCCTTCGTAAGATAGATAGAAGACTACCCTTTGCCTGATGGGTTGAAAATGCCCACGCATATTGGTACCTATGATGGGAAAGGGGATCCGGATAACTTTTTACACTTGTTCGAAGGGGCTATTAGAATGCAGAAATGGGTTATGCCTGTTGCTTATCACATGTTTACATACACCCTACGAGACTCTGCTCGTATATGGTGGAACAGGCAAAAACCAGGTAGCATTGTGAATTTGGATGATCTCAAGGCCAAGTTCAGATCACATTTCAGCCAACAGAAAAAGTTTACAAGGACGCACCTAACAGTGCACAACATCAAGCAGAAGGAGAACGAGAGCACCAGAGCTTTCATCACCAGATACACCGATGACACGTTACAGATAATGGGCTTGGACGAGGACCAGCGCATCTCAGGTTTCGTGCATGGCCTACGAAACAGAAGTTTGGTTGAATTCCTCTCCACCGATCTCCCTGCAACCTATAAGGGTTTGGTGGAGAAGGCGTACACCTAGATCGAAGCAAAATAAGTGTCTACCAACGGGGCTCCGACCGAAAATAAAGAAAGTCACAATAAATCCCCGAAGCATCCTTCGTGGGAAGGGTCAAGGAAAAAACACAAAAACAGGGACAGGTTTACATCGTACCACAAAAACATCAACCATGGGCTCTTGGCTAATCTGTCCAAATCTCCAAGGGAGATACTTGCTACGGAAAAGGCCGCAAAGACCTTTGATCCTCCTCCTCGCTTGGCAAACAGAGGAAGGCCCAAAGATACTTCCAAATTCTGTTACTTCCATGACGATTACGGACACGACACCAAAAACTGCAGAGAGCTCAAGAAACAGATAGAAGAGGCCGTGAAGTCTGGCCAATTGGGACATTTGGTGAAGGGTATAAAGAAAGGTAAAGACAAGGTCTCCGACACACAGTTGGGGAAAGATACCACACCTATAGAAGCACCCATCCTCATGGTGTACAAGGATGACTCTGGTTTGAAAAGGAAAGAAACGAAGGAAGCCTTGTGCGGAGTAGGAGATGTCACTTTTCCTTCAATCACAGGGAAAGTTCTTTCAAATGACCCCGTGGTCATCAAGGTCTTGATTTCCAACAGAGAAGTAAACAGGGCCTACCTCGACTACGGTAGCTCCTGCGAAGTTATCTACGAACGCTGTTTTCTAAAACTCAAACCTGCGATAAGGTCGAAGAGAGTAGATTCGAAGGTACCCTTAGTAGGGTTCTAAGGGGAACACTCATGGCCCTTGGGAGAAATCCCTCTAGAGGTTACGATTGGAGAAGGAAGGCTAAAAAGAACAGAAACTCTGGTTTTCACGATCGTAAGGTCTGAATCTCCCTATAACCTATTGATAGGGAGAAAGGCAATGCAGAAGATGGGCATCGTTGTCTCAACCATACATGCCGCGATCAAATTCCAAACACCCTTCGGCATTGGAACGGTTTTCTCCAGCTATAAAGTGAAGGGGCCTACGGAATTAGGCAAAAGGATTAAACAGGTTTCGGAAAAGCCTCCGAAGGATGTTCTCAGTTGTACTGACGCTGAAGAACGCATTGTGGTAAATGATCTCTACCCTGATCAGATGGTGGTAATCAGAAAGCAGCTCCCAATCTCCTTTAAAGCAGAATTGGAAAAGGTACTACGTGCTAATGCAGATGTCTTCGCATGGACCTACTCTGACATGACGGGGGTCCCCAAAACTCTCATCATAGACGGAAAGCCATTGGCACTGAACACAAGCTCAACGAGTTCAAACATATTGAACCCATCAAACAAAAGCGTCGAAGCCTGGCTCCCGAAAGAAACGCCGCCGCATGCAAAGAAGTGGACGAGCTTGTAACAGCAGGCATACTCAGAGAGGTGAAGTATCAAACTTGGGTGGCCAATCCGGTGATGGTCAAGAAGCATAATGGAGGATGGAGAATGTGCGTGGACTTCACAGATATTAACAAAGCCTGCCCGAAGGACTGCTACCCTCTGCCAGAAATTGATTGGAAGGTGGAATCCTTGTCAGGGTTTCGGCTAAAGTGTTTCCTAGACGCTTAAAAAGGGTTACCATCTGATACAAATGGCGAAAGAGGACGAAGAGAAGACAACATTTTTTACAGGAAAAGGCGTTTATTGTTACAAAAAGATGCCTTTTGGTTTGAAAAATGTAGGTTCCACCTACCAGTGTTTAGTGGACAAAGCCTTCCACAAGCAGATAGGTAGGAATCTGGAGGCGTACGTAGATGATATGGTCATCAAGAGTAGATCGGAGGAGGACATGCTCTCCGACATCAAGGAAATCTTCGATCAGCTTCGTTCCATCAACATGAAGTTAAATCCCAAGAAGTGTTCCTTCGGCGTGGAAGAAGGACAATTTTTGGGGCATCTGATCACCAAGCAAGGTATTAAGGCCAATCCTTCGAAGGTCAAGGCCATCACGGATCTACAGCCTCCTAAGTCTCTAAAGGAAGTGCAAAGTCTGAACGGAAAGCTAGCAGCACTCAACAGGTTCTTATCGAAGGGTGCAGACATATCTTTGCCGTTCTTCAAAACACTCAAAGGATGCACGGACAAAAAGATGTTCCAGTGGAGTATAGATGCAGAAGAAGCTTTTCAAAAGCTCCAGGAGTTCATGGCTATTCTACCTACACTTACTGCCCCAATCAAAGGCGAAGTGTTGTTTATGTATATCGCAGCCTCTTTCGAAAGCATCAGCGCCGTGTTATTGGCAGAAAGGGAGAAGAAGCAAATCCCTATCTACTTCGTTAGCAGGGTTCTACAGGGAGCTGAGCTAAATTATCCAGCACTGGAGAAGCTAATTTGGCCTTGGTCCATGTTGCGAGACGCCTTCGAAGGAACTTCCAAGCTCACCCTATAACTGTACTTACTGACAAACCAATTAAGCAGATACTTTCGAAGCCGGAGAAATCTGGAAGAATAGCTAAATGGGCTATCGAGCTAGGAGAGCACGAAATTGAATACAATGGTAGAAACTCGGTCAAAGGACAAATATTGGCAGACTTCTTAGCAGAAACACCCTCCGAACCAAAACATGACACAAAGGTTGCTGAAAAGAAACTTGATAAAGCGGTCGAAGGGTGGAAGCTTTATACTGACGGAGCCTCCAGCTCCGACGGTTCTGGCGCAGGTCTCATGCTTGTTGATCCCAAAGGGAAGGAGTACACTTATGCACTCCGTTTTGAATTCGATGCTACGAACAATGAAGCGGAGTACGAAGCCTTGCTAGCAGGCCTCCAATTGGCCAAAGACATGGAGGTAGAAGACTTGGCTATTTTCGTTGACTCACAACTGGTGGCTAACCAGATAAAAGGCTCCTATGAGGCAAGACAACCCGTGATCAAGCAATACCTAGATAAAGCCAAAGAAATGCTCGAAGGGTTTACATCCTACAACATAGAGCATGTCCGGAAAAATCAAAACAAGAAGGCGGATGCACTTAGCAAACTGACATCAATGGCATTTGCCCACTTAACCAAAGAAGTTCTAGTCGAAGTGTTGGCAGATAGGTCCATCGTCCGAAAGGAAGTGTCTGACGTGATACAGGAAGAAGACTCAAATTGGATGACTCCAATTAGAGAATATCTAATAAGTGGTATACTGCCGGAGGATCAGAAATTAGCTTGAAAGGTCCGCATCAAAGCACCACAATATAGAATCACGGGGAACTACTTATACCGAAGGTACTTTCTTTCCCCATGGCTACGCTGTGTAGGACCTAGGCAAGCCACCAACATCATTCAAGAAGTACATGAAGGATCCTGCGGGCTTCACGCAGGACCCCGCTCCGTTGTTTCTAAAATCATGAGGATCGGGTATTACTGGCCTTCGATGCACAGGGACGCCGTCGACATCATTCAGAAATGTGAAGGCTGTCAAGTTCACTCAAGGGTTCCAAGGCTACCAAAACAAGATATGACCTCTGTAACCTCCGCATGGCCCTTCAGCCAATGGGGGATAGATATTGTAGGTCCTCTGCCAGTTGCTCCCGGAGGAGTAAAGTTCTTGATCGTAGCCATCGATTATTTCACTAAATGGGTGGAAGCAAAGCCTTTGGCATCCACCACAGGAAGGCACATGGAAAAGTTCGTGTGGGAGCATATTATCTGTCGATTCGGAATACCCCACATCATCATTTCAGATAATGGGAAGCAGTTCGCCAAAGGGGTATTCCCAGCGTGTTGGGATTCTTGATTTGATGAGACAAAGTAAATAGAAGAATGAAACAAAGGGACTTAAAGTGACAAAGATGAAACCTACAAAAAGATTGAGGGACTTGCTTGCAAAACAAGTATTTATTATCTAGTCCCTTGTAGTCATTTGTAACCCTAGTATCTCTATTATATAAAGAGATATAGGGAATTAGGTTTAAGTGTGTCAAACAATGTAAACATCAGACAAAGGTGTGTGTGTGTAGGTCTAGGGCGTGAGTATGTAAACGCCTAGACTAGGTGATAGTCTACTTGTAGTGTTTAGCCCCAAGGATCATTGATCCCTGTTGTGTAACCGTCTTAGAGTTGATCGTCTAGGATTGGGGCTGTGAATGTGTTTTGTAGAACACATGATGATGACGAAGAAACTTTAATAATAACAATGATAGTTTGATTATTCCGATGTGCATACATATTATTGTTTATTGTTATTTGTGCTTATTAATAATCCTAGATAAGGTATAAACAACCTCGAGCATCGATTCTAACATGTGGTATCAGAGCGGGTGGCTCTCGATATCTAGGATCTACAAGGTTTCTTGAAGAATATGGAGAAAAGAAGAAAAATTCGAATCTAGAAAAATTTTCGTAATGCTTCTGCAGGTCAGTTTTCAAACAGGTATAACTTTTTTGTTAACCGTTGGATCGGGCTAAAATTGTTGGTGGACGTTCTCTATAGACTCATCTAACTTTCCACCGAAGGGATCGTCGATCTGAGCTCTTATGCAAAAGTTATTCACTGTCGAAGTTGGCTGCTGATGAGTTTTTCAAGGTCGAATTTTTAGGGTTCTTTGTGCATTAAAATTATTTTTCATGGTTAAAAGAGCTATATTAGTCATGGTGAATCAGTTTTCAACTGATAATGAACCCTAATATATCTCTAAGTTCTTTTAATGCTCGATGATTCTTGGAAGGAAGCAGCTTTGAAGTTAATTTGTTTGTTAGGGTTTATGATTGAAACCCTAGTCAATATTTGTTGAATGATACAATGATTGACCTCGTACTATTAATCATTGATGGGCTTACTTCTTAACCTGGTTGGTCACATACTTCACATGGGTAATGAGGTGGTGCTTATGGCTTACTTTGAGTGGTACGTGAGAGAAAACAAAGAAGTAGGAGCAGGTTAACGTTGTTGCTGTTCATGAGTTGATTTTTAGAGCTGCTACTAAGTGTGTTATACTGCTGCTATCTCGTACTCCATATCTATTGCTCGTACCTAAAGGAGTCTGCTGCTAGCGTTACTTGTTGCAAGTACTTGCTGCTCTAACATACTAGATCTGCTACTTTGTATCCACTGCTAGAAGACTCGTTACCACTGCCTTCATACTCGTTACCACTGCTACGCTTGAGCATTTCCACTGCTAAATGGTAACCAATGCTTGTTATTGTTTCCACGGCTAGCGTTACTCGTTACCACTGTTAGTGGTATTAGTTAACAACTGCTAGTAGACCTCGTTTCCACTGCTACGTTATTACGTTATTATGTTACCACTGCATGTTTAAACCTACTACTGCTCTCGTTTATAATTAGTGATGCTATTCACTATTGGGTTCATGCTACTCACTTGTACCTGCTGCTATGAACTATCATGATCAAATCTACTGTTACATATTACTTATGTGATCACGTTGTCATAGATGCACATGTTTGGTATTAAGTCTGTACGATGAGGTTTACACTGCCAAGAGGAAGCATGCTACTTTTGACTAAAGTTTCATAATGGATAGTGCATGGTCATGCTTGGTTAAATATAATATTCATGGTGAGTATGTTTTGAGTAAACCTTATGTGCGTATTTTTATTGAGGCAGTTATTGGCATATTTATTTATTGGTACAAGTATCATTAGGGGACCTGGTCTAAAGAAGAAACATAGTGTATTTGAGGGGAAGTTGTACGAATGTATGAGAGTTTTTGGTTAACACACACGAGGAGTTTTGGACTTGAGGGGAAGTCAAACATGGTGTTTGGATTTTGGTTATTTGTTCTTAAAGGATGGCAAAAAGCTCATATTTAGATTTATTGCATTATTGATTACGAAGAAGGTTGATTATCACTAATTTGATGTTGTAGTTGAGTTTCACAGGTTTGTGTTCTTATCATATCTCAAAGTGAGTATAACACTTTGTAGATAACTTGTTCGTGCTTAAACGATGTTGACGAAGACTTGCAAAATCTAGTTTTCATAGGTCAAGGGGTGGATGGATGAAGACCTAGTTAACTATCACTTAAAGGAGTTACATTGTAGTGCTCAGTGTCTCATTGAAGATGAGGATTTTGTCAAGAGGTTGCGATCTACTTATACTTTTGGTTGTGGTATAAGTTCGACGTCACGTGGATAGTACAAGACATAAGACACAAGTTTGGGTTATTTTACTTCTTTATCAAGTTCGTTATATTTGTTTTTTTTTCAAGTGATCATTACAAAGAGCTTACAGATTTGAAGAATCATTTGTTGTTCATGCACCACTCAAGGGGAAGTTTCTACTGCTTATATTCTCTATTTGTTGATAACAAAAAGGGGAAGAAATATTGGAGTAGCATGGCATGGATTAAGGGGAAGACAAAGGAAGACAAGATTTGTTTCATTTAGGGAGGTGTTTACATCTCAACTTCTGCTACTTCGTCTAGGGAAGTTCGTACACGACTTTTTTTGTTTTGTCATCATCAAATAGGGGAAGATTGTTGGGATTCTTGACTTGATGAGACAAAGTAAATAGAAGAATGAAACAAAGGGACTTAAAGTGACAAAGATGAAACCTACAAAAAGATGGAGGGACTTGCTTGCAAAAGAAGTATTTATTATCTAGTCCCTTGTAGTCATTTGTAACCCTAGTATCTCTATTATATAAAGAGATATAGGGAATTAGGTTTAAGTGTGTCAAACAATGTAAACATCAGACAAAGGTGTGTGTGTGTAGGTCTAGGGCGTGAGTATGTAAACGTCTAGACTAGGTGATAGTCGACTTATAGTATTTAGCCCCAAGGATCATTGATCCCTGTTGTGTAACCGTCTTAGAGTTGATCGTCTAGGATTGGGGCTGTGAATGTGTTTTGTAGAACACATGATGATGACGAAGAAACCTTAATAATAACAATGATAGTTTGATTATTCCGATGTGCATACATATTATTGTTCATTGTTATTTGTGCTTATTAATAATCCTAGATAAGGTCTAAACAACCTCGAGCATCGATTCTAACACAGTGTTTTGCAGAGGCCTGAATATCAAACAATCCTTTACTTCCGTCTACCATCCTCAAGGTAACAGACAAGTGGAAGTTACCAACAGAGACATCATAGAAGGAATAGAATGAAGGCTGGGTTATAGTCACCACGGTTGGGTAGATGAACTACCTCAAGTACTTTGGGCTCACAGAACGCATACAAAGTCAAGTCATGGGGAGACGCCTTTTAGCTTGACATATGGCACGGAAGCTGTCATCCCTTCGGAAGTAAGTGTCGAAACAGAAAGAGTCATGAACTTCAAGGCAGCAGACAACGAAGAAAGACTCCGCAGAAACCTAGACCTTCTCGAAGAACGAAGGGAAATAGCCTCAATCAGGGAGGCTATCCATAAGCAAAAAAATCGAAAGATACTACAACAGTCGGGTTCGGCCTTCGACCTTCAAGCCAGGGGAATACGTCCTCCGACTCAACAGCGCAAGTAAAGCTGAGTACCAGGGTAAACTAGGACCTACATGGGAAGGGCCCTACGTTATTAAGGAAGCATATGGCAACGGAGCCTACAAGCTGGAAACCCTGGATGGAGATGTTATCGATAGAACCTGGAATGACACTAACCTTCGTAAGTTCTACGTATGAAACTTACAATGTCTAAGGACATTTTTTACTTTGCTTTCAATTAATGTATTTGCATTCTTCTCACTTGGGGAAAGAAGCATTAATGGTAGGCGTCTAGTATTCATTTCTTAAAATGATGTAATTCTCCCTACCCACTTAATGATATAACGCATTTCCCTCAAATCTCTTGTTTCGTTCAATACAACAAAGATTTGTCCACCAAGTCGCTTTATAAGTTTCAATGTCGAAGGGATGTATAAAGACTAAACAACATGTCTTGCTCATATGCATAACATCCATCTCAACTTCACATTAACTTTCCTATATGGCCTTAAGGTATTTTAATCCTTTCGCTACCCAAAGGATCAAGATAGAGTGGGTCGCGACCCTCTGTCAGCAGTCAAATTATACGATTGCTAATATTCGTGGTGAAGTAACTAGACACAATGAGGTTATGCATCTACCATACACCTTAGGTTGTAAAAAATATTTTTTACGCAAGTAAAAATAAAAAGAGAAGAATCACATATGGCAAAATTCGAGCCCTAGTGGCTTCAATGTAGATTACTGACTAGTCTAACTAGTCTAACACAGGCCGTAGCCTTAACGATCCAACAAAATAAAATATTGTCTTAGGCCGTAGCCTACATCACACATACCACATGTTAATTGTTTCATCAGGCACGAAGCCTGGAAAGGAACACAGACAATTGTTTTTAACAGGGTAAAAACCACCCTGGGGATAAAATTACAACCACATGGTTGCCTTCATCAAACCTTGGAATGACTGGGATCAGCTGAACCTGGGGAGGGAACCTTGGGTGACGGAGTCTTCTTAGAGGAAGATGGAGGCTGGACTGTCCTTGGCTTCTTGGCCAGCAGGTCCTCAATTGAGGCCGCTTGGTCCTTAGTCACATCTGCAATCAAAGAGAACTCTAAAGCAGTTAATTGATTACCTGCATCATCATACTCTTTTTCATGAGTTGCCCTGTAGTAAGGAACTTTCTCCAGCACCACCGGTTCCCCAGTCTTGGCTATCTCCTCCAAAGTGGTACAATTGCCATGGAAAATGGCATCATTCACCACATTCCCAATGGCAATCCCCACATCATCGCTATGGTAAAGTTCCATAGCGACATAGGGGATCACCTTGGTTACCAAGTCCACCCTGTCCTTCTTCAGCATTTTCAGACGAAGGTTTAAACCATCTACCTTTTCTCTGAGCTTGATCTCTTGGTCCAGCAACTTTGCCCTCTCTTGTTCAAGGCCTCCACACTTGGATGAAAGAACATATATCTGCTCTTTATAGCTTACGACCATTGAGCCTTCGACAGTCAGCCTACTGCATTCAGCTTCACTCGTTGCCAATTGACCTTTGAGCTTTTCATTCTCAGCTCTGAGATCTTGCACCAAGGGGTTCTTGTCAAAATCTTCCAAGGCATCCTCACACTTCTTCTCCAAGTCTGTATACTTCTGATCTCTAGCCTTCTCCCTTCTCAGCATAACATCCATTTCTTCTCGAGCTTTGGTGACAGCACGGAGCAGTTCCCGTGTCCTAGCATTGAGTTGATTATCTAGCATGCACTGTCGGACATAGCTTTTGTCATGAAGATCGCAGAGCCTTTTTATGGACATGTTATCCATCACCCCTTCCATTTGGGTGGGATCACATGGCCCACGAGCTGGTGACAAGCTAGGGGAGAGGGAAGTTCTTTCGTATCAGGAAGTCCTGCAGCATATGTACCTTTGTTAATATATTATTATTGGTACCTAATTTTTGTTCACAGGTAAGAAACTTTACCATGGATATCATTGCCGCTGGGCCCTTCGATGGCTGGAAATTCTACAGCCTTACCCTGGGCACTCTTTTGCCAGGTAGTTCGAGAGGGAGGAGTAGGTAGGATGAGTTTCCTTTTTGAAGCAGACTTCACAGCTTTAGCACTGCCGCCTTTCCTGCTTCGGACCCTTTCACCTATGCCAGAGGGTCCTACGATGGCCAACTGTCCTTCGGAGATTGGTTCGTCAGAGTCAGCAACATTCTCCACAAGCTGATCTTCCACATCTATGGGTTCCTTTGACGGAGGAGCAGAAGATACAAGTTCGATAGGCTGGGCTTCCACACCATTGTTATTTATGGACACTGATGGGGAGCCCACGCCATAGCTTGTCTCTTGAGGATTCTTTGGAAGGAAGATTACCTCCTTTGCACCACCAGACACCACAAAGTTCCTGAACGACATCTCTGCACAAAGAAGCAAATAAGATAAATATCAGAAAGATAAGTTTTAATTTTTTATTTTAATCAAAAAAGTACATACTTTCTCCATCACAAATAATCTCAGGTACCAAAGGAGACCCCTCCCATCTTTCAGAAATGCCAGCCATGAAAAGAATTGGCTCAGGGAATGTTTGGCAATCAGCTGGATGACGAGCCAAACGTTGATACAAAGGGTTTCTTCTCACAGTATAGGGCAATGGATCGTTGAACCTTTTTTCATCATATTGAAATTCTGGGTTTAACAATGCAGAGTATGCCGGAGGGATAATGGTATTTTGGATATAAAAGAACTTGCCTTTCCAGTTCCTTATGTTTGTAAAAGGCCTATCTATCAGAATGGGCACATCCCTTTCACCCCTTTTGGCCAAGGTCAACCAATCTCCTCCCGGGTATAGATTCAGAAAACTCCTAAGCACAGTCAAGGATGGTTCGAACCCATAAGCTTTGCACATCACGATGAATGTTGTAAGCTTGGCTAGGCCAAACGGGTTGAACCTAGAAATGTGTACCTCATAATATCGGAGGAATTCTAAGATCATAGGATGCAAAGGTATCCTAAGGTTGGAAGTGATGAAGGCATGGGTATAAAGGCCTACATAATTTTCAGGGGCATCAAATATCCCTTGATTTCTACTCGGTAGCATGATTTTATGTTCCTTTGGAATCGGGTAATCAGTGAGGAACGCTTTAAGCTCCTCCCTTGTTAATGTGCAACCTTGTTGCTTTATTACAAATTTTTTATTGGTTGACATGGAGCCTTCTAAAATACACAATAATGTATTTGAAATATAGAGAAGAAGGAGCACTTTACCTTGTGTGATCGAAAGCTTGATCGGAAGAGGTTTTAGTAGGTGAAAAAACATGGGCGAGAGATAAATTGTGTTAGGGTTTTACTGTTTTTACATTTTATATACCCTACAAGATGAAAATCTCGGCCCTACACGTATAATTACTTATCCCCTTACCACCGGATTTCAAAACTCTTTTAAATTTTGAAAATATGTTCTCTTTTACCGAGGAAAAGGGGTGGTTAGGATAATTAGTTGCATTAATTACGGTCAATAGGCGCAAGACTTTTCATCTTCGTTCGTTTTTGTGACGAAGGGGAAGTTTGGTTCTTATTTCTGAGTCGTAAGCAATATTTCTTGTTCTTACATATCACTTTCGACTGGGGGGCTTGATGACGTACCCTCCGATCAGGTCGAAGGACCCCCCTTCGGTCTCAGTCAAATTTGCATTACGAAGACCCAAGTCTTTCTTCATAAGTCATTGGTGGCGTAAAACCATTCATCATTGACAAGGTTACCAGTTGGGAATCCGTCAGCCGAAGGCCTATGCTCTTCGGTGTCTTCTCTTGAAGATGCTAAGACAAAGAAGAACCTTGACTTGGTCTTCCCCCACGTTCCCACTATTTCCTTAGCTTCCCCGCCAAGTCCAAGATAATGGGGATGAAGCCCTAGCAGTTACCACAAATCAGGGGACGCCCCCCATGATCTCCTAAACGTGTGCTAACACTCTCCAAGCTATTTTCATCACCTATAAATAGGTTG
Source organism: Chrysanthemum seticuspe (assembly GCA_019973895.1). NCBI lineage: Eukaryota > Viridiplantae > Streptophyta > Magnoliopsida > Asterales > Asteraceae > Chrysanthemum > Chrysanthemum seticuspe. Next base: position 100,976,709 of record BPTQ01000009.1, read on the forward strand.
GACGAGTGATTTCAATGGTATGTTCACTCAACACAGTATTTCACATACATCATATTATTTACAACTCATATCACATACTTACTCTCACGCCGGAGGTGGTTCGCAGGGCCCAACCCCTGCGCAATCACTTAACGAAGTGTCTACTATTTCTTATTGTGATTGGCTACAAGTTTGGCGCAAGCATATCACCCTTCATACCCTTCGATCACCATCGAAGGCCTGGTCGTACGAAATATTGTACAATCAAAATCAGTATGGATTTTGACCATTTGAATCAACCTTTTCTCATTACAATCTCTAATAAAATGATGCCTTATCTCAATATGTTTAGTTCTAGAATGTAAAACAGGATTTTTAATGATGCATATTGTACTGTTATTGTCAATGTAAATCTTAGTATGCATGAAATTGTACCCAAAGTCCAACAATTGATTCTGAATCCAAAGCACTTGTCCACAACAACTAGCAGCAGCCACATACTTAGCTTTAGTTGTAGAATTGGCCACAATAGTTTGCTTTTTACACTGCCATGAAATTAGTCTGCTTCCCAAAAACTGACATCCTCCAGTTGTAGACTTCCTATCTAAACTAGCACCAGCATAATCACTGTCTGTATAGGCCACCAAATCAAAAGCTGAATCCTTAGAATACCATAGGCCTAATTTAAGATGACCTTTAAGGTATCTAAAAATTCTCTTAACAGCATTCATGTGTGTTGTGTTGGGTGTGACTTGAAACCTTGCACACACACATACTGAGAACATTATATCTGGCCTAGATGCAGTGAGATACATCAAAGATCCAATCATGGACCTATACAACTTCAAATCAACTTTGGGACTTCCATCATCTGGTAGCAGTGGTTTCTGAGTCTCCATTGGTGTACTAGCACTCTTCACATCCTGAAACCCAAACTTCTTCAAAACATCTGCTACATACTTGTCTTGACTAATGAAGATACCATCAGTCCTTTGTTGGACCTGTAGCCCCAAAAAGAAAGTGAGTTCACCCATAGAACTCATCTGAAACTTATCATGCATAAGTTTCTCAAAATCTCTGCACAGCTCCTTATTTGTTGAGCCAAAGATGATGTCATCTACATAGAACTGAACCAATAAAATATCATCCTTGTGCTTCCTAATGAACAAAGTCTTATCAATCAACCCTCTTTTGAAGCCATTGTCCATCAAATAAGTATAAAGGCACTCATACCATGCCCTAGGAGCTTGATGCAACCCATACATAGCCTTCTTCACCCTGTAGACCTTATCAGGATGATCAGGATCTTCAAAACCAGGAGGTTGACAAACATAAACCTCCTCATTAATTGTGCCATATAGAAAGGCACTCTTTACATCCATTTGGAATACCACAAAAATTTTCAATGAAGCATATGCCAAGAACAGTCTAATAGCCTCTATTCTAGCAACAGGTGCAAATACTTCATCATAATCCAGACCTTCAGTTTGTGTGTATCCCTGAGCAACCAACCTTGATTTATTTCTTACCACTATACCTCTTTCATCCCTTTTGTTTCTGAACACCCATTTAGTCCCAATTGCCCTTTTTCCATTAGGAAGATCAACCAATGTCCACACTTCTTGAAGCTTACACTGCAATAGCTCCTCTTGCATTGATTCAACCCATCCTTCTTCTGATAAAGCTTCTTCAACTCTCTTGGGCTCCTTTTGAGACAGAAAGCAAGCAAATAAACAGTTTGGTAGATCTTTATGGCTATTCCTTTTGTTAAGTGACCTGGAAAAGAAACCTTGTTTAGGAAAGGTTTTATTGCTCAAAGCTCTGCTTCTTGTTTGAACTGGAGTATTCAGATATCTAAGAATTTGCTCTTTGGGATGATTCTTATTAACTCTGGTAGTAGGAATTAGACTTTCTGTGATGACTGTTTCTAAATTTGTAAAATCTGCATCTTTGAAATAGTCATCCAGATTTTCATCATCAGTTGGAGTATCCCTTTCTTCTAAATCAGGCATGTCTGGATCAGTGGGATACCCATCATCATCGATAAGTGGCTTAGCAGTGGGTCCAAAGAAAGTACTGTCATCCAAGTTTGCAGCAGGGGGTACAAATGAACTATCAGTGGTAGAAGATGGCTTAGCCGTGCTTTCATTTGGCTTAGCCGTGCTTTCATTATGCTTAGCCTTGCTTTCATTAGGCTTAGCCGTGCTTTCAGAATGCTTTCTCTTCGTTTCAATTTCTTCTACCGACACTGAGTTGTCATTCAACAACTCTTCCTTATCTTGATGATGATCGTTTTTGCTTCTAGAATCCAATACATCAGCACTTGTGGGACTTTGCTTTTCAATGATGGGTGAGACAGAAGCAGCTTTCCACTTTTCAACTAAATAGAACTCTTTTGGAGAATCAGCTTCCTTAGAAATTGTTTCTGCATCAGAATTCTTATGTGTACCTGCATCAATATTAGTGGAAGCACCTGCAATAATAGGCTCATAATTTATAGATTTGGTTAGCATATCAATATTAAACAGCCAATCAGGTACTTTTGTCTCAACACTAGGAGTCTCTTCACTAAACTTAACATGTAAGTTTTCTTCTACAATCCTAGTCCTCCTATTAAATACTCTAAAGGCTTTACTATTGGAAGAATAGCCAAGAAAGTATCCATCATCTGCTTTTTCTTAAAACTTGCCTAGGTAGTCTATGATATTCAAGATAGTAACAGGACACCCAAAAGGTTTTAGGAATGCTATCATAGGCTTCCTATCATGTAACAGCTCATAGGGGGTCTTGTTATGAGGCTTCACTACCTTGCTTCTATTCTGTACATAACATGCAGTGCCTACAGCATCAGCCCAAAAGGTTGTGGGTAACTTAGATTCTGACAACATTGTTCTAGCAGCCTCAATTAGTGTTCTATTTTTTCTTTTAGCTACACCATTCTGTTGTGGTGTCCTAGCAACACTAAACTGTCTTTCTATACCCTTAGCCACACAGAAGTGATTCATCACATCATTCTTAAACTCAGTTCCATTATCACATCTGATTACTTTGACCTTATGGTTTACTTGACTTTCTATCCTAATAATGAAACTCTTGAGGATCTCACTAGTTTCACTCTTAGCACCTAAAAAGTATACCCAAGAAAATCTACTATAATCATCAGTGATAACTAGGCAGTACTGCTTATGGTTCAAACTTTTAACAAAGGTAGGGCCAAATAAGTCCATATGAAGCATAAACAGTGGTTGTGTAATGGTGTTTATAGTTTTGGTCTTACAAGAAGCTCTATGTTGTTTTCCTTTCTGACAAGTCACTCAAAGTTGAAGGTAACCCTCTCACTAAGTTGCCCTTTACCAGTTTATTGATTATTTTGAAATTAAGGTGACCTAGCCTTCTATGCCATAACTTTGACTCATCAACTGATACCTTAGCAAACAAACAAGTTAAGGACCTATTAGGAATTACATCTTTCATGTTAAAGCAATACATGTTTTCTTTCCTCGATACTCTTAACTGCACATACTTCTCATCATGCATTTTAAAATCAGGTGACAACACCACACACTCAGTTTCCCCAAAAAGCACCCAGTTTTTCTTATCACACATTTGAGAAACACTGAATAGATTATACTTAAGTCCCTGTACCAAATAAACTTTTTCAAAGTCCAGCTTTCCAGTTCTGATAGTTCCTCTTCCAACAATCTTTCCTCCCTTTGGATCATTGCCAAAAGCCACATATCCTCCATCATAAGCTTCAAAATCTTCAAGGTTGCTCCCATCCCATGTCATGTGCCCAAAGCAACTACTATCAAAATTTCCTTTGTCTTGTAGTTTATCTTGTAGATTGCCCTGCACATGAGTTAAACAAATTAGTTCCTTTTATGGACCCAAGCCAAAACTGACTTGGGTCTGCCCTATGCATCAACATAATCAAACTTCTTTAGGTCCATTGATGCACAACTGGCATGATGTAAAACCTTGGTCTTAGGCTTCCATTGCCAGCTAGCTGAGGCCTTAACAACATAAAAATGGTTTCCAACCACTGTGCCAGTTATCACCTTTGGAATAGTTAAAACTTCTTTTGTATCAGTAGTGATATTCTGCTTGGCAGTGGAAAGATTTTGCTTAGCAGTGTTTACATTTTGCTTAGCAGTGGTTGGAACCCATTTGGGTGCAGCAGTGATTATAGATTTTGTTTTACCATTCCTCATTAGCACTGCTCTGGGAACCATATTTTTGTTAGGATGAGGGATTGTTTTCTTTGAAAAGTTTTGATGATTCACCCTCCTCCAATGGTTCCAAACTTGTGGTTGGTTTTTATAACAATTTCTCTGTAGATGCTCAAAACTACCACATTTAAAACAAGCCTTCTTAACACATTGAAACTCATCTCCTAATCTGTTTGAAATTAGGCCATTGAAGTTTCTCTGATTTCCCCTAGGTATGTATCTTTTCATCTGTTCCCTAGGTATCTCATTGTAGTCTACCACTTTCCTAGAAATTGGTGCTCCAAATCTAGGCATAAGGTTGTCTTGTTTAGAATCAACAGGCTTAACATTTTCTAACTTCTCAGACTGTGTTGATTCAGACCTATCTTCCTCAGAATCTGATTCCCAATCTTCAATAATTGGACCATCAGATGATTTATCAGAACCTATCTTAGGAGATTCAGTCTTGCTAATCTCTCCTACAGTTTTGTTAAAACTGAATTCACTACTAAATGATAGTTCTTTAGTTGGTGGAGCATGTTTCATAAGAGAGGGTGGTGGCACATTGTTGTAACCTAGGCCAGTACCATCTTTGAACAATTTTTGTCCAATAGGCTTATTTACTAGATCAGAAGCATATTGAGTTTTAGCAACCCTAACAACATGTTTTTATTTTTCTACTAGGGCTTCTTGTTTTACACTCTCTGCTTCTTCTAGTTTCTGTTTAAGCATTTTAATTTCTCTGTCCTTAAGTTCAAATTCACCACCTAGTATATTAATCTTATCTACATACTCAAACTCACATTTAATACAGAAATTAAGTTTCTCTTCAACACTCTCAAGACCAAATTTATATCCTAAGTTATCTAGTGAAAGTCTTTCTACTTCTTTTCTCAGACTCTCATTAATAGCTTTAAGATATTCTAAGTTATCTTGACATGATTTAAAAGAGCAAGTAGAATTTTTAGGATCTTTAGATACCTCAGAATCTGAACCAGAGGATGGAGCATAGGCCATTAGAGCAAAGTTATGCTCTTTTGAAGCTTCATTAGCAAGAAAAGCTGCATTGGGAGCTTCTTCAATCTAATCACTCCAGTCATAATCACCAATACCATCTTGAGCAACCAATGCTGAAGAAGAAACAGGTTCTTCAGTAGTCTTCTTGATGCCTTCAACAATCCTTTTGGGAGCTCTACATTCTCTAGCAAAATGACCCTTCTTCTTACAGTTGAAGCACTCCATCTTGCTTTTGTCAAATCCAGCTCTTCTTTGACCATCATATTTGACCTGTCTACCAGTCCTCCTCAAGAACTTCCAAGCTTGCAGTGTTAACATTGCCATTTGCCACTGAAGATTGATTTCATCAAGATCATCAGGATCAATTTGATCCAGATCCTGATTTAGTACAGTAACACTGGTTGTATGATCAGCTAGGAAAGCACATATGGCACCATCACTAACACTATCACTAACAGTGGTATTATTAGCAATAGCAGTGGATACTTCATAAGTAGCAGTGGAAACATCCTGAGAATTCCTGTGCCCTGTAGACACAAAAGCAATGTTTTGTGTTGAAGAGGATGAGTCAGCTATGTTCTTTTCAGACTCATAAACTTACAGGTTGTTGTAGAGATTGTCCAGAATCATTTTTTCAAAGTCATCTTTGTTCCTCCACACAACATTATGCACATCCCACTCAGGTGACAAACTTCTGATGAACTTGAGATTTATATCTTCTTGAGCAATCTTGTAGTCCACCAATTTCAGTTGGCTGATTAGTTTCTGCAGTCTGTTATAAGTGCCATCAAGTTTTTCTCCACTGAGAGCAGTGAAGTTTTCAAGCTGATGCTTGAGCATGTTTTTCCTGGATTTCTTGGTAGCTTCATTACCAAAAAATCTTGTTTCAATGGCATCCATTAATTCCTTTGCTGTCTCATACTGCTCAAAGTCCAATGCATACTCATTAGGTATTCCCATACTGAGAATACTATGAGCTTTAATCTCCAGCTTCCTTTTAGCATTGTCAACCTCACTAACAATGGTTATTTCCTTACCATCATCACCCTTCTTAGTAAGAGTATCACCATTCTCAACAACATCCCAGATGGTGTAATCAATCATACGAATGTATTGCCTCATTCGCATTCTCCATACCTGATACTCACCTTGCTTGAGCTTGGGCACCTTTGATACAGTAACCATGTGAGTTTCGTCAGACATCTTAACTTTCTTGAATTAAACTTAACTAGACTTCTTCTTGGTTTCAGTTTCTAGATCACAAGCTCTGATACCACTTGTTGATCCCAGTTGAGCAAACGATCCTTATAGAAACTGACTTAACAATTACTTATTAAATATCACGCAGAATATAATATTTAATCTTAAGAAGAAGAACAGTAACAAACACTAAACACCTCAATATTATTGTTAATACGAATACTCTAACCAGTATTAGGGTTTTACAACCTTGAAGTGTATCGACCTTAGATATAGCAAAACACACGTATATCTAATCTAACCTAGGACCTCCTTTTATAGGCTAAGGAGTCCTTTACAATATACAAAACTTATTCTACAAGATAAATATCTTTTCCATACTTATCTAATACAAAACATTAAACCGACTAATTAACTAGCAGTGGTTACAAATATACTATCCGTGGTTTCACACTTCTACTAGCCATGGTTTAACTCTGCAGTGGTTATCATTGAACTATCTGTGGTTTCCATTGAACTAGCCGTGGTTTCCACACTTAGTGTAATTCTTCTCAGTGGAACCTAAAACCCAACAGGAATCTTTGATTATTACACATCAAGGAAATTCACAAGTCAAGGATTGTAACCACCCGCACTTTCAGGTTACTTTTCATTTTCGAGAATTTACTATTCACTTTTACTATTCATCTGTAAAATTTTTTATTTCACATTCTCGTAAGATAAATTATTTTAGTAATATCCTGAGAGTTCGACAAACGTTAGATCATCTTCGCAAAAGTTATTAAGAAATCATCGTTATAAAGTTTCATTTTGGTCGAAACACAGTTTAGTCATCACGCGCATAACGGAAATCAACTCTGTCAATTTTCCTCACATCAGATTAATTTTTAGATCTCTCATAATTAATTTGAGAATTTTTAAGATTTCATTTTAATGTTACCAAATAAACCCTGCGCTGAACGAAACTAAACTTACGTTTTAAACAATTCTACTTACATCCAGACTTAACAATTCCTACACTGTGTTTCTAATATGTTTTTGACACTTTTACATTTTTTGGAAAAGTCAAACATATTTCCCTCCTCCTTTGACCATAAAGGAATTAACCTTGTACGTTCTACATTTTTGCTTAAATCGCGTAACTTTTAAACTTCACAAATAACTGTTAAGTTATCCCATGTATGACGAAAACCACATTTTGACATCTCATATCACTTTTAGACTAATTTTAGTCTACTCTAAATAATTTCACGGTCGTTTCCCTGAAATTTCGTTCTTTCCGATAAACTGCGAATTACGCGTTTTTGACCCGTATTTCCAGCTTTAAGCAGCGTTTTTGCACCCAATGAGACTTATCACTCATTTTATATTTTTAGATGGAGTATAATGATGAGTCTCATCATTCCTGCAAGTTTCGTATCTTTACGATACCCAGTTTTACGTTTTATGGCTTAACGACTTACGGTTGGCATTTAACGGAACCAAAACTTACTCTAAACTCAAGAAGATCAAAACTTATCATCTAAGCCACCTAGGCACATTGTGACCGCCTCTTGGGGGGGGGGGTCATCATATTGGTGGCTTAATCCTAACCATGGTTCATTTAGATGATTACAAGTGTCCTAACTTAACCATGGTTAATATTTAAAGCCAAAAGTTACTCCTTTCTAAGTTACTCCTTTATTATTGAAACTTACTCTAAACTCAAGATAAGATCAAATCCTTACTAAGTTACTCCTTTCTTATTGAAAGCCAAAAGTTGTAAGCAACTTATCACCACCATCATCTCATCTTTATTATTCATAATCTTAAATATTTCATGCTATATATATAGTTACTATGTTGATTCATGATGTACATATACTCAATCACATGTTTTAATTTACATATTGTCATAAAAATAACAAACTAGTAAACTAGTCATATTCTACACATTTAAGACCATTAAAATTAGTAACCTATGGACTTTCTAACTTACATACTATGATAGACAAGATAAAAAGGTAAACATAGCAACTTGAATCACCCGAAACAGACAAACGAGTCAAACGTTATAGCCAAAAGAAGTTAGCGAAACCTAAACGCCAAAACTGCCATATTGAAACTGTTTTGGTTCTGCCTTTTTAAAAGTGGTACTTCTGGTCCGAATCATCAAAAAGTTAAAACACGAAAGTTGTCCGGAACGACGTTTTCCCTCGATTTTAAAGAAGCTCGGACCTTGAAAACGCTTAAACAGGCCATTATCTTTCAAAAACAGAAACTGCCCTATATTTAGTCTCACAAACTATACTTTTGTCGCAACTAAAAGCAAACCAAGAGGCCTAACAACCATAAGCCAAGACCACGGCTATGGCTAAGGTCAAGGTTGAGTCTCAAGACCATGGTAGTCAAGACCAAAGTCACGGCAAGGCTATGGCTAAAGCCTCAAGGCTTGTTTACCCAAGACCGTTAACTAAGGTGATCATATTTATGAAACGACGAGAACTTGTAAAAACATGATAAACTTATTTATATAACAATATTCACTCAAAACATATATTGTATCTACTAAGTGCTACAATATTAGGAAGCTTCATGTGAGGGGTTTCATTTGAGTAAAACGTATCGATGAGTTGCTGGATTTACGATTTAAAGTGTCCTAGCTCATCGAACGTTTACTGCATGACCTCTGAATTATGATGGCCCGAACGGTAGTACGATATCTAAACTAAATACGTTTTCACATATTAAAGTTCTTTTTATAAACATCAAATGATAATTGACTACATCATGATCAACATAGGAATATATATAGGATGGTTTATGTTTTCTTAAACATTATCCAAACTTAAGTCGCAACATTTCATTTTTAGGTTGCACGTAGAAGTTTTCCGACTTATCCATCACATCCGTTAAAGTACTTAACATCATTAACTCTCGGTGAGTTCATAGCCCCACTTTCTATTACTTAATTGTTTTACAAACCCTTGGGGGAGATACATGCTTTATTTTAAACCGAACACATTGCTTTCAAACTGTATGCTTATCTGATTGTTTTATTAGCACTAAGTTACCGCATTTGCCAAACATAAGTCCCTAAATCATGAATCATTAATCACTATGTGAGAGTGGGCGCGAATGTTGTGAATAGATCTATTGGGATTGACGAACCCCGTTTGTGTTGGCCATAATAAAGGCAAACAAACGCACTATATTTGAGTAACATTAGGTAAAAATGGCAATTTTACCTATTAGGGCACGTACCAACAATTTCTCCAATTAAATTTGGAACACGTTAACGCCTTGATTGCATGATGCTTAGTCTAATAATAACTGTTTTGTTTTCAAACCATTGGTGTGAGTCTAATTAACTCACACCACCAACATAATGTGTTCAACTATTTTAACAAACTCTATGAATTTCACTCAACCTTTGTGTTGACAGTTTTAAGCATGTATTTCAGGTCCATAATGTCGGAAGCTGGCACGGAAGGGCAAGATCAAGAAGGCTATATATATAAATAATTTATCATTCACAAAACATCAAAAACTTTATATTGATGTGTTTTGTAATCAATGGAACCAACTGTGACCTATTTTGTAAACTCTGATATATTTGAATGATAAAGCCTTTTTAAAACAACTCCTTTAGAGATCATTTTCTATTATTATGACTGTTGTGCCATCAAGTAATACCCAGTTTGAATTCCGCTGCATATCACGAAATTGGGGGTGTTACAGATTGGTATCAGAGCCATAGTTATAGAGAAACGAGTCTAAATTGAGACTTAAACTATAACTACTTTTACAAACAAAAACATTTTATAGCCTTCCGTTCTCCGTGCCTTCCATCCTCCAGATGATTATGGACTTTCAAGACATGTTATAATAACATGAACATATTAGTATATTGATATATACACTTGAATTATTTAAAGCATTCCCCTAAATATTATAACTATTTTAACATCATAATACTTATTGTAGATATCATGTCTTCTTCCGCCTACCCCATTATTATCCCTTGAGACTCAGATATTGAGGACACTTTTTCATCTACCAATGCGCATGTATCACTAATCCTACCGACCTATACCCCGACGTCTTCGAAATACTCTTCATCATCAGACGATAATTTCTATCTTATTGAAGCATTAACCTCGTCTCAAGAAACTACTACTTTTCCATCACCACCACCACCATTTCCCTTTTCCATCCCTACATGTGATGAGTTGGATCAGTCATTGTGGATAGTACCACGACCACCATTGATTCAACAAGAATGTCAGCATGGGCACAGCATCTCAGATCTAATCAACGCATTCCTTCATGACACACTAAACCAAGAAGTTGCCAATCAACCAGAGTTACTAGGATATTCTAAACCTATAATAGACTAGTGTGATAATACTAGTTATCTTTTGTAATTCTAAACTGATTAGAACCAGTTAGAAAAATCTATGTAATCCATGTAATAGCTAACAGTAGTAAAACGTTGTAATTACTAAACTGAAAGTTTCAGTTAGTAAATTTTGAAGAAGCTTGTAATAGGTTTCGATTTTGTAAATCAATCAATGTTATATGAATAAAGACTTATCATGTGTTATGGTTTAAACCTCCAACGTTATTATTCTATCATTCCAGTCGAAAATCGTGCTTATTTTACCAACCCTCTACTTACGAAATATCTTTTATATGATAGAAACATGACGTCTATACGACAAAACTTCAACTAAAAAGCCATTGAACAACTTTTTCGCCAAGTTGTGGGATTTATTCGACTTATAACTATCCACTATTTTTGTATCATCATGTTGTGTTAATTTTCTGTTCTTTACACATTTTATTTCATTATCAATGGTAAACCATTTTGCTATCACCTTGTATAAACTTACAAATTTCCCCACTAATACAAATTCCTAAATCAACCATTCAGTATCAACCTCATGCCCAATGAACTCGAAAGTTTCGATGTTTTAATCAGTAGGGTATGGTTATCTCAACACAAATAAGAGAATTATTTGTAGCGAGAAAAAGTTGTTCACATTCCTTTTAACAATGAAACTTTGGTCATCCGTGGTGATCAAAGTGGAACTCGCTTAAACATCATCTCATGTATGAAAACCATGAAGTACATTGAAAAAGGATGTTACGCATTTCTAGCTCATGTTACCGAGAAGGAATCCAAAGAAAAACGACTTGAAGACGTTCCTATCGCTCGTGAATTTCCTGAAGTTTTCCCTGAAGACTTACCCGGACTTCCACCATCACGCCAAGTAGAGTTTCAAATTGATTTAGTGCCAGGAGCGGCGCCAGTGGCCCGCGCACCCTACAGACTAGCACCATCCGAGATGATAGAAATGGCAAATCAACTACAAGAACTTTCGGACAAGGGGTTTATCCGACCTAGTTCCTCACCTTGGGGAGCTCCCGTCTTGTTCGTGAAAAAGAAAGATGGATCGTTACGAATGTGTATCGACTATCGTGAGCTAAACAAATTAACCATAAAGAACTGATACCCTTTGCCGAGAATCGATGATCTATTCGATCAACTACAAGGTTCGACCTATTATTCAAAAATATACCTTCGATCGGGTTACCATCAAGTTAAGGTTCGAGAAGAAGATATTCCAAAAACAACCTTTAGAACTCGCTATGGTCATCACGAGTTCCAAGTAATGCCGTTTGGCTTGACGAATGCACCAGCAGTATTCATGGATTTCATGAATCGGGTGTGTAAGCCATACTTGGACACGTTCGTGATAGTATTCATTGATGATATTCTTATATACTCCAAAAGCAAAGAAGAACATAAAGATCATCTGAGAACAATTTTAGATTTGCTCAGGAAAGAGAAGTTGTACGCAAAATTCTCTAAATGTGAATTCTGGATTCAGTCAGTACAATTCCTTGAGCATGTTATCGATAGCACGGGTCTAATGTTGATCCCGCTAAAATTGAGGCTATCAAGGATTGGCCAACACCTACAACATCTACGGAAATTCGTCAATTTCTAGGTTTGGCCGGTTATTATCGAAGGTTTATTGAGGGGTTTTCCTCAATAGCCAAACCTTTGACTAAGCTAACTCAGAAAAACAAAAAGTACATCTGGAACGAAGATGAAGAAGAAGCTTTCCAAATCCTAAAACAAAAACTTTGTAGTGCCCCTATTCTAGCATTGCCAGATGGGATCGGAGATTTTGTAGTCTATTGCGATGCTTCACACCAAGGATTAGGAGCCGTACTCATGCAACGAGAAAAGGTCATGGCTTATGCTTCACGGCAACTCAAGAAACATGAAGAAAAATACAGTACTCATGACTTGGAGTTAGGAGCAATAGTCTTTGCACTCAAAATCTGGAGACATTATCTATACGGTACTAGATGTACTGTGTTTACCGACCACAAAAGTCTCCAACACATTCTCGATCAAAAGGAATTAAACATGAGGCAACGACGATGGTTGGAACTACTGAGTGATTATGATTGTGACATTCGCTATCATCCAGGAAAAGCCAACGTAGTAGCAGATGCCCTGAGCCGGAAGGAAAGGGTTAAACCTCTACGAGTTCGAGCTTTAGTCCTAACCATCAATTCAAATTTCCCTGCTCAAATAATCAATGCTCAAGCCGAAGCGGTGAAACAACAAGACATTGAGAAGGAGAAATTGGACGGCATGATACAAAAGAAATTTGAAATCCATTCTGACGGAACTTTATGCTTCCAAGGACGAAGTTGGTTACCACTTTATGGTGGCCTACGAGACTTAATCATGCTTGAATCCTACAAATCCAAATATTCCGTACATCCAGGATCTGATAAGATGTATCATGATCTAAAACTACTCTATTGGTGGCCAAACATGAAAGTCGACATTGCCACCTACGTCAGTAAATGCCTTACTTCTTCCAAAGTGAAAGCTGAACACCAAAAACCATCCGGTCTCTTACAACAACCCGAGATTCCGATATGGAAATGGGAACGAATCACAATGGATTTTATCACTAAACTCCCAAAGACATCCAACGGTTATGACTCCATCTGGGTCATAGTGGATCGTCTCACAAAATCCGCACACTTTATACCAATCAAAGAGACTTACAAGATGGATCAGTTGACTCGACTTTACGTCAAGGAAATAGTCTCAAAACATGGTGCACCAATCTCTATCATATCTGACCGAGATGGTAGATTTACCTCAAACTTCTGGCAGTCACTCCAAGACGCCTTCGGAACAAACCTAGACATGAGTACAGCGTATCACCCTCAAACTGATGGTCAGAGTGAACGAACCATTCAAACGCCGGAAGACATGCTTCGAGCTTGTATAATCGACTTTGGAAAAGGATGGGATAACCATTTACCATTGGTCGAATTCTCCTACAATAACAGTTATCACGCGAGTATCAAGGCAGCACCCTTTGAAGCACTTTACGGTCGAAAATGCCGATCGCCTGTCTGCTGGGCCGAAGTGGGAGATGTTCAACTCACTGGTCCGGAACTCATTCGTGAAACAACTGAGAAAATCATACAAGTCAAAAATCAGTTACAAAAAGCAAGAGATAGACAAAAGAGTTATGCCGATGTACGACGCAAACCTTTGGAATTCCAAGTTGGAGACAAGGTTATGTTAAAAGTCTTACCTTGGAAAGGTGTCATACGATTTGGTAAACCTGGAAAACTAAACCCAAGATACATAGGTCCATTCAAAATCCTAGCTAGGGTTGGTCCATTGGCATATAAACTTGAGCTCCCATCGGAACTCAGTAATGTACATCCCACTTTTCATGTATCCAACCTAAAGAAGTGTTTATCCGATGAATCGTTAGTTATTCCACTCGATGAACTCAAACTCAGCAACGATCTACACTTCATTGAACAACCTGTAGAGATCATGGACCGAGAGGTCAAACAACTACAACAGAGTCGAATACCAATTGTCAAAGTTCGCTGGAACTCACAACGTGGGCCAGAATTTACATGGGAACGAGAAGACCAAATGCGTCGAAAGTACCCTCACCTTTTTGAAGGAGCATCACCATCAAGTAACAATTAAATCACAAGGACGTGATTTCTCCAACGGGGAGAGACTGTAACCACCCGCACTTTCAGGTTACTTTTCATTTTCGAGAATTTACTATTCACTTTTATTATTCATCCGTAAATTTTTTTATTTCACATTCTCGTAATATAAATTATTTTAGTAATATCCTGAGAGTTCGACAAACATTAGATTATCTTCGCAAAAGTTATTAAGAAATCATCTCATTTTGGTCGAAACACCGTTTAGTCATCAGGCGCATAACAAAAATCAACTCTGTCAATTTTCCTCACATCAGATTAATTTTTAGATCTCTCATAATTAATTTGAGAATTTTTAAGATTTCATTTTAATGTTACCAAATAAACCCTGCGCTGAACGAAACTAAACTTACATTTTAAACAATTCTACTTACATCCAGACTTAACGATTCCTGCACTGTGTTTCTAATATGTTTTTGACACTTTTACATTTTTTGAAAAAGTCAAACATATTTCCCTCCTCCTTTGACCATAAAGGAATTAACCTTGTACGTTCTACATTTTTGCTTAAATCTTTAAACTTCACAAATAACTGTTAAGTTATCCCACGTATGACGAAAACCATATTTTGACATCTCATATCACTTTTAGACTAATTTTAGTCTACTCTAAATAATTTCACGGTCGTTTCCCTGAAATTTCGTTCTTTTCCGATAAATTGCGAATTACGCGTTTTTGACCCGTATTTCCAGCTTTAAGCAGCGTTTTTGCACCCAATGAGACTTATCACTCATTTTATATTTTTAGATGGAGTATAATGATGAGTCTCATCATTCCTGCAAGTTTCGTATTTTTACGATACCCGGTTTTACGTTTTATGGCTTAACGACTTACGGTTGGCATTTAACGGAACCAAAACTTACTCTAAACTCAAGATAAGATCAAAACTTATCATCTAAGCCACCTAGGCACATTGTGACCGCCTATTGGGTGGGGGGAGTCATCATATTGGTGGCTTAATCCTAACCATGGTTCAATTAGATGATTATAAGTGTCCTAACTTAACCATGGTTAATTTTTAACCCAATATATGGTTAACCAAAATTACCCTCCTATAAATAGGAAGTTAAATACATCCTAAAGACCTTTACAAACTGATTTGGGTCATTCATACACTAAATCCCTCATATCTTCCATCATTTGATCTTTAAACTCCAAGTTTATGCAAAGAAGTTTCAAGTATCAAGTACTACATCAAATCTCTAGCAAGTTTAAGTGATCCTCTTGAGTTTAAATCCACTCAAGTCACTTAGTACTTCATCACCAAATCTTCAAGTTTTCAAGGGTGCCAAGGTGTGGAAAGCTAGCTCAATCCAAAGTCTTAAGCGATCAATCAAAGTCCTATCCTTACTAAGTTACTCCTTTCTTATTGAAAGCCAAAAGTTGTAAGCAACTTATCACCACCATCATCTCATCTTTATTATTCATAATCTTAACTATTTCATGCTATATATATAGTTACTATGTTGATTCATGATGTACATATACTCAATCACATGTTTTAATTTACATATTGTCATAAAAATAACAAACTAGTAAACTAGTCATATTCTACACATTTGAGACCATTAAAATCAGTAACCTATGGACTTTCTAACTTATATACTATGATAGACAAGATAAAAAGGTAAAGATAGAAACTTGAATCACCTGAAACGGACAAACGAGTCAAAAGTTATAGGCAAAAGAAGTTAGCGAAACCTAAACGCCAAAACTGCCATATTGAAACTGTTTTGGTTCGGCCTTTTTAAAAGTGGTACTTCTGGTCCGAATCATCAAAAACGTAAAACACGAAAATTGTCCGGAACGACGTTTTCCTTCAATGTCAAAGAAGATCGGACCTTGAGAACGCTTAAACAGGCCATTATCTTTCAAAAACAGAAACTGCTCTATATTTAGTCTCACAAACTATACTTTTGTCGCAACTAAAAGCAAACCAAGAGGCCTAACGGCCATAACCCAAGACCACGGCTACGGCTAAGGTCAAGGTTGAGTCTCAAGACCATGGTAGTCAAGAGCAAAGTCACGGCAAGGCCATGGCTAAAGCCTCAAGGCTTGTTTACCCAAGACCGTTAACTAAGGTGATCATATTTATGAAACGACGAGAACTTGTAAAAACATGATAAACTTATTTATATAACAATCTTCACTCAAAACATATATTGTATCTACTAAGTGCTACAATAGTAGGGAGCTTCATGTGAGGGGTTTCATTTGAGTAAAACGTATCGACGAGTTGCTGGATTTACGATTTAAAGTATCCTAGCTCCTCGAACGTTTATTGCATGACCTCTGAATTATGATGGCCCGAACGGTAGTACGATATCTAAACTAAATACGTTTTCACATATTAAAGATCTTTTTATAAATATCAAATGATAATTGACTACATCATGATCAACATAGGAATATATATAGGATGGTTTATGTTTTCTTAAACATTATTCCAAACTTAAGTCGCAACATTTCATTTTTAGGTTTCACGTAGAAGTTTTCCGACTTATCCATCACATCCATTAAAGTACTTAACATCATTAACTCTCAGTGAGTTCATAGCCCCACTTTCTATTACTTAATTGTTTTACAAACCCTTGGGGGAGATACATGCTTTATTTTAAACCGAACACATTGCTTTCAAACTGTATGCTTATCTGATTGTTTTATTATCACTAAGTTACCGCATTTGCGAAACATAAGTCCCTAAATCATGAATCATTAATCACTATGTGAGAGTGGGCGCGAAGATTGTGAATAGATCTATTGGGATTGACGAATCCCGTTTGTGTTGGCCCCGTTAAAGGCAAACAAACGCACTATATTTGAGTAACATTAGGTAAAAATGGCAATTTTACCTATTAGGGCACGTACCAACAATTTCTCCAATTAAATTTGGAACACGTTAACGCCTTGATTGCATGATGCTTAGTCTCATAATAACTGTTTTGTTTTCAAACCATTGGTGTGAGTCTAATTAACTCACACTACCAACATAATGTGTTCAACCATTTTAACAAACTCTATGAATTCCACTAAACCTTTGTGTTGACAGTTTTAAGCATGTATTTCAGGTCCATAATATCGGAAGCTGGCACGGAAGGGCAAGATCAAGAAGGCTATATATATAAATAATTTATCATTCACAAAACATCAAAAACTTTATATTGATGTGTTTTGTAATCAATAGAACCAAATGGGACCTATTTTGTAAACTCTGATATATTTGAATGATAAAGACTTTTTAAAACGACTCCTTTAGAGATCGTTTTCTATTATTATGACTGTTGTGCCATCAAGTAATACCCAGTTTGAATTCCGTTGCATATCACGAAATTGGGGGTGTTACAAGGATAACAAAATTGATCTTCTTGTTCAACAATATGAACAATTTGTTATCCCTGAAGATGAAACCATTGATTGTGGCTTTGCTCGCTTTAATACTATTATTACATCACTTAAAGCACTTGATGAATCTTTTCGTAGTAAGAACTTTTTCAGGAAATTTCTTAGAGCACTACATCCGAAGTGGAGAGCTAAAGTGACGGCTGTTGATGTTGGATCGATGTACTCTAACCAAACTAACTTATGTAGCTTGTAAGGGCTTAGCAACCTCAGATAAATCCTAAGTCACTAACAATGAAACACTGAATTAACTCTATTAAGTATGCGGAATTTACTTGAATAAAGCTAAGAAGAATTAACTTTAACTTTAACAATTATATTTAAACTCCGAACTTGCTTGATACACAGATTCACTAACAATCCCTAACAGCTCTAATATCAAACTTAGTAAACTCTAATATTGCACGTATTCTAATAATTTCCAGTCGTACTTCTAATGCCAATCTAGGGGTCCTTTTATAGGCATAAGGATAACCCTAGTCGGTTTACAACTCTATTCCTTGTACGACAAGTAATACTAAACTAAACAAAGAACATTATAGAATTACATAATAATCCTTACCGATTTGCATAGCAGTCCTTTATCATTGCAGTACTTTGACTTTTTCATTAGCAGTACTTCGACTCTTCAGTACTTTGACTTCTTCAGTACTTTATATTTCTCCAGTACTTTATATCCCAACAATCCTCCCCTAACTTGAATTCTACTTGCTTGACTTCCTTTGTATCTGTATCTTTAAAATCTTTGTCTTCAAGGAAAGATTGTGTTTTTATCTTTAAATTTGTCTTTGTATTCCCTGTGCTTGTATTATCATCATCAAAGTAGTCTTTATCAGCAATCCTTTACAACAACAATCAGCAAGCTTTATCTTTTCAGCAACATATGGCAAATTGTACATCAGTTCATTAAGTTTCAGTCTATTCTCATCACTTCCAGGTGTGTAAACTCCTGTGAGAGGTGAATCATTGAAAATTTAATGGATTTTGATGTCTCTTTACCAAAGCCATTAACTATGGAGTAGCCAAATGTTTAGGTGTGTAAGACCATGGTACATTTATAACCATATGATTTTTAGCAAATCATCAGCTATCAACGGATTTGTTTTGTCTTTACCAAAAGCCGTACCCTTTTGGACTAGTTAGTTCTTGCAATCATGGTGAACTAATTACCATATAAATGGTTTTTCCACAGCCTTTACCATAAACCATTTTCTTGTGGGCTAGCCAACTCTTTACATTTACTGATATGGTGAGTTGATTACCATACAACTTATTAGCAAGTTGTCAACTATATAACGGATTTGAGATATCTTTACCAGAGCCGTTTGCTCATGGATTAGCCAGTCCTTTTGTTAAACATGGTGGACTGATAACCTTTTGTTGTAACCATCTCAAAAACCATTTGTTGCTATTAACTTTTGTTTCAAAATATTTTTCAATTAACAAAAGTTTTCTTGTTAAAATCATTTACTGGTTTTGTGCTGCAAGTAATACTTTGGTTAAAGTACTGTTTGTCCAGCAGTACTTTGAATAAAGTACTTATTTTTCAAAAATTTATACAATTAAACATCATACCAGTACTTATGCATTGTCATCAGCCATAATTGTCCATTTAATGAATAGTTCAATAACCATAAGAGCTGTGTCATTCTCTTCTTCAACCTCCATACCATGATCTAGCATTCTTCTCATAAGATCTCTTGTAAGTGGATATTGTCTTTCTGCTAGCATGTGAATCATTGTCCCATCTTCCAGCTCCAAAACATGCACTCCAGATTCTTCAAAGAATCTCTAGCTAGTAATCTCCCAATCTTCTTGATTTAGCCAGATTTCTTCAGTGCTTGTCTCCTCTGTTTCCCAGATAGTTGTGAGGTCTCCAAGCAAGACTAAAGCAACTCCATTTGATGGAATGTGTTCAAAATATTCTTGCACCAGTTGGTATAAATGAAACAAATCCTCTCTGTTGATGATGTGCAATATGTCCCATAGCAAATTAAATGTTCTGAAGCTTTCATCTTCTCTATGGAACATCAGATAATCTCCTTCTTTTGATTCTACTACTTCGAATGTAGTTATCTTGGACTTCTTTACTGCAACATCTTTGTCCTTAGGATGCTCAAAATCAACAACTCTAAGATAATTTCTCAGCTCATCAACTGTTTCTTATCTTCTTTGATGACTGTTGTTCTTCAGTTATTCTTTTTCTCTTTAAACTTTTTAATCTTGCATCCATGTTGTCCTTATCTTTAAAAGATATAATGCTATCAACTTGCTTCTGATAGGCTTCTCTAACAACATTATATAACTCTTTCATCTATATATAATTCAGCTTCTGTAATCCAGTATATCCTTGACCTTTTAGATATGCCATCATGGCATTCCTTTCTTTAGCCTTACTCAGTGGTCTTCTAGGTATAACTGCTGGCTTTTCTGGTATAACAACTTCAGCATCAAATTTAGCTTGTAGCTCCCTAGCAGCTTCTTCATTCTTGGCTACTTCAATTGCTCTTATTTATGCCGAAGTAAGCTTTTTCTTCTTCTTTGTTTCTACCAGTTTGCCTTTGCCTTTATCCTTTGCATCTAAAACTGGTTGAGAAGCTTGAGGTTGTTGTTGTTCTTCAACTCCAGGAATAGTAACACCTCTTGGTCTTGATAGATTTTGTAAAATTTGAGCAACTGTCTCATCATCACTTGCAGTATGCTCTACCATGGGTGTATCAGATTCCTCTTCTTGTAGAATTGTTGTAGGACCAGCTTCTTCATCAAAATTAAGAGTCCTTGGTGTAATCAGCTCTTGTCTGTGTCCTTGAAGAGCAGCAGTACCTTGATCACCAGTTCCTTGATCATCAGTACTTTCTACACCAGTACTTTGAACTCCAGTTCCTTCAGGCTCAGTACTTTCAATATTGACTTGTGCTTCAGTACTTTGAGGTTCATCTTCTTTATCTTTTTGAAACTCAGCATCTTCTTTCAAATTATCTTGCTCCAGATTCCTCCCCAATTGGATAGAAGACTGCTGTTGAACCTGTTTGCCTTTGGAAGACTTCTTAAACTTCTTCCCTTTCCTCGTTTGAGACTTGACCCATAACCTGTGGTGTTTTACCAAAGGCCATACAAAAGACTTTAATCTTCTAAACTTGGTCTGCAACTTTGCTATTTGTGCAACTTGAGCTTCAGTAATACAATGAAAAATTGCTCCCATGAAGTACTCTTAGAACTGATACAATGAAGTAATACATGTACCAAGTACTTCCAATGAGGACTAAACAAGGGTTTCTTGAATGTTGTTTCAGTTAAAGACCCTTCATACCCAATATCTCTTAAAGTATCCCAAAGAAGCTGTTTATCAAAACGTATAGCTCCTTCTTCATCATCCAATAATAGTTCTTCTCGAATTGAGGCTTCACTAACTCTAATGATCTTCCCAGCAACCTTAGCCTGTATAAATGACTCATCATCTTCCATGTGAGTTCTAGCAGTCGCCCAAAACTGTTGAATCCATGGCTCAATAATATCTGGTTCTACCAAAAGTGCATAACTGATTGGAGATCCAGTGAGAAAATCAATGATATCATGGAATGCGACATTAGCTTCAGTTTTATCCAAATTAGCCACCATGTTGTGTTTAGAAACTGTGTTACGGTTCGCCATTGATTAATGTTTACAAAAGAAAGTGGTTCAATGAATAGTAAATGTGAAAGAGAGAGAAATATGGAAAAGATTGATAAGTATAAAGATGAGAGGGAAAATTGGGGGGTAGTTATTTATAGGTGAGATTTAAAAAATCACAACCCATAATAACAAAGTTACCGTTATTTGAATTTACCCCTCTTTTTGACCGTTGTAACAGTACGTTGATAAGACAAGCAGTGCTTTCCACGTGTGCAATACTTTCCAAAGCAGTACTTTCAGTGCAGTACTTTCATATAACCAAAAAGCAGTACTTTCTCCATTCTCTTCTTTACAATGGCAAAAACTCCAAATAGGCATTAGATTGCCTCCCCTCAAGCAATGCATAGGATTATCTAACTAACTAATCAGTCCTCCCCTTAAATATAGCTTAGTAATTAATCATACCAATACTCACCACCAAATGATTGAATCTTGAAACATCAAATCCTTTTGTGAGTAGATCAACTACATTATCATCTGTGTGAACCTTGACAACATTAATGAGCCTATGCTCATAACAATGTCTGATAAAGTGATGCCGAATCTGAATGTGCTTGGTCTTGGAGTGATAAACTGGCTTCAATTCTTGCTACAGGAGCAAACACTTCATCATAATCTACTCCTTCTTCTTGTCTATATCCTTGTGCAACTAACCGTGCCTTGTTCTTGATGAAATTCCCTCTTTCATCTCTCTTAACTCTGAAAACCCATCTTGTACCAATTACTTTCTTTCCATCTGGTAGATCACATAGTACCCAAACTTCTTGAAGTTTGAATTGAAGAAGTTCTTCTTGCATGGCTTTAACCCAACTTTCTTTAGTTAATGCTTGAGCTATATTCTTGGGTTCTTCTTGAGAGATAAAGCAAGTAAACAGGCATGTTTGGTGATCCTTATGATTTAACCTGTTTTGTTTATAAACAAAGCTAAGCAAAGCATTGTGTGGCTTAGAAAATCCTTGAGCTTTTGTTCTTGTGAGCACTCCTGAAGTAGAAGGTCCAATGATTTGACCAACAGGATGATTCTTATGAATCCTTAATGTAGGAGTCTGTGGAACTTCAAGATCATCACTCAAGTTTGTGAAATCAGCATCTTCATTGGAATCTGAGAAAATACCTTCATCTTCAAACTCATCATCAGTATCTTCTAAACCAGGCATGGTAGGATCATCATCATCATCATCAAAAGTACTGTCAATAGGTGCATCAGTACTTTGATCCAAAGTACTGTGAGGGTATTCAATAGACTTGTTCTTTTTCTTTGCTTCTTCATAAGCTCTCCTTTGGTCATCCTCATAAGATTGTGCTATTGTTTCTTGAAAAAGCATCCTATGAAGCTCATCTTGAATAGCTTGATCTTCAGCACACAATGAGGATTTTGGTTCATCAGTACTTTTCTCTTTTACAACAGTTTTAGGTTCTAATATTGACTCCATGAACAACGTAATGCAAATCTTCTTCTTTATGATCAACTTGATTTTCTTCTCTAACAGGAACATAATTCATTGAAGGAGTCAAAACTTCAAGATCAAACATCCAATCAGGACCTTTACCCTTCTGATTTTCTTGATCTTCTAAAAATTCAACATGAAGACAATCTTGAACCTTCTTGGTGACTCTATTGTACACTCTATATCCTTTGCTGTTGGTGCAGTAACCCAATAAGTATCCTTCTTCTGACTTGCCATCAAATTTTCCCAGATTATCAATTGTATTGAGAATAGTCAGAGGGCATCCAAAAGGTTTCATAAAACGAATGTTAGGTTTGTTTCCCATTAGCAACTCATAAGGTGTCTTCATCTGAGGTTTAGTAACAGAGACTCTATTTAATACATAGCAAGCAGTACTTACAGCTTCAGCCCAAAATTGAATAGGTAAAAGTGAATCTACAAGCATTGTTCTGGCTGCTTCAATCAAAGTTCTGTTCTTTCTTTCTGCAACACCATTCTGCTGTGGTGTTCTAGCAATACTAAACTCCCTCTTGATTCCTTTCTTAGCACAAAACTTATCCATAAGCTTGTTCTTGAATTCAGTCTCATTATCACATCTAATACCTCTTACTTTGAGTCTTAATTGGTTTTCAAAGGCTATGATAAGATCATGAATTGTGTCAAAAGTGTCATCTTTAAAACCCAAGAAACATACCCAACTAAATCTACTGCAATCATCTGTCACACAGACAGTACTTCTTCTTGTTTAGACTTGTAACAGAAACAGGACCAAACATATCCATGTGCAGCAACTCCAAAGGTTCTCTAATAGTTCTTTCCTCAACCTTCTTGCATGAGGCTTTGTGTTGTTTACCTGTCTTGCACGCCAAACATGAGTGATCATTCTTGTAAGTTTTGGAAGGTAAACCTCTAACTAAATTTCCTTTAACCAACTTGTTGATGTTCTTGAAATTTACATGGCCTAATCTTCTATGCCACAGATGTGCTTCTTCAAGTGTTGCCTTTGCTACTAAACATGTTGCTCTTTCAGAAGAGAGAAGACTCTTCATATCCAGACTGTACACATCATTGGTTCTTGGTACTCTCAGTATTACCAAGTTATCATCAACAAGCTTAAATTCAGGGGAAAGAATAAGACATTCTGTGTCAGTGAACAACACAGGGTGCTTCTTGACACAGATCTGAGAGACTGACAAAAGGTTGAATTTGAGCTCCTTCACATAGCGAACATTCTCAAAATCTATGCTTCCTGACTTGATAGTTCATTTTCCAGTTATTCTTCCTCTACTAGCATCATTCCCAAATGCAACTTTTCCTCCACAATAAGATCTAAAATCTGACAGAATCTCTTTGTCTCTTGTCATGCTTCCAGAGCAACCACTATCTACAATTAAATGATCTTTAAGCTCCTCTTTTGGGTTGCCCTGCACAAAGATAAAAGAGTTAGTTTCTTTTAGGAACCCAAGTCATTACTGACTTGTGTTCCCCTTGTGGAGTGACATACTTAAATTCTTTGAGTATGTAGTTTCCACTGTTTTTGAAAACATGATCCAGTATTATTTTATGATTTAAAACTTGTGGATTTTCAACAAAACTCTCTTTTTCTTTTGCAACAAAACTTTCTTTTTCTTTTTTAACAAAAATCTCTAGTTCACCCTTACTTGTTGAAAGTACTGTTTGTTCCCCATCAGTACTTTCTTTCTTAACCCAACTGGTTTTAACTTTTTGTGTTGGTTTCTGTGATCTAGGTACTCTATTTGAGGTGTAACACCTTCTGGATTGATAGTAATTAGATCTCCTAGGGCTTCCATTCCAGAAAGTGCTAGCAGTACCTTGATTGGGTGAATATCTAGCAGTACTTTGAGAAGGCACTGCTTGAGTAACAGGTGGTTTTGAAAAAGATCTTCTCTGGTGAGGGTACATATAGTCTGGTGAGAAATTGCTATGTTTAACCCTATGTGTATGATTCCAGACTGGTTTGTTCTCCCTTGGTTTTTGGTTGGTAGATCTGGTCTTTGGGAATTTGCTTAAGTAGTCTGAGTGAAAGTCACAATCCTTAATTAAATGATCGGAGCTATAACAAACAAAACACAATTTTTGACCTAAACTCCCAAAATTGCTTCCTCTATGTCTATGACCAAAACTATTCTGTCTTCTAAGTGAATGATGAAAATTATTATGACCAAAATTATCCCAAAAAGGTTTAGCAGTATTTTTAAAAGGTTTTCTTGAAGGTACTGCTGAATGTCTAGCAATATGAGTTGAAGGTACTGCTTGACTCTTAACATCATCACTCTTAGGTTTCTCAGTTAGTTTTGGGGTTTTAGAACTAGATGGACCTGAATTTGTTTGACCAGTAAGCTTTTTCCTAAACTCTAGATCATCGACTCCAAAACGAGAAACATCTGGTCTAAGAGGTTGAAAACTACCAGTGGGATGCGGGACTGCATGATAACCCTTATCTTTCTTAAATTCAGGAGGTGTTTGACTAATTGATTCCTCATTACTAGATGTGTCTACATAGTTAATGAGTTCATCATCACTAGTAGTTATATCCTCAAAATCAAGGTCATCCTTATCACTAGATGGGTTTTTTTCTATGCTACTAAAGTCCATACCAAAACCTAGGCCAGTTTTAATGTGTGCTCTTTTCTGTTTTTCAACAAAACTAACATGTGAAAGGCCATATTGTCCCCAAGCAGCAAACTTTTCTAGCAACTCATCCCTTTCTTTAGTCATCTTTTCTAGTTCAGAGACCTTACATCCTAACTTCCATTCACTCAATTTTAATTGGTAATGCTGTTGTTCATACTTTTCAGCCCAAGCCATTTCATTATTTTCATGAGTTATTATTTTGGCTTCCATTGACTCTAAAGTAATTTGATAACCAGCTACCTCAGACCTAGCCCTTCTATAATTATCTCTTTCAGTTACATAATCATTAAGGACTTTTTGATAAAAATCATGACACTTAGAGCATACCTCAGAGATAGGGGTAAACTTGGTAAAGTAGCTACCATTGCAAGCAGATCAGTTTCATCTTCACTCTCCATGCTCCAATCAAAGCTTCAAAGACCATCTCTAGATTCCATAGCAGCAGATCCAGGTTCCTCATCAAAGGTTGTGCTCCAATCAAACTCTTCCACTGATTCTTCCACTGCGACCATACAGTAGGTTACTGGTTCATCATCAAACTCAGCACTCCAATCAACCTTTGATAGATTTTCTTGAGCAACCAAAGCTTTTGTTTCAGTAATAGAAATTTCTTTAAGTTCAAGCTTAGGTTTCTCAGTCATCCTGTTTGCCTGATATTTAGCAAACTTGCATTCCCTTGCAAAGTGTCCAGTCTTTTGACAGTTAAAGCATTCAATCTTGGACTTGTCAAAAGTGATACCCTGTTTGGGTTTGAAGTCAATGCCTCTTCCTGTTTTCTTCATGAACTTCTTGATCCTTGTAGTGATCATAGCAACTTGCCACCTGATATCAATTTCTTCAAGAGCATCATCTTCAATTTGTGACAAATCCTCTTCATAAGTAACATGTAAAGTGGCTTGCTGAGCAAAGAATGAGCATACAACTTCATCAGAATGAATAGTGTTTGTAGGTGTTGAGCTGGGGGTAGGATAAGTAACAGTACTTTGAGCAACAATACTTTGAGTAGGATAAGCAGTACTTTTAGTGGAAGTACTGCCTCTCTTTTCAGACGACACAAAAGCAATACTGTGAGATTTTGAACTTGTTTGGCCATTCATCTCATGCTCATACACCTTTAAGTGGTTGTAAAGATCATCAAAGTCCATAACATCCAAACCAGGTTGTCCTCTGATAATAGTATCAATCACATGCCATGCAGATGGCAAACTCCTTAAGAACTTCAGATTTGCATCTTCAATCGATACCTCTGCTTTGTATAACTCCAGCATACTAAGAAGATTTTGGAATCTATCATAGGCAGCATCAAGACCTTCTCTTTCACCAACAGTGAATGTTTCAAACTGTTGCTTCAACAGATTTCTGTGCATCTTCTTGGAAGCATCATTACCTCCAAATCTTGTCTTGAGAGCAGCCCATAGTTGTTTAGCATCCTTAGCATCATGAAACTTGAGTAGGTGACCATCAGGTATAGCAGACAATAGGATGTTGAGAGCCTTTTCTTGATTCCTTATTGTAGCTGCTGGCAAGACAGCCTTAGGTGGTTTAGGTTGTCCAGGAACTTCAATAGGATCTGCAACAACTTCATTACCATTGACATTTACATTCCACAGTGCATGGTCTGTAATAGCAATGTACTGCCTCATCTTCATGCTCCATAGATCATATTCTCCCTTCTTGATAATAGGTATTCTGAGTGAGGTGATGGATGGTGGTGGTGCAGCTTCAGTCGACATCTTTAGGGTTTGTTGTTAACTAGGTTTTAAGGGTTTCTTCTTAATCAGAGTTTCCACACAAGCTCTGATACCACTTGTTGGATCGATGTACTCTAACCAAATTAACTTATGTAGCTTGTAAGGGCTTAGCAACCTCAGATAAATCCTAAGTCACTAACAATGAAACACTGAATTAACTCTATTAAGTATGCGGAATTTACTTGAATAAAGCTAAGAAGAATTAACTTTAACTTTAACAATTATATTAAAACTCTGAACCTGCTTGATACACAGATTCACTAACAATCCCTAACAGCTCTAATATCAAACTTAGTAAACTCTAATATTGCACGTATTCTAATAATCTGCAGTCGTACTTCTAATGCCAATCTAGGGGTCCTTTTATAGGCATAAGGATAACCCTAGTCGGTTTACAACTCTATTCCTTGTACGACAAGTAATACTAAACTAAACAAAGAACATTCTAGAATTACATAATAATCCTTAACGATTTGCATAGCAGTCCTTTATCATTGCAGTACTTTGATGAGTGAGCAGTACTTTGACTTTTTCATTAGCAGTACTTTGACTCTTCAGTACTTTGACTTCTTCAGTACTTTATATTTCTCCAGTACTTTATATCCCAACAATTGAGGAATCAAAAGATCTCTAAAAAATGCCACTAGACGAGCTAATCGGAAACCTCAAAGTACACGAAATGGTGATGGAGAAAGATTCGGAAATCATCAAAGGAAAAAAAGAGAAAATTAAATCCATTGCTCTAAAAGCAAGAACGGAATCAAGTGATGATGACGAATCTTGCTCCGGTAGTGAAGATGAAGAGTATGCAATGGTCGTTAGAGATTTCAAAAAGTTCTTTATAAGAAGAGGAAAGTTTGTAAGACAACCTCGATAAGAAAAGAAGCCATTCCGAAAAGATCAGGATGACAAAAAGGGTAAAGGTGAAAGAAAGTGTTTTAGATGCGGTGATGCAAGTCATTTAATAGGAGATTGTCCCAAGCCACCTAAAAGCAAAACTCAACGAGCTTTTGTAAGTGGTGCTTGGAGTGATAGTGGGGATGATGAAGAGTCAAGCAACGATGAGATCGCTCTAATGGCACATGATTCAAATGAGGTACATTCCAACTCATCTTATTCCTCTATTGATGATGACACTTTGCAAAAACAATATAATCAATTGTGTGAGCTTAGTCAAAAAATCATAACTAAAAATAAGTTTTTAAAGACTAAAAAGGAATTTTTAGAAAATGAAGTCTATGAGTTAAAAGCAAATGACGATGGTTGCAAATTATGTCAAGAGCTTAATCTTGAAATAGAAAAACTAAAGCTCACACAAGATGTTCTAATCGAACATAATTCTAAGTTTAAAAGGTTTAACAAAAACATTGCTTGTGCCGATGAAATAGTTAGAATTCAAAAAACATCAGGAAAATGAATGGACTAGGATTTAATGAGGTGTTAATTCCAAAGAGTCAAACCAAAACGGCCGAAAAAGACAAACAAACTGTCAAATCTGTTGCAGTACAGCACGGACCAGACGGACCCAAAAACAGGGCTCCGTCCTTTGTAAAAAATGGTGCCGTGGGGACTGCAGCAGGACATAATGTTTGTGATACAGACCGTAGTAATTTGTCAAAGTAACAAAGAAAACCAAGGATAGTGTTAAACTAAAACCTGCTGTTACATGAGGAGTAGGACTTGCTAGAAATGAATTTAGATCTAAAACTACTCAACAACGACATAAAACACCTTTTGCCAAACGCCCCTTTCCTAAGAGCAACCACAACATACAACCCAACTATCAACATAACGGTTGGAATCAAAACTTTCCTAGACCATATCAAACTCCAGATTACAGCCATGGAACTCTTACTCATCATTTCCATACATGAATCAAGTAAATGGTATGTTTAACCCAAACGGACCCATGAGATATTGGGGACCAAACACTTGAGTTATTTGTGTCTTAGGTATGCTTGAAAGTTGGATTGGAACCTGATGAGTGGATAAAAGATAGTGGATGCACACGACACATGATGGGCAACAAAAGCCTCTTCTCAACATACCAAGAGTATGACGGAGGTAATGTCACTTTTGGTAGCAATCTCAAAAGAAAAATCATTGGCAAAGGTACGATTGCTCATAACTCCTTAACTATTGAAAATGTTGCTCATGTCAATAGGTTGGGATTTAATCTACTTAGTATTAGCCAATTATGTGATAAAAAGTATAAAGTACTATTTGAAGAAAATGGTAGTAAAATACTAAAAGATGGTATCACCATAGCTAAAGGAGTTAGGAAAAATAACATATACCTCATGAAAATAGATAAAACATCTAATGACAAACTTTGTGTAACAACATTAGATGATAGCTCAACTCTTTGGCATAGACTCTTAGGTCACGCTAATATGAGACTTATACAAAACCTATCTTCAAAAGAGCTAGTTAGGAATTTACCAAAACTTAAATATGACCAACATTTTTACGACGCTTGCAAAATTAGTAAACAAACCCATAGTAGTCATAAGGCTAAAAACATGGTGTCTACATCTAAATGTCTAGAACTTTTGCATATGGACTTTTTTGGTCCATCCGCTATAAGAAGCTATGGAGACAACTTATACACTTTGGTCATAGTAGATGATTACTCAAGGTTTACTTGGACGTTGTTTTTTAAAACCAGAAATGAAGCTTTTGATAAATTTGAAATTCTTAGCAAGAAAATTCAAAATCAACTAGGTGTTAACATTGTGTCGATTCGAACGGATCGTGGTCGTGAATTTGACAATGAAACACAATTTGGAAACTTTTGTGATTCAAATGGTATAACACACAACTTCTCGGCTCCTCGAACACCTCAATCAAACGGAGTTGTAAAACGTAAAAATAGAACCATTCAATAAATGAGTAGAACAATTCTTAATGAACAAAACATTCCTCAAAAGTTTTGGTGTAACGCCGTTGACACTTCTACATATATTTTAAATAGATTCTTAATACGTCCTTTCTTAAACAAAACACCATATGAGCTATATAAAGGTAAAAGGCCAACTTTAGGATATTTTAGAGTATTTGGATGTAAATGTTTCATTCTTAATAATAAAGATTATCTCACCAAGTTTGACCCAAAGTCTTACGAAGGTGTATTTCTTGGTTACTCACAAACTAGTAAAGCTTACATTGTCTTAAACAAAGAAACTATGAGAGTCGAGGAATCGTTGAACATAACATTCGACGAAAGTCCACCTCCCTCTAAGACATCACCTTTGGTAGATGATGACGTAGTTGAAAGTCAACTTGTAGAAAGTCAAGAAATAATTGAAAATGACAAGGAAGATGAACCATTAAATAATGAAATTATAAACATCAAAGAATCCAAAAGTAATCCTTTAGAAAAGGTCATAGGACAACTTAATCAAAGAACCTTAAGATCACAAGCCCAAAATCAAAGTAATCATTTTTGTTTTGTATCTACCATTGAACCAAAAAACATAAATGAAGCAATAAAAGATGAATCTTGGGTAATTGCTATGCAAGAAGAGTTAAACCAATTCGTTAGAAATGATGTTTGGAAGTTAGTTCCAAAACCTAAAGATCAAACTATAATTGGAACGAAATGGGTTTTTCGAAATAAAATGGATGAAAATGGTGTAGTGTCTAGAAACAAAGATAGGCTTGTCGCACAAGGTTATAATCAACAAGAGGGGATTGATTATGATGAAACTTATGCACCGGTAGCTAGGCTCGAGTCTATTAGAATCTTACTTGCATATGCATGTGCTTATGACTTTAAATTATTTCAAATGGATGTTAAGAGTGCGTTTCTTAATGGGTTTATTAACGAAGAAGTATATGTTGCTCAACCTCCCGGTTTTAACGACTTTGAGAAACCACATCATGTCTTCAAACTCAAGAAAGCATTATACGGTCTTAAGCAAGCACCAAAAGCTTGGTACGATATAATTAAGACTTTTCTTATTGAAAACAAATACACCATGGGATTAGTAGATAATACTCTTTTTACCAAGAAAAAGGAATCACACATTATCATTATTCAAATATACGTCGATGAAATCATATTCGGATCAACTTGTCAAGAGCTATGTGATGATTTCTCTAAAATCATGCAAGATGAGTTTGAGATGAGTATGATGGGTGAATTAAACATCTTTCTAGGACTTCAAATTAAACAACTAGAAGATGGCATATTCTTTAACCAATCTAAATATATAAAAGATATGCTTAGGAAATTTGGTCTTGAAAACTCAAAACCAACTATGACACCCATGTCTTCGGACACTAAACTCACCAAGGATGAGGAAGGTGAATCGGTAGATAACACTAAATATAGAGGAATGATTGGTAGCCTAATCTATCTCACGACCAGTAGACCCGACATTAGGTTTAGTATTTGTCTATGTGCTCGCTTTCAAGAAAATCCCAAGGTATCACACTTAGTAGCCTTGAAAAGGATATTTAGATACATTAAGGGAACAACATGTTTAGGATTATGGTATCCCAAAGGAACGGGTGTAGAAACTATAGTGTATGCCGACTCGGACCATGCCGGTGACTATGTCGATAGAAAAAGTACAAGTGGTATTTGCACTTTTTTCAGACATTGTCTCACCTCATGGTTTGCAAAGAAGCAAACGGCTGTAGCTATCTCAACTACTGAAGCCGAATACGTCTCAGCCGGAAAAGCATGTCAACAAGCTCTTTGGATGAAGCAAGCTCTCGTGGATTACAGAATTCATCTCAAAGATATCGTTATATTTTGCGACAACAAAGGAGCTATTGATCTCAGCAAAAATCCCGTCCAACATGCTCGTACGAAGCATATTGAAATCCGTCATCACTTTCTTCGCGACAATGTTCAAAAAGGAAACATCTCTATTGAGAAAGTATCCTCCGAAGATAACATTGCCGACATTCTAACTAAGCCTCTCAAATGAGAACCATTTAATCTTCTTAGACTTGGTTTGGGATTAATGGAACCAAACATGTAGGTAAAACATAGTCTAAACCTTAGAACAGACAAAACAAAACAAATTTGTTTAAACCTGCTACTGTTCCTACGGCACCAAACGACAACAAAGGCGGAACCAATTTTTTGGTGCCGTCTGGTCCGTGGTGACAACAGTAGCAAAAATGCTACCTACAAAACATCTTCTTCCTCACAACCTACTTTACCAAAAAGTTTAAACATTAGACCTAACTCATTATTGACATTTTCTCACCCACTAATCACTGAAGATAACATCATTGTAAGTATCCTAACTACATTTCATCTCTTAATTCTGAGTCTAGGATTCCAATTTGTGCACAAAATCATTACATGGGGATTATGTATATTTTTGTACAAAACATGGATTCAATTGGCAAATGGCATAACTAGTCATTGAAATTAGGTACTACATTGTCATATTGCATAAACAAATCATGTTTCCCACTAATCAAAGGATAATGACTATAAGGCCTTATTCAAAATAACCAAACACCCCATGTCAAAAATTTTGAAAAGCTTCTCACTTGTAGGAAAACAATTTTTCATTGTTAATACAAATAGAAACATAAAATTTTCATCACTTGCATGCTCTTGAATACTAAAGGTAATGCATAACTAATATGTATTCCCGGGTATATTCAAATGAAGCCACATTGAATTAGGAGCGTTTGGGTTATCTCATGACTTTTGCCAAACACCCCACTAAAAACCATTTTATGCATAAAATGAGTCGAGATAACCGAAACTCCAAATCGTTTTCATATAGGCACACACTAGAACCAAAACGCTAATTTTGTTCTCATTATTAACATGTAAATTCTTGCTCATAGGAATAACCATGGTAGCCGCAGGATTCTATGATCACAAGGATACTCTTAGCTACATTCCCAAACATCGCAAAACTAAAGGCCTTTCCAAAGAACAAGTCGAAATCTTTAAGAGTCTTGAGCAAAGATACTTCCATGAGGGTAGAACCAATCACTCCTCCTTTGTCGACGGAACCAATCTCCGTCAAGAGCTAGCCACCATTCACTTCGATTGTCTCCTTGACATCGATGAACCTATTTGTCCTAGGTTCGTGTTAGAATTCTATGCTAGTGTTACGGCCTTCATTGATGAGGATGATGAATTTGGTGTTAGGTTTAGGATCAATCAAAATGACTACTCCATCTCCTTAAGCCAATTTGCTCAAGTGCTAGGAATTCCCAACCAAGGTACATGTGTCTACTTGGATAAGTGGTCACTCACTATCCTTGATGCAATCAATGACCGCTCTCTTCCCTACCAAACTCCTTTAGCGGATAAGGATGTCATCTGTGAGAACCTTTTTTAACGCAAGGGCCGCTCCAACCCGTGTCAACCGTAAGGGAAAGGAAGTGAACCAAGATCCATATGGTATGGAGCTCAATGAGCTTAAGCCGGAATTTAAGAAGTGGGAGGAACTCCTTAGAGCCAATGTCATTAGCACTATAGGAAATAGGGTCCATATCAATTCTTGCCTTTGTCACATGCTCTACAACTTGTCCACCCGTCAACCATTCAATTTAGCCTACTACATTGCTAGGAGAATGATTGACATTCCAACTCAAGGATCGATCGCTCTTCCTAACGGGATGCTCCTCACCCGTCTCTATAGAGCCTTTGCACCCATTCCAGCAAGCCCCAAAGGGTTGAAGCTTGACTATGCTCTCATCCCTCATATTTGTGTACCCTTGAGTGACGAGCGAGTGGCTAAGACTAAAGGAAAAAGGGCAAAACCTCCAACTCCAACTCCATCATCATCATCATCAAATAGATCCAAATTATCGCCTTCCACCTCATGACTACTATGCATCTCTCCCCGAGATTGAGAATGAATTGGCAGAGTTCAAGCAAACCAAGGGGATGTTCAAGTGCCTTGGTAGGATGATGAATAAGATCTACACGAAGTTGGATAAGTGAGGTTCATTTGAAGGAGTGTTTGGAACAAGACAATAACTTTGATGTACGATACAATTTGGTTGTTTTTAAATTGTAGGATGATAATATGACTTAAAACAATGTTGTATGCTAACCGTTTCATGCAGGGGGATAGCACAAGTGTGTTATCAAATTTTACCCATTTTCACTTTTATGTGAAAATCGTTAGCCCTTGGTCAAAGTCTATGCTCCACTATGTTTGTATGTGTTATTGACTTTTCCTAACTAGAAATGATTAATGTCACATGTTTTCAGCAAACTTTCAGGTTTCAGAAAACTCCTCGACACCTAAAAAAGTGTTCTGTGAACTTTTCTGGTGTCTACGGATCAGACGGCACCAAAATTTTGGTACCGTATGTTAAGCATTTTGGTACCGCCATACCTGTACAGGCGGACCAGGCGGCACCATTTTTTTGGTTCCGCCTGTGTAAAATTTTGGTGTCGTGGATCCTACAGGTAATTTTCTAAATTTCGATTAGTTTAACATTCCAAATTACCATATATTGCTCCTAGGTTAATCTTAACTAGTTCTTACCCATATTAGAACTTGTGTAACACACTTAGGCATATAGGATATCCATTTCCCACCAAAATTCAAAAATTTCATAAATCCACCCAATGAGCCCTTTTGCATAAAGGAAGAAACAAAAAATTTGGTTCTTTGCAATCCGTGGGTGATCTGATTCTAAAGATCCCATAATCATTAGAACACATTTATTACAAATCTTTGTCTCTCCACTCCATCCGTCTTGTATGGATTGACTTGGGTGATATGACTAGCATTAAACCCACTTCCAAATCATTAGGAACGTCATCTCTTCTATGGTTTAACATCAAATCAAACACATTTCTCTATAATTTTCCATTCCTATAAATTAAGAGCTTTTACCATGATCATACTCACACCTTCTCAACTCTCGTCATCTACTAGCAAAAACTCAAGTCAAAATGACTAAATCTTCACCATCAATGAAACCTTGCAAAAGAACCGCTAGAATGAGCGTAAGACCTTGTTTTTTTGTCAACATAAGCTCCTCTTCCGAGTCATCTCCATTAACCATCTCATCTCCCATAAGAGATAAAACAACTCTCACTTTGGCTACTCCTACACCACCTCCACAATCACCTATCATTGTCACTACTCCACCACCAACAAAGACTCCTAGCTCACCACCACCGGCTCCTATCCAAACATCAAAATCACCATCACCTCCAAAATCTCCAACACTCATCCCATTAGAGTTATTCTCTACACCACCTACATCTCCAAATGCATTTTTGGAAGACTTGGAGGACTTGCCTCCTAGGCCCAATCATCCACCACTACCATCTTTTGGTACTATTGAGCGAATAGCTCATGAGTCTCCACATCCATCTTTTGACCCAAACGCCCCGTTAGGGCCAAGACCTCCTCTTTTCCATCCCATCCACAAGGAAATCCATGGTCCTTGTATGGGGATCAACCACTACCTACAACATCAATGCCCTCTCATATAGAGGACATTGAGGAATCCATGTGGGAGGATCACCCCACCAAAGAAGAGATTGAAGCCGAGCTCAATCATCTCCACCATTTTTCCAATATGGTGGATTCACATCTTAGTGATGCTAGCAATTGCAAAGTGCTTTGCTAGCCTCCATAATCACCACTCCAAACACCAACACCAACACCTCCACCATTCCACCACCATAAAACCATGAACCATACTACCATCCTAGACATGGTTGCTCAAATTGTGAGAGGACCGCCCACATAACCGAAAGGACCCAGGTGATGGTCCATGAGCTTTAAGACGAAATGAGGTTCATCCTCAATCACATCCTAGAGCGCATCAATGCTCTTGCTCATCCACCACCTCAATAGGAGGGTCCTAGCTTATTTTCTTTAAGCATTTTTTTTCTAGGATTTTTCTTGTATTTTTTTTCATTTTCTAGGATAATTTTTTTTCTAGGATTTTATTATTGTACTAACACTTCATTGTGTTCCCTTTTCATGATTCTTAAATCATGAAAAAATTTAACAAATGAATGGTGTTTCTTATATTGTTGTTGATTGTTACATGGTGTTTGGAAATGCTTGTGATGATTCTTATTACTAACAATTTTTTTGTAGGTTTTTCACAATCCGTGTATCTTTCTCTTGGCACCCAATTTAGGGGGAGCATTGGTCAAGGGGGAGATAATGGCTCGGGCTCGATACATTTTCCGCCTCGCATCTTCTTTTTGTTGAGACAAAAAGGGGGAGAAATATCTAGAACTTGGTTATATTTGACTTTCTAAAAAAGTCAACTACATACTTTGACTTTCTGAAAAGTCAACATCATACTTCAACTAATGAAAACCTTGACTTTCTAATAAAAAGTCAACTGCATACCTTGACTTTCTGAAAAGTCAACATCGTGTCTAAATTAGACATACTTGCATTATCATCTTTATCTTTCAAGTTCTAAAACTAATATTTTTATAAATCTTGTACAATCTTAACATCTTTTATAAAAATAAAATTTATGTTTTGTCCTCAACAAAAAGGGGGAGAATGTTAATACAAATATCTTCATTAAACGTTATTTATATTTTATGATCTTTGCCTAAGTTTTGTTAACGACAAAAGTAAATTTATTTTTTATAAAGCTCAAAGCTTGTCAAGTTTAATAGATATTAAAACAAGTTTTTCAAATAATATCTTCATCACTCAAGCATTTACATTGTGATTGATCATATTTTGATATGACTCTAAACCATAATGTATGTTAGTATTTTTAGTTCAAGAATGTTTTGGTTTCTTAAAACAAAACATTACATATGTATTTACATTTTAACATATTTCTAAAAATAGAAAACAAACACATGACATCATGTAGTGCATCATTGAAATCCTTAGAAGATTTCACTAGATACTTTGTGTAGATTTAGAATCTACATATCTTACACAATCTTGGAAAGATATGGTTGACTTTGGTAAGATTTTGTGATCTTGCTGTCAGACCTCGGCGGCACCAAAATAATACACGGGCGGAACCCTTTTAAGGGTTCCGTGGTCCGTGGTGCCTGCTGATCATTTTGGCTATAAATAGCAAAGCCAAACCAAGTTGTTTTTCATCACTTTCTATCATATTCTCATACATTCCTTCTCTCTAACATTTC
Source organism: Chrysanthemum seticuspe (assembly GCA_019973895.1). Lineage (NCBI taxonomy): Eukaryota > Viridiplantae > Streptophyta > Magnoliopsida > Asterales > Asteraceae > Chrysanthemum > Chrysanthemum seticuspe. Next base: position 101,014,195 of record BPTQ01000009.1, read on the forward strand.
TAACTCAGTTTCATATCATATTAGTGATCTCTTTTGTAGCAAAGAAGATCAAGGTACATTCAAGCTTCAACAAGAAGTTGGAAGTCTTGTTTGTTTGTTGTTTTATGATCTTGTGTTAATTCATACATCATTGTTGTACCAAACCATCATAATCTTGTGAGTGTGAGTGGTTAGTATTTTAGTCCTTAAAATACATTGTGTGTGGGAGTTGTTGTACCCTTTAAAAGAACTCGGCATCTAGCTTAGTGTCGGAAATAGTGTGTAAGCGAAGTGTAAAGGTTTCTCCTCGGTGAAAGGAGCTTGTTGACTAGTGAAGTTAAACTCTCGAGTGTGAGACTCGGGGAGTGGAGTAGGGTAAGGAAAAAGAGTCCTTGTAGACCGAACCACTATAAACAACTTGTTGTGGTTTGATTGTTTCTTTCCTTATCTACTCTTTATATATTGTTGATTACTATTCACTAACATATCTAAGATCAATATCAATTGATCTTTCAATAAGTTTCAAAACAAAGTTTTTAATCGGTAAACTATTCAACCCCCTTCTAGTTTTCCACATAAACCCTTGGTTCAATTATCTAGTTGCTTGCATAAGTTGCTAAGTCGAGTCATATCTTGTGTACACAGTTTTGGGACGATTGGGACTCATGGGAAAAGTTAAATTTTATGAAATGACGGGAAGGAACGTTAAATTCAAATTCCCTTTATTTACGTAATAATGTACTCCAAGTGTTTTGATCTTTTCAATTCGGGTCAAATTAGCGTTAGAGTAATAAAAACTCAAGTGTAGGGATGTGCCTATAAATCCCTATTATTTTGATGTTATCGTAGAGGATGGAAGAGTAAAAGTGTATGATTAAAAAAAAACAAAAAAACAAAAAAACATACGGGCTACCATCCTACATCTATCTTTAAATTTATGTTTGTTTATTTGAAAGTGATCTAGAGTTTAGAGTGTCGAGTCTTGCCTTAGCAACACCATTCTTCTCATGCTTGTAACATAAAGTTTTTTGACTTGCCACCACTAAATAGCCTATCCCACCAAACCCTTTGTTTCCCTACCGTAAGCCAAACATTACAACCCTTTAAAATACCTCTTGGATAGTTTTTCCTAGGTGCTTACGCCAAAGCGATGGAGGTTTGATCTAGTCTCAAGCCTATGGTAATCTATGTACTAGGACCGGTTAATGAATGTTTATCTTCCATTTCCAACTTGATATATTTCATATACACCCGAATGATGAGAGTATCCAAACACCACTTGTGAGGTGCTAGTATGTAATTTTCGTGCTTCTTATGACTTTTGCGGGGCTTATACTTGTTGTGAATTGTTCTAAACTAATGCTTCATGACCCCTAACTTATAAATTAATTGGCCAAAAGCACATTTGCTTGAGGACAAGCAAATACCAAGTGTAGGGATATTTGATAAGGATTTAAAAGGTACACTTTTGAGGGGTCATTTAAGCCCTGAATCGACCATTTTTATATCCGTTATTGCTTAATTTCGTTCCTTTTCACTTTTTAGGTCCCTTGAAGGCAAATTGTTGGAATGACACTGATAAGGTTTTAAAATGTACCTTTTTGAGGGGTCGTTTAAGCCCTTATTTGATCACTTTTGTATCCGTTATTACTTAATATCGCTCCTTTTCACTTTTTAGGTCTCTTGAAGGCAAATTGCTGGAATGGCACTTATTTGGACAAAAAGGCGCGGATATACGACGAAAATGGCCAAAGTCAAGAATCGAGACACTCAAGCTGCTGAAATACAAGGGGACGGCGTCAGGTGTTAATTGCGACGCCGTCAGAGCACTTCTGTGACGGCTCAGTAGCCAAATCTCTTATTTTCAAGTGACGGTGTCAGGCTTTAAAAGAGTAGGACGTCGTAACTCAGACGGCCTAGATTTGATCCAGACGGCGTCAGAGACTGAAGGGGACGGCGTCACAAGCATAAGGTGACGTCGTCGCAAGACTAACGTGGTCAAGACAAAACCCTAATGACGGCGACCCGACGGCGTCACAAATCATAAGGTGACACCGTCGCGATTGTAATCTTATATATAGAATCCGAATTTTTCAGTTTTAGTGTGTAGTCTTTTGGAGTAAAAACCTAAACCAAACCAAGGCTGTCTTGTACAGTATTTTAGGGTTCCAAACCCTATCTTACACCAAGATAAGTACTTTACTTCATTAATTCAATTATGTCTTCAATTATTTGTGTGTATGCTTGCATGTTCTCTATGTCCGGCTAATTTACTTGTGTGTTTGCTTAGAGAATATGAAACTTAATTATTGAATATTGATTGGTTGTCTTTTATCTTAATTGTTAATGATATAGTAATGCGATAGGTCATTCGTTGTGTAGTTAATGCTTGATTAATCTTTGTGAACCTTAGACTATAACACCTAGAGTAGTTGTAGGCTAAACCATCCAAAGAGTACCTTAGAGTTAGAGTTTATAATTCCTAGAGATTTTGTAGACGAGACCCTTTGGTAGTTTCAAAGAGTTAGGGACAAACGCATACCCTACGACTTTAGACACACAACGCGATTAAGAATAAGGACGTGACAATTCAACCATCAATAGGAGATAATTAAGGAGTAATAAAATCTAAGTGAACACATCTTTAAACTATCATACGAGCACACAATAATTAGACATAGACTACTTACACCTTAGACTAGATAATTAGATAAGTAGAGTAATCGGTAGAAATACCAGCCCCCAAATCCAAACCCCAAAATTCGTACCTTTCCTTTCCTTAAAAAACATAAAAAAGATAAAAAAAATAATCTTCCTCAATCCCAACCTTAGCGTAGTAACTTCTTACTAGCATTCCTATTCCCCTAGAGAACGATATCAATACCCGTGGCTTACCCTAATACTACACTACAATGATTAGGTTCACTGCCTAGGGTGTTATAAAACTTGCTCGAAGAAAAGGAAGTTCCTTTGACCCCGAACGACGCGTGTAGCGTTATCAAGTTTTTGGCGCCGCTGCCGGGGAATAGAATAGCTAGTTAGTAGTCCACCTCGTTTAGGTTTCTTTGCTTGATTCCTATCAAGTAAAATTTTCTCATTCTTTTAGCTTTCTCGTAGTCTATCCCCCTTCTTCGTGACCTTTGTTCGTAATCCCATCACTTTTCATCATGGAAGGTGATAACCAACCACCATTCATCAACCTACCACCAAATGACCCGCCAATAGCCCGTACTCTTGGTGAATACTCGAGACCAAGCCACCTAGGCTATAGGAACACCATTGAGCTTCCCGATCAAGCCCAAACTACGGCCCTGCGATCCGACACCATCCTGTTGGTGCAAAACGGATGTGCATTCCATGGACTTCATTCCGAAGATCCAAATCAACATCTAAGGGATTTCCTCAAAATTGTCGATTCCATCGACCTTGATGCTACTACTCGGGAGACCACGCGTCTGCGTCTCTTCCAATTCTCTCTACGGGACCAAGCTAGTAATTGGCTTAAGCGACTTCCCGCCGGTTCCATCTCAAGTTGGGATGATCTCACATCTCGCTTCCTTGCTCAATTTTTCCCACCGGGAAGAACCACTAAGCTTAGGAATGACATCTTGATGTTCCAACAACGTCAAGGTGAATCTCTCTACGAAGCATGGACTCGATTCAAGGACTTACTTCATAAAGTCCCTCATCATGGCATTGATCTTTGGCTCCAAGTCCAACTTTTCTATGATCATGTCAACTTCCCCACTAAGCGATCCATTGACCAAGCGGCCGGTGGAAAACTTAGTGATCTCACCGCGGAAGAATCATGGGGTATAATAGAGGACCTTGCTCTCTATGACAACGAAAGTTGGAATGACCCCCGTGAGTTTCCCAAAACCGTTAAGGCAATCTCCTTGCCTCCAATTGACTCACAATCTTCCGACCGTAAAATGATCGAGCTTGAAGATCAAGTAAAATTCCTAATGAGCTCCTACAAAAATCCTAAGTCTTCACATCAAGTGAATAAAATCACTCTTCCTTGTGAATTATGTAGTGGTCCCCATGACACTCGTGATTGCACAAGACTCCCCGAACAAGCTTTTGCGGACTACGTGTTGGATCGATGTACTCTAACCAAACTAACTTAAATAGCTTGTTAAGGTTTAATAACCTCGGATAAATCCTAAGTTATTAACAGAGAAACACTGAGTAATCTTTATTAAGTATGCGGAATTTACTTAACAAATCTAAGAAGAATAACTTTTATTAATAACTCTAAATCTGCTTATTATGCAGATACTTTAACAACTCTAAGAATATCGAACTCTTCTCTAAAACTCTAAATAATAACTTGTAATCGTTAACTCTAAACTTATGAACTCGTACCTCTAATGCCAATCTAGGGGTCCTTTTATAGGCTCAAGGATAACCCTAGTCGGTTTACAATTGTATCCTTGTACGACAAGTAATCTAATATAGAATTACAAGACTTTCTATAAACGAATAAAACAGTTCTTTTAATCTTGCAGTACTTTGACTTCGTGTGCAGTACTTTGACTTTCTCTTTAGCAGTACTTTGACTCTTTGACTTTTTCCAGTTCTTTGTCATTCTGCAGTACTTTGTTAACCTTCAGCACTTTAACTGTTCAGCACTTTCATATCCCAACACTACGCCTCCATGCATACCGACGGAGTGGGAGAGAAGTGGTACACTTTCAAGCCCGAACAAAACAACTTAGGAAACTCTTACAACCCCTCATGGAGAAATCATCCTAACCTTAAGTGGAACCAAAACTAAAGCACACCCCAAAGCTCATCTAGTCCACCTAATAGGTTCAATTCTCTAAACACCGGGAACCCCACTAATCTTGAGGCAATTGCATCTAGATTCATGTCATCTCAAGAGACTCGATTGACTAAGCTTGAAGCCGATTTTAAGAGAAGACAAAGCGAGATGACAAATAAGCTTGATGCCCTCTTAAAAGCCTTTAATGAACGGGAAATTGGAGCACTCCCAAGTGATACTATAAAGAACCCAAAAGTGAATTTGATTTCATCGACTTCATGTTCTTGTTCACCATGGGAGAGTGCACATCCATGTCCCTCACACCTAACGGTTCACTCGGTAAATGCTATCAGCAAGGGTTCCAAGCCATCCAAAATGAGGTACCAAGGCCCTGCACCATTGGTAGAACCTACTCTTGAGAAACCCATCAACCAAGAACCCAAGCCTAATCTAGAGGAGGAGTACAAGGAACTCCATCAAGAAAAACCGGTTCTTGAAGTCTTAGCTCATGCACCTTATTATAATGCTTTAAAAGAAAAATATGAGTTAGAACTTAAACTTGGAAAACATGGGTCCGCTTTTGTATGAAATAATCTACCTAGGAAGCTAGACGATCCCGGGCTATTTACTCTTCCGTGTAGGCTTGGAACTTCCAAACCTCTCGATCCTCTAGCCGACTTAGGATCATGCATCAATCTTGTTCCTTTGTCCCTCCATAGAAGCCTTAACTTAGGTAAAATAGAACCAACGGAAACCATCTTAGGTCTAGCGGACGGTAGTGTTGCATATCCGGTATGGATAATAAAAGACATGGTAGTACACGTAGGAGAGTTGACTCTTTTGGTCGACTTTCATGTGCTAGACATGAATAAGGACCCGACATGGCCATTACTAGTAGGAAGAGGATTCTTAGCTACCGCTAGCGCCATCATCAATTGTAAGATGTCCAAGATAGTGGTAGGAGAAGGGAGTGCTAGGTCAATTTACAATGTCAAAAAGCATACGTACTACAAAGAAGAGGAAATCCCACATGAGATTAGGTTGGATAGAGCCCCTTCTAGATATGGACCTTGGATAGATAAAAACCTCATAGGTCCACAGCGACCTTTCTACTTAGATGTAGCCTTTGCTAGTAAAGCAACTTTCCATGAAAAAGAAATGGCTAGGGACATGGAAGTGAACCCGTTCGAGGACGCCTTAGTATTTAGGAAGATGACCGAGTTCCTAGGAAGTTTGCCCGTCAACCTTGTCATGAATAAGTGGAAAATTGAGAAGCCTAAACATAAGTGGGATTGGGATAGACCGCCTAGTGATGGTAATGGAGAGTGGCACATTAGGATAACGATCTATGATCCCGATGGAGAGAAGTTTGAAAAGGCATATCGAACCAAACGTACTACTAGGAACATAAATGATAAGTTTGATCCTTATGACATTGTTAAGGATAGGCTTACTTATATCGGTACGTAGGGACACGACTACGAGTCTAGCTACAAGACTCATAAATAAAGAAAAGCGCTTCGTGGGAGGCAACCCATGCTTAATTGTTTGCTTGTTAGTGTCATATATCTTTTATTGATTGTTTATTCTCATGTTTAAATTTGTAAAAATGCTTTATTTTGTTTTTAACCTCGTCTTAATTGCATATAAAGGTATTTTACATAAAGGATAAGTGTAGGGAGGATTACACACGTTTTCAAAAGAAACATGAACATGAGAATAACAATTAATAAAAGATATATATGTGTGTTTGTTCGAGTCAAATGCTTGTATCGAGTCATAATGGATGTTTTGCAGAAATTTTTCAGATTCTAAAGATGTAAATTTTCCAGAAAATCGCAGACCAGTTTTTGTCAGGATAACCTGACGGCGCCAGGATCGCAACCTGACGGCGTCAGGAAGGAGTAAAAACAACAGATTACTTTTTTCTCGTTTTCTGAGCTACTTATAAATTTTTTGAATTTTCCAGGTCTAAATTTTCCAGATATTCTGTAAACATCCATTCCACAAACATTATATCCTTGTTTAGTAGAGTCTTATATATATTATTACCGCCGATTTTACGCGAAGGTTTCGTTTGTTTTCTTCAAGTGTGCAGGTTTTATTTATCAAGAAGAAGAAACAAAAGATTGGAAGGAGCTTTTCACGCATACATTTTTCTTGGAAAGGATTTAACCACCACTTTACACGGATCCTACCGAGCTAATCAGGGGAGTATTAGTTTCTTTCGTTTTTAATTACCTTCCATTATCATAACTTTGATACTTTCGGGGAACATTGGGGACAATGTTTAGTTTAAGTGTAGGGAGGGAAAATAAAACGGGAACTTTGAAACTATGCTTATCCTTGATTATTTGCTTTGTCCAATTGTATTTGTGTAATTGATTGGGTCCAAACCGTCAAGTTTATCACACAAGCTAACCACTTGTGAATGGTCAACCGTAATAAACTTCAAACAGCTCAGAAACAATGCAATGAAGATCTAGAGGAGTATAGTGTTTCCCCAGGTCGTTAAGTCCCAACGAGCTGTGCGACTGAATCACCAAACGTATAGTGATCGGGTGATAATGAACGGGAAAAGGTTTGTGATTGATACTAGATGACAAAGCAAAAATGAAAGAAAATTAAAAAGCTAAATTATATTAAATAAACGCTATCAATATTTTTAAAATGATGTTTTCTTGATTTTTCTTTTATAAATTTAAATTAAAAACTACGTAACGTACAAAAGAAAATGTGAAATTGAAACAGAATTAATCCTAAAAATATAAAAATGAAATTTTTACAAACCTAATGATAATAGAAAATTTTGAGAAAAAGAAAATTGTTTTTATGACTATTTATTTAATTATTATTAATTAAAAACTATTTTTACCTATTTAATAATGCCCTAAAATAAAAGAAAATATGAAATAAAGCTAGAAAAGTGAAATTATGACTTAGAAAAATCTAAAATAACTAAAGAGAATTTTCAAAACTAACTTTGTATTTTTCTGATTATTTTTCTATTTTCTATGATTTAAAAACTATTTAAAACTAATTAAATGGCTAAAAATTACAAATTTAACTAAGAAAAATCTGGAACAATTATTTTTTTGCTTTTTATATTTATCTTAATCTATGAAAATTGAAAACTTGTTTTTTTGAAGCTTTTCTGAATTAATTGTATTAAAAGCTAAATAAAAATGCCTAAAAACTGATTAAAATAAAGAAAAATAGTAAACAGTACTGAAAAATTATGAAAAATTCAGGAAAAGTCTAAAATATTATTCTAAATCTATGAAAAATATAAAAACAATAGCTTATGTGAAGGATAATGAAACTGATGCACAAACTGCTTATAAATAAGCACTTTAAAATAAGCTAATGAGTACTAGAATGCACCAAATGATATCAGCAGCTAAATTAGGCTATAACTACTTAAAAGCAACTAATATCAACTAGTCTTAACCTCTAATGAGCAACCTATAATGATTTGACTTAATTGATGCTTAAGTTCCAATCAGCCTAATCCATTAACTTCCAGCTTAAGTACAAGCTTATCTAATAAGCAACAGTGGAAAACAGAACTTGTAACTTGTAAACAACCAACCAGAGATTATATAGACCAAAATTGAGCCACTAACAAGCTTTATTGAAGCTTGTGGAGCTTCAGCAAACAACCTGTACACACTCAGTATTAGCTGAGTGTGAACAGGGTATATAAGAGCTTATTGAGCAGCTTATTTGGACCTCATAAAGACTTCCAAAAATTTCACAAAAATAGTTTCTCAAAACTAGACCAGCTCAACTTGTTAAATCCAAAATATCAAAGGCTTGTGACCAGAATTGAATACATGAAAAATCAACCAAGTTGGTTGAAAAACAGATTTTCTCACTTTTGACTTTTGACAGTTTTACAAAGTTTGACTAAAGTGAGATTTGAGACCAATTTATGAACTGATTATGATGAATTAAGCTAAAGTGAAACTAAATCAAGCTACTCTAATGATATCTGAACACAAATCAAGCTTTTGATTTTTAAAAGTTCCAACAGATATGCAAATAGGACAGTTTGAAGGTGATTTTGACTTTGAGTGATAAAACATGCAAACTAAAGACTCATATGAGTGCAAATAACCTATTTAAGACTAATACTACTAACCTCAATTACTGAACTAACCTCAAACTCAGAAATGAATCCTATACCAAACACTCCTTTTAAGACTGATATGAAATTTGATTCTCCAAATCACTTATCCAAACTTAGACATCATCATACTCAGACTCTAACTTCCATTTTAGATTGATTAAAAGCAATTATAACAGCAAGAGGGTACAAATTCCACAAGTTTTAAATCCTCACAGATTCAAACATATTAATATGCAGAAATTAGAAACAAGCTAATGATGATCTATTGTATTAAAATAAGCTACACACTGATGAAATTAAGCTAAACAACATCAAAGAAGCTAGATGTAACAGATCTAAACTAATGAATCAGTGAATTTCAAGATTAAGCTAAAGGTAGAAATATAAACTCACTTTATGCCTCAACTTATATCCAGCTTGTCTAGAATCAGATACCACTATTCTAAGCCAATTCCAACCCAAATCAACTCTGCATCACCCAATATCCATTTCCATCACTGCTTAACCAAAATTTCTTCACAGTTTGACTTTCGTTGACCAAACATGAATATTGCTTGAATATGTTTCTTAAGCTTAATAAAAGCTATAAACAGCTTTAGTAAGCTCAACTGAGTTATAATTAAGCTTATTGAAACTTGGATTTTAGTATATTTGAAATTCACTTAATAAAGAAAAATGTAAAACATGAACTTTGCTCAAACTTGAAATTAATACTTGAAAGTAGTTTCAATACACTGGATTAACTAAGTTAAATACAAGGGAACTTAAAATTACAATTTAGAAATTATTTAAGACATGAAAACATTAAAACGACATACATGAAATTTAAAACTAAAAACTACTACTCTTCTACTCTCTCTTCTTCCTCTATTTTATAGCAAAAGTACTCCCCTCTCTCCTCTGAGCATTTCCCACTTCTAATCTGGGCCATTGGATGATTGGAGCCCTTTTTAGCCGTTTGATGAATTTTTGGCGGGAAATTGATATAGCAACTGGGACAGGTTGAGTGCAAGGGGGAAGCATTTAATGTTTCTTGGCTTGTTGGGTGAGGTGGAGGGATAAGGGTGTGGGAGATGAGCTGGAGGTGAGGTTGAGGTTGAGTGTTGCAGGGCAGGCAGGTGAGGAAGAAAGAAAAAAGGAGGGAATTGTTGGGCGGGTTTTGGATTGGGTTTGACTGGGGAGTTGACCGGGCTTCTATTATTAGGGAGGGGTTCACAAAGGGGGGTTAATGGGTATATGGCAGGGGTCATGGTCCAATGGGTTGGTATTAATAACAAGGACCATTTTGTAATTTCTGAAAGTTGGAGGACCAAAGCTGCCAATTTTGCAAAGTTATGCCAAGTGTCACTTTTTCCAAGTTTCAATAGTACAAGGATCATAAAAGACATTTTTAAACTTCCAAGGACTATTTTTGCCAAATTTGAAACTTGAAGGACCAAACTTGTAAATTCTCAAAACTTTTGAAATTTTTCACCAAAGGACTAATTATGACAACTTATGATTTCAAAAGGACCTTTGGTGACTTTTCTTTTAAAATAAGTGCTTAGGGACTATTTCTGACAACTTTTGAAACTTGGGGGACTAAAACTGCCAATTATGCAAACTTAGCTCATTTTTCATCTGATTTTAAACATTTTGCATCTGAAACATATAAAATACATGTTTGAGATATTTTCAGTATTTTGATGCATTTCTGAGCGTTTTTAAATGTTTTGCAGTTCAGATTTGACCAAAAATGATGAGTATTTACACACTCATCAATCCCCCACACTAAACTATTGCTAGTCCCTAGCAATCTATTGAGAAAACTTAATGGATTTGAATCTCTTTACCAAAAGCCATTACTTCTGGAGTAGCCAAATGTTTCAGTTCAAGCAAGAACCTTGGTACACTGATAACCAAATGATTTTGAGCAAATCACCAGCTTCCAACGGATTTGATTTGTCTTTACCAGAAGCCGTTTGCTTCTGGACTAGCCAACTCTTAGATAATATATCTTTGGTGAGCTGATTACCAATTATGGTTTTCCAACTGCCTTTACCACAAGCCATAAACTTGCGGGCTAGCCAACTCTTCACTAATTAAAGATATGGTGAGCTGAACACCATACAATTTTGGGCAAATTGCAAGCCATCAACGGATTTAAGATATCTTTACCAAGAGCCGTTTGCTCCTGGATTAGCCAATCCTTTTGTTTATTAGACATGGCGGACTGATAACCGTAATCTGAGTAAGTGCAAAACACTTACTCCAAAAAAAAATTTGGCCGAAAATGGGGGAATAAGGTGGTATAATTACATGATAAAATTCGTGAGAATTACCCCCCACACTAGAAATGAATATTGCCCTCAATATTCAAAGTACCGGCGGTTATGCCGAAACTGAGAACGTAAAAGGGAAATACTACTGCCTTTATTTTGAAAGATTTTTTTTTTTTTTTTTTTTTTAAACAGCGGGGGGCAACTCCCCCACACTAGGGTGGTAGAAAATAGAAAGAAGTCAGAAATATGGGTGAAAACCCATATGGTGTGCTACTGTTTTTGATTCCTGAGTCGCTAGCTTGACTCGACCCCGTATTCATTTGTTCATGGGGAAGCAACGTGGAAAACCAATCTCGATCGGACTTTCGTTCACAGTGTTAATAAACATATGAACATCAGAAAGTTCCACACCGACGAGATACAACCGCGGTAATGTTAATAGTAGAAACTATAAGGGATGATACCGGGGTCAAAGATGGTGTCCTCATTCCCGAAAGAGAAAAGGGAAAGAGCAACCACACCATCTGTGAAGAATGGAATAAAGATGTGCATGAGAATGCATGTCCATTCCTCATCAGTAAGAAGCAAATCACCATTTTTGACATTTTTAAACTTAAACTTGAAGCTTATATGGTGATTATCAATAAGATGTCCGGGAGGGAGGGTTGGAAACGGTTCTTCAATCAACAGATTTTCCAGAAAAAGGATGTCCCCCTCCGGATCAAAGTAAGTATTATCAATTCCTGTTGGAATCGACTCATCACTAAGAAAGGCGTCGACTTCATTCCAAAAGTTGTCATCTTCCTCATCAGGAGTGAGAGAAGGGATGGAAGAGTCGGGAATAATAAGACTAGGAGATGATGGATCATTTTTGAGCAATTCTTCAATGGGAAGAATGTCTCCCATTGGATCACAAACATCATCATCCAATTCAGATGAAACTGAAGAGAGTTTGGTTTCATCCACAGAGTTAACAAACTCGATACGATAAACTGATTCCGGAGGTGGGACAAGTGGTGTGCTCTTAGAGCTAGCAATTTCCACCACTTCCGATAAAGTCTCCGATTCTAGATCATCATCATCAAGAACACTCTTGACTTCCCTGGTACAACTTTCAAACCATTTGTTTGAACCAGGGTTGATTTTCAAAGCTTTTAGCTCAGCACGTTTTTGGTGACTCCTCTTAACCGTGAAATTTGAGAGTGTTGCATTGATTCTTTCAGATTTTTGATCAATTGTGGCAACACTCTGTTTGGATAGAGGTATGGAGTTTTGGTTGATATTAAATGTGAGTTCTTCGTTGTCAACCCGTATGGTCAACTCTTCAGCAAATACATCAATTAGAGCACGACTCGTTCTCAAGAAATCTCTCCCTAAGATGAGGGGAACTCTAGGATCTGCATCAAAGTCTACTACAACAAAGTCAGTAGGAAAGTGAAACTTTCCTACTTTCATCACGACATCCTCGGCTATCCCAAGTGGACGAGTTATGGTACGGTCCGCTAGCTCGAGTGTCATACAAGTGGATGTAAGTTTAGGAAGAGACAGTTTCTTCCATACTGAGAGTGGCATGAGGTTAATGCTTGCGCCAAGATCGGCCAAGGCGGAGCATTGAACCATCCCCAAGAAATCACACGGGATTAAAAACCTACCGGGGTCTTCAAGCTTTTTGGGAAGCTTCTTGAGAAGGACCGCTGAGCATTGCTCATTGAGAGGGGTTTTAGCCATCTCAGATAACTTATCTTTGTTGCTCAATAAGCCTTTAAGCGTGGATGCAAATTTGGGCATTAGAACGAGAGCATCAACGAAGCTTATATCAAAGTGTAGTTCATTGAAAATTTGGAAAAATTTTTCCATTTGCTCTTTGGTTTTGTCATTGAGCTTCTCATCATGCAATCTTGATGGGTAAGGAAGCTGACTAGACTTTTGAGCCGGGACGGAAGTCATTTCTGGCTCAGAATTTGTCTTCGGAACTTCGGGTTCCGGACTTAAAGCTTGGACTACCGAAGGTGGGATGTGTGCGGTACTTCGTGGGCTTGAGAAATGCACCTTGTCCGTTGTATCCTTGGTAACTTGACTCATTGCTCCTGGTGGAGGAGGCATTGGAGTCGAAGGTCCATTGTGCGTCTTACCACTACGAGTGGTGACGGCATTCAACTCGGCATTTGGATTTGGAACTGTATTGCTTGGGAGTCCTCCAGAAGATGACGAAGCTTTGTTCATATTCATGTTCATGAAACTGCTCATCATATTCTTCAACTCATTTGTCTGCCGAGACATTGTGGTATCAATTTCCTTTTTTAGCTCAACTCTCATGTTGTTGATCTGAGTTTGCATTGAATGTATGCTTGACTCAGTAATTTTCATGAAATCATTTGGTAGGGGAGCTTGAGAAGGTTGTTGATAACTTTGCTGATTTGGAGCTTGATATGGTTGGTTGAAATTGTTCCGGTTTTGATTGAAATTTTGAGAGTTATTGAAGTTTTGTCCTTGATTCGGAACAAAGCGATTTTGATTGCCATGGTTTTGCACAGGAGGAAAACCAGGTGGTGTCATACCGCTAGGTGCACGGTAGTGAGGATCAGCTTGTGGTCGGTATTGATTGTGGTTTACAGAAGCTACGGGAGCTTGGTAGAAAGAAGCATCGGTTGCTTGACAATCATAATACGCGTGTGGACCACTAAAAGTTTCACACACCTTGTTTACGGCTTTGATTGGTTCCGGCTTATGAATTTCGCTTTTGATTTCCTTTACCTCTTTCATCATACAACGGATGACGTCCGTTAGAGCGGCTATCGGAGCTGCTAACTCGGAAGAGTTACCGGATGAAGAAGCAGGAGTGTTCGGAATATTGACTTTGTTGCGAGAAATAGGAACTTTTGATTTTTGCTCGCAAATCTCAATCACATCTTTAGGCTTACGATTCAAGATATTGCCACCGGCGGCTGCGTTCAAAGAATCTTGATCGTTACCGTTCAACCCATTATAAAAGATATTAACTTGTTGAAGCTCCGTAAATTCATGATGGGGGCATTTCCTGAGGAGATCTTTGAATCTCTCCCATGCCTCTCCAAAGTTTTCATCGAAATTTTGACGAAATCCAGAAATTTCATTTTTAAGATTAGTTGTCTTTGATGGAGGAAAGAAATAATTGACAAACTTTTGAACAAGATCCTCCCAAGTTTCGATGGATCGAGGGGGTTCTTTTTCCAGCCAAATCCGGGCGGCCCCCTCAAGTGAGAATGGAAATAGCATCAACTTGATCACTTTTTGTGGCACATCTTTGAAATTGATCGTTGAGGTCAATTTGTTAAACCAACGGATGTGTGCATACGGGTCTTCTCGATCAAACCCGTGGAATTGATTCGTAGACACAAGTGTGATCAAATGTGTCTTCAATTCAAAGTGATCAGAATTGATTGCTGGTAAAATGATGGCATCTCCATAACCCTCGGTGGGTGCCTGGAGCATTTCCGCCATAGTTCGTTCGTCTGCCATATTGTTGCTTGGAATAGTACGAATCTCGGGTTCGACTATTTGGGCAGCACGTCTATGAGAACGTCTTCTAGGAATTTCTGCTAGATCACGAAAAGGACTCAATGATCTAGAAGAACGAGTGCGCATGCATTAGAGTTAACTCTAAGAAATCTCAGAGTTAAGGAAGGGAATTATGAAAATGGGAAAAGAAGAATCTTTTTGGTTTCTATGGTTATGAAAATTAGATATAACAACAAATCCAATTAAAACAATATCGAGGCAAAACGACAGTGAACTTAAACCAATAATCACAAGATGAATGGCTTCTTTGAAAAAGGTACACCACTCACAAGGACACAAAGGCATGTTTTAATCTTTGGTTCGGGAACTTATTATGGTCGTACCCCCAGTTAGGTAGTACACTGCCTTGGTTTGCGGTGGTAATTTTTTATGTTGTTATTATTAAACAAAGAAAACGACAAATCTTTTTGTATTTTTATCTTTTATATATATAGAAACAAAAGAAAATATTTTTGTGTTTTATATGTTTTAAGATGTTTTTGGATTTTTGGATTTTTATAAGAAAATATAGATATATATATATGGAATGAACAAGGAGTGAATATTCAAATCACTAATCTGCTAAACATAAGATTATTAGCACAGTTCCCCGGCAGCGGCGCCAAAATTTGATTGGGTCCAAACCGTCAAGTTTATCACACAAGCTAACCACTTGTGAATGGTCAACCGTAATAAACTTCAAACAGCTCAGAAACAATGCAATGAAGATCTAGAGGAGTATAGTGTTTCCCCAGGTCGTTAAGTCCCAACGAGCTGTGCGACTGAATCACCAAACGTATAGTGATCGGGTGATAATGAACGAGAAAAGGTTTCTGATTGATACTAGATGACAAAGGAAAAATGAAAGAAAATTAAAAAGCTAAATTATATTAAATAAACACTATCACTATTTTTAAAATGATGTTTTCTTGATTTTTCTTTTATAAATTGAAATTAAAAACTACGTAACGTACAAAAGAAAATGTGAAATTGAAACAGAATTAATCCTAAAAATATAAAAATGAAATTTTTACAAACCTAATGATAATAGAAAACTTTGAGAAAAAGAAAATTGTTTTTATGACTATTTATTTAATTATTATTAATTAAAAACTATTTTTACCTATTTAATAATGCCCTAAAATATAAGAAAATATGAAATAAAGCTATAAAAGTGAAAGTATGACTTAGAAAAATCTAAAATAACTAAAGAGAATTTTCAAAACTAACTTTGTATTTTTTTGATTATTTTTCTATTTTCTATGATTTAAAAACTATTTAAAACTAATTAAATGGCTAAAAATTACAAATTTAACTAAGAAAAATCTGGAACAATTATTTTTTTGCTTTTTATATTTATCTTAATCTATGAAAATTGAAAACTTATTTTTTTGAAGCTTTTCTGAATTAATTGTATTAAAAGCTAAATAAAAATGCCTAAAAACTGATTAAAATAAAGAAAAATAGTAAACAGTACTGAAAAATTATGAAAAATTCAGGAAAAGTCTAAAATATTATTCTAAATCTATGAAAAATATAAAAACAATAGCTTATGTGAAGGATAATGAAACTGATGCACAAACTGCTTATAAATAAGCACTTTAAAATAAGCTAATGAGTACTAGAATGCACCAAATGATATCAGCAGCTAAATTAGGCTATAACTACTTAAAAGCAACTAATATCAACTAGTCTTAACCTCTAATGAGCAACCTATAATGATTTGACTTAATTGATGCTTAAGTTCCAATCAGCCTAATCCATTAACTTCCAGCTTAAGTACAAGCTTATCTAATAAGCAACAGTGGAAAACAGAACTTGTAACTTGTAAACAACCAACCAGAGATTATATAGACCAAAATTGAGCCACTAACAAGCTTTATTGAAGCTTGTGGAGCTTCAGCAAACAACCTGTACACACTCAGTATTAGCTGAGTGTGAACAGGGTATATAAGAGCTTATTGAGCAGCTTATTTGGACCTCATAAAGACTTCCAAAAATTTCACAAAAATAGTTTCTCAAAACTAGACCAGCTCAACTTGTTAAATCCAAAATATCAAAGGCTTGTGACCAGAATTGAATACATGAAAAATCAACCAAGTTGGTTGAAAAACAGATTTTCTCACTTTTGACTTTTGACAGTTTTACAAAGTTTGACTAAAGTGAGATTTGAGACCAATTTATGAACTGATTATGATGAATTAAGCTAAAGTGAAACTAAATCAAGCTACTCTAATGATATCTGAACACAAATCAAGCTTTTGATTTTTAAAAGTTCCAACAGATATGCAAATAGGACAGTTTGAAGGTGATTTTGACTTTGAGTGATAAAACATGCAAACTAAAGACTCATATGAGTGCAAATAACCTATTTAAGACTAATACTACTAACCTCAATTACTGAACTAACCTCAAACTCAGAAATGAATCCTATACCAAACACTCCTTTTAAGACTGATATGAAATTTGATTCTCCAAATCACTTATCCAAACTTAGACATCATCATACTCAGACTCTAACTTCCATTTTAGATTGATTAAAAGCAATTATAACAGCAAGAGGGTACAAATTCCACAAGTTTTAAATCCTCACAGATTCAAACATATTAATATGCAGAAATTAGAAACAAGCTAATGATGATCTATTGTATTAAAATAAGCTACACACTGATGAAATTAAGCTAACCAACATCAAAGAAGCTAGATGTAACAGATCTAAACTAATGAATCAGTGAATTTCAAGATTAAGCTAAAGGTAGAAATATAAACTCACTTTATGCCTCAGCTTATATCCAGCTTGTCTAGAACCAGATACCACTATTCTAAGCCAATTCCAACCCAAATCAACTCTGCATCACCCAATATCCATTTCCATCACTGCTTAACCAAAATTTCTTCACAGTTTGACTTTCGTTGACCAAACATGAATATTGCTTGAATATGTTTCTTAAGCTTAATAAAAGCTATAAACAGCTTTAGTAAGCTCAACTGAGTTATAATTAAGCTTATTGAAACTTGGATTTTAGTATATTTGAAATTCACTTAATAAAGAAAAATGTAAAACATGAACTTTGCTCAAACTTGAAATTAATACTTGAAAGTAGTTTCAATACACTGGATTAACTAAGTTAAATACAAGGGAACTTAAAATTACAATTTAGAAATTATTTAAGACATGAAAACATTAAAACGACATACATGAAATTTAAAACTAAAAACTACTACTCTTCTACTCTCTCTTCTTCCTCTATTTTATAGCAAAAGTACTCCCCTCTCTCCTCTGAGCATTTCCCACTTCTAATCTGGGCCATTGGATGATTGGAGCCCTTTTTAGCCGTTTGATGAATTTTTGGCGGGAAATTGATATAGCAACTAGGACAGGTTGAGTGCAAGGGGGGGAAGCATTTAATGTTTCTTGGCTTGTTGGGTGAGGTGGAGGGATAAGGGTGTGGGAGATGAGCTGGAGGTGAGGTTGAGGTTGAGTGTTGCAGGGCAGGCAGGTGAGGAAGAAAGAAAAAAGGAGGGAATTGTTGGGCGGGTTTTGGATTGGGTTTGACTAGGGAGTTGACCGGGCTTCTATTATTAGGGAGGGGTTCACAAAGGGGGGTTAATGGGTATATGGCAGGGGTCATGGTCCAAGGGAAGGGTTCAAGGTCCAATGGGTTGGTATTAATAACAAGGACCATTTTGTAATTTCTGAAAGTTGGAGGACCAAAGCTGCCAATTTTGCAAAGTTATGCCAAGGGTCACTTTTGCCAAGTGTCAATAGTACAAGGATCATAAAAGACATTTTTAAACTTCCAAGGACTATTTTTGCCAAATTTGAAACTTGAAGGACCAAACTTGTAAATTCTCGAAACTTTTGAAATTTTTCACCAAAGGACTAATTATGACAACTTATGATTTTAAAAGGACCTTTGGTGACTTTGCTTTAAAATAAGTGCTCAGGGACTATTTCTGACAACTTTTGAAACTTGGGGGACTAAAACTGCCAATTATGCAAACTTAGCTCATTTTTCATCTGATTTTAAACATTTTGCATCTGAAACATATAAAATACAATTTTGAGATATTTTCAGTATTTTGATGCATTTCTGAGCGTTTTTAAATGTTTTGCAGTTCAGATTTGACCAAAAATGATGAGTATTTACACACTCATCAGTAATAAACCATGAGAAAATGTCGGTTAGGGTAATTTTGGCACCAAATTTAAATTTTTTCATGACATATAGGAGTGGGCCATTAGTCTTAACAAAAGCGTCTCAAGGATAGGAAGTTATATGACTAGCACAAAAACCCTTTACCACCTAAATTCCACCCAAAATGTGAGGATCACCCTTAGATTAGTAGGAATTAAAGCATTCATCTTTAATGCTTAGAGTGTGAACCGGTAGTATAATAAATTCTAGAACTTGTTTTGTGATGCATCCCGAGATCGCTAGTAAGACTACACTTGTGTAGTTAGGAATAACTAAATGATAAGAGGCATTAGGATAACCCTTGTTTGATACCCGTAATATAATTACTTCTTCCATATCGGTTGAGTAATTCCCCCACACCTTTGCGTTGTACTAATTTTTAGTACACGATACCCCTAGTTAACCCCTCAGAGCCTATCCTTTTCGCGGTTCTCGTAATTTTTTGGTTTTCCGAAATATCAATGAAGAGCATTGTTTACACCCCACCCCCAAATGTACACCCAAATTGCCTTAGCCTACCTTGTATGCACTCACTTTTAGTGCATTATTATTATCACCCCAAACCCTTAGTTCAATTATCTAGTTGCTTGCATGAGTTGCTAAGTCGAGTCATATCCTTTGTACACAGTTTTGGGACGATTGGGACTCATGGAAAAAGTTAAAGTTTATGAAATGACTGGAAGGGAACGTTAAATTCCCTTATTTGCGTAATAACGTACCCCAAGTGTTTTGATATTTTCAATTTCGGTCAAATTAGTGTTAGAGTAATAAAAACTCAAGTGTAGGGATGTGCCTATAAATCCTTATCATTTTGATGTTACCGTAGAGGATGGCAGAGTAAAAGTGTATGAAAAAAAAATAGAAAAAAAAAAAGAAAAAAATAAAGTGTTCAAAAAAAAAAAAAAAAAAAAAAAAAAAAAAAAAAAAAAACATACGGGCTACTTTCCTACATCTATCTTTAAATTTATGTTTGTTTGTTTCAGTTATCTAGAGTTTAGAGTGTCGAGTCTTGGCTTAGCAACGCCATTCTTCGTATGCTTGTAACATAAAGATTTTTGACTTGCCACCACTAAATAGCCTATCCCACCAAACCCTTTGTTTTCCTACCGTAAGCCTAACATTACAACCCTTTAAAGACCTCTTTGATAGTCTTTCCTAGGTGCTTACGCCAAAGCGATGGAGGTTTGATCTATTCTCAAGCCTATGGTAATCTATGTACTAGGACCGGTTGATGAGTGTTTATCTTCCATTTCCAACTTGTTATATTTCATATACACCCGAGAGATGTGAGTACCCAAACACCCCATGTGAGGTGCCAGTATGTAATTTCCGTGCTTGTTATGACTTTTGCGGGGCTTATATGTGTTGTGGATTATTCTAAACCAATGCTTCATGACCCCTAACTTATAAATTAATTGGCTAAAAGCACATTTGCTTGAGGACAAGCAAATACCAAGTGTAGGGATATTTGATAAGGTTTTAAAATGTACCATTTTGAGGGGTCGTTTAAGCCCTTATTTGATCACTTTTGTATCCGTTATTACTTAATATCGTTCCTTTTGATTTTTTAGGTCTCTTGAAGGCAAATTGCTGGAATGGCACTTATTTGGACAAAAAGGCGCAGATATACGAAGAAAATGGCCAAAGTCAAGAATCGAGACACTCAAGCTGCTGAAAAACAAGGGGACGGCGTCAAATGTTAATTGCGACGCCGTCGGAGCACTTCTGTGACGGCTCAGTAGCCAAATCTCTTATTTTCAAGTGACGGTGTCAGGCTTTAAAAGAGTAGGTCGTCGCAACTCAGACGGCCTAGATTTGATCCAGACGGCGTCAGAGACTGAAGGGGACGGCGTCAAAAGCATAAGGTGACGCCGTCGCAAGACTAACGTGGCCAAGACGAAACCATAATGACGGCGACCCGACGGCGTCACAAATCATAAGGTGACGCCGTCGCGATTGTAATCTTATATATAGAATCCGAATTTTTCAGTTTTAGTGTGTAGTCTTTTGGAGTAAAAACCTAAACCGAACCAAGGCTGTCTTTTACAGTATTTTAGGGTTCCAAACCCTATCTTACACCAAGATAAGTACTTTACTTCATTAATTCAATTATGTCTTCAATTATTTGTGTGTATGCTTGCATGTTCTTCATGTCCGGCTAATTTACTTGTGTGTTTGCTTAGGGAATATGAAACTTAATTATTGAATATTGATTGGTTGTCTCTTATCTTAATTGTTAATGATCTAGTAATGCGATAGGTCATTCGTTGTGTAGTTAATGCTTGATTAATCTTTGTGAACCTTAGACTATAACACCTAGAGTAGTTATAGGCTAAACCATCCAAAGAGTACCTTAGAGTTAGAGTTTATAATTCCTAGAGATTTTGTAGACGAGACCCTTTGGTAGTTTCAAAGAGTTAGGGACAAACGCATACCCTACGACTTTAGACACACAACGCGATTAAGAATAAGGACGTGACAATTCAACCATCAATAGGAGATAATTAAGGAGTAATAAAATCTAAGTGAACACATCTTTAAACTATCATACAAGCACATAATAATTAGACATAGACTACATACACTGATGAGTGTCTAAATACTCATCATTTTTGTACAATATAAACTGCAAAATCATCTGAAAACACTCAGAAACACATCAAAATGATCAAATTATAACAAATCAGTGTTTTATGTGTTTTAAATGCAAAAATATCAAAATCAGATGAAAAACGTATCAAATTTGCAAAAATTGCAGTTTTAGTCCCCCAAGTTTCAAAAGTTGTCAAAAACAGTCCCTGAGCACATAATTTCAAAAGTAAAATCACCAAAGGTCCTTTTTAAATCATAACTTGTCAAAATTAGTCCTTTGGTGAAAAATATCAAAAGTTTGAGAAAATTGCAAAAATGGTCCTCCAAGTTTGAAAATTGGCAGAATTGGTCCCTGGAAAATCTGAAAATGGCAACTTTGGTCCTTGCATTATTAAACTTTGTCATTTTTAGTCCTTTGAGCAACTTTTCAGATTTGGCAGCAATGGTCCTTATAATTTCAGAATCTACAAATGAGCCCCTTGTCATTAATACCCTTATAACACCCTTTTTGGCCTGCCTACCCCATTGTGACCCCTGTCAAACACTTTGGACCCCTGAATTTTGACCCCCTTTCTTATTAATATCTGCCCTTTGGTCAATCTCTGGTCAAAAACAACTTGGCGCCTAAAAAGTCTCCACTCTCAACTGCTTCCCCTGAAACACTCTCCACACACCCATCCCCCCTCCTCTCCTTCACCTTCCCTTGTCCCCTCCACCTCAACAAAACTACAAGATACATTAAATACAACCATTCCTCATTCACTCAACCATAGCCAACTGTCAAAAATCCTATTCCCGCCAAAAACCAATCAAACGGCCATTATCACCTTGACCTATCCAATGGCTACCATTTGAAGTGGGATATGCTGAGAAGGCAAGTGGAAACACTTTTGAAGTATAAATAAGAGAAGAAAGAGAAGATTAGAAGCCAAGTAGTGTAGTGTAGTTTAGCTTTATGTCGTTTTAATAATTTCATGTTTTCCTTTGTATGTTTAAACTTTCAAGTTATTGTTTAAGTGTTTTTGAGTATAAGTGATCCCTTATCAATAATAAATTTCAAGTTTCCTTTCCATTCTCAGTTTATGTAAAATTTCAATTTCAAAAGATTCTCATGTTAAATTGAATGTTGTTACCAGTTGTTGTTAAGTTCTCATAAGCTCTGATAAGCTCTCCTATAGCTTATTGACTGCTTATATAAGCTTCTATTTAGATTAAACTCTCAATCATCCCTTGGTCAATGAAAGTCAACTGTGCAGCTCAATTTGGTTCAAGCAGTTAGTCTTAGTTTCTAAAAATGTATGTCGAATTTTAAAATTGTTATGTCTTAAGTAGTTTGTAGCTGTGTTTTCAAGTTTGTTTGTATCAATTATAAGTATTTTAGTGTATCACAACTTATTTCAATCATCAACTTAAGTTCATGTTCAGTTTCAATATTTTTGTCCACTGTTGAAATCATTGGTTTCTAAATCCTATGTACAAGCTTCCAACAAATTATTTCTTAGCTAAAAAGTGATCATTCAAGCTTATTTAAGCTTTTTATAAGCTTACCTTGCATTTTCAAGCAAATATGGTTGATGGTCAACAGAAGTCAAACTGATGCAGTTGGTTTGGGAAATGGTTATTTGGGTGTTGCAGTGATGATCAATGGTTGGAATAGACTAGGATTAGAGTAGGTTTGGGTTTGGTTCTATCCTGCAAATCAGTTGAACATCTGTGAGTGTAATCTTATTTTCACCTTTCAAGTAAATTTTGCATATTTTGTTTGAAATGGTATTTATAGTAATAATCTGTTTTTACTTGTTTGTTTAGTTGTATTAAAGATAGTTTAGCTCAGTTTGATCTTTGGTATAAACTGGTTCAGTAGCTAGCCTTTTTAAATTTGCAATTCTAGGTTTTAAAGGGTGTTTGGATTAGTATGATAATCTCAGTTTAAGTCTTTGTTTGTATTAGACATTTGCATTACCTGTCTTAAAATTACCAATAAGACTCATGAGAGTCAGTTAATTGAACCTTAGAACTTTAAAAGTCAATTTCATTTGTTAACTGTCTTAACAGTTTATCTGTTAAGTTTTTGCAAAAACAAAATCTCTTTTTGTGTTTAGAATACCATAACCTAGCTTTCAGTAACTTTATTTTATCACATTACATCATTTTCAAGTAGCAAATCTAGATTAAAGCTCAAGAAAGTCAAACTTTTAGTTTTTGTTAAAAAGTCAAAATTGCTAAACTCAGATTTTGGCCAACTGGTGTGAATTTTCCTTTACTCATTTCTGGTCCAAATTATGTGAAGCTTGTGGTTTTAGAAACTACTCTTGGTCTATTTTGTTATTGTCTATTTTGTGAAATTTTGTTAAATTTTTATAAGCTTCATATTAGCTTTTCAAAATGAGCTTAACTGCCCTGTGCATAGACTCAGTTGATACTGAGTCTGCACAGGGGGTTTGAAGCCCTTGCACAGGGTTTGTTTTAGCTTATCAAAGTCTGCAATTTGGCTCATGTGTAGTTAGCCAGGTCCTTGTGAGGTTCCCATAATTGGTTTTCTGTTTCAAGCTTATTTAGGTGCTTGTTTTTAAGCTCAAACTTGGCCCCATCTCAACTGTTTTAGCTTAAAGCTGCACAGGTTCTGGGTAAGATTTGCAGTCTTAGCAACAAGCTCACTAGAGCTTATCATACCCTAATTTTTGGTACAATTGATCTCACCCAGGTCTGTTGTAGGTTCCAATTGGTAGTTTTAAGTTTGAGCTTATTGTTGAGCTTGTGCATAAGCTTAAAGTTAGTCCCTTGTCACTGTTTTCTGCCATAATCTCAGTTCATCAAATCATTGCAACTAGCTTATCAGAGGTTATAGCTTGTTTATTATTGTTTCATTTGGTCCTTTTTAGCTTATTGTAGCTTCCATTTCGGTTTGGTGCTTGTGGTGCTTCATTTGCTTATTGGAAGTGCTTATTTTTAAGCTCATTCCACTTCAGTTGCATATTCCTCCATATAAGCCCTTGTTTTTCTATTTTTCCTAGCTTCTAAATATAATTTTAGAGTTTCCCTTAAATTTTCAGATTTTTCTAAGGTGTTTTGCTATTTTTCTTGATTTAATCTAGTTTTTAAGCATTTTTAATTAGTTTTAAATACAATTAATTAAGAAAAAGTTCCAAAAAATAATTTTTCAATTTTAATAATTTAAGATAAATATAAATAGCCTAAAAAGTATTTTTCTATAATTTTCTTAGCTTAAAAAGTATTTTCTAGCATTTTAATTAGTTTTAAGTAGTTTTAAATTAATAATAAATACATAAAAAGTCTAAAAAATATATTTTCAGTTTTAAAATTAGTTTTATCATATTTTAGATTTTTCTAAGTCTTTATTTTATTTTTCTAGTCTTATTTCATATTTTCTTTTATTTTAGAGTATTATTAAATAGCTAAAAATAGTTTTTAATTAATAATACTTACATAAATAGTTATAAAAATAATTTTATTTTTCTAATAATTTTCTTTTATCATTAGGTTTGTAAAAATGTATTTTTCATATTTTTAGGATTTATATTGTATAAGTTTCACTTTTTATTTTGTACGCTACGTAGTTTTTAATTTAAACGTACGTTTTTGGTTTTAAACGTTCATCACTTCAAATATAGTGATAGCGTTTATTTAATAGATTTTAACTTTTTAATTTTCTTAATTTGCATTTAAGTCGCTTTATTCTATAATCTTTTTCAGTAGTGTAATTATTCAATCCTAATCCTTTCTGATCGCTATCATTAGTGGTCATTCTATCGTCTGATCATGTGTTTGCACACCATTGAGTCTCCGTGGGACTTAACGACCCGGGAATTCACTATATTCTCTGATCTTCATTGTATTTGTGTCTAAGCTGTTTTAAGTCTGTTTGACTTGACGGTTCGGACTAGATCATACACCTTAGACTAGATAATTAGATAAGTAGAGTAATCGGTAGAAATACCAACCCCCAAATCCAAACCCCGAAATTCGTACCTTTCCTTTCCTTAAAAAAACATAAAAAAGATAAAAAAATAATCTTCCTCAATCCCAACCTTAGCGTAGTAACTTCTTACTAGCATTCCTATTCCCCTAGAGAACGATATCAATACCCGTGGCTTACCCTAATACTACACTACAACGATTAGGTTCACTGCCTAGGGTGTTATAAAACTTGCTCGAAGAAAAGGAAGCTCATTTGACCCCGAACGACGCGTGTAGCGTTATCAGACACTTATTCGGATGAAAAGGCGTGAATATATGAAGAAAATGGTCAAGTCAAGATCAAGACACTCAAGCTGCTGGAATAGAAGGTGACGGCGTCAGATTTAGAAGGCGACGCCGTCGCAATGTGCTCCAAATTTGTGATGGCTCAGTAGCGAAATTGCTATTTTGTACCCGACTGCGTAAGGTTTTAAAGAGTAGGGCGAAAAACTCAGACGGCCTAGATTCAGATCCAGACGGCGTCAGAAGCTGAAGCCGACGGCGTCACAACCATAAGGTGATGTCGTCACAAGGTTGACGTGGTCAAGACGAAATCTTAATCGCGGCGATCCGACGGCGTCACATTTAAAGAGTGACGCCGTCGCATGTTGTAACTCTATATAAAGAATTCGAATTTTCAGACTTTTAGGGAGGTAGTTTTGTGGAGTAAAACCTAAAACCTAATTTTTGCTGTCTTGGGCAGTATCTTATGGTTCTCATACCCTATTTTACAACAAGATAAGTAATTTACTTCATTGATTCAATTATGTCTTCAATTGTATGTGTGTATGCTTGCATGTTTTCCATGTCCGGCTAATTTACTTGTGTGTTTGCTTAGATCTATGAAACCTAGGTATTGAATATTGATTGGTTGTCTCTTATCTTAATTGTAATTGACCTAGGATTGCGATAGGTCATTCGTTGTGTTTTTAATGCTTGAGTAATCTTTGTGAACATTAGTTTATAACCACCTAGAGTTATTGTAGGCTAAACATCCAAAGATTACCTTAGAGTTAGTTTATGAATCCTTGAGATTTCGTAGGCAATAACCTTAAGGTAGTCTCAAAGAGTTAGGGAAAAAAGCATACCCTACGACCTTAGAAGACACAACGTGTTAAGAATAAGGACGTGACAATTCAACCATCAATAGGAGATAACTAGGGAGTAGTAGCATCTAGGTAGACACATCTTTAATCATCATACGAGCACACATCAAGTAGACATAGACTACCCCTTAGCTTAGTTAATTAGAATAGATAATAGTAGAGTAATCGGTAGAAATACCAGCTCCCAAATCCAGTACCGCAAGATTCGTACCTTTCAATTTTCTAAAAAATATAAAAAGATAAAAAATAATTTTCCTCAACCCCAACCTTAGTGTAGTAACTTCTCACTAGCATTCCTATTCCCCTAGAGAACGATATCAATCCCGAGGCTTACCCTAATACTACACTACAACGATTAGATTCACTGCCTAGGTGGTTTCAAAACTTGCTCGAAGAAAAGGAAGTTTCCTTTGACCCCGAACGCGCGTTGTACGCGTATCATCGGTCTCATCCTTGAATCTCACTATTCCTAACGACGGATCATAAGTCATCCCTGTGTTTTCTATGAAAGGCTTTCCTAGAATAACGTGGGACAAGCTAGGATCTATGGCCGTATTAATATCATTTACAACTATGAAATCTGTAGGATACGTGAAACTACCTACATAGATGGGCAATCTCTTAACTCTACCAAGGAAATTACAACTAACCCTAGGATATTGGGATCTTGCCTAGTTAGGATAGGCTTCTTCATTACCCAATTATAGTAGGTGCTAGTCATGATATTTATCGTGGACTTGCGATCAATGTAGCCTTTTGCCACAAAACGATGTCCTATGCAACAATGTATGTTAAGATTCCAAGGGTTCCCAAACTTGATCCTAGGGCTTCTCTTAACATACATGTGACGGAGGTCGCGTACTAAGTGTGGGTGGCAAGAGAGTTCCTCTTCCGTAGGAAACTTATTGAAATAATCATTGCCTACTTCATCTATTTCATCGGTCGATTCGTTCTTAGGAGTCTCACTAACCTCAAGTACCGTCTCATGGTTCACTTCGTCATTTGTCCTATTAGGTTTCACTACGGTGATGGTATTGACGAATTGAACGTGCTTGGCTAACTTACTTGGGTCCTTAATTTCTACACCGGAAGCTTCGAGAGTTGAGATAGCATTAACCTTCCTATCACTATTGGTCATGGCTTTCAAAAGGTTATCTATCTTCCTATCCATCTTGGCTTGTTGTTGGTTAAAGCGATCCGAGAGCTTAGCTATTTGAGCTTCTTGGGATGTAACTAGGTGTTGCAACATCCCTTCTATGTTTTGTTGGCTAGGGCCGTGAGAGGGGGGCCATTAGAAATAATTAGAGGTGAATTCTTTGGTTGTCCCCAATAGAAGTCGGGTTTGCCCTTCCATGCTTCTCGGGCGTCATTGAAAGTCCTAGGTCCGGGTGTTGTAGGGAATCTTCTTCCCGTTCCATTGGTACGCGAAGATGCGTAGTCAACGAAAGCTTGTTCGGGGAGTCTTGTGCAAGTGCGAGTGTCTTGAGGACCACTACATAGCTCACACAAGGAAGAAACTTTGTTCACTTGGCGTGAAGACTTAGGATTTTTGTAGGAGCTCATTAGGAATATGACTTGATCTTCAAGCTCGAGCATCCTACGGTCGGAAGGTTATGAGTCAATGGGAGGCAAGGAGATTGCCTTTATAGTTTTGGGCAACTCACGGGGGTCATTCCAACTTTCTTTGTCATAGAGAGCAAGGTCCTCTATTATACCCCACGATTCTTTCGCGGTGCGATCACTAAGTTTACCACCGGCTGCTTGGTCAATGGATCGCTTAGTTGGGAAGTTGACATGATCATAAAAGAGTTGGACTTGAAACCAAAGATCAATGCCGTGATGAGGGACTCTATGAAGTAAGTCCTTGAATCGAGTCCATGCTTCGTAGAGAGATTCACCTTGACGTTTTTGGAACATCAAGATTTCATTCCTAAGCTTAGTAGTTCTCCCCGGTGGGAAAAATTGGGCAAGGAAATGAGAGGTGAGATCATCCCAACTTGAGATAGAGCCGGCGGGAAGTCGCTCAAGCCAATTACTAGCTTGGTCCCGTAGAGAGAATTGGAAGAGACGCAAGCGCGTGGTCTCCCGAGTAGTAGCATCGAGGTCGATGGAATAGACGATTTTAAGGAAATCCTTAAGATGCTGATTAGGATCTTCAGAACGAAGTCCACGGAATGCACATCCATTTTTGATACGCGTAAAACGCGCGTTCGGGGTCAAAGGAACTTCCTTTTCGTCGAGCAAGTTTTACAACACCCTAGGCAGTGAACCTAATCATTGTAGTGTAGTATTAGGGTAAGCCACGGGTATTGATATCGTTCTCTAGGGGAATAGTGTCGTTAGGCTGAAGTGTATGTCGATTTAAGTCTAAAGGTGAGGGATGATTATTTTTGTATTTTTATATTTTATGAATTAAAATATCTCGGTTTTGAAGGGGAGGATGGAATTAGTTGCTAGTGGACTATCCCAAAATATACTAACTAAATTATGGGTCTACCAGGAACGTGAAGCGTATCTACTTATGATGCATTACTCCTTGCTAGCTTTCCAATTCTACCTACAGAATTGTCACATCTTTATTCTTAACGCGTTGTGTCTTCTAAGGTCGTAGGGTATGCGTTTTTCCCTAACTCTTTGAGACTACCTTAAGGTTATTGCCTACGAAATCTCTAGGATTCATAAACTAACTCTACGGTTATCTTTGAATGTTTAGCCTACAATAACTCTAGGTGATTATAAACTAATGTTCACAAAGATTACTCAAGCATAAAAAACACAACGAATGACCTATCGCAATACTAGGTCAATCACAATTAAGATAAGAGACAGTAGGATGCAAGAATTATAAACTAAACCAATTAGACTCATTGAAATTGTCACATCCCTAATGATGAAGATAGACACAAGCATCACTAAGAAATAAATAAGATCTAATTAATTATATACAAGTTTCATACAATCATAAGCAAACACGAGGTGAATTAACCAAGCATAATTAATGAAGAGCAAGCAACAATTATGATAATTGAGGACATACCATAGGATTGGATTAACAAACAAACCATTACACGATGTTTATAGAGTGTTTGAAACCCTTTAAGTTGCTGTAAAAACACCTACCTAAACCCTAGAATCGGAATTAGGGTTTGGGGCTTACAAAAAGTGAAGTTATAATGTTATATTTATAGGCAGATTTTCTATCGGCAAAGGGTGACGGCGTCACGACAAATTTTTCACCAAACTGTAGATTTTCTCGTTCCGGTCGCGTGGGCTTTTGAATCACCTAAATCCGAGTTCGTATGCAAAATTTATGGCCAAAACAGTATCAGCTACTTCGCGCATGTTGCAGCTTGTGACGGCGTCACCTTACGGTTGTGACGCCGTCGGGATCCAAATCTATGCCGTCTGAGTTGTGACACCCTACTCTTTAAAACCTGATGCCGTCAAGTGCAAAATAGCAATTTTCTCTCGGAGTCGTCACAAAGTGTGTTGCGACGGTGTCGCTATTAAGCTGTGAGGCCGTCCCCTACAGTTCCAGCAGCTTGAGTGTCTCGATTCTTAACTTTGGCCATTTTCTTCGTATATTCGCGCATTTTCGTCCGAGTAAGTGTCATTCCAGCAATTTGCCTTCAAGAGACCTAAAAAGTGAAAAGGAACGAAATTAAGTAGTTACGGATACAAAAGTGATCAATTAAGGGCTTAAATGACCTCTCAAAAGTGTACCTTTTAAATCCTTATCAAATATCCCTACACTTGGTATTTGCTTGTCCTCAAGCAAATGTGCTTTTAGCCAATTAATTTATAAGTTAGGGGTCATGAAGCATTAGTTTAGAACAATTCACAACACGTATAAGCCCCGCAAAAGTCATAACAAGCACGGAAATTACATACTAGCACCTCACAAGTGGTGTTTGGATACTCTCATCTCTTGGGTGTATATGAAATATATCAAGTTGGAAATGGAAGATAAACACTCATTAACCGGTTCCAGTACATAGATTACCATAGGCTTGAGACTAGATCAAACCTCCATCGCTTTGGCTTAAGCACCTAGGAAAAACTATCCAAGAGGTTTTTTAAAGGGTTGTAACGTTAGGATTACGGTAGGGAAACAAAGAGTTTGGTGGGATAGGCGATTTAGTGGTGGCAAGTCAAATATCTTTATGTTACAAGCATGAGAAGAATGGCGTTGCTAAGCCAAGACTCGACACTCTAAACTCTAGATAAATTGAAACAAACAAACATAAATTTATAGATAGATGTAGGATGGTAGCCCGTATGTTTTTTTTTTCTTTTTTTTTCCATACACTTTTACTCTACCATCCTCTACGATAACATCAAAATAATAGGGATTTATAGGCACATCCCTACACTTGAGTTTTTATTTCTCTAACACTAATTTGACCCAAATTGAAAAGATCAAAACACTTGGAGTACATTATTACGCAAATAAAGGGAATTTGAATTTAACGTTCCTTCCCGTCATTTCATAAAATTTAACTTTTCCCATGAGTCCCAATCGTCCCAAAACTGTGTACAAAGGATATGACTCGACTTAGCAACTTATGCAAGAAACTAGATAATTGAACTAAGGGTTTAGTATGATAACAATAATGCACTAAAAGTGAGTGCATACAAGGTAGGCTAAAGCGATTTGGGTGTACATTTGGGGGTGGATTGTAACTCTTCATTGATATTCCGGAAAACCGAAACATCACGAGAACCGCGAAAAGGATAGGCTCTGAGTGGTTAACTAGGGGTATCGTGTACTAAAGATGAGTACAACGCAAGGGTGTGGGGGAATTACTCAACCGATGTGGAAGAAGTAATTATAATACGGGTATCAAACAAGGGTTATCCTAATGCCTCTTATCATTTAGTTATTCCTAACTACACAAGAGTAGTCTCACTAGCGATCTCGGAATGCATCACAAAACAAGTTCTAGAATCTATTATACTACCGGTACACACTCGAAGCATTAAAGTGGAATGCTTTAATTCCTACAAATCTAAGGGTGATCCTCACATTTTGGGTAGAATTTAAGTGGTAAAGGGTTTTTGTGCTAGTCATATAACTTCCTATCCATGAGACGCTTTATTAAGAATAATGGCCCACTCCTACATGTCATGAAAATTTTAAATTTGGTGCCAAAATTACCCTAACCGATATTTCTCATGGTTTATTACACAAATGAAATTGGACAAGGCAAATAGTCAAGGATAAGCATAGTTTTTATGTTCCCGTTTTATTTTCCCTCCATACACTTAAACTGAACATTGTCCCCAATGTTCTTCGAAAGTATCAAAGTTATGATAATGGAAGGTAATTAAAAATGAAAGAAACTAGTACTCCCCTGATTGGCTCGGTAGGATCCATGTGAAGTAGTGGTTAAATTCTTCTCCAAGAAGAATGTATGCGTGAAAAGCTCCTTCCAATCTTTTGTATTTTCTTCTTGATAAATAAAACCTGCACACTTTAAGAAAACGGACAACCCAAAGCATCAAACCGAACAAAGAAAAATCACAACAAGATGTAATTCCAGACTTAAATAAGATATAATGCTTGTGGAATGGATGTTTACAGATTTTCTGGAAAAATAAGACCTGGAAAATTCCAAAAATTTATAAGTAGCACAGAAAACGAGAGAAAGTAAGATAAGTTGTTTCAGCTCCTCCTGACGCCGTCAGGTTGCGATCCTGACGCCGTCAGGTTATCATGACAGAAACTGGTCTGCAATTTTCTGGAAAAATTCTGAAAATTTTATATCTTTAGAATCTGGAAAAATTCATGCAAAACATCCATTATGATTCGATACAAGCATTTGACTCACACATATATATCTTTTCAATAATTGTAATTCTCATGTTCACGTTCTTTTAAAAACGTGTGTAATCTTCCGTACACTTATCCCTTTTGTAAAATACCTTTATATGTAATTAAGACGAGGTTAAAGACAAAATAAAGCATTTTCACAAATTCAAACATGAGAACATACAATAATGAAAAGATATATGACACACAAATAAAAATAAAAAACAAATACACATGGGTTGCCTCCCAAGAAGCGCTTGTTTTTGTTCGAGTCACGAGCTTGACTCTACCCTTATTTAACGGATAAAGGGGAAGTTTTTCCCACACTTTAGCTTAAGTGCGGGTGATAGTAGCGATACACACCCTTAGGGTGGCGATTTGCCACGTGAGCTGAAGGGGGTGTGTGAATGGCTTCCTTCATCCTAAAACTACCCGGACTAAATTGGTTGATGGGTGGGTCGGTTCCTCTTTTGTCTCCTAGATGTATATCTAAGGATGGAAAATTATGTAAAGATTGAGGTTCCGGTTTATCAACACTAGGAAATTCCCTAGAACTAAGAGTAAGACTGAGACTACAAGTATTCAAACCTATATTCTCTAGTTGCGTTTGGTTCAAATGTTCTACCTCCATCGGGATTCCTAAAGTCTCTTCTACTACTTCCGGCTAAGTCACGTGCGGTGTGTATACCTTAAATGATGGTGGGACTTGTGGGATACCTTGTGGGTATAGACTTTTCACCTTATCCTCAATCACATCTACGTCATCTATATGCTCGTCATGTGTTATTTCCTTAGGTCGTGATGAAACCAAACCTAGTAATTGATCCAACTTATGGTTTAATGCTTGGTTGCTTACCATAATATTTTCACAGATTTCTCCTAAGGGACTCACTAAAAATAGTTTCTAAACATGGAGGTTGTTCACGAAAGTCTATCCTAGGTGAAGGCTCATACGAAGCATAGGTTTCACTAGATGAGGTGTTTTGTGGGCTTGATGGAATGGTGAAACCCTCAAAAGGTTTATGGACTTGGTTACTTTCTTCCCACCATCTTGAATAATCCACTTTAGTAATATCATAATTTTTTATGAAAAAACCTAATCGCGGATATAGTGGATTCGCGTTCTCCATAATGGTGAACGGAAGAGTCAATGGACAAGTTTTACGAACAAAGGCACAAAAAAGGGAGATAGACTACAAGGAAGCTAATAAAAAGAAAAAAAATATCACTTGATAGGAATCTTGTGAGTAGACCTAAACGAGATATAAATCAAGCCTAAGCAATAACTATTCTCCGGCAGCGGCGCCAAAAACTTGATACGCGTACAACGCGCGTTCGGGGTCAAAGGAACTTCCTTTTCGTTGAGCAAGTTTTTCAACACCCTAGGAAGTGAACCTAATCGTTGTAGTGTAGTATTAGGGTAAGCCACGGGTATTGATATCGTTCTCTAGGGGAATAGTGTTGTTAGGCTGAAGTGTATGTCGATTTAAGTCTAAAGGTGAGGGATCATTATTTTTGTATTTTTATATTTTATGAATTAAAATATCTCGGTTTTGAAGGGGAGTATGGAATTAGTTGCTAGTCAACTATCCCAAAAGATACTAACTAAATTATGGGTCTACCAAGAACGTGAAGCATATCTACTTATGATGCATTACTCCTTGCTAGCTATCCAATTCTACCTACTGATTGTCATGTCCTTATTCCTAACTCTTTGAGACTACCGTAAGGTTATTGCCTACGAAATCTCTAGGATTCATAAACTAACTCTAAGGTTATCTTTGGATGTTTAGCCTACAATAACTCTAGGTGATTATAAACTAATGTTCACAAAGATTACTCGAGCATTAAAAACACAACGAATGACCTATCGCAATACTAGGTCAATCACAATTAAGATAAGAGACAGTAGAATTCAAGAATTATAAACTAAACCAATTAGACTCATTGAAATTGTCACACCCCTAATGATGAAGATAGACACAAGCATAACTAAGAAATCAATAAGATCTAATTAATTATATACAAGTTTCATACAATCATAAGCAAACACTAGGTGAATTAACCAAGCATAATTAATGAAGAGCAAGCAACAATTATGATAATCGAAGACATACCATAGGATTGGATTAACAAACAAACCATTACACGATGTTTATAGAGTGTTTGAAACCCTTTAAGTTTCTGGAAAAACACCTACCTAAACCCTAGAATCGGACTTAGGGTTTGGGGCTTACAAAAAGTGAAGTTATAATGTTATATTTATAGGCAGATTTCCTGTCGGCAAAGGGTGACGGCGTCACATCTATAGAGTGACGACGACATGACGACTATTTCACCAAACTGTAGATTTTCTCGTGCCGGTTGCGTGGGCTTTTGAATTACCTAAATCCGAGTTCGTGTGCAAAAGTTATGGCCAAAACAGTATCAGCTACTTCGCGCGCATGTTGCAACTTGTGATGGCGTCACCTTACGGTTGTGACGCCGTCGACTTCATCTTCTGACGCCGTCGGGATCCAAATCTAGGCTATCTGAGTTGTGACACCCTACTCTTTAAAACCTGATGCCGTCAAGTGCATAATAGCAATTTGCTCTCTGAGTCGTCAGAAAGTGTGTTGCGACGGCGTCGCTATTAAGCTGTGAAGCCGTCCCCTTCAGTTCCAGCAGCTTGAGTGTCTCGATTCTTGAATTTGGCCATTTTCTTCGTATATTCGCGCCTTTTCGTCCGAATAAGTGTCATTCCAGCAATTTTCCTTTGAGAGACCTAAAAAGTGAGAAGGAACGAAATTAAGTAGTAACGGATACAAAAGTGATCAATTAAGGGTTTAAATGACCCCTCAAAAGTATACCTTTTAAGTCCTTATCAGTTTTGCACCAACCGGATGGTGTCGGATCGAAGGGCCGTAGTTTGGGCTTGGTCGGGAAGCTCAATGGTGTTCCTATAGCCTAGGTGGCTTGGTCTTGAGTATTCACCAAGAGTACGGCCTCTTGGTGGGTCATTTGGTGGTAGGTTGATGAGTGGGGGTTGATTATCACCTTCCATGATGAAAAGTAATAGGATTACTAACAAAGGTCACGAAGAAGGGGGATAGACTACGAGGAAGCTAAAATTGAGAAAAAATCTTACTTGATAGGAATCAAGGAAGGGAACCTAAACGAGGTGGAAATCTAACTAGGTATTCTATTCCCCGGCAGTGGCGCCAAAAACTTGATACGCGTACAATGCGCGTTCGGGGTCAAAGGAAACTTCATTTTCTTCGAGCAAGTTTTTCAACCACCTCGGCTGTGAACCTAATCGTTGTAGTGTAGTATTAGGGTAAGCCTCAAGATTGATATCGTTCTCTAGGGGAATAGGAATGCTAGTGAGAAGTTACTACGCTAAGGTTGGGGTTAAGGAAGATTATTTTTTTTATCTTTTTATATTTTTTAGAAAATTGAAAGGTACGAATCTCGGGGTATTGGATTTGGGGGTTGGTATTTCTGCCGATTACTCTACTATTCTAATTATCTAATTAACTAAGCTAAGGGGTAGTCTATGTCTAATTTATGTATGCTCGTATAATGATTAAAAATGTGTTTACCTAGACACTATTACTCCCTAGTTATCTCCTATTGATAATTGAATCAATGAAGTAAATTACTTATCTTGTGGTAAAATAGGGTATGAAAACCCTAAGATACTGCCCAAGACAGCCAAAAATCGTTATTAGGTTTTACTCCACAATACTACTTCCCTAAAAGTCTGAAAATTCGAATTCTATATATAAAGTTACAACTTGCGACGGCGTCACTCTTTAAATGTGACGCCCTCAGATCACGCCATTAGGGTTTCGTCTTGACCACGTCAACCTTGTGACGGCGTCACCTTACGGTTGTGACGCCGTCGGCTTCATCTTCTGACGCCGTCGGGATCTGAATCTAGGCCGTCTGAGTTGTGAGGCCCTACTCTTTAAAACCTGACGCTGTCGGGTACAAAATAGCAATTTCGCTACTGAGCTCACAAATTTGGAGCACGTTGCGACGGCGTCGCCCTTTAGTTGTGATGTCGTCACCTTCAATTCCAACAGCTTGAGTGTCTTGATCTTGACTTGGCCATTTTATTCATATATTCACGCCTTTTCGTCTGAATAAGTGTCATTCCAGCAATTTGCCTTCAAGAGACCTAAAAAGTGAAAAGGAACGAAATTAAGCAGTAGCGGATATAAAAGTGGTCGATTAAGGGCTTAAATGACCCCTCAAAAGTGTACCTTTTAAATCCTTATCGTATACTATCTCCTCATTCATACGATTTCACATAACATCGAATCTAAAAGTTTTTGAAACTAACTTAAAATCGGCAAAACTAGTCTACCCCCCCCCCCCTTCTAGTTTTCCACAATTGGCATTAAGAGCTAAGTTTATAAAAGTTTTAAAGTAAACCGTATTTTAAAAACTTTTCGATCACTATGGGTTTTGAAAATTACAAGGAAGGGCAATCCATGCAACGACCTCCACTACTTGAAACTAATGGTTTTATATATTGGAAAAATAGATTCGAAACGTATATGAAGTCTAAAGATATTGATCTTTGGTACATCATTGTTGAAGGCGATTTTGAAGCCACTGTAAAAGATGAAAATTGAAATTTAGTTAACATACCTCATGATAAATTCACCGATGATATTAAGAAAAAGCTTCCCAAAAATAGTGAAGCTAAAATGGTTTTATATAATGCGTTACCCAAAAAGGAATTCGAAAGAATCTCCATGCTTAAAACCTCTAAAGAAATTTGGAATTCTTTAGTTGTAACTCATCAAGGTAATCAACAAGTGAAAAACAATAAAATAGATTTATTTGTTCAACAATATGAACAATTTTCAATATCGGATGAGGAAACTATAGATCATTATTTTGCTAACTTTAATACTATAATTACATCTTTACAAGCACTTGATGAATCTTTCTCTAGTCGTAATCATGTTAGGAAATATCTAAGGGCACTTCCATCCAAGTGGAGATCTAAGGTGACGGCAATCGAAGAATCAAAAGACTTGACAATCCTCACCCTTGATGAACTCATAGGCAATTTAAAGGTCTATGAGCTTGTCCTTGCTAAAGATTCCGAAGCCTCAAAAGTGAAAGAGAAGCACAAATCTCTTGCCCTTAAAGCCAAAAAGGTCTCAAGCGATGAAGAGAACTCCTCTTCGGATAGTGATGACGAGGAGTATGCCATGGCGGTAAGGGACTTCAAAAAGTTCTTTAGAAGAAAGGGAAGATACGTCAAACAACCATATGACGACAAGAAAGGATTCCGGAAAAACAAAGAGGACGAGATATCGCGCTTGCTTTAAATGTGGGGACCCAAACCACTTTATTAGTAAGTGTCCCAAACGTCATGATAAAAAAGCATTCGTGAGCGATTCGTGGGGAATGAGCGAGGAGGAGGACGAAGAAATTTGTGTCATGGCAAATGACGAGGTATGTCACGAATACTATAGTAGCTCATCATTAGATGATGACTCATTGCATAATGAATATGAAAAACATTGCAAAATTAGTTTAAAAGTAATCAACAAAAACAAGTTTTTGAAAAACCAAAACCAACGTTTAGAAAAGGAAGTCATAGAGTTAAAGGCAAAATTAAAACGTCTAGAAAAGGGGAAGATAGCAAGTGGCGAATGTGAACTTTGCCTTCAACTTCAAACACTAGTTGATCATCTAGACTCTAAGATTGCTAAAATGAACACTAATACCCTAGATATGATATTGGATAGTGTTAAAACAGGAAACAACCAAAAAGGTTTAGGTTTTCAGCAACTTGATGCGTCAACTAGTGAAAACAAAGAAACACAATTCGTAAAAGCAATAGAAAAACAAACCACTGTAGTCACGGATCCCATGGATCCCACAAAAAGGGAACCGGCTAGTGTACAGCCAGGGATCCGTGGGTCTGCTGAAGCAAACAGTGGTAATAATATAGCTTCCTCATCTAGAACTGATTTTATTATTGTTAATAAGAAGAAACCAACCTATGTTACCATTAGACAACCACCTCCAAGACATAATCAAAGTTTTACAAGAAACAAAGGTCCATCATTTTCAAAACCGAACACATCTAGGAGACCTAATAATGTTTATCCGAGAAGTAAACATCAAATGGGATGGAATCCAAATATGCAAAATGGCTTTCAATTTCAAAACTTTGCACCATGGAACGCATACTCACCTTATCCATATATGTCTAACATGAATGGAATGTTTAACACTAATGGACCCATGAACAAATGGGGACCAAAATTTTGAGTTAATTTTCTTTTTTAGGTGTGCTTAAAGGTCGACCTAGATCCGGATGAGTGGATCAAGGATAGCGGGTGCACGAGGCACATGACCGGCAATAAAGATTTATTCTCCACATATGAATCCTTCAATGGAGGAAATGTGGTATTTGGAAATAGCAAAATCAAAATCATCGGTAAAGGTACGATTTCTAACAAATCTCTAACCATTAACGATGTGTGTCACGTAGAAAACCTAAACTTTAACCTCTTAAGTATAGGACAAATATGTGATAAAAAGTGCAACGTACTTTTTAACGAAACCGATAGTAAGATATTAAAAAACGGTATCACTATAGGTAGAGGAATTAGGAAACATGGAGTCTATGTCATTAAAATTGGTAATGAACCTAAAGACAAACTTTGTCTTACTTCTATGGATGATACTTCGACCTTATGGCATCGAAGATTGGGTCATGCCAATATGCGACTTCTTCAATCGCTATCATCCAAAGATCTAGTAAGAGATCTACCAAAATTAAAATATGGACATCACTTTTGTGATGCTTGTAACGTAGGAAAACAAGTTCATGCTAGTCAAAAAGCTAAAAACATGGTATCTACAACTAAGTATCTAGAGTTACTACACATGGATTTATTTGGTTCATCCACTATCCAAAGTTATGGAGGCAACTACTACACTTTGGTTATAGTGGATGATTACTCTAGGTACACATGGACTAAATTTTTAAAGAACAAAACTGAAACGTTCAATTACTTTGAAATATTAAGTAAGAAAATCCAAAGACAATTAGGAAGTCCTATAGTGTCTATTAGAACGGATCATGGTAGGGAATTCGATAATGAAGTGCAATTTGGAGCCTTTTGTGATGCTAATGGTATTACTCACAACTTCTCGGCTCCTCGCACTCCACAATCGAATGGGGTAGTTGAAAGAAAGAATAGAACCCTACAAAAAATGAGTCGCACCATGCTAAATGAGCAATCCATACCTCAAAATGTTTGGTGCAATGCCGTTGATACACCAACGTACATACTTAATCGAGTCTTATTTAGACCATTTTTAGGTAAAACTCCATACGAGTTACTTCGAGGCAAAAATCCTACGTTAGATCACTTTAGAGTCTTTGGTAGCAAATGTTTTCTACTTAACACTAAAGATTACCTTACAAAATTTGATCCTAAATCAACCGAATGTATCTTTTTAGGTTACTCTCCGAATAGCAAAGCTTACGTCATATTAAATAAAGAAAAAATGAAGGTTGAAGAGTCAT
The DNA here is from genome assembly GCA_019973895.1 of Chrysanthemum seticuspe. Lineage (NCBI taxonomy): Eukaryota > Viridiplantae > Streptophyta > Magnoliopsida > Asterales > Asteraceae > Chrysanthemum > Chrysanthemum seticuspe. The sequence goes on from BPTQ01000009.1 coordinate 101,054,108, forward strand.
TAAACGTAAAATTTGATGAGAGTCCACCCAAACCTACTCTACCTCTTGTCGATGACGAGATTGTCGAAAGTGAAGCTATTGTAATAAAGAAAAAGACAAACAAAGAAGAAGAACCCTTAAATGATGAAATCATAAATATTAAAGAGTCCAAAGATCACCCCGTAGATAAGGTCATAGGAAAGTTAAACGAAAGAACATTAAGGTCTCAAGTCCAAAACCAAAGTAGCCTATTTTGTTTTGTCTCAACCATAGAACCTAAGAATACACAAGAAGCCATAAAAGATGAAAGTTGGGTAATGGCTATACAAGAAGAGTTAAATCAATTTGTTTCTAACGATGTTTGGACACTCGTCCCTCCACCTAGTAATCAAACCATAACAGGAACCAAATGGGTATATAAAAACAAGTTAGATGCAAACGGTGTAGTGTCTAGAAACAAAGATAGACTCGTTGCCCAAGGGTATAATCAACAAGAAGGAATAGACTTTGATGAGACCTATGCCCCCGTGGCTAGATTAGAGTCTATAAGAATACTTCTTGCTTATGCTTGTGCTAATGATCTTAAGCTTTATCAAATGGATGTCAAAAGTGCTTTTCTAAATGGTTTTATTAATGAAGAAGTATATGTAGCTCAACCTCCGGGCTTCATCGATTTTGAAAAATCTAAACATGTGTATAAGTTAAAGAAAGCTCTTTATGGTCTTAAACAAGCTCCAAAAGCTTGGTATGACAGACTCAAGTCGTTCTTAATAAAAAAAACAACTACACCATGGGGTTAGTTGATAACACACTTTTTAATAAGAAAAGAAAGTCACATATAATCATTATTCAAATATATGTAGATGATATTATATTCGGATCTACTTGTCAAGACATGTGTGATGATTTCTCTAAAATCATGCATGACGAGTTCGAGATGAATATGATGGGAGAACTTAGTTTCTTTCTTGGTCTACAAATCAAACAAGTAGAAGATGGTATATTCTTTAATCAATCTAAATACATAAAGGAGATGTTAAAGAAATTTGGTTTAGAAGAGTCAAAACCCATAACAACACCAATGTCATCCGACACTAAACTCACAAAAGATGAAGACGGCAAATCCGTTGATAACACAAAATACCGTGGCATGATTGGTAGTCTTCTCTACCTCACGGCTAGTCGGCCGGATATCATGTTTAGTGTTTGTCTATGTGCTAGGTTTCAAGAAGATCCTAAAACATCACATCTAGAAGCCGTCAAAAGAATATTTAGATACATTAAGGGTAAGACTCAATTAGGACTGTGGTATCCTAAGGGAACGGAGGTAGAAACAATTTTATATGCAGATTTTGACCATGCAGGTGATTATGTTGACCAAAAAAGTACAAGTGGGGTATGTACTTTTATAGGGTGTTGTTTAACATCTTGGTTCTCAAAGAAGCAAAGGGCATTGGCCATATCAACAACCGAAGCAGAATATGTCTCCGCCGGCAAAGCATGCCAACAAGCACTATGGATGAAACAAGCGTTAGTTGACTACGACATTCACGTAAGTGACATAGCCATTCTATGTGACAACAAAGGAGACATCAACTTAAGCAAGAATCCGGTATTGCACTCTCGAACCAAGCATATAGAGATTCGTCATCACTTCTTAAGAGACAATGTTCAAAAGGGAACATCTCTATTGAGAAGGTAGCGTCTGAAGACAACATAGCCGACGTCCTCACCAAACTGTTGAAGCGGGAACAATTCAACCTACTTCGTCTTGGTCATGGTCTCATGGAACAATCGTCGTAATTAGCTTTTAAACTCTACAAGGTATGTAAACACTAGCCTTCTTCTTGCCGAGTCTAGGATCTCTATTTCATACACAACTTACAAGCAATACGGGAATTTTCAAAACCCAAGATAAGTTTTTACTTATAACTCGTACTATCATAGTTTTCTCTTATTTTTCAAGACAAGTACCTTTTGCAAACACGTAATTGCATACCTATTTTTCTCAAGGATAAACGTTTTATTCACAAAAAGAAATCTCTTTTCAAAATGTTTTCTAAAAGGATACCTCTTCCCGTATCACTTTCATAAAAGGCATTTCTCACGTCAAGGACAAACTGCTGTTTCATTATTAATACAAAGTAAAAACACGTTTTCATTGCATCTCATGTCTTTTGAATGCTAAATAGGACACATAACTAATATGTGTTTTCGGGTACATTCATTTAAGCAACAATGAATTAGGAGCACTCTGGTTATCTCACATAATAATATGCTTTTCACTTCTAGTTTAATTTTCTTTTCTTTTTAGGAGTCGAGATAACCGCAACTCCAAATGGTTTGCATATAGGCACACACTAGGCACAAATGTTTACAAAAGGAAATATTTGAGCTGCCTGAGTCACCAGTACCACAGATCCCAGGGTGCTGGACGGTTCCCTCAAGGGAAGGATCCGTGGGATCCGTGAGACAGAAGCTAAAATTATATTCTATTTTTCTCACTTTGGATGAAAACTTCTATATTTTCACCATTTTTTTTTTGGAGTATGATACTTAATGCTTGTGTTCTCATGATCACATACCTTAAATTCATATCTAATCATTAGATTTTAATCCACATTTTGGGTCAAGCATTCATTACAATACATTATTTTTCTATAAATAGGATTCCCAAAATGCTTGCATACTCATCACTCTCAACCTCATAAACAAACATCATCATGTCTTCCAACATAGATGAATCACCTAGTGCAAACAATCCCTTTCAAGAAATCCAAAATTTTGTCCTCCCACCTTCCAAAGTACCACAACCAAAATCTAGAAAATTCGCACGGATTAGCATCCGGCCTTGTTGCTTTACTAAACCATCATCAAATGGTTCATCACCAACCACTCATTCACCACAAAATGCTTCCATTATAGCACCTCCTTCATCTCCAACAAGTACACCAACTTCATCACCCACCAAATCCCCACCTAAGGTCACTCTTTTGGAACTTCTTAAGACTCCAACAAGATCTTAACAAACCAAGCAAAAAGAACTAGTCTTTTTGACACCTCCCACTTCTCCAAACACAATATTCAAAGACCTTGAAACCTCACCACCTTTAGCTCCCATTGTGTTACAAGAACATCTAGGTTCTTTTCCACCACCACTTTCAAACATTCTGGACTTTGATCCGTATTTTCCAACTTTTCCACCACAACTTCCGCATCTCACACATCAAACTAACCCGGAAAACTTCCGCACACATTACCCACATCACTTACATTGTGAACATTGCCAATCCACTATGGATCTTGCAATAGAACTTAGGGAAGAAATGCGAGTCATACTTAACCTCATCCTTGATCGCATCAACATCATTACTCACCAAAACTTCCATCCATAACCTTATGCAAGCATGGAAGGAATCATTTTTATTATTTTTAGTATTCTATTTTTAGTCATTTTTAAGAACAAGTCTTGTTCTTAGTTTTACATGCTTGTATGTGGCATAAATACCCCTAAACTTTATTATTTTATTACAAGGCTTTGTTTACGTACCTTGGCTCCCAATCTTGATTCTCGTCAATTACAAGATTATTTATGCATGTTACTACTAACCTTTTCTTTGTAGGTAGTTTTATTTTCTCACTTGACGCCCCATTCTAGGGGGAGCTACCGTCAAGGGGGAGTTAGAGATTCGTGGACTATTTTTCCACATTTTTATTTCTTTATTAGGGTCACTTTTTGTTTCGACAAAAAGGGGGAGAAGAAGTAAAACTTATGCTTTCAAAACATACATCTAATCTTAAGTTTTACTCATCATAACATTATGTTTTGTCATCAACAAAAAAAGGGGGAGATTGTTAATACAAATAAACCGTAAAAACGTTTATTAATATTTAGCGATTTCTTTGTGTTTTGTTGATAACAAATATAATTTTATCATAAGTAAAACTATAAGGATACATGTTATTTTTGTAAAGCATCTACATATAGTCATTTAATACAAATTGTTGTAATAATTCATTTGTTGTAATAGTTTATTAGGATGGGTAAAGATCACAACCCATGACCCATACTCATGGAGAATATCCATAACCCATGGAGTTAACCCATACCCATTTGACTAGATGCATTGCATCTATTAGATACATTGTATCTACTTATATATCCATGGTTCAAACCATAACCCATGACCCATGACCCATAACCCAAAAACCCATGGGCAAAGAGGAGCGTCTCACGGATCCCTGGAGTTATACTAGACGGATCCCTCAAGCAAGGGATCCATGGGATCCATGCAACAGTGGCAAGAATTTGCCTACAAATAGAGAGCCATTTTTTTCATTTTTACTCACCCCTCTTCTTACAAACTCTCTCATATATTCACTCTTCTAAGAAAAGATCACTTGATCTAGAGAGTTGTTCTTCTTTCTTCTATTGTGATTCTCATATAGGTCCTTCTCTAAGGCGAGATCACGAGCATTCTACAAGTCAACCAAGCAAGGGGTCCTTGATTGATTTGTTCCTCCACAAGATTTTTGTAGCGAAGATCTTGTATTTCATATTTCACATATTTGTTGTGTTATAGTAGCGTTGGTTTGGTCCTCCGTGTTACGGACTTGGTATTTAGCTTTGTACCGGAAAAAGGTGTAAGCAACGTTGTGAAGGCTTCTCCACCAAGTTGAAGGAGTTTGTTGACATAGTGCTTGAACTCTCAAGTAGGTGACTCGGGGGGTGGAGTAGGGCAAGGAAGGTGTCCTTGTAGCCGAACCACTATAAATCGGTTGTGTCATTTCTATCCTTTACTTTACTTACTTTACTTGCATTACTCATAGATCTATACTATCTCCTAATTCATACGATTTCACATAACATCGAATCTAATTTTTTTTTTAAACTAACTTAAAATCGGCAAAACTATTCAACCCCCCTTCTAGTTTTCCACATATATAAGTAATAAAATTTATTTTTTTTATTATTTATCTTGGAACGGGCCTAAGCCCGACTCCCACCCATTTCTTTGGGCCTCGACCCATTTTCTCTTAGCTATTCTTTGGGCTCACTCTTGCACCGGTCCAACGCCAAGCCCAAACCTTTTTCCCTTGATCTTGGGCCTTGCCGATTCTCACCCCAAGCCCAATATCCCACACTTAGTTTTGAATGCAAGTCTTGGCAAAGTAATATTGTTGTTGCTCGTTTCCGGTGGTCAGTCGAAGCAAAACAAGAGCACAACAAAATTCTAATAACACAAGACACAAATTAAAATACATCTCCCCTTGATCCTATGGTTGCGTGTGTCATGAAGAAGAGGAAACAAAGCATGCCCATTAGCCACCCTAATCCCCATTAAAATAATGAGCTAGCTACTATAATACATCTCTAACACCATTGACCTCACTTTGACCCTAATATCCAATAGTCAATGTGTTCCCTTGATTCGACTAAGCAAGAACTCGGGCCCCTTTCCTAGCTGCCAACATCCCACGCTCCACAACCAAACAAGATCATGTATATTTTAATCTCAATACCATGCTCATTATCTCTTTATAAACCTCAAACACTTAGCAAAAATCTTACAAGTTCACTCACAACCAAACTCACAAGTATATCTCACACACTTACTATCAAATTATATCCATAATCGTCCACTGTGGAAGCAACGAGCAAGGGAAACAAAAACGCAAAAAGGTTAGTTGGTTCGTAACTTGGGTTATAAGGAGAACAAGGGTCCTCGTAGTTGTCACGTTCACTCTTCTCTTGTTTCGAAACCACTCACATTGAGTGTAGCAAGTCCTCACTTAACTTGTTTTATTTCGTTTCTCCTATATACGTTCCATATCACACGTAAAAAATATTGTTATGCACCTACAAAGATCGATCATATGAATTACTTGTTGAATTAACGAGGTACTAAAAATATATTGAGCTAAGTTTTACATAAGTATGATCACTAAACTATTTTAGTAGCTAGTATGCATTTTTGTTAAACCTGTTGCCCTTTTGAAACCATGCCGCAACTCATGAACACGCATGACATATAATTTGTTTTTATAAAACTTTGACGATATGTAAGATATATTACAACACTTAAAACAATCCTAAGAAACCCTTAGAAACCCCCCTGCCTCGTTTTCTTTTAAACCAAACGGTTCACGATTGGGCCTTAAGGCCCAACACGCAAAAACCATGGCCCAATGCCCTTTTACCCGGCCCATTAGCTACGAGAATAAGCTATAAGCTAAAAATAAGCTAACGAAATGCTTTTGTAAAAATAAAATGGATTTGTTTGAAAAATGTATTTTAGGACTATAATTGCAAATCGTGTGGTTGTAGGGTCTAAAATGTAAGTTTTTGAAACTTGAAAGATTGTTTTGCACGTAAATTGTATGCATGGGAAAAGTCTAGGGTGCGTTTGGTAAATATTCAAAACTTAATGGGTCTATTTTGTACGTGAATCGCATGCATGGAAAGTCAAAGGACTAGTTTTGTAATTAAACCAAACTAGTGTAAAAATGAAATAAGAGTTTTGGTGTCTAAAATGAAACTTTAGAAACTTGAAGGACCAAACATGAAAAAACCGATTTAGAAACAATTTTATAAAACAGTTTTATACAAGGACTAAAACTGCCATTTCTGGAAACTATAAGTATAAAATATTTTTGGGTAGAAAATGTCATTTTCCAAAGTAGAGGGACTAAACTTGTACTTTTTGAAAGTTAAGGGTAAAAAGTGTAAATTCGGGAAAAAGTTTAGCAAACTTATAAACTTTTCACGACTCCATAAAAATGAATATTTTGACGACTTAAAGTCTATAATGGGTATTTTACGTCGGTATTTCATTTAACATTTATATATATATATATATATATATGTATATATATATATATATATATATATATATATATATATATATATATATATATATATATATATATATATTTATATAATACCGTTAATCGATATCAATGCACTTTGAATATAAATAAACCAAAACACTCGATAACAACATTATTTTCTTAAATCAACAACGGGGAATATTTCACTTATGCGTAAGTGTGAACTTTAGATAAATATCAAACTAAGTCGATGTAACACGAAATTTGAACTTAAAACATTAAGTACACACAACGCTCTATTGAATTGAATAATTCAATGCTCTATTGAATAAGTATATTCAATGCTCTATTATTTTGGTCACGGACCAAAGGTTTACCATATTCTGAGACTTGTCATCTCGTTCTTAGGTTTCGGGTTGAAGCCTCCGCTACATCGAACTTGATCATATTGTGCTTGTTCATTTCCACTAAGGTGAGTTCATAGTCTCGCTTTTACTTTTATTTACAAACCCCGCGAGGGAGATACATGCTCTAAACTAGAACACAAGGTTTTTCATAAATGTTCGCTACTTGATTATTGGAATTGCCTAAGTATTTAGCCGTAAGACCCATGTATCATGAACCATTAGTCACCGCGAATGAACACATATATCGTGAATAGTACTATGGGGAGTAACGACCCCGTCTTGGTTATAAGAAATAATCGGGACGCACCATATTTGAATTGCATTAGGTAATTGGTTGTTACCTCCTTTGGGGCAAACTTTACATACACCAGTAATTCGGTGTATGCAGTTTAGTCTTGGTTGCATGAGCTTAGCGCATAATAATCTGTGATTTTCTTTATGATATATTGTTAGTTTACAATCATCATGTCCATGTTTTTGAGTTCAACTTTACATTAAACCTATGGATTTCACTCAACATTTTTGTTGACCTTTTAAGTATGTTATCTCAGGTAATCAATGAAGATCATGTTCTTGGTACGGAGCGGGCATATCAAGACCTTCATTTGTGGTGTAAAACATAATGTTATCATTTCTTAAAAACTCATGCTCAGTATTTTGGGGAAACATCTGAAACAATTTGGAATATTTTGTTACAACCAATGAGTTTTCAATAAATGATAACTACTTTTCTTAAAACGTCTCTTTTGAGTCATTTTCTATGATTATTGACTGTGATCCCCATCCAAGTAACACCCCGATTAGTCTTCCGCTATCATGATGATCTTTGGGGGTGTTACAGTAATGGTAAAGCTAAGCTCACTCATTCTCCCAAGCCAAAGGTTACCCCTCCACCAAAGAAGGAGCACCCTGCTAAGGACACAACCTGCCATCATTATCATGAGGTGGGTCACTGGAGGAGGATTTTCCTGCCTACCTAGCTGAGTTGATGCAAAAGAAGAGCAAAATCAATGGTGCTGGTACATCAGGTATCTTGGTCATAGAACTATATTCTTTTTCTAGCAAATCTTGGGTGTATGACACTAGTTGTGGTACTCACATTTGTAATACTACTCAGGGGCTTAGGGGAAGCAGGAAACTGAAAGATGGAGCTTTGAACCTGTATGTGGGCAATGGAAACCGTGCAGCTGTTGAAGCTATATGAAGTTTTGATTTAATTCTTCCTAATGGATTATGTATTGTTCTATACAATTTTCATTATGTACCTTCTATTACTAAGGTTATTATTTCAGTTTTTCGTTCGAAAGCCAATGGTTTTATACTTTTTTTTACGGATTATGGTATTTCATTTTCTATGCATAATATATTTTATTTAATGCTATTCTTAAAGATGGTATTTTTTAAATTGGTATGCATGGTCTTATTTCAAATGATAGTTCTATGTATGCTGTTAGTAATAAAAGAGCCAAGCATAACTTGAACTCTACATTCTTGTGACACTGTCGTATTGGACACATCAACAAGAAACATATTGAGAAGCTCCAACTTGATGGGCTCTTGAAATCAACTGAATCTGAGTCTTTTGATAAATGTGTTTCTTATGTGTCTGGGAAGATGGCACAAAAGCCTTTCCCGCATAAAATGGAAAGAGCAAAAGATCTACTTGGACTCATACATACTGACGTATGTGGCGCTTTTAAAAATGTGTCAAGACAAGGATATAGCTACTTCTTGACTTTCACTAATGACTTTAGTCGCTATGGTTATGTTTACTTGATTAAGAATAAACATGAAGTATTTGAAACTTTCAAAGTAAAGTTGAGAATCAACTCAAAAAGACCATAAAGGCTCTACGGTCAAACCATGAAATATATGAGTCAAGAGTTTGTAGATCATCTTAAGAAGTGTGGGATTGTCTCACAACTCTCTACTCCACATACACCACAACATAATGGTATATAAGAGAGAAGAAATCAAACCCTGCTTGACATAGTTAGATCGATGATGAATCAAACAACTCAACCAATGTCCTTTTGGGATTATGCTCTAGAGTATGATGCACACATTCTCAATATGGTTGCAACTACGAAGTTTGAAAAGACACCATATAAATTATGGCATGGGAAAGTCCCTAATCTATCTTATTTAAAGGTATAGGGTTGTGAGGTACTTGTGAAACGTGACATGCCTGCCAAACTTGAACTAAGATCTATTAAGTGTATATTTGTAGGATACCCAAAGGAAATGATGGGTTACTAATTTTACTACCCACCTGCGCACAAAGTTTTTGTTGCTCGAAATGCTGCTTTTGAGAATAGTCTCACCTCACAAGAAGCAAGTGGGAGTAATGTAGAACTTGAGGAAATTCAAGAAGATACACATCCTTCTGAATTACTAGCCGACTTCTTGATATGGCTGAACATGAAATTGTTAAATCAGAAAGTAAAGTTATTACTATTCGCGGGATCTCAAGGAAATATTTTGCACCTGATCGTATGTGTTTACACATTGACTCAGAGGAGCTTGAGTTAGGGGATCATGGTGAACCGCCAACTGTAAAGCTGCATTATCAGATCCTGAATAAGAAAAATGGCTTGAAGCTAGGATTTCGGAAATGAAATCCATGAGAGACATTGAAGTTTGGAAAGAAGTTGACCTCCCTCCTAACGCTAAAACCGTTGGTAGCAAGTGGCTCTTCAAAAAGAAAACTAGCATGGACAGAAAGGTACATACCTATAAAGCTCGTCTTGTGGCCAAAGGTTATACTCAAAACTCCTGTTGCAGACATTAAAGCTATTAGGATTCTTATAACCATAGGAGCGTATTATGACTATGAGATTTGGAAAATGGATGTCAAGACCTCCTTATGGAATGGACGCCTAACCGAAGAGGTGTATATGGTGCAACCTGAGGGGTTTGTTAATCCAAAATATCCCAATTGTGTATGTAAGCTTCAACGATCCATTTATGGATTAAAGAAGGCATCAAGGAGTTGGAATAAAAGGTTTGATAAGGAGATCAAGAAATATGGTTTCACTCAAAACCTTTATGAGCCATGTGTATACTGTTAGATATAAGATTTCACATACACATCAAACCATAACACAAAGTGGCGTATAAATGGAATTCTATAGAGAGAAAGTTAGAGGTTTAGGGAACTTAGTGAGAGAAAGTGAAAGATATTATTATGAGCTCCAACTCTCTACCTTGGAAGGTAGAGAGTATTTATAGTCTTACATAAATCGCCACACATCGGGCTTTGGATCAGGCATACAGTGGGTAAAGACCCGTCCGTCCTCCACGGTGTTACTTAACTAAATGCTACTTAACTTAAACTAACTACGACTACGAGCTTTCTAACGATTACATATACTTGAGGTGACCGACTCTTTAATACCTGGAATTTCTAATTCCTAACAATCTCCCCCTAAGGGAGGTCACCTCAATCATGTACCAAAATTACATTGAATACAAATAGATATTACATTAAAAAAAATTGTTCTTGCATTCTTGATGTAGTCCTTTGTTCCTAAGCTCGTAGTCATTGATTCTTCACATTGCATGTTTGGTTACTTCAAGTGGAGGTCTTTTACTGATCCACGTGATAATAATATTGAACCAGCTTTTGAGATCATCAGCAATCAAAAAATCTCTGAGACATCCATTGTGGTGTTGGTATTATGTGATGTTGTGACATACGGACCGACATGCTCACATTCTGGATCATGATATCTTCTCATCAGATTAGCGGAAGCTTTAGTTGATTCATGATATTGGCAACAGCGTAGCAGAAGCATGGAGTGAAAATATCAGAGTCATTGATGCACTAATCATGATTTCTTTAGAGTTGAATGTGTTAAGTGAGCATGCGGCTATGGATTGACCGCTTCATTCTGATCAGCTGCAAACGTCGGGCGTACCTGCATACAACAGTTAGCAATAAATCGTACGAAAGTGTCTTTGATCACTTTCGTTGAATTGAGGTACACGGCCCACGGTTCCCCGTTGATCAGTACAAGTACTACCTGTGATCAGGTATAATTCCGAAGAATTTCCTTGACAGGTTTTCGCAGATGCTCTAGCTGTTCTCAAACCGGAACGTCTCAAAGAGGACAACACGGAGTGAGTGAACCAGCGAATTTTAAGTCCACTGATTGATGAAAAGAGATTTGAAAAACAATCGTGTATTGCTCAATAGAAATTGTTTTTGCAATACAACGAAGGTTTTATTGAAAATAAATTATCAATCATAAAAACACCTTTTGGTTTGAAAAATGAGTACACGGTCGATGTGCTAAAGAAAAAGGTTGTTAAGCACAAAGACCGGTTTTTCAAAGGTATCCGTCAATCCCTAACCTGAACCAGGATTGATTCAAGAAATTGAATCGCCCCATTGTTTCTGTTCAGTTGTCACATGGTTGATCCATATAATAGATCTCACATGCCACCTACCAGGAGCTTGTTTGATGTTGGCTCCAGAAGGTTTTCCATCTTCATTGTGAATATGTAAACACATCACTCAGATGTTCTGGCAATACCACAAGGATAATGCGTAGGACTCAAGATATAATCTCTCTTTCCACATTGTGTGAAACAGAGAGTCTTCATTGAAAGTGTCCTAATGAGATTTATTGATGATCTCGTGGCTCTAGACTCAATTTGTGCATGTTTGGATCCTGTGCCGGAGACTAGGGAGAGGGTCTCCTTCTTCAATATCAACAATCTCTAAGAGAAAGTCGATAGATAATGTCGATTCCCCGTGAGAATGAAACAAGTCCTTTTAAGAGGAACTTGAGTGGTTTGGAAGGTTGAAGTGCAGTGCGTCACTGGGTCCATGACGTCTTGTCTTCAATACCGATGTTACCATCAGTAGCATATGAATTGAACCCGGTTTCTGCCCTAAGGTTGAATAAATGGAGGGCTATTTGTTTTCACCCTTTTCTCATTCAATTCCTTTTAATTCTTCAACCCCTTCAGTGCTTACCGAGACTTCATAACTAAAACCTTGTTGGGTTTATTCCAGTACTAGCTCAGTCTCAGTCTGCACTCTTCCCCTATCTCACTTTTCTCCTTTTATCATCATACCTAAGGACTTCTATACTAGCTAGTGGATTGTCCCTGGGTAGATCCCTCCGGTTCTGGCGGATCATGGGAACCAATACCTAACCTTATCAGCCTTATATCACCGTACATAAAGTAAAGTTGGTCGATCTATTTGGTATTGTTCATCTGCCATTGGAACCAATTGAAAATCATTTGAAAATCAATCCGGATACTTGTGATATATCATCAAAACATTTTGTACCTGAATTGTTTTTGATATTTTTAGAATAAGTGCTCCCCCTCAACATGTGCATCAAATGTTTGAAATCGTTTTGCACACGGAGGCAAGAGGAAGAAATAACTTCTTTGATTACCATTTTCTAAAAGATATCACCATCACTTCCTTGATCAAATCAAGTAGATAAAGCATTTCCAGGAAGGATGAGGTTTCCATAAATTTGCTCCCCCTCAATATGTGCCTCGAGGTTTGAAAAGAGTTTTGCACATACTAGAGGGAACCTGCACATTGAGATAAATGTTCACGTTTCAAATCATAGGTTTAAGATAAATGCTCCCCCTCAACATGTGCATTGAAAATTTGAAATCGTTTGTCACATGTGGGAAGGACAGCATGTACGTCCTTATAAAACCATTTACCGAATAATCAGTTTAAATCCAATTTAAATCACACATTCTCCCCCGATCACAATTATCAAATCATTTGAGATTTGTGATCTCTTATAGATTTAAATTGATTTTGAAAGCTTTTAAGGAGAATTGTGACTTTGTTATGAAAGCGTTTTAACTGATACGGATTGGATTTTAAGACTTTAAACTCCATAGATAAAACATGCATGTGCATCTTTTGAAAACAATTTAATGCCAAATAACTTTTTAATTTAATTGAAATCATTCTCCCTCTCAATCAATGACATAGGTTGTTGATTGAGAGATAGAGATTTTGACAAATAAGTCCTGATGATTATCAAAATAGAGACCGAGTTATTTTTCAAAGCATTTAGTTTTCGGCAGAAAAATGTTTATAGACTCAGAGCATGGAATTTGAAAACATGGTAACATGGCTCTGTTCTTTCTTTTAAAACCGGGTTATTGCCTGAAAAAGACAATAAACCAAATTTTATTTTATTTTTTTTTCCCAAATTTTTTTTTTTTTTTTTTTTTTTTTTTTTTTTTTTTTAAGAATTCGAACAACATCTAAAGTCCCGTGTCATTCTTTGAATGACATCACAAAGACCGTAGATATTATAGAACCGAGAAAAACATGACAAATTGACAATATTTTTTGAAGATTTTTCGAATTTTTCAGATTTTTATGGATTTTGAAAGTTTTATAGTTTTGTATTTTGTTTTTCGAATAAATATTTACAAGAGATAGATGAAGGAAACCTTTTACTCCTCGTCTTCCTCCTGAAGACGTTTGAGTGTTTCTGGTTGAAGGCTTTTCAAGCCAAGTCGTGGAAGAATAAACTCAAAACGTTCTCTTGGAAGAGCTTTGGTGAAGATGTCTGCTAACTGGTATTCAGACCTCACAAAATAGAGTTCCACCACACCTTTTTCCACTTGTTCCCTGATGAAATGATGTCGAATGTCGATATGCTTTGCTCTTGAGTGTTGAACGTTGTTGCATGAGAGAGCAATAGCACTTTTATTATCACAGTACAGAGGGATTTTGTTGAATTCAAAGCCATAGTCAGATAATTGAGATCTCATCCATAAGATTTGAGCACAACAGGATGACATGGCTATGTATTCCGCCTCTGTAGAGGAAATAGAAGTACTCATTTGCTTCTTTGAAGACCAGCTCACAAGCTTATCACCCAAAAACTGAGCACCTCCAGACGTACTTCGACGTGTGTCTTGACAACCTGCATGATCAGCATCTGCATAGGCCGTTAGTGACATACCGGTGTCCTTCGGGTACCAAAGACCCATATTGATGGTTCCTTGGAGATACCGAAAGACCCGTTTAACTGCTTCAAGGTGCTTTTTAGTAGGCTTAGCCTGGTATCTAGCACACATGCAAACAGCGAACAAGATGTCTGGTCTACTAGCTGTGAGGTACATCAGGGATCCAATCATACTGTGATATTTCGTTTGGTCAATCATGATCCCTGAGTGGTCCTCATCTAGTTTGGTTCGGTCAATCATGGGGGTGTCAACAGGGTCAATTGAATCAAATCCAAATTTCTTTAAAATCTCTGTTGCATATTTAGATTGATTTATGAAAATGCCTCCGGGACTTTGTGAAATTTGCAATCCCAAGAAAAATGACATTTGTCCCATCATTGACATTTGAAACTTTGAACTCATTTCATTTGAAAAACGATCACATTCCATTGGGTCTGTCGAGGCAAAAATAATATCATCAACATAAATTTGAACATGAGTTAAATGTTTGCCTGACTTCCTGGTGAATAATGTAGGATCAACTGCTCCTTTGCTAAATCCGGTAGATAGAAGAAACTTTGACAGTGTATCATACCATGCCCTTGGAGCTTGCTTTAAACCGTAAAGAGCCTTCTTCAGACGATAAACGTGAGTAGGATGCTTTTGATTCACAAATCCTTCAGGTTGGCTGACGTAGACGACTTCTTTAAGATCTCCGTTCAGAAATGCCGTTTTCACATCCATCTGATAGACTACCATGTTCTTACTAGCAGCATTAGCCAGAAAGATTCTGATTGCCTCGATTCGAGCAACAGGAGAAAAAGATTCTTCAAAATCAATACCCTCCTCTTGACGGTATCCTTTAGCAACTAATCGAGCCTTGTTCTTCAACACATCACCATGCTCATCAAGTTTCACTTTGAAGATCCATTTAAGAGCTATAATCATAGCACAGTCTGGAGCAGGTACTAACTCCCATACATCAAGTCGATCAAACTCATGAATTTCATCTTGCATGGCATTGAACCAGCTATCTTCATTCATGGCGGTTTTAACATCTTTTGGTTCGATCTTAGATAGTACGGAGTTGAAGAAGCACCATAAGGCATCGGTTGCAAGTTGTTTCCGGGTTGATACAGGACGAGAGGGATTACCAATGATGTTGTCTAATGGATGATCGTGAGTCCATTTTCTGAGGTGTTCGTGTGGCAGTTGTTGAGGGACTGAAGTAGCTGAGTCGATGTCTCCTGAAGAAGATGGTTCTGATGATGATTCAGGAGCAAATATGTTTTCAAATGGAGCATCTTCAGGAGTAGCAAAGGGATTAACTTCATCATTGATGCCAGAAACATTTCCATGATGTACATTTGAAGGATGATGATTTGTTGATGAGACTGAAGGATCAGCAGCAGGTGCTTCTTGACTTAAAGATATTGAGACTGAAGGATTGACTTCATTCACAGGAATATGAGCATCCTCTGTTGTAGGGATCAACACCTCATTAGTAATTGAATCATACAGTTCATCAAACATAGGATCAAACAATTTCTTTAAATCATCTTCAAATGGAGGTACATATGGAGTTTCTTGAGAAGAGTTTGGAACAAGAGATGAACCAATGGGACTGTTTTGAAGTGCGGGTCCTGAGCTTGAGTGTCCAGGAGCCATTTGACCGGTCAGCTCATCAAACGTAACGTGAATGGTTTCCATGATATTTCGGGTTCTTTTGTTGTAGATTCGGTATCCCTTTTTGTTTGGTGCATATCCTACAAATACTCCAATGTCAGCTTTAGCCCTAAGTTTCCCTAAGTCTTGACCCTCATTAGTTGGATAACACAATGCACCAAACACACGAAGGAAAGAGAGATTAGGTTTTCTGTTGTGGACAAGTTCATATGAAGTTTTTCCATGTACAGTGTGAATCAGGGAACGATTTTGTGTGTAGCATGCAGTGGCAATTGCTTCAGCCCAGAGAAACATTGGAACCTTTGAGTAAATTAGCATTGTTCTAGCAGCTTCAACAAGAATTCGATTTCGTCTTTCAACTACACCGTTCTGTTGAGGAGTTCGTGGTACACTTCTTTGATGGCTGATTCCAACGCTTTCATAGAATTCACTAAGTTGTTTGTTGACAAACTCAGTTCCATTGTCTGTTCTGATAATTCTGACGGTTTTGTTAAGTCGAACCTGCAGCTGTTTGATGAGTTTGATGATGATATCGGGAGTTTCATCCTTTGTCCTTAAGAACTTGACCCAGGTGAATCTAGAGTAATCATCAACCACAACTAACACATATTTCTTCCCAAAGATATTCTTCACCCTCATTGGTCCACATAAATCCATATGAATCATATGAAGAACTTCTGTGACAGAGTTAGTAGGTTTGGGTTTGTGGGCAAACTTTTTGCTTTTACCCAATTGGCATGCTGAACAAAGATGATCCTTTTCATACTTTAGTCTAGGTAAACCTACAACTAAGTCCTTTCTGGAAAGATCGTTGATGGTGCCGAAGTTCAAGTGATTGAGACGACGATGCCATAACCATGACTTTGTTTTTGAAGCCTTTGATAACAAGCAGATTGGAGAAGCCCTCATCATGTCATCGATAGAGATGGTGTAGAGATTTGAGCCACGAGTTCCTTTTAACAGTTCCTTACCATTAAGATCTCTAACAAAGCAGGTATGTTTTCTGAAGGCTACTTCTAGATCAGAATCACAGAATTGACCAACAGAGAACAGATTATGACCCAAACCTTCCACATAGTAAACTCTAGAGATGACACTATCACCAACAACATAATCTCCATAACCCATAATAGCACCGAAATGATCATTACCAAATCTAACAGTCCCGATGAATTTGCTCACGAAGTTCATGAGCCGTGACCGGTCTCCAGTCATATGCTTGGAACAGCCTGAGTCCAGGTACCACAGAACGATTTGAACGATCTGCAGTTGAACACAGACAAGAATGGATAACTGGATAATTGGGATCCCCATGCAAGAATGGGTTCCATTTGGTTAGTAACAATGTTTGGAACACCCACATCAGAAATAGAAGCATTCATATCAGAAAGTGAGGCAATGGAATCATTGTGAATAGATGCAGTACTAGTGTCAGTATTAGCCCTGTTCACAGTGTGATCACTTCTTAAGGGAATAGTTCTACCAGTAGGCATCCATTTTCTAGTGGGCATTATCTGATTAGTCTTAAGACCAACAGGTATCCAATAAAAGCCTATTTTACTGAATGTTCTTCCTGTAGGTTTCCACTGTTTTCTAACTTTCTTTCGTTTTTGCCTTTTAGCCTTCTTAGCATGAATTTTTGCATTAACAATATTAACTGGACAATTAACATCATTAGGCAGAACATTAACACCACATTCATGATTATAAACAGAATTCAAGCAGACATCAGTACAAGGTTTGCAAATAGTATCGGAATTCGAATTAATTACAGTACGCCTATGGCTAATACTAGAATCAACACGATTCGTTTTATTCAATTCAAGCTTAAAGTTCCTAGATTGTTCTTCTACTCTCTTCCAGTGCACATTCTTAGCTTGGGAGGTCCTATCATTCCTTGTATTGTCTTGAGACTTTGACCTGCTCCGTTTAATGTCACTGATTACTCCTGTAGAGGGAATGGGAACATTAGTTGGTTTAACTACTCTTTGCATCACCTGTTTAGATGTACTGGGGTCTGAACTACATGCAGGTGCACTAAGGTTCACTTTCTTAAAACTAGAGGTACTGAGATTTGTACTCCTAGAAGGCACACTTGAGTTCTCTTTCTTAGCATTGACAGATCTGGAATCTGAACTACTTAAAGGCACACTACGGTTCACATTCAAAACATTGGGAATCGAATGTATATCATACTTGGCATTAGGCATCGAGCATGGAATCAAAGGATTAACTCTCTCACCTAATGACTTTGGGCATATTGTGATCAAGCATTCTAAGATTTCTTGAGATCGTTTGGCATATAAGCATGCATGTCTAATTGCATTATCATGAGGTTTCTCTAGCTTATCCTCTTCAACAATCTCATGCAGACATTCTAGGCAATCCTTAAGGGATGAGAAGTATGTTTGAATAGCAAGTTTGTTGTTCCTTAGATGAGGAGCTACATATGTCACAGATAAAGCATATTTATTACAAGAGTGAACCTTTGATACAACATTCTCCCCATTGGTCATTGGCATTTTCCCTTTTTCCTGACTCTTCAGATTCTCAATTTCCTTTTGCAATGAAGCTATTTGTTCGTTATTTTTGTTACGAGTGACTTTAATTGATTCAAATAACTCATTGAAATGACGTTTAACCTTTTCATTTTCTTCTAGAAAACTTTCGTTTTCCTTTTGTAAAGCATTTACTAGGTTTTGAAGATGAAACGTTTGAGAATTCTGAGAATCTAAAGGAGGAGGCATTTGGGAGCCTGTCATAATGTTCGTTTGACCCTTTAATTGAGAGATTTGGGCTTTCAACTTTCTGATCGTGTTGCACTGAGCTTGAATCTGTTCATCACGTTTGTTAATTTGAAAAACTGCATCAAACTCTGGAGCATCTGAAGATGTCTTGATATTTGAAGTTTTGACATTTTCTTTGAGATGTTGATATTTGAGTTGTAAATTAAAATGCTCAACTTCTAGTTTAGAAAAATGTTTAACCAAATTGTCGTGATCATCCAGTTCAATTTTCTCGTTTAGTTTAGAATTAGTTTTTTCAAGCTCAATGACACGATCATGGGAGACTTTCAGGGCCACAGATAGTTCATGAAATTTGGAAGCATTAATAGAGCAATTTGAAGCAGTGGAAAAAATATCTTGAGCAACACATTCAGTAATAAGAGTCTCATTTAAGGTATGCAAGTTCTTCCTATCAATCTCATTATATTTTAGTGCACGCTCATAATCACTAACTTCAACTACCATTGCATCAAATTCCTTTTCCATTCCCTTGATATCAGTTTCTATCCCCTTTTTAAGACTCTCAAAGTGATCTTTCAGAAGTTTAAAGAAAGGCATGACCTCAGTTAAATAACATTCTTTCATTTGCTCAAAACCCCTTTCTCCTTCCGTTATACCAGTGGGTGTGATCCTTTTCTTGCAAGTTTTCTCAAAATCAACAAATAGTTGAAATATAACATATTGGCTAATTAAGGTCTTGCTTTTAGTGGCAATTGTTCTAGGAACAAGATGCATTGGTGTATTAGGAGGATACACAGTCGCTCTAGGCATTCTCCATAGGGGAGGATTTGTTTCAACAATATTTTCAGCTTTCTGCTTATCTAAATCCTTTTTCCAGAAAACTTGTTCGGGAGTCAACAATGTCTGAGGCTTAAACATGTTCAAGGAAATCCAGTTTTCCTTTTTGTAGTCATGGGGAGTGATAATTATTTTTTTCTCTTTGCATTTAGGATCATCTAATTTTTTGTTCATCCTTTCCCTAGTGACTTCATCTGATTTCTTATCTTCCTCAGTGCACTCAACGCAACTAGGTTTCTGTCTAGGTTTAAGAATCTCATTGCCATCATAGATCACACTTTGAGCTGTTTTTGCTATCTTTCCGTACTCAGGGTTGGGTTTATCAATAATGGGAACACTATGCTTATCGCTTAGAACTCTATGTTTAGTGACCATGTGAGCAGTCTGAATGGTGTTTCCTTGTATGTACAACTTGTTTTCAAGCTTGTTTTTCAAAGTTTTCAGATTAGAAAAGTCTCTCAAGAGTTTTGATTCCTTTGCATTAAATTCTTGCTTAAGCATTTTCACATTTTCTTGAAGTTCTTGTTTTTGCTTAGCTGTTTTAGAAAGTTTTTCTTGCAAGGAATTTAATTCTTGTTTCAATACTTCTTCTCTAAAATTACTTTTTCTAATGACTGTACGTACTTGGTCATCCATTTCCTGCTCACGAGTGGTCAACTCAAATTTTGCACGTTGTTCATAAATAGCAACACGTTCTTTATAGGCATTTAGTTCAGAAATTACATAATCATCAGGGGCACATGCAGTGTATTCATCAAGAACATAGTCATTGTTGACTGCAGAAGATGCATTACTTGGTACACCTTCACTTTCACTTTGTTTCACGTATTGATCATATGGGATAATGTCGATATTACCCATATTTTCAATATTTGATTCAATAGTTTCAGTTGACTGTACTTTGTCATGCATCTGTTGCACATCAGCATTATCGTATAGTTTTAATACCTCTGAGATTAGTTTGTCATGGGATGGGCCAGCTTGTGGCGAAGAAGAGACCTTGGGAGAAACCATTGGATAGATGCTAGCCATAAAAATTGTGTGTGCCGTAGGTCCATCATCCACATCAGAGTCGTATGCATCACAATCAGCGACTTGAAAGGCATTCTGATGATTGTGACCTATCTCCTGAATAGGCTGCTCATCCACATCTGCATCATAGGTCTTGGCATTGCCCTCAGCTAGAAACAGCAATTCCTCTTCATCCAAAGCAGCACCATTGTCCTGAGCTTGTACCAGCAGCATCTTATCTCTGAAGTAATCAGCATTCTGTGGACGCTTTGGAGATGTGCAGTTCCTTGCAATGTGTCCCTCACCACCACAGTTATAACATTTGATTGGCTTAGCTTGACCTTGGTTACCATTCCTTCCTCGATTTTGGTTGCCAACATAGCCTCTACCAGCTCCACCTCTTCCCTGATCATACTGTCTTTCCTGAACTGGTTGCACCACGATCCTTCCATCTTTAACAGTAGCTTGATTGTGTGGGTTAGATGCTGTTCTGAGGTTGTTGTTGGTTTGTGGGAGAGAATTCATGTTTTGGCTAATCAGAAGAGCTAGTTGATTAATGAAGTTTCCCACGTGTGCATCAGCATCAGCTTGTTTGAACATAGGATCAGGAATGAGTTTGTGATTACCATTACCCAAGGGTATGACTTGTGAAGCTTTGGTTGTGATTCCGATGTTTGAGTAGAAGGCAGTTGAATCATTAGACGAGCTTGTCTCTCCCTGGTTGGTTTTGAACTGATTGAGAATCAATTTTTCAAACATAGCATGTCTCTCATTCTGAAGGAGGAAGGCATAGAGTTGTTCATAGTTTGTATTCTTCAATCCTTTAGTGAGCTTCATAGCGGTGACAAACTTGTGCCATTCGGGATTCATGTTGTTCACAAATTTTGAGTTCAGCTGAATGTTAGGCATAGTCATTCTGATGTTCCTCATGTCATTCACTAACTTATGAAATCTCACATAGTACTCATAGACATTCTCATCTGGTTTCATCTTGAAGTGTTCAAATTCGTCATAGAGTTGGGATTCTCTGTCTTCCATAGTTAATTATGAACCTGAGAGAAGCATCTTAACATTATCCCAAACTGCCTTTGCATCGGTGTTGTGATTGATCAGCTTGTAGATGTCTTTAGGAAGACCTTGAAGAACAATGTTTGAAGCCCTGATATCTGCATCGAATCTCTTTTTCTCCTTATCATCAAGCTCATCATACATTTTAGGTCTGTCCATTCCGTAAACAGGAGTACCATCTTCATTAGTGTCAAGTATGTCTCTAGTCGTCTCAACTCGATATGGTCCTTCATCAATGGATTTGAGAATGTTGACACCATTTTCCTTTCCAAGGCAGTACAATCTGATTCGTTGAGCCCAAGAATCGTAGTCAGTTCTGTCAAGCATGGGTGGACGAGTATCTGACCCAGGTGCTTGAACATCCTCTGCAACAGTGGAGATGATAGTAGGAACGTTGGTAGACATGTTAACAGATAATACGGGATTTTATAACTCTATGATTAAACCGAGAAATAGATTCTTTCACGGGATTTTACTAAATCAAGAGAAAACCGTAAACAATCACCCAAGTCGCTAGAAGATAATCCACCAAGTCGCTAACACTTAATTCGCTACACCACTAAGTCGCTAGAGTCCCAAGTCGCTAGACAAATGCAAGTCGCTAAGTAGTAACTCGCTAATACTCAAGTCGCTAGCAAAAATTTGGCAGCAATTCGCTACTCAAGTCGCTAAAGATACAAGTCGCTAAAGAGCAACTCGCTACAGACCAAGTCGCTACCACCAAGTCGCTACCCGCAGTGGAGAGTCCACTACTTGTACTGTAAATCGCTAGATCTAAGTCGCTAGGTCAAAAACTGTAACTCGCTACAAATTTGTAAAGCAAGTCGCTACGAAGAAAGAAATCCGTGAGTTAAGTCGCTAGCAAGAAAAAACCACATAAACATCACTTTTCAATCCAAAAACAACCCAACCAAGATGATTCAAGCTTACCAAATGAAAACCTACACACTTGTGATGATTCTAAACATAAAAGTACTAACAAAATCCAAACTTTAACACAAGAAATCAACCAAATGATGCAAAAACCACTAAACTTTTTCAAACTCAAAAACCACCTAAAAACCACTAGAAATCCAAAGATGTGCAAGATATGATCCAACCATGGCTCTTGATACCAATTGTTAGATATAAGATTTCACATACACATCAAACCATAACACAAAGTGGCGTATAAATGGAATTCTAGAGAGAGAAAGTTAGAGGTTTAGGGAACTTAGTGAGAGAAAGTGAAAGATATTATTATGAGCTCCAACTCTCTACCTTGGAAGGTAGAGAGTATTTATAGTCTTACATAAATCGCCACACATCGGGCTGTGGATCAGGCATACAGTGGGTAAAGACCCGTCCGTCCTCCACGGTGTTACTTAACTAAATGCTACTTAACTTAAACTAACTACGACTATGAGCTTTCTAACGATTACATATACTTGAGGTGACCGACTCTTTAATACCTGGAATTTCTAATTCCTAACATATACCAAAAGGCTAGTGGGATTAATGTCGCATTTCTAATCTTATATGTCGATGACATATTGATCATGGAAATAAATTCCAATGTTACAAGCTATTAAAGCCTATCTTGGAAACTGTTTTGCCATGAAAGACTTAGGAGAAGCTGCATATATATATATATATATATATATATATATATATATATATATATATATATATATATATATATATATATATCCTTAGAATCAAGATCTACAGAGATAGATTTAAGTGGTTAATTGGGCTTTGTCAAAGTGTATACATTGAGAAAATCTTAAAAAGATTTAATATGGAGAATTCAAAGCGTGAAAGTATCCCAATGCAAGTAAAATTAGAATTGAGCAAGTCTCAAGTACCCTCTACACCTGTAGATGTGGAAAGCATGCAGAGAATTCCTATGTCTTGATTTTAGGATCTATCATGCATGCGGTGAGATGCACTAGACCGGATGTTGTGTTCACTTAGAACCTGACAAGCCGATTTTAAGTCAATCTAGGTGAAAGTTAATGGACTACTGTGAAGAACATTCTAAAGTATCTCAGGAATACTAAGGACATGTTTCTTGTTTACGTAGGAAATCTCGATGGTGCGCCTAAAGTTACCATAGTTACCTGTTAATACTGACGCTGGATACCAGACTGACAGTGACGATGTAAAGTCTTAGACCGGATACATTTTCATTTTAAATGGAGGTGTTGTAGACTGGAAGAGCTCCAAGCAGAGCACTACTGCAATGTCTTCTACATAAGCTGAATACATAACTGCTTCAAAAGCTACAATGGAAGAAATTTGGATAAGGAAGTTTATTGATGGGCTTGGAGTTGTCCCCACTAATAAAGAACCTATGGAGATGAACTGCAGCACTACTAGTGCAAAAATCCTTGCCAACAAGCCTGGAGCTCATAAAGGCGCCAAACACTATCGAAGGGAAGTTCATTACCTTCGAGAAGTAATTGAAGAATGTGAAATTAGACTTCTTGTTCACACAGATGACAACGTAGCTGATTTGTTTACTAAGGCATTGCGTTTGACCAAGCATATTGATCATGCTAGGAGTATTGGACTTCGTCCAACTAAAAGTCTAATGTAATTATGTTTTTTAGTATTTGGATAATGGGATATTTCAAACAGTTATTATTTTGATGAATTAATATACATGGTATGGAAGTTTTTCATTCATATATTAACTGTGTCCTATATTTGCATATTTAATCCATGAGTAATTTATTACTCTAAATGTGTCCATTGTCGCTTAACGATACGGGAATATTGTTGAATTAAGACAAATGTAAAAGATTGGTTATATTTGTTAAATACTAAGGATGTGTCTGCCAAACTCACATGTTATCTACGTGCTATGGATATTGGACTTCCCCAAACCTACGAGTTACTACTTTATGGATCGGCGTCATTAAGTGATATCTTGCAAGTGGTTATTTTTACTAGTCCTCAGACTTGATATGCAAGTAGGTCTTGCATGTATTAATATCTCTTGTTGACTATAGTTAAATGTTGTTCTGAATAAAGTAGTTATAAAAGCTATTTCTTGGAAGTGATGTAAAGCACATGAATGACGCGTGCAGTCAAGATAAAATTTGTTCTTCCACTTGTCTTCTGGAGTATGATACTACTGGGCCTCTCACTAAATTAATCAGTTGTTTGCATGGCCGTGCTCAAAGTGTAAGTCAAGATTATGCTTGATTACGTTCGGTAATCTTGATTAATATCTAAAACAACAAACAAAATATGTTAAGCAGTATGAAATGACTTTGATCCATAACCAGTTTGTTGAGTATCTGAAACAAAAGGATGCGTATTTATGAACCATTTAACTGAGTTATTTACGAAACCAACTCAGGTATTTCTGGGAGCAATGGAGTGTTGTTAGACGCTTATCATTATTAGTATGAGTTACTATGATTGAGACGATCGCAACTGGGAGCTATTAGTTTTGCTCTAGTCATATCCGTAAATATACGGTCGGGAATACGTGAGCTTTGGGGGTACACACGTATATATTTAGAGAACGTTTATTAATGTAACTAATAGATTTATTGTATATTTATTAATTATATTAATATGATTCACGAAATGATTTAACGATCATTAGTTAATTGTTAGACACGTATTTAATTAACGGGCTAACTAATTTAAATATAATGGACATGTTTTTATTAATGAAAGTCCAAGACGAACCCATTGAACCTATGAGGCTTATGGTTCGGCCGAATGGTAGAGTCCAAGAGGGATTGAGATTGCTTGGAAGTTAAGCTAGGTATTTAGTATATAAGGAACCCTTGAGGTTCATTATTGACTAATCATTCTTAACCCTAAACCTTAGCAAATCGATCCCTTGTGACCTAAACTGATCGGCAACACCTCAAAACCTTAGGGCTTCGATCGACAATCAACATAAACCAAAGCAAACGTGCTTCGTGGTGATTCGTGATTCAAGTATTGGCATCCTAGCGTTTGAGTTTGACATGTAGTGTATGCTACGATAGAGAACAACCTACTTTGGCTGTTAAGTGTTTCGATTCAAGAAAAGATTCAGGAACGTTACTTGTTTTAGTAACTCAAGTAATACGAGGTTAGTAATTACGTGTTAATTATTTGTTAATCCATATTCATCAAACTAGATCCATCCGACGCGTACTCGTGGTACTAATGGTTATTCGTTTGCTAAACCCCAACAATAATATCATTTAACGTTGTTTCTATTAAACATTTTACTACTTCTTATATATTTTCAACAATTTTTAAAACTAGCCGCCCATTAGACGGGCCTCGAGGATAGTATACATATACATAAATATTAAGAAATAGGAACAGGATTGCATTAAGGACATGCAATTCATTTTATTTTTTTGAAAACAGGTAATGATATATAATTTTTACAATGGAAGTAGCACATCACTTAGAATTTGACCAGTGAAAATATCCAAGATTCTATTCATACATTTTCTAAACAACAAACATAGCATTACCGATAGGCCAAGCATGTCCCAAGCAACTTGGTACGAAACACATGAAACAACCATGACATTCATGTCATTGTACCTTAATAAACCAAAACATGTGATCGCCTTTAACATCTTTACATTATACTAAACAGACACTGATAATCACAAGATCTGGCCATGTATTGGATGTCGAAATAACATACAGCATCCACATGGATCACACTGACCGAATATAAAACCGAATCTTAAGATCATAAGGAAACAAGAGTTTAACAAGAAACGGAGTTCGACCTAGTTAAGGAAGAAGCTGAGTTGAAGAACTCGATGCAGTCATCAATAGCTTCTGCTCTTTGAGAATCAATTGGAGTTGCCTTGGGTTGCCTTGGTGTTGCTGACGAAGTAACCTTAGTAGTAGTTCTTCTTCGAGCAGAAATAAACCGAGCAAATGCTATCATCTTATCACCTAGATGTTTAAAGTATTTTACGGGTGATACCTCTAACTTTTGTGGTAAAAATCTGCAAGTTCCTGCAAACTTTGTCCCATTGCAATCAACCCTTTTGCAGGCATTAAGTTCACAAAAGATGGTGGTTCTCTTGCACTCGGTATCTGGCCCAATTGCCGACATTAAGCAGTGTTAGTAGGAGAGGGGAGAGGGGGGAAGGAAAAGAACTTCAGTGTTTACATATATGAGGTATAGAATGTTTAAGAATGATTACATTGTGGACCCGAAGTCCCGAATGCATTGTTGAGTTGTATGGTACTAATAATTTTTGTAAAAGTTGTTAAAATGCAAATTGCACAAAGAATTTAAGCTTGAAAGATGCAATCTAGTATTTTCCTAATATGTACACTGCAGGTAGTGGGAATCAAGCAAAGAAAAAGCGGATAAAGACACTTTCAGCCTTTTCCCTTCTTTTGATTAATGAGGTACTGAGGAGATGCCTTTAGATTAACTAATGAGGTACTCATTACCTTTGTCTCATGATAATAATAACATTAACAGTTTGATATTCTTAATTCCCTGGACGCTCTTTCAAGATAGTCCCTAAGCTCAAATGAGGTACTCAGAACCTTTCTCTATACGCTACATAGCTAAAGTTGCGTCAACAAACATTAGAACTGCAATGAACTGGAGTTTTAAATTTCGACTTATTTAACCTGTATGGGTCGAGTCAAATTTCGTTTTATCTGAAAATGATCAACTGGGTTGGCAAAAAAAAATAAAGCTAAAAAGGGAACTGTTCAAATGGGTTGAAAGTCACCAAAAGTCAATACTAATGCTCAGCCTTCTAAACTGTTTCCTTCGAAGATTTAGATTACTATTGTATAAGTTTAACTTTTGTTACCACAATTAACGCGTCCATTAACATATTGTAAAAAGAAAAGGGAAAATAGTGTTAGCGAGTCAATCCAACGAGACCTGCCCATTTCAATCCATACTATAACATGACCCATTAGAAGCCACTCTCGATTTGACCCATTACTTGAAGTGTCTACTTTCCCATCTTGCCACCTCTACTATTAACCTATCACAATGACATCAACAATGCAAAATTTAGTGAAAAAGAAAACATAATTCTTCAAGTGTCACTGATCAAGTCCTATAAAAATCCTTTCATACTAGTGAAAGGTCGTATTATGACATAAATAAACCCTAACGCGAACCTATTGGGGAAATAAAAAGGTTATTTATATGAATGTGGGAGTAAGCTAAGCAATATATATGCAAATTAAAGACATGGGCCAGTTACCAAAATCATTTGCAGAATCATATAAAAGTAAGTGCTAACAATGAGTACTGAACATTAAAGAATATGAAAAGAAAATGCAGTGGGGCTAAGGAAGCATTTGTGTGCCAGTAACACTAGAATACTATAAAGGTTTACTGATCAGATCGTGATCTATAAAGGCGTTACAGGATGAACCTTTCGGTTATTTTAACTTTCTATTAGTTAGCGTATACAAAGATTTGAAAATGCTCTTACAATTTTGCATACTTTTCAATCTGAGTGGGACCTAAAGAAATTCACTAGGTAGCCCAAAAACCAAATGTAGGTCAAACATTTAGCAAAAAAAAAACAAAAAAAAACCTTAATAAAATAATAAAATATAGAGTTAATTACTTAAATGGTCATGTGGTTTGTCGGGTATCACGGATTTAGTCCATGAACCTTTTTTTTAACGGATCCTCTCGCTGTGGTTTTGACCCATTACGGGTTTGGTCCTTTTACCATCATTTATGTTAGTTTGATTGTCAAATGCGTGTTTAAAAGGTTACATGATGAGAATACCCTCATCTTCAACCCCATCTTCTCTAACAACCCCCCAATATTCCGACCACCATTAATTTTCACAACCACCATTCTAATACTAACATTAATTCATCACAATTTATACACGACAAAAACACTAACAACATTCATGTACAAATTCATATTCACCACAATTTATACACAACAAAACCACTAACATTCATGTACAAATTCATATCGACGATGTTATGTATACTCCTCCACCATTTGTATATCTAAAAAAAAAACCTTTCAATTTACAAGAACAAACTAAACACCCATGAACATATTTGGCGTCTAGTAGGTTTTACCATATCTCCATATGCAAACACCATTGAATCTCCATAATCGAACACTACACATCCACACCATCTCCAATATATAAACTTAAAAAAAAAATATCTTTCATCGATTCTCCAGCGTTGGCGCAATTCATTTTCTACGTACTGTATTTCGTTTACAACTTAGCCAGCCTTACTTCATCCACTAAGATTCAAAAATAAAACTCACCAAAAAATTTCACCATTTATTATTTCTTTAAAGATTCAATCACTCAAACATATCACCCACAAAAAAACTACCATTTTTTCACTAATTTAAATATTTAAACACAATGGTACCATCTAGGTTTGACTCTATGAAGTCAAAGCTTGACTATTTCCTACCATTACACACACAATTCTATAAAGTCCCTATACTGATATAAATTCAACCATAACCACCATTAAATGATGTTTAGGCTAACCGGCAAGGGGGCAAAATCAATTAAGTGACTGTCAAAGTCACGCCCACCCCCATGCCTTCTATATCCTTCGCGCGTGAATAGTACAAATCAAGAAGAGTTAAGGTGACTTTGGTCACCTAGTTGTGTTTGGAATGAAGTGGGCCCTCTTTAGGCTAACCGGCAAGGGGGCAAAATCAATTAGGTGACTCTTAAAGTCACGTCCACCCTCATGCCTTCCATAGGGTCCTACTATTCTAACCCTAAATCCACTATTTGAACCTAAGTCAAACTTAATATCACCTCAAAGGTAACATAAATTTAATTACTTTTGACCAATTACTTAGTTACTTTCCCAATGCTAGTTTTTTTTTCATCATTGATTTTTTCTTTCATTTTTTCTTTGTCCATGTTATGTCTTTTTCTTGGTCTATATTTTGATTAGTGCACGTATCATTTCATTACAAAGTTATCGAACCATATTTTGTTTCGTATATGAGGCTTAACTAGTGGAGGTAAATTTTTTTAAACCTTCATTTCAACGTCACACTTTTTTTTTTCTTTTTTTTTTCTAAATTTGATATTCATTTTTATTTTTTATTTTTAGCTTTTAATATTTAATTGCTTATATTATTAATTGCATGTTTTTATACGTTTTCGTTTATTTTTTATAGAGTCTCGCTTGGCTCTTGACTATTTGAAACTCATAATAAAAATATTTTTATTCTTTTTAATTATATTTACAACTTTTTTTATACGATTTACCTTTTCACTTTTTATTGTTTCATAGCTTTTGAACTTTTGAAATCCTGTTCTAATTGCCATCTTTAGTAATTAGAGATAACGTGATATTAGTTTTGTGTTAATACCAAATAATAAAATATAATTTCTATTCTTACTTTCATATATAAATATATAGGGCAAATGGCACAAAAAGGCATTAAAGTTAGGGTCTATTTCCAATTAAAGTATTTTACTTTTTTTCTTGCATAAAAAGGTACTCAACAAAAAAATTTGGCGGATTTGGGTTTTTTACTAACGTTCGTTAACTCACTTCGTTAGTATATTACATGTTTAGTCCCTAAGGTGATATGGTAAATTACACCATTAGTCCTTGTGGCAACTATAAAAGAAAGAGATTAGGGTTTCTCCTTTTTGTAAAAACTCTAGCAGCTATTGCTGCCTCTCCTTCCTCCTTTCTCATCTCCAGCCGCCACCCACCTCACCACCATGGTCACCGTCTTCCATCACCCTATCACCCTACAGCGATGGCTGCTACCGCAACCAATGTCTCAGCCGCCACTCCGGC
Source organism: Chrysanthemum seticuspe (assembly GCA_019973895.1). Taxonomy (NCBI): domain Eukaryota; kingdom Viridiplantae; phylum Streptophyta; class Magnoliopsida; order Asterales; family Asteraceae; genus Chrysanthemum; species Chrysanthemum seticuspe. The sequence goes on from BPTQ01000009.1 coordinate 101,084,401, forward strand.
GCCGTCTACTGCCATCACCACACCACTCGACCACCATTACCTCGGCCACCACAAACTCACCACCTACATCTCATCATCCCTTGGTCTGTCCACACATCCGGTCATCCCAATCATGCCGTCAATCAAGGTGTATATGAGGGTCAGTTTAGATGCCACAGGTTTTAGTGTGATGGTCACAGATAGGATTTGGTTTTTGTTGGGTTCGTGAGCCACCACAGTCGTTGGGTTTTTCGGTGTTCATCTATTTCGACCCACGAAATCTAATGTAAGATTATCCAATTGTTATCTTGTTGAATTTGTTAAATTGTAAAATTCGAATTATATATTTTTTTCGAATGTTGTTAAATTGTGGGTATGAATGTAGTGTTTCGAAGGTCTTGATGAACTTTGTGAAGAGAAGGTCATGTTGGAATATTTCATGTTCTATACTCTTAAGTGTGGATGTACATAGATAGTACAGAGGGTATTGGAGAAGGAGACACAGCTACATTGGACACTGAAGGAGCTCGATAAGTAACAAGCTAGAGATGATAAGTGAGGGGAAGCAAGCAGCCATTGAAACCACAGAGGCAGCAAAGGCCCGTGCTCAAGAATTAGAAGTCTCAAAGATAATTGTTAATAGATTGTTCTAAAACTTGGAGCACATATTTTAAGGATTCTATAATGTAAAAGCTTTGTTTCGATTCATTCTGCTTGTGTGTGATAGTGTTTTTTGGATCTGAGCTGCTCTGTTTTTTGGTTGTTGATGTAATAAGAGAAATCAATATGAGCAAATAAATGAAGTGTGATAGAATTAATGTATGCACCTGCAGCAAAATATTTGAGGGGACACAAATGTTCCTGGTTCCAACATGTTCATTCTTTGTTAATACTTAATAGATTGTTTCGATTCACACTTCATTTTAAGGATTCTATATTGATTTGCTCATTTAATTGTTAATAGAAATTTGTTTTTTGGATGTTGATTGAAATGATTATACAAATTCGAGGACTAAACATGTAATATACTAACGAAGTGAGTTAACGAACGTTAGTAAAAAACCCAAATCCGCCAAATTTTTTTGTTGAGTACCTTTTTATGCAAGAAAAAAAGTAGAATACCTTAATTGAAAATGGACCCTAACTTTGATGCCTTTTTGTGCCATTTGCCCAAATATATATAATATATTTGAATAGGTAAAAAATTAAATATAAGCAATGATTAATTAAGGTGCTTTAAATGAATACTCAATGTATTCTAAAAGTAATAAATTCAATGATGAATATAATAAATGTGGGTTTATTTAGTGGAATAAATGAGTTTATTTAGGAAGACCCCTTCCATATCCTTCACGAGTGAATTGTGCAAATCAAGAAAAGTTAAGGTGACTTGGTCACCTAGTTGTGTTTGGAGTGAAGTGGGCCCCTTTAAGTTTTTTATTGTTTTTCTTGTTTTGTTTGTGAGTGTATGTGAGTATTTAGTGGGTTATATTTGTATAAAGTGGGTATTTTAATGAATGGTGACGGTAAGGTGACCATATCCACTAAAAGGCGAGAGGGGGTGAAGGGAAGTGAAAGGAGAAAGAAAGCTGATGTGGCGCTCATGTATAAGGTGAAATGACGTTTTAATTAGGAGACCATGGTCTTCAGTCTTAGCTTCTTCACATTTTGCATCTTTATAATTCATCACCATTGCCACCATAAATGACCACCAGTTGGTTGAATGGAGCAAGATTGTTACGAAATAGTGATAACCACCTACCTTTAAACATTAAGAGCATCTATAATGCATTTAATGCGAACCACATTGAATAACTAAGGCTTTTACAAAATACTTGAGGTTTATCAAGTTTTTGTAAAAAGCTTTTTCAAAAGTTTTTGTTGCAATGCAAAAAACCTTATCAAAAAACTTTTTAAAATAGTGAAAAGTCTTTCATAACTTTAATCATTGCGAATGGTCTAACAACTCCAATTAGGTTGCCTAAAATGGGTATATGTATATCAACATCAGATGAACAATTTTTTTTTATGTATATACAACAAAAACAGAGTGGTCACAAGTCATAAATCAAATCCAAACACCATCATCTTCATCTTCTTCAAACCCATTAGAGCATGGGGTATGGTTGATTTCGTTTCTCGCCAAAGCTGACATGGAGCCTCGCCACTTCATTTCGTGGCTCGCCACGATACCATGCCCCTTCGCCACAAGCAATCTCGCCGTTACAACGAAACACAAAACGACAACTAAAAATCGAATATATCCGTTTCTTTTTCAAACGGTTTAATTTCAAAAAAAAAAAAAAAAAAAAAAAAAAAAAAAAAAACTTTTTATTTTTTAAATAAAAACTTTACCCACCCTCTTATAAATAATACCTCATTTTCATAAAATCATCCACACTCTTTTCTTTCAAATCATTCACACACTACTCTTTCAACTCTTTATATCTTAAGCAAAAAAAACATGAGTGGTTCGGATTCCGATCTTGATGATATAGAAGATATCAAGATGATTCTGAACGCTGCAGGTTATGGGCAATCGTTGGGAGAAGATGAAGCTGAAAGTTCACGCAGCCGTAATTACATCTGGCGTGACCGTGAAATTGCTGAAAAACGTCTTATATCAGACTATTTTTCTGATCCTCCAAAATATCCGGAGTACTATTTTAGGCGTCGATTTCGTATGAGCCGTCAACTATTCTTACAAATAGTACAAGGTATTGAAAATTATATTCAAAATGTTGATCCTCTTCCATCGCATTTTGATTTCTTTAGAGTCCATCGCCAATTGGCCTACGGCACCGCACCTGATGCATTTTATGAATATTTGCAAATGGGGTCACACACTGCACGCGATTGTCTAGATTTTTTTACTATGTGTGTAATTGAATTGTTTATGCCCGAGTTTTTAAGAAAGCCTAATTTGGGTGACATTCACAATTTATATAACGCACATAACACTGTCCATGGGTTTCCGGGAATGCTTGGGAGCATTGATTGTATGCACTGGGAATGGAAAAACTGTCGTTGAGTGGCAAGGGCAATTTCATAGAGGTGATAAAAAAATATCCAACTATTATGCTTGAAGCCGTTGCATCATACGATTTATGGATTTGGCATGCATTTTTTGGGGTAGCGGGTGCGAATAATGATTTAACTGTTTTGAATAATTCACCGTTATTCGACGACCTTCTTGATGACATCGCCCCCAAGGTTCCGTTTCAAGTAAACGGTGCAACATTTGAAAACGGGTATTACCTAGCTGACGGGATTTACCCAACTTGGTCATCTTTTGTCAAATCTTTCTCCAATGCATATTCGGAGAAAAATGCCTTGTTTAAACAAAAACAAGAAAGTGCTCGCAAAGACGTTGAAAGAGCTTTCGGGGTCCTTCAAGGACGTTGGCATATTATAAGCCAACCGGCACGTGCTTGGACTATCAACAAGCTAAGAAGAATCATGTACACGTGCATCATATTGCATAACATGATTTTGAAAGATCAACAGTTTGCGATATCCGAATTGAATGATATTTATGTTTGTCCGCGAGCAAATATACAACGGACATGGATTGAGCGATGCGATCTACAACGAAAGAATGCCAAAGAACTGCGTGATAAAGCAACGCACGCAAGACTTCAACGAAATATCATTGAGCATGTTTGGCAACTACATCAGCAACAACAACATTAGTTTAAATTTCTTATGTTTTTTTATTTCGCAATGTATTTTAAATTTCGTATGTTTTTTTTTCGCAGTGTATTTTTTTTATGTTGTATTTTTATTTTAAATGAATGGAATGAATTTAATTGTGTTTGGAAAATATGGAAAAGAAATAAAATGAGGGTGGGTGGGGCCCAAATGAAGATAAGTGAGTAAGTTGTGATTGGGGGGTATTTTTTAGTTAGTGTGTTTGAGTGATGTGGAGGTGATGTGGCACACGTGGGGCCCAAATGAGGAGAAGTGGTAAACTCATGATACCCCATGCTCTTACTCTTCCTCAATCTCTGTAACACCCCCGCCCTAACATAGGAATGAAAGGTTACAAATAATGAGAAAGCAACTAAACCTGAAGGACAAATATTATGAATAAGTTCATAAAAAGCAAAGTTCAACCATAAACTAAAATTTGAGTGTACAAGGTTTAAGCACCAACATCATTTAATACTAGGTCCAAAAGTCGAAAGTAAAATAATTGAAAATAAGTCTCTAAGTGCATAGTCTCTAAGGTCTAACTAGCTCTCGTCACACATTCCCGTTAACCTTGAGTACCTGCCGCGTAAGAAAAGAAAATGCGGCTGAGCTCAGTGCGCGGATGTACATAACAAACAACAACAATAGGATATATATATCTATACATTATATATAAGAGGAGGCATGCCACGTCATAATGCCACTTGTCATCCCATAATGCCATGTCATATTTCCATGTCATCACAATTAAGCTACCTCATTTATTAAAATTTCGGATTTATTTTTTCAAAAAACTTGAGCTTAACAAGAATTGAACTTGGGTCTCTTAGTCCACAAGGAAACATGATAACCATTAGACCAACACATGTTTTGAACTAAATCTTGCAAGTCCAAATCTATAAACCTATGCAACCAACCGTATACATGTCTTTTCCTTAAATATAGTTAACCCTAAATTCGATTTAATATGTCAGGCCTCTAGAAAAACGTGCGACAACCAGAAAAAAAAGTGTCGACTTTCTCTCTTTTTGTCTCTAAACCCTAATATATGTAGTGATTTATCTTGCTTTTTCATGCACAACTGTAAGTGAAGATTATGAGAAAAGACAGATTATTCCTATTTTTTTTAGGTTAGTATATATCATTTTTTTATGTTCATACTTTGATGCATGCTGCTAATTTATTCATTCTTATTTGGGTTATACAATTTTGTGATAAAAAGTATTCAATTTTTCTGTGAGTTAACCTTTTTGCCAATCTAATATTTCCTTTGGCAGTCAATATTGGCTCAGTATTCAGGCAAGTCTCGGAATTACTGTTAGTTAGTGACGATAGCAGATTCCATGTGCTTTACACTACAAAACTGGTGCGAAAACATTATAATAGTTTCTAATTATATTTACATTGCGAAGAAACCTTCAACACATTTGGTAAAAAGCCCAATCCAAAGACTGTTCTGCATAACAGGCAAAGTTTTTAACCAAACGATAGATTTACATTATTTATATGTTTGTATTTCAACTTATTCCTATGGATATATGTTTCTGGATTGTTGTAACAGTTTTACAAGGAGCTAATTAAAGTTCCATGTTCAGAAGCCAAACTCATAGTTTTCTATTATAAGATTAAGTTCAGTATGCAAGTCAGAAGATGAAACAACCACATGTATTTTCAGCTTCTTAGTGATCAGGTTTGTTTTTTATAAACTTGATGATTGCTACGTTTAATTTGCGTGCACGGCATGCTATGTTTAACTTGCAACTGATCGATCATTTATGTATATATGTATTGTGTTTGGATATGGATTTGCGTTTTAACTTCTTTCTTATCAAGTATGTTTTGATTGTGAACGGCTGTAACATTTTGTTACGAATGGCCGTTTATTATTTAATAGATACTGTGTGCGAAATACATCAAGAAGAAAGAGATGTGGGGGCGGATTGCATGTTACGATATCCGATCACCTGTAACTTATTATTTGGAGCAACCTTGAGATATGTGATGTGTTTGGATTGATTAAACGCTGTAGGTAAACTCTGATGCCGACACACTGCAACATTGAAGCTACAATGAGAGAAGTATTTTGTACCGATGTAAGAATTAATGCTTTATTGCCATGAATAATATAGTAGGGGGAAATTATTCTGGATTAGTTTGCTAGCATGGAGTCGTTACATTTATAACTATTTCAAGAGCAATTACTGTAGTAGTAGATTGTATCTTGTGCAATGATTGTTGTGTCTGTGTTGGGATTTAGGAAATCAGCAGTAAAACAGTGTTTGAGGAGAACAGACATGTTTTGTTTATTTAGTCATTAGAAAAATAAAGTTTTTATGTTATGTTTCACACCGGCTTTCTAGGCAGATCATGTTTTGGCGATGGAATTAATGTTTAAATCCTGTAGGAGACAGTTTATTAAAGTTGTTGCCTTATTCTGATTTTATTTTTACTTATGTAACATCCATTTTAGGATCATCTATAAAACGTACACGATGGTTACACTAACAGATGTAATGAATTGGTACTCCTTAAATCAGTCGCTGACAATCATGAAGCTCTAAAATCTTTCAGTTTAGTAAAGAAGTTTATCGATACTTTGTAGTGCTTTCATAACTGGGGTACACTATAGTTATTGAATGCATGTCCACCTTCTAGCTTAGTTTTTACTTAATGCAGTACCACTTTATGATTTTACTTACCGATCATAGTGTGAGTTCATATTTCAATTTGATTCCGCTTAATAATCCAACTTTATAGGATGCACTTCTTGATTAGTGCTTTGGTTATTAGTTTGTACAGAAAAGAATAGGTTATTCTCTTGAGGAGGTAACTGCAGCTGTCACTTCTTCAGATTCATCGCGGGAACTTGAGATGAAGAGCAAGATGAAAGAGTTTCAAGATTTTTTTAGCAAACTTTGAGGTCCGTAAGCTTGCCACGTGACTTTGTTTGATAATTGAACATGCACATTGAAGGTGAGTTATGTAATAAAATTTCATACCAATATTTTGTATAAATGGCTTGTAACTTCCCAAAATGCTTTATGTGTAGTCTTAATTTTGGCTTATAGTTAACAGGGTCTAAGCATTTTTTTTTAGAAAGTGTTTGTCGTGAGGTTTTGAACTATCGGACTAGAACAAAACCTGAAAACACTAGCTTCATTTGATACTTTTGAAATTAGATAAAAGAGTCGATCTACAAAATTCATACAATTATAATATAGTGAGATTTGATCATGGTTCTAAAAAGCTCGCAAAGGCTTCGCAAAAGCTCCGCAAAAGTGTGAGGCTTGGTCATGCCGTCTTATGACACGTTTTTTTGTAAACTCGATATATATATATATATATATATATATATATATATATATATATATATATATATATATATATATATATATATATATTGGGAAGGGATCGGATGGGTTTTAGCCTTTTAAGTAGGGATGGTGCGGAAATATCACAGTAACTTTTTTAAAAAAAAATTCAAAAAAATCTGAAAAAATTAAAAAAATAAAGAGGATGAAAAATATTTAAGAATCGCTGAAAAAATTTTCAAAAAAAAATCGTTTTCATGATTAAAGGTATTGTGATATTAAGGTCGATTTTGACTTTTTTACAAAAGTCAATATTTGATCTTAATATCACGTAAAGTTTTTTTTTTTTTTAAATACAAATTGTTAATATCACACTAACTTTTCTTTGATATCACGTTACTTTTTTGTTTTTTTTACTAATATTATTTATATCACCGTTCCTTTTTTAATAAAAAAATGTTAATATCACGGTTTCTTTTTACTATCACAGGAACTTTTTTTCTTTTTTTTAATATAATTGTTAATATCACCGTAACTATCATATGTTTTTTTTTAATAAAATTGTTAATATCATAGTAACTATCATATGTTTCTTAATATCAAGGTTCATTTTTACATGTAAAAAACTTAATATCACAGTTGGTTTTATAATATCATCATTTTATAATATCACAGTTTCATAATATCACACTAGAACTCATAATATCGTTAATATCACGGTAGGACTCATAATCAAGAAAACAAAAAGTGGTCAGAAAAATCTCAAAAAATAAAAAAATGAAAGAAGATAACAATAGTAAGGATTGCTCAAAAGGAGAAAAAAATTAAAAAAATCATTTACATGGTCAATTGGTACCGTGAAATTAGCGCAGATCTTGACTTTTTTACATAAAGTCAAGATCAGATCTGGAATGGGCGGTCCAGATCTGTCCGTACGTCCGCACTAAAAATAAAAATCCGCACATGATCCTCACTCTATATATATATATATATATATATATATATATATATATATATATATATATATATATATATATATATATATATATATATATATATATATATGAAATATGATATGAATATATAAATATTTTCATATTTTGTGTCGCCTTATGTCACGCCTTATAAACGCAAAAGCATCGCATTGGCCGTTAAGGCGTGAGACTTGGTCATGCCGTCATGTTACTATATAAATATTTCCTTTATCTCCATAAGACGACGACGACAACAACATAATCAATCCCGTTGAGTACCTTTATCTCATAAGAAAATAATATAATAACCATAAAATTTTCTTGAATTCTTTTATGGATGGATATATATTTTTTCACTTGCTAAAAATAGAATAAGAATTCTTTTTGTCAACAAATATGTTTTTCTTTTAGTTACATTTGTGGACTTGCATTTGTTAGTAACTAACAATATAGTATTCAACTAATTGATAATTTCATTGAGGGATTACTAAAATGTGCTTCGATAGTACACGTTTAAGTTTATATAAAAGTAAAGTTAAAGATTATTAAATCTAAAATTACATTTTTTATGATATTTTGAGTATATTTAGTGAGAATTAAATGCATTTTCTAATATAAAAAGAAAAAATATGAGTGTACTAAACATAACTTAACATGTGTTTGAGAATATAATCATATGCTGAAAATAAAGATATGTGTTGCGTATATCAAATTGCAATAGTTTTGCAGTTACACAAGCTAAAGACATCATTTTTATTCAACTTGTATTTTTATTATATTAATACCTTATAATTATACTTTTACATTTTTTCATTATAATTTGTTTGTTGAAGTAAAATAACGAATTTTTGGTAAGAAATATTTATTTCATTAAAGCAGACTTTTAAATGTATATTTGAAATATGCAACAACCTATGTCTTTTTTATAAATATATTAAGAATCTTATTACTACTATGATCTTAGTTTATTTTAATTAAATTTGTTTAAATCACACTATTTTGTTAAGAAATATCTATTATAATATATTATAAAGATGGAAATTGCTTCCCACAATTAAGTGATTCTTAACCCATCCGTTAGGTGTTAATCTCCCATACTATTGGTGCATTTCATGTTTTTTGTGTTGTTAACAGGGCCAACAGTTGACAAGGTTCAACTTTGGCATAATTTGATTGGTCTATAGTAGTTTGCATTTTTACTGTACACGCATATTGTAGCCTAATTACGCTATAATACAACTTCACGTGTGATTATTGTGTTAGTTTATGGACATAAATTAATAGACGTATGTTAGGATCGAACTCGAGACCTATGGGATTGCACGCGTTGCGTATGAGATTTAATTATATTAAGTCACGAAATATTTATATGGTCGAACTAAGAAAAATGAGGGGGTTGGGTGTCAAGTTTTGAAACTTAAGGAAGTGCTTGCAATGACTTGTTGGACAAGGTTTAATGCTATATATATATACACACCCTTTTGGTCTCATTCGTATGCATAAGAAAAAGACGATCGAAACTACCTTTCGCTAGATATATTATGTATTGAATCTGAGATATCTTAGTCAATATGATATACATGCCATGCATATTCATAAGCATGTCATGTGCATGATTTTCATTCTTTTATTTACCCATTGCATATATGTATTTGACAGGTGCAACTAAAAGGGTTTGACTATATATTTATTAGACTAAAATACACCGTTGGTCCCTAAACTTGTATCAGAGGATCGCGATGGGACGAACCTCGCCCTTTTTATCGCCACGGGTCCAAACAGTAGCCATTAAATGCCAGATTGGTCCCTTGACCAAGTCAAACTCTGATTTTTGTTTTGTAGTCAAGGGTATTTTAGTCCATACACATTTATACTTTTATAACACATTTATGTTTTACCCCTTCATCTTTCATCATCTTCATCATCTACCCAAATCATTCATCTCCCGCAATGTACTTCATCAGTCTCTCATTAGGAAATCTTCATATGTTTTGATCCATTTCATGCTTCCCATATGCGCTTCATTTAGTTTTTTATTCCAATATAAATTACATTCATTTTATGAACTTAAAACATCAACACATTCCATATCTATTTGTGAAAAGTTACAAGTCAACACTTTTGGGATGATGAAATCCAATGCGAGGTAATAATGGGTATTCCATGCTTAAAGCATTGCACATTGCATGAGTTACTATGAATTCAAACCAGCTATGCAGCACCAATATAATAAAACGCATAGCTATAACTAGATACACGATAAAAACATATTCGTTTACTCGTTATAACAGAACATTTCAGTAATATGAACTTAAAACATCAACACATTCCAACAGTAGTTCAGTTGAGAAACTAAAACTAGATGCAAAAGTAAAACTAAACATAGTGAACCAACATGAAATGACCAGAGGGTCTAAAAACCTTCAAACTTGGGTCGAGTCACTCCACATGCACGACCTCAACAGCTCAGTCTTGCAGACCAGCACCAGCATGAAAAACGAGCTCCAACCAGTCCATGATGGTATCCATGGCTCCAAATACCAAACTAGGTCACTATAGACGCAAAGTTAAACCATGAAGACCACGAGTGTAGACCATCCACGTAGCGACACTTCAGAACCTGATTTCAGATGATGCTAATGATATCATCTTTCTGAACAATATACCATTCTTCTCCGGACCCAAATATGTCAACTTGAAGCCAACGACGAGCCCTTGACCATCTCAGCAAGTGAACAAGTACAAACCAAAACTTATCCACGCCCTCATCATCATATTACCTTCCACATAACGACACATTAGAACCCACTCACAAAAGATGCTAAGAAAACATCTTTTCCGAACATTTTATCATTCTTCTCCAAGCCCAAATCATGTCGACTTAGAGTCAACAACAAGCAACAGAATATTGCTCTTGGCCATCTCGGCAAGTGAACAAGTACAAACCAAAACTTATCCACACCCTCATCATCATATTACCTTCCACATAAGGACACATTAGAACCTGATCATAAAAGATGCTAAGAAAACATTTTTTCTTAACATTTTACCATTCTTCTCCAAACACGAATCCTGTCAACCTAGAGTCAACAACGAGCAACAGAATATTGCCCTCGACCATCTCAGCAAATGAACAAGTACAACCAAAAACTTATCCGCATCCTTACTGCCATTAGCAATCACCACTTCATTTATCCAAATTCTTCTATACGCTTCTACACTTTTTTAACATTCTTCTTCGACCCCGAGTCATGTTGACAGTCAACAACGGGCGACAAAATATGCCCTCGACCATACCAACAAGTGAACAAGTACACCCTACATACCCTTGTTAGCATTTACCAATCAACACGGGCGTAACATTGATATTAGCCATTCAGCAGTTACTGTATCATTTTCAGCAACTGCTTTAGCACAAGCAAAAAGCCCTTCTTTCAAATCTCCTTTAGCAATAATCTGTTTCATTATTCTGCATTGATCGTTTACTGGATGTATATTATCTAAACCAGTCTCAACCCAAGAAGAGACATCGAATGACTCTGCAAAATCTTGATCAGTATCCAGTATAGTTTGTATCTCACTAAGCCTGAGCTGCAAATCATCGACGTTTTCTTCAAAACCAGCCTTACTTTCGTGAGAGCTGTATGTATAGTCAGGTGAATGATACGGGTCGGGTTGGAAGGAGTGAGAATCTTGCAATGATATCGGGCTGCCATTTGGAGAGAAGCTGACTGAAGAAGAAGAATTGTTGGCGAGTTTAGGTTTCTGATCAGAAAAGTGGCTTCCTTGGCTTACATCACCCAAGTATAGATTCTGATCCATGTGCTGCTGTGTAGGCGTCGTCCAGTAATACGGCTGGTTAGAAGCCTGCATTCTCGTATTAATTAGAATTCAGCTTAAAAGTTTTTAGACCTGGATTGAATCCTAACTACATACAAGCTAAAAGATAATTACAGTTAGTGAATAGAAAAAAAATTGACATATTACTCTGTAAACACAGCTTATTTACAAATATTAGGTTATGCTGATCTAAAAAAACAGCTTATTCATTCATATTAACTTGTTAGCTTATGCATATCTATAAAAACAGCTTATTAGCTTATGCAAGCTTCTCATTATATTTCAAATAAGTTTGTCCAAAAACAACTTATATAAACTATTTCACTCTATCCAAACACTCAGAAGTGCTAGTTATTAGTATAATCAAAACAGAATAAGCTGATAAAGAGATTAACACAACTAATATTGATGTCAACTGAATCAGGATCAATCTATCATAGCATAAACAAATTTGCAGCAACTTCTATTAATAGCCAATGATACACAAATAAGAAAACAACTTAACTTACTACTAGCCAATGATACACAAATACGAAAACAGCTTAACTTACTATTATTAGCCAATACTACTAACTGAAGCAAACAATCATAGCCAAACCAAAAATATACAAGATTACATAAAAACAAAACCCAATACAGGAAATTATATCCTTATTCCTTAAGCCAACCAGATAATCACTTTAGAATAAGCCAAACACAGGGATAAGAACATACATTTCCAGAAGAGTGGTTGAACATCTTGCCTTTAGCAGTCTTCTTATCCCCTCTTCCACAATAAATTGAAACATAAAACCAACCAAGTCAATTAACATTTAAAAATTTCTCCGAAAAAAGATTTTAAAAACTTACTGAGTGGTGAAACTGAGGTGGCAGTTAAAGAAACTGAAGTGGGTGACTGGGAAATAATAGGGACGGAATTGACTGATGCGGAACGAGAGAATGAGAGAGAAGTCATCATCGGAATTGTTGTAAGAACATTTGGTGCTAAGAAATTAGTCACATGCTCATGTTTGGGGAGATGAATGATGAATGTAGGAGAGATAAATGATTTGGGTAGATGATGAAGATGATGAAAGATGAAGGGGTAAAACATAAATGTGTTATAAAAGTATAAATGTGTATGGACTAAAATACCCTTGACTACAAAACAAAATTCAGAGTTTGACTTGGTCAAGGGACCAATCTGGCATTTAATGGCTACTGTTTGGACCCGTGGCGATGAAAAGGGCGAGGTTCGTCCCATCGCGATCCTCCGATACAAGTTTAGGGACCAACGGTGTATTTTAGTCTATTTATTATATTAAAGCTAAACCTTGTTTGTTGTATGCTTTAATTGTGATTTTTGAACTAGCATTCTAATTGAATCGCTAACAATACGCGCGTTCATGATTGTAGAGAAATCCTACTTTGGATTTTGGTGATTTACACTATTCGACTTTATTAAGTCGACTAGCACTCAAACCCTAATTAGGGTTTATCTCAATTGCTAGTTTTGTGGAATTGATTCTTGTTCGGCTAGAATAAAAAAAGTACGCATACTTTATGTTTTAGTTAATTAATTATTCATTATACGTTCCTTTACGCTTCCGCATGTTTCTTTGATGTTTTATGTGTTTTATATATGATAGTCATGTTATATAATTCCAACAGTGGCATCACGAGTCATTGGTTTTAATGAGTAATTAATTACTAAACGCGTAAAAAACGAATATTGTATGTTGTTTGATATGATTATTCTAGGGTTTTGCTTTATTTTTTTTGTATAGGTCGATTAAATTTATTTAATATGGGGCGTACCTCTTTTTTTTTTTTTTTTGGTCGATCACCTTTAAAAAAAATTTGGGTTTTAATTGTTATGTTAACCTTATCGAAACCTAGAATTAATATATGTGTTACGTGATTAATTCATGAATAATACGTTATGTGACATGGAATGATATGCGATCTTGTGACTAATAGAATAATTGCTATGTTATATCCATGATGATACATGCATGTTTGTCATGGATAGTTGCTTGAATATTGTTTAATTGTTAAGATATTTTATCACATGTTTATTTTGATAAATCTTGAATTGGGGAATACCTCAATAATATTAATGAATCAATTATGTGCAATTTGGTATATGTTAATTAAGGTTTTACGCAATCGATTCATCGATGTATGTGGCTCACTTTCAATTGAGAAAGGGAAAGCCCTAATTAATATATACATTAATTAACTTAGAGATTGATTATTAATAGGGTTTTATCGAATAAGTTGCATGTGGCTACTTGTTTGCACGTATTAATTGTTAGTTATGTGAGCATTGTTTTTAGTTATTTATTTTTTATTTGTTTACTTGTTTGTTTATTATGTGTGACAGTTTTAAGCAAAGAGTAATTTTGAATAGAAAAATAATACGGACTAAACAATGGTGAAATTTGATTTGTTTTTAAAGAGTTAAGATTTCAATAGTTTAATTGATTGATGATTTTGGTACAAATGGTCTGAACGGCTCACCCAATTTGACGGACTATGTGGGAAGTACTAGGAGGGGAGCGCATTAATATTGTGACCCTAAAGAGGGAGGTTATTGCCTCAGCGCTGACCAAACTCTCCGCTTGCTTGCGAGTCAAATTGGAGCTACTAAGTAAGCCATAAATGTACAAACTCATCTTAAAGGCGAATTAGTTTTAATTCCATGCGCCACTTCGGTGGTAATTACCCGAAACACTAAGTGTTTACACATATGCAAAAGTACGGTATAATGGGCGATAATTAACGCTAAATTCCTTGATTGGTGAACCCAATACCTCAATCAAAACTTTAAAAATTTGATCTTTATGAATTGGTAATAAAAAGTTTTTATTAAAAATTTATGCTACAAGATGAATGCATGACATCTTTGTACATATTTGATTTGACACCATAAAATCAAAACTAGTACCCTTTATAAATTAAGTTTGTGCCATCTAGTTAAAGGAACACTTGAAGTTTCAATTTACGTCATGTCAGAATTTAGCGAGATTGTGATGGAAAGGTAAATATTTATGTAAAGTCAGACCTTACATGAACATATTTGCAGTTCTTTAAATTAGACGACTTAAATTGAGTAGTAAGTGAGACCTGGACTCAAGGCACAAGATGGGATAAAACATGTTTACATTTGCAATAGCGTTGGAAAATGTAAATCCCATAATGATCTAGGAATTGGAAAATGTTTGCCAATTATTGTTCGACAGATTACCCTATTATATGCTTTCGTTACTAGCAGATCAACTGATGTAATGGAACTATGATAATTTGGATCCTAGTTTTCGAGAAAATTCTATGGTTATATGAATATTACCTTGGGTATTTTATTTTCTTGAAAAAGTTTAATTATCGAAAATACTAAAATTCGATTTTGCTAATTCTTTAAATGTATAAATGTAACATTAAACCGTAAACGTAGGTTATTCCTGTATTGGTAAATTGATCTACACCTGTAAGGGTTTTTGGTAGAGTCAACTTTGCTAAAAGAATAAACCTAGTCCTCTTTTCATAAGAAAGAGTGAGATTCAATCATATTCCTTTTCATAAATGAAGAAAGGTATGATAGGACAATTAGAATTGTCTAAATTCTAAATACATAACTCGTAACCAAATTTTAATAGTTAAGAAATTTTCATATTTTCTAAGTTATTAAATTAGAAGCTAGACTAATTACTGTATAATTAGTAAAAGACAAACTAGCACATTTTATCTAGTTGTTTTGTTTTGACCATTTAAAAGTACTACTTACAATTGTTGGAATAGTAGAACTATTAAGAAAGAAATTGCATGCCCAATTTTTTAAGTTAATAGCATTGATGGGTAATTCATCATCTACATAGTAGAATACACTCTTTTGGTACATAAGTAATTGTTATGTATGGACTTTCTCAAAAGTGTAGGGAAATAAATAGAACACTCTTTTCTTTCAATGGTTAATGAAACACTTACAATGTTGTCAAATCCAGTGGGAGTATTGTGTTCTTATTACTGAATAAGGAATTAATGTAATGATCTCTAATTCAGTGGGAGTTACAAGTTTTATCATCTTGGTAGTAACCCAGATTATCTCTAGAATGTCTTAAGATAATTACTTTCCACTTGTAGACACTTATGTTTTCAAGAATAGTCATGAACATTTCCTTATTAGACAATGAAGTGGTTCTACATCTACTAGTTATGCTAATATCAATGACACAATCATATTGGTCACATAAACAAACATATGTCGTGTTGTTTATCTGCTACATGATGTTGTTCCATGCACAAGTGGGAGAAATCTATATTGTGTGCAAGGTACAACATATAGGTATATGATTTAACGGATTCTCTTGACTGCAAGGTAAGAGACTAACGTTCTAATATGACTTGTACATATCTAATTCAAGAAACACTTGGTGTTGCAATTTACGTCATGTGAGAACTTGGCGAGATTGCAACAACAAAGTAAATCTCCATGTGAAGTCAGACCTTGCATGGACATATTTACAGTTTCTAAATTAGACAAGTATTTAAAACATGTGTCAAAATGATATATAAGACTACTTCAAATTAAATATTTATGTATTATTAGAATGACATAAATAAATGAAGTAATCTAATACTACTTCAATTTGTTTATTTATGTATTTTGGAATGACATAATGAAAGATAATGTAGTCCTACATTATTGTGAAGTAAATAAATTAACTTGAAATTACTATTGAAACCAAGAGTTGTGTTCAAAATTACTTTAGTTAAACATGTTTATGATTCATTGTAAAGACATAAGCATAAAGTCTTTTAAGACTTATAATAAAGTAAGACGTTAACTTGTTATGTTTTTTTAATTAAGACATATACAAGAAGTCATTGAGTTGATCAATGATTTATAACGTATAATGAGATTATAACAGTTTATGTTTTCTTGATGAGACATGGATATGAAGTGACTTGGTTAAAAAAGTACTTGTGCTATAAAGCATGCAATTGGCTTGAAAAGTCTATTATACCATTAAGTTGAGTTAGTTGGTAAATAGGTAAGCCAAAAGGAATATGTTTATCTTATATATTGTTAGATTGTCTTACAATATTAATTCTAATGAATACCACAAGTTGATGGTATGTTCAGTTAGGAGAATCAAACTCTATTTGATTTGTTTGATTCAAGATAACCATAACTTCTATCTTAAAAAATAACAAGGTTAGAAAATTGAGTATGGATTGAATATACTCGATATGACTCCAACCTATAAGATTGATAAAACACCATTTTATTATGGAATATGATGAATCACATTAAGTTTTAAAATTGAAGATTCTGAATTTGTTAAACTACTTATGAATAAGTTATTAACAAACTAAATTCAGGAATTATCAATGTGTATTTGTAATGTCCCAAAAAGAGAACAATGTAGTTTTGCTCTAAATTGCTAAGTATATATAGACAGTCTATATATTACAAAAGGCAAGTGGGAGTTTTTTTTATCTTGAAAGATAAAATTACAAGATACATAATCTTCTTAATACACTAGTAAATATCATGACGATGCTAGATATGAAATGTTAACCTCAAGATGATGGAATTTTCATTCATAAATCTGCAAGGATATCTCAGATATTTGATTTATATGCTGAGAAGAACATGAGTTACAGGATTATAGTAAACCTGATAATCATTATGACAGATTACCAAATATTGAATTGGGTAAATTACTCATACTATGAATATTAAAGATGTTGTCCATAAAGATAATCACTTTTGGAAATTTGGTTTATCTTAATAGTTAGACTAGAGAATGGAAATGAGTTTCTTCAAAGAGATGGAAAACCCTAGTGGTTTGAATTTCTATATGTGTAGAAATCATATGGACAATATTGTACACATATTTAATGCATGTCTTACGACAAGATTATTAATCATACTTAAGCAAGTAATTGTGATTGAATATTCTTTCCTAGACACATTAAATATATAAAGATAATAATTGTCATACTTGTTTTCATTAATATGAAATATGACAATGGAATATCAAAACTCTTTCTTGAGAAATTACTTGAGCGAGGACGGTAAGTAATCGAAAGGTTTTTTGAATTCATATAATCTTTGGAAGTGTACGAAGTGCAATAATTCATGAATGGATAAATGCATGCATCTATGAAATTATTCTTATGTTTGATTATTAAATCCTAATTTTGATTTATAATTGAAATAAGATAAAAGTATTCCTGAAAGCTAGTGGGAGTATTATGTTAAGGTTTTAAATCTTATATGTTGTATAACATATAGAAAGTAACATTCCTTGTAAGCTAAATGTTAAGTCTTATATTGGAATGAAACTTCACTTGTAATATTTAAGAATTAAAACATACAACCTTGGAATATATGTTTATTATTAATAAACATGTGCAGTAAAATAAATGATTTTAATAAAACATGATATATCATTTGGGAAATGGATAAATATCTTTTGACAAGATAGAACATGAATGAAGTCTAAGTTTGACCTGTAGATTCATCATGTACATCATGTTGTGTATTAAAATTGTTGTATCATTCTTGAATAAGAAGTGATTTGAAAACATTTATATCTAATTAAAAGTTACTAGATAACTTGTATAATGAATATTCTAATAGAATTACATCCTCGGCCTGGAATTGCTCCTAGATTCTATGGATGAACAATTTGTCAATTGTTGTGCAAATTGTCATCAGCTTCAAACTTGAAAGTTTGAAAAGCATCAAACATTACACAATAAGATATTAAAGTTTACGGAGTTTTAATGAGCATATTGTTGTTTGTATACAATGATGCTGGTTTAATTGAGATGACACTCAATACTAGTCATGGTAGGATTTCATCCTTGTTAATGGCCATGTGAACTAGTTGTGCTACTAAAAGCACACTTTGCATTATACATTAAAAGAATAAGAATACTTTAAACTTAAAAATGTTTGAAAGTTTAATATATTGGTGATAGAGGATGTCTCACACTTTATGAATTATCATGTGGATTGGTGAATGCACACATACAAGGACTTCACTAATTGAATTCTTGAAATAAGTATTCTCAAAATTACGATAGATCAAGTTGGTTGATTTATGCCTTGTCAACAAGTATGATTGTCATTACTTGAGGCATAATTCATCAACTGGAATTTTCATGCATTGATCTATTTAGTATTTGGATAAGGGATGTTAAACAATTGTTATAATAAATCAAATACTTGGTATGTTTGATTTTATAATATATTGTATCCTATATTTGCATGTTTAATCCGTGAATAAATTTATTTATTCTAAATCGTCAGTTGTCAATTAATGATATGGGAGTATCGTTAAATTAAGACAAATCTGAGTGATTTGGTAGAATATACTTAAAAGTATATTGATGAGAAAGCATACCAATTTCAGATAATATTCAATGAATTGAATATAGGACTTATCCCAACTACATGATTTTACTTTATTGATATTGTTATTAAGTAAATTATAAATAGTTATCCTCAGACTTGAGATACCAGATAAGTGTCATGAATGTAGTGCACTTCTGTGGAACAACTTAACGCTATACGTAACTGGTAGTCATAAGGGTTGTTTCCAGAAGTGTTGCAAAGTTCGTGGGTTAGTCTCGTAGTCAAGATAGAATCTGTTCCCTCAAATTTATTTGGAGTTTAATAGTACTGGGCCCCTCGTAGAGTTGACAAGATGTTTGCGTGGCCACACCCAAAGATCTCCCCTGAATATGTTCAGAAGATTTGGTAATCTTGGTCAATCACTTAAAACGAGAAACAAAATGGTTGAATAAAGAATGACTTAATTCCATATCTTTATTTAACATGGTATTAGAAACAAAAGGATAATTATAATGATGAATCATTAAAAGGTTTTTCCAGAAGACCTTACTCGAGTTGTACTAGAGGCATCGACGTGTTGCTAGACGCCAATCGATGTGATTATACTATTAAGATATGTCCAAGTGGGAGCTGTTAGTTTATGGACATAAATTAATAGACGTATGTTAGGATCGAACTCGAGACCTATGGGATTACACGCGTTGCGTATGAGATTTAATTATATTAAGTCACGAAATATTTATATGGTCGAACTAAGAAAAATGAGGGGGTTGAGTGTCAAATTTTGAAACTTAAGGAAGTGCTTGCAATGACTTGTTAGACAAGGTTTAATGCTATATATATACACACCCTTTTGGTCTCATTCGTATGCATAAGAAAAAGACGATCGAAACTACCTTTCGCTAGATATATAATGTATTGAATCTGAGATATCTTAGTCAATATGATATACATGCCATGCATGCATATTCATAAGCATGTCATGTGCATGATTTTCATTCTTTTATTTACCCATTGCATATATGTATTTGATAGGTGCAACTAAAAGGGTTTGACTATATATTTATTATATTAAAGCTAAACCTTGTTTGTTGTATGCTTTAATTGTGATTTGAACTAACATTCTAATTGAATCGCTAACAATACGCGCGTACATGATTGTAGATAAATCCTACTTTGGATTTTGGTGATTTACACTATTCGACTTTATTAAGTCGACTAGCACTCAAACCCTAATTAGGGTTCATCTCAATTGCTAGTTTTGTGGAATTGATTCTTGTTCGGCTAGAATAAAAAAGGTACGCATACTTTATGTTTTAGTTAATTAATTATTCATTATACGTTCCTTTACGCTTCCGCATGTTTCTTTGATGTTTTATATATGATATTCATGTTATATAATTCCAACATATTGACCACATGGAGACCTACTGATTGTACTACTCAACATCCATTGTTGTACTATGCAACATCAACCGTCCAAGTGTATACAAAAACTGTACTATTGCATTTGAAATTTGTATTAGAACTTTCTTTGATCAAAATTGATTTTTCATTCTACCTTCATCAATCAACAAACAAACAGAAAATATCAGAGATTAAAAAAAAAAAAAAAAAAAAAAAAAAAAAACCTACCTACACGTGAGATTCAGAACCTGCATAATAAGAGCACACGGTGTGGGCTTGCCGTGAGGGCTCGCCGTCCACCGTGGCAGCTCGCCGTCCTTCGTTTTGACACCGATCCCCTCGCCGTCCGTCTCCGTGGGAAGTGTCGTCGTCTGCACGACGAAGAGGAAGCTTGTACTTTTTTTTTCTCACTTTCTTTTTATAGATAGTGATATTTGTGGAGGTTTTAATAAGGTGAAGTGTTTTTAATAAGGTGAAGTGTTTTTTTGCATGGATTGAAAGGTTCGTAGAGGAAAAAAAATGCAAACATAAACGCATAATGATGAAACCTTTAAACTGAAACTTGAACAATTAACTAAAAACATGAAATAAATAATACGCTTAAACATAAAAAACTACAGAATCTCCCTAATAAAAACAACATAAAAACATGAAATACATAATAAAACTACTAAAAACTTAAAAAAACGAATCATCTGAGACCCAACCCTCAGAACTTGAAGGGGAATCAAACTCCCCATTAAAGAGCCGACGCTCCATTATGTCGAAATAGTTGTCTTGGAGGTACTGAGCTTCCCGTGCTTCTTGCTCACGGCGAGCAGCTTCTTCACGAGCCTGCTCTTCCATAATCTCCCTACCGTTTTCTTCATCTTGTTCTAGTTGTCGGAGGGAAGCCTCACTTAACCCGCTGGGGTGGTTTTGAAGATCCACCTGTGGACTGTTCACAGGTGGAGTTGGAACAATTGGGAGGTATGGGATGCTTTCAAAACCCACCGGAAAGACATTTTCCGGTGGTGTTGAGTAAACTTCAAACTTTGGTAGAGTTGGAAAGCTGGTTTCCGACAAGTGATTTGGAGTTGGAAAGCTGGTTTCTGGCAACTTTTCTGGGCTGGGGAATTGCTGAGAAAAATCCTTGCGAGACATTTTTTGTGTGTGAATTGTGTTAGTTGTGTGTGTAATCAGGATAGTATATATAGGCTCATATAATCCCGCTGAAAACTAAACCGTTTGAATTTAAAATTTAAATTTGAATTTTAAAGTACCCCGCTCCTATTTGAATTTGAATTAGCCCGCTCAAAAGTATATGGTTTTTGAATTTGAATTTAAAATTTGAATTTCAATTTTGAATCTGAATTTTAGAATTTGAATTTGAATTTGGTACAACCACCCTTATAAATAACAATTTATAACCACCATTTTTTCACATCTAGATCAATTCAAAAAAAAAACACACACACAAATGTCTCAACCTCTGAAGTGGAACAAGTCTGAAGAAATCTTGCTTGCGCAAGTTTGGATAGAAATTTCGCAAGCTATAGATATGGAAAATAACCGTTCCGAAAATATTTTTTGGAACGACGTTATGCATATGTTCAATAATCAGGAAACCGATGACCATCGTACAAAAAATTCAATCACGGGTAAATGGACGAGGATTAACGTCGATTTCAAAAAATTCAACGCAATTTACAAACAGTTGCAGCGTCGAAGTGCTCAAAATGACCACACTCATCTCGAAAATGCGAAACTAAACTTCCAGCAACAATTTGGTGGAAAGGAGTTCAAGTATGTTCACGTTTGGGAGATTTTGAAAAATTGCCCGAAGTGGGATGTCGAAGATTAAATCCAGTAGTATGTGTTGTATTTTTTTTTACTCGTGTTGTTTTTTTTCCGTATCGGGTTTTTTTTATCATTATTGTGTTATGTATTGTATTTTTAATTTGAATGAAATGAATTTAGTTTATTTGGAAATGAAAATTGAATAAAAAAAATAAAGTGGTAGTGGTGGGCCCCAAATGAAGAGGTTGAGGTTTGTTATGAGTGAGGAGGGGTTTGTTGTGGTTAGTTGTGGAAAAATGAGATGCTGATGTGGCGCTGAGGTGGCACGACGACGAGCCTAAGGCTTGTCGTGACACCTAGTGCTCTAAGTTTCTTGAACAAAAAAAAGGTAAACAAAATCACCAATAAAACCAATCACCCGACTATACGCAAACCACTCCTCCCCAAAACCCCAAATAATCGAAATAGATCTCAACAGCGAGTTAGACGAGGTCTTGGGCATCCATAAACTCGAAGACGCAATCCACAACATCATCGTCAAACAATCTGCTCCTGATTGGCTTCCTTTTTCACATGGGTCGTCTTACTGGGTCCCACCACGTCATCACCATCATATTCATCAGGCCAATAATGGGTTGTATGGGTTGTTGAGTAAGTATGGTAAACCTTCGATGGTGGCAAGTGATGATGATGATGGTGCGGTTTTGGGTGGTGGGAAGGCTGGTAAGGTTAAGGGGTCTTGGCCTTCCGTATCATTTTTCATTGAAGGTATTTCATTGAAGGCTGGTAGTGACAGAAACAACACCGCGAAAAATGGAGCAAAGTGGCGGTCAGAAAGAAAAGAAGATAAGAGTATTGGTGGCAGGTGTTGGGATTGGTGGGTTGGTTTTTGCTCTAGCTGCTAAAAGAAAAGGATTTGAAGTTGTCGTGTTTGAAAAAGATTTGAGTGCTATTAAAGGTGAAGGTCAGTATAGAGGTCCTATTCAGATACAAAGTAATGCTTTAGAAGCTATTGATTTAGATGTTGCTGATGAGGTTATGAAAGCTGGTTGTATTACTGGTCAGAGGATTAATGGGTTGGTTGATGGCATTTCTGGTAATTGGTAAGTCCTTTTGATATGTTTATGTGTTAAGCATGGTGTTTTGTATTTTTTATTTTGTGCTTATTGTGTTTTTTTTGCTTATTTAATTGATATAACTAATAGCTTTGTTTAATCAGACAGGACTTAGAGCGGACGGTGTGGGAATATCGTGGCTCGCCGTGAGCCTAGCTGGCACCTCGTCGTCGGCCGCCGTCACACCGGGGTCCTTCGCTGTCCGTCGCCGTGGAGCTCCTCGCCATCCTGACGACGAGTGAATTTTCTGACAAAAGTGGGACACGGTTTCATTTTTTCTTCTTTTTTCCTTTTTTGATTTTCAAGTGTGTGTAAGTGTGTGTGTGAAGCGTGTGTTTGTGTGTGTGAGTTATGGAAGTGAAGAAGAAGAAATGGTGGGTTGTGTATTAATGTGTGTATGTGTGTGTGTGTGTGATTCGCTCCCAAACAGTCAAGTTTTCTCACTCAAACCGGCCACTTGTGAATGGCCGACCGTAAGAAACTTAAAACGGTTCAGGAACGAACTCAATGAAGATCTGGGGAGTATAGTGTTTCCCCGGGTCGTTATGTCCCAGCGAGCTATGCAATGGATTATCAAACGTAAAGTGATCGAGAAATTTGAACGAAAAAGGGATTTGAGGATGACTATAACTACAGAAAAAGCCAACAAATAACAACGGCTTAAATGCAAATTAAAGAAAATTAAAAAGATAAAAAATATTAAATAAATGCTATCACTATACTTAAAATGATGTTTTTGTTTTTATGTTTTTACAAAACTGAAATAAAAACTACGTAGCGTTACAAAAGAAAAAGTGAAACTTACACAATATAAATCCTAAAAATATGAAAATGATATTTTTACAAACCTAATGATAAAAGAAAATATTTAGAAAAAGAAAATTATTTTTATAACTATTTAATTAATTATTATTAATTAAAAACTATTTTAACTATTTAATAATAACCTAAATTACAAGAAAATAGGAAATAAAGCTAGAAAAATAAAATTAAGATTTAGAAAAATCTAAAATATCAAAATAGAATTTTCAAAACTATTTTTGTATTTTTCTGATTATTTTTCTATTTTCTAGGAATTAAAAACTATTAAAAACTAATTAAATTACTTAAAAATACAAATTTAACTAAGAAAAATCTAGAAAAATATTTTTTTGTCTTTTTATATTTATCTAAACTTAAGAAAAATGAAAAACTATTTTTTTGAACCTTTTCTTAATTAATTGTATTTAATGCTAATTAAAAATGCTTAAAAACTAATTTAAATACAGAAAAATAGCAAACCAACTTGGAAAAATCTGAAAATTTCAGGAAAACTCTAAAATAATATAAGGAAGCTAGGAAAAATGGAAAAACATGGGGTTATGTGGAGGAATTTGAAACCGATGTGTCAAGTGCTTAAGAATAAGCACTTTAAATAAGCAAATGGAATCCAAAAGCCACCAAACCAAAACAGAAGATATAAACTGCTAATAGAACTAAAATGCAACAAATAATAACAAGCCTTAACCTCTGATATGCAAGATTAACAGATTTGAGGAAATGAGATTATGTGCCAAACACAGGTTTTTGGTTCCTACTTTGGACTAGAGAATAAGCACAGAGATAAGCTAGAATTAAAAACCAAAAACTGGAACATAATCTAGACCTGGGTGGCTATCTACAAGCCAAAGATCAGATGCTCACAAGCTCTTATGAGCTTGTGAGGAACTCTGCAAGCTACTGTCAAACGATGGATACCAGTGCACAGGGCACTTTTCAGAAAGGGGTAGCCAAAATAAGCTAACAAATAAGCACTTTACAAGCTAATTAAAACTGAACCAGTATTTTTCTAATTTTGTTGAGCAGCTAAATTTTAATTTCCCAAAAGCACAAATCCTAGTTCCTAACAGTAAGATCACAATGAAATTCTAAGTTTTATTCAAAAACTGTATTTAGAAATTTTGACTTTTCAGTAGAACATGCAGCTTTGACTTTTGTGAGACTTGGATCAAATTTGTGAATTGATAATGATGCAAAATGATGTAATGAACACACTGCAAGCAATGTTTATGGATTTTGAACACAAAATAAGCTTTTGGCTTTTGAAAATTATAACAGTTAGACATTTAAGACATTTAAACTGAGAATTTGACTATGAGCTCTTGCAGGCACAAGTGAAAGACATATATGAGCTCAATTGAGTTAAACAAACCTAAACTAACAAATATCCACTACTGAACACTCCTCTAATACAGATTAAGCATATGAACCAAACACCATTTAATGGACTGATATAAGCTTAAACCTACACCATCTTCTGAACCAACATGCCATTTTGATCAAATTAAGTTCATTTGCTATAGTTAACACTAAATAACCAGACTTAAACCATTCTAAACCACAGATACAAGTTCAAGCAAAAACTACAAATTGACTTGAAAATTGAAAATGAGAAATCTTACTAACCACTGTCCAACTGCTTGCAGGCTAAAACCAAACCCAATGATCACTACACTAATCTATTTCCAACCCAATACCATTACTGCATCTACCATTATCCATTTCCAAATCCAATTTAGGCTCAGTTTGACTTTTGTTGACCAGCCATGGAAATTACTTGAAACTGACTTGCAAGCTTATCAAAAGCCATGATAAGCTTAATTAAACTTGTTTGTGTTTAAAAACAAGCTACTGCAAGCTTATACATAAGAAATTAAGACTGAGATTTTCAACAGTAACATGAAACATGAATTTTATCTGAAAGCTTGGATTGAGAACTCAACAATACATTACAAAGGTTTATCAACTTAATGTTGATACATGAAAGCTGAAATTACAACATTTTCATTTAAACTAAGACATTAATCTAAAAAACGACATAAGGAAAATTTATAAAAACTAACTACCTCCTATCACTTCATCTCTCTTCCTTTTTATAGCTCCAAAAGTCTTCTCTTTCATTTCTGAGCATATCCCACATGTGTTTGAGGCCCTTGGATCACTCTAGGCAATCTTGGCCATTCATCACTTTTTGGCGGGAAATTGAGATTTGACCTGTTGGGAGAGATTGAGTGTAAGGAGGGAATACAATTAATGATATTTGGATTGTTAGGAGATGGAGTGATAAGGAGGGGGAAAATGAGTTGGAGTGATGGGAGGTGGTGTGTTGCAAGGTTAGCAGGTGGGGAAGACAGGGAAAGCGCGGGAAAAGGGGGTTTTGTTTGACTTATCATTTGACCAGGGGTTTAATAATAAAAGGGGGTCAAAAGTGTATTTGACAGGGGGTCACAAGTAAAAGGCAGGGTCATATGGGTTTGTGATAGGGTCCAAAGGTCAAAAAAAGTTTTAAGGACAAGGACCTTTGTTGCAAATTCTGAAATTACAAGGACCTAGGCTGCCATTTTCACAAAGTTGTTCCAAGGACTAAAACTGACAATCTCAAAAAGTACAAGGACCAAACTTGCCATTTTCCAATTTTCCAAGGACCATTTTTGCCAAATTTCAAACTTGGAGGACCAAACTTGTAATTTTCTCAAACTTTTTATATTTTTCACCAAAGGACTAAATTTGACAAGTTATGATTTTAAAAGGACCTTTGGTGACTTTTCTTTTGAAATTTTGACTCAGGGACTATTTTTGACAATTTTAGAAACTTGGGGGACTGAAACTGCCAATTATGCAAACTTTGCTCATTTTTCATCTGATTTTGAACATTTTGCATCTGAAACATATAAAATGCAATTTTGGAATATTTTCAGTATTTTGATGCATTTCTGAGCATTTTTAAACGTTTTGCAGTTCAGATTGACCCAAAAATGATGAGTATTTACACACTCATCAATCCCCCACACTAAACTATTGCTAGTCCCTAGCAATCTTTTGAGAAAAACATAATGGATTTGAATCTCTTTACCAAAAGCCATTACTTCTGGAGTAGCCAAATGTTTCAGTTCAAGTAAGAACCATGGTACACTGATAACCATGTGATTTTGAGCAAACCACCAGCTTTCAACGGATTTGATTTGTCTTTACCAGAAGCCGTTTGCTTCTGGACTAGCCAACTCTTAGATAAATTATCAATATTATCTTTGGTGAGCTGATTACCAATTATGGTTTTTCCACTGCCTTTACCACAAGCCATAACCTTGCGGGCTAGCCAACTCTTCACTTTTTAGGATATGGTGAGCTGAATACCATACAATTTTGGGCAAATTGCAAGCCGTCAACGGATTTGAGATATCTAAACCCAAGAGCCGTTTGCTCCTGGATTAGCCAATCCTTTTGTTTATTAGACAAGGCGGACTGATAACCAAATGAGTAAGTGTAAAACAATTACTCCAAAAAAAATTTTGGCCAAAAACGGGGGAATTAGGCGGTATAATTATATAATAAAATTCGTGAGAATCCCCCCCACACTTAGAAATGAATATTGCCCTCAATATTCAAAGTACCGGCGGTTATGCCGAAACATAGAACGTAAAAGGGAAATACTACGGCCATTATTATGAAAGATTTTTTTTTTTTTTTTTTTTTTTTTTTTTTTTTTTTTTTTACTTATATATATATAACATGTGGGGCAACTCCCCCACACTAGGGTGGAACACATGGGTGAAAACCCATGTTAAGCTACTGTTTTTGATTACCGAGTCGCTAGCTTGACTCGACCCCGAATTAATTGGTTCATGGGGAAGCAAAGTGGAAGAAACAATCTCCATCGGACTTTCATTCAAGATGTTTGGACAAACATTTGAAGCACGTGAAAGTTCCACACCGATGAGATATACATAGAACCGGCTCAAAAATGATATATGGAAATGCCGGGATCAAAGATAGTGTCTTCATTCCCGAAGGAGTGAAGAGAAATCACAAGATATTTGAGGAAAGGAAGAAAGGTTTTGATAACAATCAAGATCCATTCTTCATCCTCAAATGTAGATATATCGGGAGGAAGGGTGAGGGTAGTATCATTAATAGGCAAACTCGTACGATAGAGTACACCTTCCTCCGAGCCAATATCATCCTCAAGATCAAAATAGAAATGATCATGTTCCGGAGGAGATATGTCATGAGAGAGTTCACCGGAGAACTCTTTATGAAGAGAATCAATCACATGAAGTGAAATTGTGAACTCTTGTTCCATTGTGGGCTCATCACTATCCTCAATCTGAGTATCAAAGAGTGGATTCTCATAAATTAAAGTGAATTCAGAGTCGAATTCAAATAGAGGATTGGTGAAAGTAGCTTTGAATGTTTCGGGAACAAAATGATCAACATTCTCTATTGGACTGTTGGGATAAGAAGTGAGTGAACGATCATTATCAAGGAGACTTTCAGTCTCTCCCAGATCGGCTTCGAAATCAAAGAGTGGATTGATGTGAGTGAGTTCATCGGTGAACTCCTCAAGAAGGGGATCAGCATCAGATTGTGGAAGTGATGCCTCAACATACTCGATGTTTCCAAAGGAAGCACAATCGTCGCTAAAATTGGAGAAAGTTTCCAAATGATCATTTGAACACTCAAGAGGGGAAAGAGAATCACACATATGGTCAAAAGTTCCCTGTGACTCTCTCGGGATTGGGACAAGGTTCTCAACACTAGACTTTATGAATTCGTCCGATTCCTTTTCAGGAACAGTGTCAAGATGCTCGTCCCCCATGTTCAGAGAGTGAGTGGGAATATCGGGTGTGATAGCAGTTGTTTGAGATGGAATCTCAACTGCTGGAATATCAACTGACTGAGGGAGTTGAGAAATATTATCTTTAAAAGGATAAAAACTCTCCTCGTCATCATCATATAGAGCTGCCTTGAGAAATTGGGAACGCCTTAGAGCTGCATGCTCTAGGACTAATAATTCTTCCCTAGATTGGCGGGCCTCTCGCTCTTCGGCAAGCAATTCTCCCATGGTCTTTTCACCACTCACTTGATTCTTAAAGTTACTAATCATATCATCAAGTGTTTTCATTGTGGTTTCAAAATCTTGGGAGATTTCTTGAGATAACGGCTCAGGTGGAGTTTGAGCCGTATGGTGCTGTGGAGGTTGAAAATTGTCAAACATGTGAAAGTCATGATTGTTACAAGGAACTGGGTTCCCTATTTGACAATCAGAGCTGAAATGGGGACCTCCACAGTACTCACAACAGTAAAACTGTTGAGTCTGGACTGGTGAATCATATGGATTTTGGTCATAACCAAAGTTCTGAGCATCACTGGAAAACTGTTCATAGACAAATGCGTTTCCGGATTGACACTCAAATCCTGGGTGAGGGCCTCCACAAAATTCACAACAGAAGTGTTGATTGTATGAAGATAAGTCGGGCTGTGGTGGGTAATTGGAAAAGTTTGAGGGGTCGTTAAATGAGTTCGGACTCGGATCATAATCAAATGAATTCCTCGAACCACAAAACAAACAACTCCCGTTATGAATATCATTACCACATTGTACACACGTACACCAACGACAGGGTGAACCATAAAGAGGCTCACCACAACCGACACAAGGAATAAACGATTGCATTTGAGAGTTATGATAAGGAATCGGTTTATTCAAAGAATCAACAAAACCAACATGGTGATCCGAATGACTATCAAGTCTCGAAGAACATTCAGAAAAATCAGGAGGTGGGACAAGTGGTGTGCTCTGAGAGCTAGCAATTTCCACCACTTCCGTTATGGTCTCCGGTTCTTGAACGGGTTCATCGGGTTGTGGCGGATGGTCGAAAAAACTTGGAGAATCATCGAGAGAGTTATCAGATAATTCGCACCAATAACAATATTTGCTTGCACCCATCCTTCCACATTGCTTGCATAAACAATCCGAATTCTGACAACGGAGCTGATCCTCTTCCATACGGCTTTTGCAGTGGAAACAACGAGGATAATCGATCGTCGCCATGAGAATTAAACATGTAGAGGGTTAAAGAAATAGAATTAAACGGTTTTGAGGTTAAAGAAGAGTAGAATCAAACGGTACGAGGG
Source organism: Chrysanthemum seticuspe (assembly GCA_019973895.1). Lineage (NCBI taxonomy): Eukaryota > Viridiplantae > Streptophyta > Magnoliopsida > Asterales > Asteraceae > Chrysanthemum > Chrysanthemum seticuspe. The sequence continues at coordinate 101,114,804 of BPTQ01000009.1, forward strand.
GGTAAGAGAAATAGAATCATACAGATAAGAGGGATGAGAAGAATATTTTTGTATTTTTGGATAAGAAAATATAAACATATACAGATGGATGGTATGAACAAAGAGTGAATATTCAAATCACTAATCTGCTAAACGGAAGATAATCAGCACAGCTCCCCGGCAGCGGCGCCAAAAATTTGATTCGCTCCCAAACAGTCAAGTTTTCTCACTCAAACCGGCCACTTGTGAATGGCCGACCGTAAGAAACTTAAAACGGTTCAGGAACGAACTCAATGAATATCTGGGGAGTATAGTGTTTCCCCGGGTCGTTATGTCCCAGCGAGCTATGCAATGGATTATCAAACGTAAAGTGATCGAGAAATTTGAACGAAAAAGGGATTTGAGGATGACTATAACTACAGAAAAAGCCAACAAATAACAACGGCTTAAATGCAAATTAAAGAAAATTAAAAAGATAAAAAATATTAAATAAATGCTATCACTATACTTAAAATGATGTTTTTGTTTTTATGTTTTTACAAAACTGAAATAAAAACTACGTAGCGTTACAAAAGAAAAAGTGAAAATTACACAATATAAATCCTAAAAATATGAAAATGATATTTTTACAAACCTAATGATAAAATAAAATATTTAGAAAAATAAAATTATTTTTATAACTATTTAATTAATTATTATTAATTAAAAACTATTTTAACTATTTAATAATAACCTAAATTACAAGAAAATAGGAAATAAAGCTAGAAAAATAAAATTAAGATTTAGAAAAATCTAAAATATCAAAATAGAATTTTCAAAACTATTTTTGTATTTTTCTGATTATTTTTCTATTTTCTAGGAATTAAAAACTAATTAAATTACTTAAAAATACAAATTTAACTAAGAAAAATCTAGAAAAATATTTTATTGTCTTTTTATATTTATCTAAACTTAAGAAAAATGAAAAACTATTTTTTTGAACCTTTTCTTAATTAATTGTATTTAATGCTAATTAAAAATGCTTAAAAACTAATTTAAATACAGAAAAATAGCAAACCAACTTGGAAAAATCTGAAAATTTCAGGAAAACTCTAAAATAATATAAGGAAGCTAGGAAAAATGGAAAAACATGGGGTTATGTGGAGGAATTTGAAACCGATGTGTCAAGTGCTTAAGAATAAGCACTTTAAATAAGCAAATGGAATCCAAAAGCCACCAAACCAAAACAGAAGATATAAACTGCTAATAGAACTAAAATGCAACAAATAATAACAAGCCTTAACCTCTGATATGCAAGATTAACAGATTTGAGGAAATGAGATTATGTGCCAAACACAGGTTTTTGGTTCCTACTTTGGACTAGAGAATAAGCACAGAGATAAGCTAGAATTAAAAACCAAAAACTGGAACATAATCTAGACCTGGGTGGCTATCTACAAGCCAAAGATCAGATGCTCACAAGCTCTTATGAGCTTGTGAGGAACTCTGCAAGCTACTGTCAAAAGATGGATACCAGTGCACAGGGCACTTTTCAGAAAGGGGTAGCCAAAATAAGCTAACAAATAAGCACTTTACAAGCTAATTAAAACTGAACCAGTATTTTTCTAATTTTGTTGAGCAGCTAAATTTTAATTTCCCAAAAGCACAAATCCTAGTTCCTAACAGTAAGATCACAATGAAATTCTAAGTTTTATTCAAAAACTGTATTTAGAAATTTTGACTTTTCAGTAGAACATGCAGCTTTGACTTTTGTGAGACTTGGATCAAATTTGTGAATTGATAATGATGCAAAATGATGTAATGAACACACTGCAAGCAATGTTTATGGATTTTGAACACAAAATAAGCTTTTGGCTTTTGAAAATTATAACAGTTAGACATTTAAGACATTTAAACTGAGAATTTGACTATGAGCTCTTGCAGGCACAAGTGAAAGACATATATGAGCTCAATTGAGTTAAACAAACCTAAACTAACAAATATCCACTACTGAACACTCCTCTAATACAGATTAAGCATATGAACCAAACACCATTTAATGGACTGATATAAGCTTAAACCTACACCATCTTCTGAACCAACATGCCATTTTGATCAAATTAAGTTCATTTGCTATAGTTAACACTAAATAACCAGACTTAAACCATTCTAAACCACAGATACAAGTTCAAGCAAAAACTACAAATTGACTTGAAAATTGAAAATGAGAAATCTTACTAACCACTGTCCAACTGCTTGCAGGCTAAAACCAAACCCAATGATCACTACACTAATCTATTTCCAACCCAATACCATTACTGCATCTACCATTATCCATTTCCAAATCCAATTTAGGCTCAGTTTGACTTTTGTTGACCAGCCATGGAAATTACTTGAAACTGACTTACAAGCTTATCAAAAGCCATGATAAGCTTAATTAAACTTGTTTGTGTTTAAAAACAAGCTACTGCAAGCTTATACATAAGAAATTAAGACTGAGATTTTCAACAGTAACATGAAACATGAATTTTATCTGAAAGCTTGGATTGAGAACTCAACAATACATTACAAAGGTTTATTAACTTAATGTTGATACATGAAAGCTGAAATTACAACATTTTCATTTAAACTAAGACATTAATCTAAAAAACGACATAAGGAAAATTTATAAAAACTAACTACCTCCTATCACTTCATCTCTCTTCCTTTTTATAGCTCCAAAAGTCTTCTCTTTCATTTCTGAGCATATCCCACATGTGTTTGAGGCCCTTGGATCACTCTAGGCAATCTTGGCCATTCATCACTTTTTGGCGGGAAATTGAGATTTGACCTGTTGGGAGAGATTGAGTGTAAGGAGGGAATACAATTAATGATATTTGGATTGTTAGGAGATGGAGTGATAAGGAGGGGGAAAATGAGTTGGAGTGATGGGAGGTGGTGTGTTGCAGGGTTAGTAGGTGGGGAAGACAGGGAAAGCGCGGGTAAAGGGGGTTTTGTTTGACTTATCATTTGACCAGGGGTTTAATAATAAAAGGGGGTCAAAAGTGTATTTGACAGGGGGTCACAAGTAAAAGGCAGGGTCATATGGGTTTGTGATAGGGTCCAAAGGTCAAAAAAAGTTTTAATGACAAGGACCTTTGTTGCAAATTCTGAAATTACAAGGACCTAGGCTGCCATTTTCACAAAGTTGTTCCAAGGACTAAAACTGACAATCTCAAAAAGTACAAGGATCAAACTTGCCATTTTCTAATTTTCCAAGGACCATTTTTGCCAAATTTCAAACTTGGAGGACCAAACTTGTAATTTTCTCAAAATTTTTATATTTTTCACCAAAGGACTAATTTTGACAAGTTATGATTTTAAAAGGACCTTTGGTGACTTTTCTTTTGAAATTTTGACTCAGGGACTATTTTTGACAATTTTAGAAACTTAGGGGACTGAAACTGCCAATTATGCAAACTTTGCTCATTTTTCATCTGATTTTGAACATTTTGCATCTGAAACATATAAAATGCAATTTTGGAATATTTTCAGTATTTTGATGCATTTCTGAGCATTTTTAAACGTTTTGCAGTTCAGATTGACCCAAAAATGATGAGTATTTACACACTCATCAGTGTGTGATGCGTATGTGTGTGTGTTAATGTGTGTGTGCAGAAAAGATGAAGAAGACAACCTTTTTTTTTTCTTTTGGGCTGGGTTGGACTAATATTGGGGTGGTAATGTGGTATGTTTTCATATATTGTTGTATAAGTTTTAATTGTTATATTTTAAAAAAAAAATTATAAAAAATGTTATTTATAATTTTTATAAAAAATGACTAGTAAAATGTTTAGGTTTCTTGTTATTAGTATGTGTTGTATTTTTTTTTTCTCATATCATTTTTTTTACGTATCATATTTTTTTTTCTTATTATTATTGTGTTGTTAATGTATTTTAATTATTAATGAAATAAATTTAGTTTATATGAAAATTGAATAAAAAAAATAAAGTGGTAGTGGTGGGTCCCAAATGAAGAGGTTGAGGTTTGTTATGAGTGAGGAGGGGGTTTTTTGTGGTTAGTTGTGGGAAAATGGGATGCTGATGTGGCGCTGAGGTGACGCGACGACGAACTTAAACCTTGTTATGACACCTTCCACTCTTACCACCTTTATAAAGATTGTGATTTTTAGTAGGAGTGATTATATTTAGTAAGTAGAAATTTTAACAATTAGATGACCAACCTATTCGCTTGCCCAGAAAACCGGTTATTTATGATGATAATGTGGGTGTTAGAAAATTTCTTCGGTACCATATATTATGCATGCTTAATATACATACCTTCACACTGACAACGTTTCATTAACGATTTGAACAGGACACGTTGAAACTACTTAAAGAAAGCATTTAAAGAAGCATATGCTGATGGTATCCAAAGAAATTGCTTGGTATTTATGGATATAAGTAGAGGATTTTTTATAGCAGACAAAAACAAAAGATTGGTAGGAAATTTATACAAGTTATGTGTAGGTAGCTTTCATCTAATTTCTCAAAGTTTTTGACGGTTGACATTATACCACAAACACGTCATTGTCTATAATATATCGGTCTTTGAATACAAAAGCATAAACACGGCCGCCCCGCAGCAACGCGCGAGCAAACCTGCTCGTTGTATTAAAGTTGTGTTTTTACAATTTAGGCATAATTTCATGTATATCTTTGTAAATTTCAAAAATTACATGTATATCCTTTTTACCAGTTTTTTATGCATAAAGTACATTGTTTTTAATGCATCAAAAGGATATATATGTAATTTTTGATTTTTGCAAGGATATATATGTAAATGCCCATTTAATTTATAAAGAAAACATTCTATATTTAAGGTTGTAAGAATTACAGGGTTTTAATGAGGTTCACGCGGTTCATAAAACATGTACAACAAAAAGTACGACATAAATAAAATCAACGTGGAAAACTCTAATACCAAGATCTCATAAACATATATGTAATTCAAACCGAGTGTTTATAGGATTACTTACTTGTTCTTGCAAACCGTAAGCTCCAAGTAATAAGCTATGGGCACGACCACTGTTCTAAAAGGCTCGCAAAGGCCTCGCAAAGACGTGAGCCTTGGTTATGCCGCCACGCTGCCTTATGCTACATGTTTTTGTAAACTCGATATATATGAATTATGATATGAATATATAAATATTTTCATACTTTGTGCCGCCTTATGTCACGCCTTATAAACGCAAAAACTTCACCTTAACCGCAAAGGCGTGAGGCTTGGTCATGCTACCACGCCACGTCTCGCGCTATTTATAACCTTGGGCACGACCTTCTACTTTATTCTGGAACCTTGGGGTCAATCGATCTATATTATGTGAAAAGTTTACGCTTAACTTTATTTAACTGAATTTAAATTACAATTATTTTATAAAAATTTGGACTTGGTCATAAATTCTTTTGGGTACTAAGAATATAACATTATTTTACATTTTCCAACTAAAATTTTATAAGTTACACCTCTTTTTACTTTTTTCCTTTTCTTTTTGCAACTTAAACACATGTGTTTTGATTATTATTATTTTTTCCTGAAAATGAATTTGAGCCGGTTGAATATCCGGATTTAACTTTTAATGACAAATTAAGTGGCTCAAATTACCATATCACAAAATTGAGTTTTTCTATTAGTCAAGTGTATTTTCAATCAAATATTTGATTTTCTTAAATCCTTTGAAGTGACGTATTTATTTTATTATATAAAAGATTATGATGTTGATTAGCGATGATTACCAATTTTTATTAAAATAACATCATGTTTAATTGGTCAATCTTATGTTTTTACCATTACCACAAAATGTGTATAATAGAAGGCGAAGCCACAAGAATTTTATAAATTAAAAATAGTTGATGGAACTTATACGATATTTGGATTATATCCCGGCGCAACGTTAAAATTTTTTTACCTTGCAGCAGTGTTTTAAAAACTAATTTTTAATTGACCCGGTCGAGAAACCGAGTTACAGTTCAATCGATGGTTCAACCGAGTTATTTCGCTCAAAACTGGTTTCCGGTCATCCGACCGGTTCACAGTTCAACTGGTCTGGTCAACCATAATTTTAAAACACTGGCGTGTAGTCTCAATATTAATATTAAGTATGTCTATGAATACGATTTATTTCTCAATGAATAGAAGTTATACCTGATGTGCATGAAGCATTTAATTTCAGAATTTCTTATTATCATACATAGCGAACAATCGGATTTTTAAGAATTTTCTAATTGGGTTAATAAGAGAGTTTGATTTTATCAAGTAAATGAAATCACCCTTTTGAACAATACAAAGTGAAACTTAAATAATTTGGTCAAATCGATTTAAATTTCACCCAACAAAAAAAATATGTATAAAAACAAACATGTCGTTTTTGTGAATAAAAAATTAAAAAAGGAAATAATACTTAATAAAACTTTAGTTGTTAGGTTTTAAGTAATTTACTAAATAAACTTACAAGTTTTCATGTTTTTTATCATTAAATAGTAACTAAGTTTGAGATATGTTCCAATTTGGTACCTCAAACTTTATATCAACCATAAAAACCATCAAAATTTTAAAACAGTTTCATTCTTATGTAATTTTTATGTTAGAGTGACTTGAATGTAACATTTCTCAAACTTGGTTATTATTTTATAGTTATTGTTTCTAGTTAGTTGTGCATTAACATGTTGTACATAAAGCTGGTTGAAATTAGTTAAATTCAGGAGGTGAGTGTTTAAAATTAATATATAACATGTTAATGCATAAATAAATACTTTAAGCATAAAAATTTTACAAAAATTATATAAGAATAAAGCAGTTTTGAAACTTTGAAGTTTTTTTTATTGGTATAAAATTTGAGGTATCAAATTAAAACACTCATTAAACTTGATTACTAATGGGTGATATATTCTCTTTTTAAATACTTTATAAATTCAATAAGTAACTCATATATTTTATACCTCTAAACTTTATTTTTTTAAACAACATATATGTTCTTATTTTTTATATATTATTTATAAATTTCATAATGAAATCACCGGTTATAGTAATATTTAATGAATATACGAGATTGTACACATACAAATGACTCATGTTATTCCTACTTATAAGATTAAATAAGGTTTTTCAGATTTTTTTCTTTTACTATCCACGTTCAAGAACAACTCGTGTTATTGTTTTTTATAAGTTTAACTCGCACGTACATGTGTTTAAAATTAAATACATCTAAGATTTTTATCAACAGTAATATAAATATTAACATGACGACACGGTCCCACGGGTTGTAAGGATGCATGTAATTCTTTTTCAGTGTTTAAATAATGATATCCGGAAAAAGAATATTTTCAAAGGTAATTGCGTACTATTAAAAATGCATAATGTCTAAAAATAAACAACATCAACCTCAACATCATGCCAATTAATCAATGTTAAATCCTTTGTACACTAAAAATTTATACAAAATATTAATCTATATTAATACATAATGAGAAATTTATGTAAAAACCCACATGTGCACGGGGTACTAGAACTATATAACTATAAATTATTTTACGTAATGTTATGGATAAATCTTATTTGATAACCCCGTGTATGCACTAGACAAGCTTGAGCATGCTAAGATAAAAATAAATAATCTTAATCGATTGTATTAATAAAATTAGATAATATACAATTCGTATACATAAATAATTAAAATTTAGATATATTATATAACTTATGTTAAAAACAAATTTATGCAAGATTTATATCAAAGCCTTATGTGTACGGGATATATAACTAGTACGTATATAACATATCTAACCACATATAAAAAGTGGCCGTATGACTTTTATGACGTTATGAAAAGATAAAGCATGCTCTCTTCGTCCTAATTTATTTATCCCTTTTTAACTTTTGGAAGTTTTTTATTTTTATTTTTTATTAGTATTATTTTTTTCAACTTTGTTTTCAAGTATTTTTTTTTATGTTATACTCTCTCCGTCTCAAAATTATTGTCAGGAGACAAGAAGCACAAATATTAATAAAAGTGGGACCACTATAACTCTCAACCACTCAAATGGAATATTCTCTCATTATATTCTCTAATTTTAACTAAAATAGGAAAGTGGACAATTAATTTGAGACATCCATAAAAGAAAATATGGACAATAAATATGAGACGGATGGAGTATAATATTTGATAAAAAAATATATCACTAAAAAAAAGCTTAAAACTTAATTAATTCATATGATTTAAATAAAGTATTATCTATAAATCTTAATCCGCGTTGTCGGTGACAATTAAAAATAGTTTCCTACATGTTGGTCGGTGGCGCTGATACCTTCGCTGTTGGTTTTGGGCTATTTGGGTGCGGCCCATTAGCTCATTGCCTTTTGTAGTTGGTAGACGGTTTGGTGGTCATTTTGGTAACGTTTCTTCACCAGGAAGGAAAAATGGGCGGTGCTCAGATCTCATATGATCTTAGGGTTTCAGGCCATAATCCTACCGATGCATCTACTTACGGATGGTCGTTGTAGGTATGGTGGGTGGTTAGTGTAAGGGGAGTCACGGCCTTATTATTTGTAAACCTTAATCCACGTTGTTGGTGGGGTTTTAAAATTCTTTTCCGACACATGGTCGGTGGTTATCTTCTTTAGCTACGAGGTAAGCTGATACGTGCTCTTATACCATATGTTCTTACGATTTGGTTGACATGCAATCTTTTAGTTGTGCTCCATGCTTGTGTCATAACTTGGTTGCATGTTTGTGTGTGGAGTACAAATCGTCGTTTTAGATTTAGTTACCTTGAAGGTTGTTTTTGAGGTTTTGATTGTGGTCTTCCTTACTTGTGTGTTAACTTGGCGGCATGTTTGTGTGTGGAGTAAGGGTGTTGGTTTTCGATTTAATTACCTTCCAGTTTTTTTGTAAGGTATCGGGCCCTGCTTTTTTTTCTTATTTTTTTTTATTTTTATTTTTTTGGTGTCAAAGGGGTTTTGTACAGGCTTGCTGACCCTGTTATTATTTCTCAGGTTGAGGTTTCATTCGCGCGGACCGTGGCTTTCAGGTCACACTGTACGAGGCCCCGTATCTTGGCGAGGTACCCATATACGAATGGGGGTTGCAGCCATGGCAGGTTTTTAGTACTATGTGATTGTTTGCAATCGTATTAGTTTGTTATGTGTAAGAGCGATGATGATCTTACTTTGTATTTACTTTCTTTTGGAAAAACAATGGAACACGCCTGCAGTTTGGCGAGGTAACCGCACATAGGTCGTGGTTGCAGCCATGGGTGGGTTGTGGTTCTGTTTTTGTATTTGCAGCTGTGAGCCTTAGTTTTGTTTGTGTGTTTACTAAGGCAGTGATCTGTGCATTTATCTTTTTTCGGAAGGCAGTTTATCAAGAACGATATGTTGGCAAGGTAGCCGCACGTTGACTGTGGTTGCAGCCATGTCGGGTGCTTGGTGCTGCTTGAGTATTTGCAAGTCTGAGCCTTATTTGTTGCAAACTGTAGCTTCTTATGTATGCGTGAGACCGGGGGGGGGGGGGGGGGGGGGGGGGGTTCTGATATGTAAACTTTTTAGATCGTTTCGTATCCCATGTTCGGTGGGATTTTACCTCTTGGCTTTGGGCTGTTTGGGTTTGTTTTACGTGGGCGAGCCTTTTTACCCCGTTGGTTTTTTCGAGGTTCTTCTCCTATTTGGTTGACGATTAAGTGGTTTTCTCATTTCGGAATTCTAGATAACCCTTGCGTGTATTGCTAAGGTAGTCAAATCAGGATTGTGGTAGCGCCATTGACGGGTGCTTGGTACTGCTTCAGTATTTGCAAGTCTGAGCCATGTTTCTGCCAAAATTTAAGTTCTGATGGCCGTGTCAGACAGCAAGTCTGTGGTCGATAAAGTTTTAAAATCATTTCCTATCTTATGGTTGGCGTTGTCGGTGACAATTTTAAATAATTTCCTATACCATGGTCGGTTGCGCTGGAATTTTGCCTGCTTGGTTGTTGGCCGATTTGGGTTTTTTTTTACGTGCGCATGCCTTTTTGCCTCATGGGCTTTTCTCATGCTGTACATCTATTTGGTTGACGATTGAGTAGTTTTCTCATTACAGAATTTTAGAGAAACCTTTCTTAACCTAAGAGGAAATTTGGTAGGTGTCCAGATTTTATGGGATCTCAGGGTTTGCTTGCATTTTATTAGGAAGACCTATACTCACCGTTCGGGTTCTCTGGCTAGAGCTACGAAGAAGCAGACGTTAATAGCGGTAGCTACAGGTACATCGGACGACAAAATAGGCTTTTATTTGTTTATTCTTGCGTTTTGCAACTTTCGTATACTTATTTGGCATTTCTTTCTTGATAGATGTTGCCTTTCCTGTTGCTGAGAGTTCTAGCAACCTTGGCAATACATTCAGAGGTCTTCAAATTCAGTCGGCTTCAGGTAAATTCTTTGTATATGTTGTTGTTGAATGCTTTCGGCACGTTATGTTTTTGGCAAAAGTATAAACCGTTTTTTTTACTGTATCGGTTTATGTGGTTATTTTGTAGTTTTGATATAGCGATAATATTTGTCAACAGGTGCACCTATTGATCGTAAACTGTTTGGCCCTTGGAATAGATGAAGCCTCTTAACATGAGTCGGGAAGCAATTTCACAACCACGTTGGCAATTGCGATTAAGATTTATAGATAATTATGTAGAGATAGAGCTGCTATTGGTGAGAATAACAGCGGCAGTGATGATAGTTTTCCCGGCTGTGGATGTGCGGAGAAGGTTGTTTTCCTTAGGTGCATTGTTTCGGTTTTTTCTGGAGTGCGTAAACCTGACTAGCGTTACTTGCACGGGGACTGAATATTATTGAAGGGTGCATCTGACGTTTGTGTTAGTTTCTGGATGTAGTCGTTTGGATTTATTCATATTATATTTAAATGCGGTACGTATTGCAGGTTCCGTGAAACGCGTTTGTTGTTAAAGGGCCAACGTTTGACTGCTTAGTAGGCGATGATGGGATTTGTCAGCGTTTTCTGTTTTTGTGGATGGTGTTTTGCCAGAATCCATATCTTGGCGCGGCTAACTCACGTTTGCAGCCATAGGGTTTTGTGTGCCACTTCAGTAATTGCTGACCTGAGCCTTAGGCTTTCCTAACAAGTGTTCTGCGGATGCATGTTGATACCAGTATCCGGCCAAGAAAAACTATTCCTGGTGCTGATGTACTCGGATTGCTATTATTTATAAGAAAACGGGTAAATCCCCCAACCCTGACTTGGGAAAGTATTTTCAAGGCCCATCGACAACAAGGATTAAGATTTATAGATAGTTGTCTATGGATAAAGCTGCTGTTGGTAACAACAGAAACATCAATGGTGGTTGTTTTTTCGGTTCTGGATGTGCAGACAACGATGTTCTCTTTAGGTATGTTGTTTAACCTTTTTGTCGAATTTGAAAGTTTCGTTACCAGTAGTTGCGTGGAAACAAAATATCATTGAAGGCTGCAAGTACTGTTTACGTTAGGTTTGCGATGTATTCATTTCAGGTTATTCTTATTATGTTTAAACCTGTTACATAATGCAGGTTGCGTAAAAGTAGTTTGTTGTCAAAAGAGCGACGTTACACTACAATGTAGGCAATGATGAGATTTGTCAGCGTTTGATGTTTTTGTATGTGTTGTTTATCGAAACATGTGCCTTGGCGTGGCGACTTTGCGGTTGCAGCCATGGGGTTTTGAGTACCGCTTCAATAATTGCTGACCTGAGCCTTTTAAGTTGTACGACTGCGATTTGACATCGGGCTTTCAATTCCTCGGTCGCAGCTTTTCATGATCGCTATTATATCAAAATCTGAGCCTCATGAAATGTCGCCTTTCCGAAATTATATAATGAGATCCTTAGTTATAAATTTTATCGGTATTCGGCAAACGGACGGTGTGAACAGTATTCGGCCAGGTAAAACTAATCCTACTACTGGTGTGCTGGGATTGCTTTTTCTTGGTCAAATACTGATCTCCGCTTGTCACTGGTTGCCTATGGAACTATTATACCAATTTAATGTGAGGGTCGGTGGAATAATATAGGTAATCTTGTATTAGCCACGTTCAGTTCAAAAAAGAAAAGAAAGCAAAGAAAACAGTACGGGTCACCTCCTAGACAATTTAATTGGCGGTTTTTTTTAGGACTGGCCTTCTTTTTCACGGATATGGGCTTATGTCTACCTGGCTTTCTTAGTGCAACAGATATGTGGTGGTTTTGTCGCTTCATTTTCCTTACTGTTCCACAATTTATACACCTTAATTTATCTACGAGGGGATTTCTGAGCGATTAACGATGGCTGATTCTGGTGAGCTTTTTTTATTCACATGTTTGCTAATCTCAGCTACGCATTTATTACTGTTGATGTGTTTACATAACGATCAGTGGTTTTTATGATAATATAATGACCCATGTGGCCTCGCGTTGGTTCTCACAGGCGTGTTGAATTGTTCTATAACCATCGATAGCACTTCTTGGAACACCGGAAAGTCCTCTGACTATGCAGGTACCACTTACGTTCTGATAGTTGATAATCATATGTGTGTATTTCTGTTCTTTCTTTCTTGACGATTATAGTGTCCTCCGTTATAACTTTCGTAAGTCCATTTATTTGTCTTAATCCTAGGCCTGCAACTGCCGAAGATGCTGACAACGTTTGATTACACTGCAGACGATGATGAAACGTGAAAACGATTGCTGTTTCTGAAAGTGTTGTTTATCAAAACCTATGTCTTGGCATGGCGACCTCACGGTTGCAGCCAGGGGTTTTGAGTACCACTTCAAGAATTGCAGACCTAAGCCTTTTTAGCTGTATGACTGCGATTTGATCTCAGTCCTGTACTTATGTGCTCTCCACTTTTCCTGTTTGTTATTCGGTAAATTGATTTTGCAGTCAGTATCCAGCCAAGGAAAATGAACCCTACTACTTATGTACTTAGATTGGTTAAATACTGACCAGCCTTCAATCATTCTATAGGCGATGATGATAGTGTTTTGACCAACACGTATACATTTCCTTGGACGGTATCATGGCAGGGCAGTCACATTGAACGTGTGATTGCAGCCATTTTGATTGCCTGCTATCGCTATTGTATACATATATCTGAGCCTACAATTGTTTTTGACGTATTTATTACATGTGTGTTGCTTTTATTGTTTGCTATTCGAATGCCACTATAGAGTCATGGGTATTTACTTTTTTTTCACTAATGGTTGTTTGAAATTGTCTGTATCTATTCAACAGTCATGAGTTGAATCTTATCCAGGTAAGTGGTGTCATCGATTGGAATCTTTCCACTCGGTAGAGTATTGCGATCTTCATTTGCTAATGGTGATACAGAATGTTAAGGATATTGGCCTATTCTGATCTTCCCTTCGAATTCCTTTCGTTGTCACAACGGTCTAGCAATACGTCTGGTGCAGACTGTTGCACAAAGACTCTTGAAACAGCAAAAGGAATTTGAAAGGACGATCAGATGGATGTCATTGTCCTGAACCTCACTTATCTGATACGCAATATTCAACATGTTTGCCGGTTCTCATCTTACCCTCGAATTCTTTTCGTTGTGACAATGGTCTAGCAATATGTGTGCTGCTGCCCTTTGCGCAAGCACTCTTGCCACAGCAAAAAGAATTTGAAGGTGCGATTAGACGCGTCTCACTATCTTGAACATCGCGTGCCAACATTACCGACTAACGACAGCCGCAAATCATTTGTTTACTTGCAATCCAGCTTTGTTTATTGAATGACATGTTATACCTAGGATCGTTTGTGCAGTTTATAGATCATCCTAGATCTGGCATGCCATTCGAGAAACAAACCTGGATTGCAGCTGGACAAACAACGATGTTTAATATATTGTCCGCTTCTCATCTTCCCCTCGAATTCCTTCCGTTGTGGCAACGGTCTAGCAATACGTCTGGTGCAGACCTTTGCACAAAGACTCCTACCGCAGCAAAAGGAATTTGAGGGGGAGATTAGACAGGCCACACTATGTTGAACATCGCGTACCAACATTATCGATTGACGATTGAAATGTGCTCCCGAGTGGAAAGACTTGAATCGATGACACAACGATATTCAAGTATGGAACGAAAGGAGCCTTCACAGAGTACGCGAAAGGTTAGTCTATACACTGAATCGTGGTAAAAGTGTAGCATTATAAATATCCGTAGTTTTTCTTCGTTCAAAGTAACATATCACTTGCGAGCAGGCTCATGCTGACACAACCATCCGTACTGTTATTTACGGTACAAACGGAGTGGCAAAAGTGCATTTTTAGGGCGCACAGAAAAATGCCAACTGACGCTCCTCAGCGTCATCAGGTATTTGATTCAGAATGTGATTAAGGTTCCTATGTTTACGGATGCAGATATTAACATCCAATTCAGATTTTACGTATTTAACTGAATAATATTCACTTGCGTTACTTAGTATTGTTAATAGCTGGTGTGAAAATTTAATGGTATCGTTGAATTTAGGTATTAAAACGTTTTTTTTAAGGTTAAAATAAAGGATGGTATATTATAGTCTGTTTATGTAGCAACATGCGTTATTTAGTAGCGAAACAAATTACGAATTTTTGTTTTTAGGTCGTGTTGATGCGAAAGTTTAGAACAGCTTTCGTAAGCAGATCCCAAATCTATACAACAAGTTAGCGGTATTGTGTGCATACAAGCTATAATTGACGGTCAGAAGGTTAGTTTTCTTTGCGTACTTGCTGATAATTTAAGCCTTTAAAGTGGTTTTATTTTTCCGACTGATTTGCAGTGTCACTGATTGGGATCTTTCCACCCGGTAGAATATTGCAAGCTTCATTTGCTGGTATTGATATGAGATGTTTAAGATATTGCCCTATTCTAATTCACCACTCGAAACCCTTTCGTTCTCGGATCGGTTTAGCAATACGTCTGGTGCAGACCTTTGCACAACAACCGTTGAAATAGCAAAAGGTATTCAATGGGGCGAGTAGACGGGTCTCACTATGTTAAACATCACGTCTCAATATTAGCGACTGACACTTGCAATGTACTCCCGAGTGGATAGACTCCAGTCAGTGACGCAACACTATTCAGGTATTGTATACGTGTTTGCATCACCTCTCAGAAACATGGATAGTTGCATATTTCTTATTAAAATTTCCTATATATACGCATCCAACGTAAGTTACATCTAATTGAAGTAAATGTCGTGTCATCGATTGGAATCAGTCCAATCTTCATTTAGTAATATTGATACAGGATGTTTAAGATATTGTCCTGTTCTCATCTTCCCCTCGAATTCCTTTCGTTGTGGCAACGGTATAGCAATACGTCTGGTGCAGACCTTTGCACAAAGATTCCTACCGCAGCAAAAGGAATTTGAGGGGACGATTAGACAGGCCACACTATGTTGAACATCGCGTACCAACATTATCGATTAACGATTGAAATGTGCTCCCGAGTGGAAAGACTTGAATCGATGATACAACGATAGCTTAGTACGCAATAAACGAATCCCTCACAGAGTATAACTAATTTGCGTACGATGCCAACTCGAAGCCGATAACCCCCATGGTTATGCGCAATAAAAACAACTGGTAATAGCCCGCGCGTGTCATCGTTTTATAAAGGTATGTTAACCTATACGCTAGATTGAAATAAAACTTTTGTACAATAAATATTCATATGTTTCGTTCCATTTAGACAAAGTTTGCGATAGTCATTCTTGCTGTTTTCTAGGGTACAAATGGAGTGGTAGCAGTACATTTTCAGCGTCAAGACAAAAAAATTTGCCTCCTGGTCATCAGCGTCATCAAGTAACTCGGTTACCAACTTTTAACTAATTATAGGGCCTACCTTTTGACATGCACACACGCATTTAATTTATTGCAGCCATGAAAAGGCTTCACTGCCACCTCAAGTATTGTAAACATGAGTTGGCAACTGGAATAGCAGAAGCAGATAACAAAAATAGCAACCCATATGCAGAAACCAACAAAGCACATAATCCCGCTAAGGTGGTTACGCCAAAAAAAACCAAGATCTAGGGAGCCTACGACATCAAGATATAGAAGTTCCATCCTTGACGTTGCCTACGTCTGCCGCAGCTTTGAATACCAGATAGGTTCTGAGGTTTATTGACGACATGATTATGCATTTACGCTTTATGTAACAGTTTGAAAGAATCACTGATTTGTATAAATGTATACAACTGAATGGTTGTGATATCGATTGAAATATTTCCACCCAATGGAATATCACAGACTTGGTATGTTTATGTCGAAACGAGATGCTTACGAGCCCGCGCCGATCGATCTTCCGCACGAATTCCTTTCGTTAGTACAACGATCTAACAACGCGTTTGGTGCAAACGGTTGCACAAAGATTGTTGAAATAGCAAAAGGGATTCGAGCGTGCGATCAGACGGGCCTCGCTATCTTGAACATCGCGTCTTAAAATTACTGAAAAACGTCTTAAATGTGTTCCCTTGTGTGAAGAACCGTTTGGCGAAATAATAATATTCAAGTCGGAAAGCAAACAGATCTTTAACAGATGCAATTTTTGCGTCTTCAAGTTTCAACAACTGTTTACATACTGCGCACATTTAAAAAAAACCCCCGCAACGCGGGGGGGGGGGGGGGTTGCTCCTAGTTATATAATATAAATGAAGATAGTTAAAGCTAAAGTTAAAAAAAATCTTAAAGTTAAAACAACACAAATCTATACTATATATAAAGAGTGTATAGTCAAATCTTAAAAAGTGAAATCTTTAAAGTCAAAGGTGAGAGAAATTCATAGTGTAATTAAGGAGACGTTTGGTTGGGGTGCTTTGACTTCAAATTGGGACTCAAAGAAGAAAATTGTTGTTTGGTGTGAAATGTCACTGTTGATTTTTGGGGTTAAATCAAAATATTCAGGCATGCAGAATTCTCAAGTAAAGGAGGTGGTTTTCTCTCTCTTTATCATATTTTTGTGGGCCCTTTTACATCTCCACTATTTATTTTCTTTTTTTATTATTTTTCATATGATATATTTTTATTTATATATATATTTTCTTTTTTTCATATGATATATTTTATTATTTTATTTTTTTATTATTTTGCAATGTAAACGCAAACAAAACTATTAAGGAATCATAACTAGGCCAGCACCAAGAGGTGCTTAGCCGCTCATATTAACCATACAAATAAATTCAATGTTTAATGTTACGAAATACATGAATCGAAAGTAAAGAAAAGATAAAAAGCTAATGCTAATCGTAGAGGAGTGATTTCTCCCTTGGAGATAGCTCCGAATGCTCCTCTAGATCTGCCTTTGGCTTCTTCTCACATTCTCTGATTGTTGTATGTGAAATGGGATGCTTTGAAATGCCGGAAATCGTTGGGTATTTATAGGCCAGATCTTGGTTACGGCGTAACTAATAAAATAGTTACGCCGTAACATATAACTTCTTCGTAAATTGCACTAGATCTGCTGGTTACGGCGTAACCTTAGAAGGGGTTACACCGTATCTTCAATAAATCTTGGTTACGCCATAGTTGATGCATGAGTTACGGCGTAATTATCAGCGGCGCGGAACCTCATTTGACCTAATATGGGTACGTCGTAATCTTTGGGAGAGTTACGCCGTAATCTTCTGATAAGTTGGTTTCCTGAGCCACGCTTTAGTTACGGCGTAATGTGAGAGAGGAGTTATGTTAGGAATTAGAAATTCCATAGTGAAGAGTCGGTCACCCCAAATATAATCTAGCATAAGTTAGCTCGTAGACATATCGTTATTTACTGTTTTATTAGTTAGTTATTTAGTTTAGTGCAACACCGTGGAGGAAGGACGGGTCTTTACCCACTGTATGCCTGATCCACAGTCCGAAGGAGGACGTTTAGTTTGTAACTATATATACCCTCTACCTCCCAAGGTAGAGGGTTGGACCTTTCATTCATCTTCATCTAACCTTCTATGTTTTCTTTCACTTTCTCTCTCTAGAAAGGCTCCCACTTTCTCTCTCTAAAACCTCTAAATAATTCGACCATATTATTGTTTGTTATGTGTTTATGAAATCCAATATGTTACAATTGGTATCAGAGCGCCATGGTTAGATCATATCGTGCACATCTTTGGATTTCTAGTAGTTTTTAGGTGGTTTTTGAGTTTGAAAAAGTTTAGTGGTTTGTGCATCATTTGGTTGATTTCTTGTGTTAAAGCTTGGATTTTGTTAGTACTTTTATGTTTAGAATCATCACAAGTGTTTAGGTTTTCATTTGGTAAGCTTGAATCATCTTGGTTGGGTTGTTTTTGGATTGAAAAGTGATGTTTATGTGGTTTTTCTTGCTAGCGACTTGATATACGGATCTCTTTCTTCGTAGCGACTTGCTTCACAATTTTGTAGCGAGTTACAGTTTTGGAGCTAGCGACTTAGACCTAGCGATTAACAGTACAAGTAGTGGACTCTCCACTACGGGTAGCGACTTGGTCTGTAGCGAGTTGCTCTTTAGCGACTTGAATCTTTAGCGACTTGAGTAGCGAATTGCTGCCAAAATTTTGCTAGCGACTTGAGGCTTAGCGAGTTACTACTTAGCGACTTGAATTTGTCTAGCGACTTGGGACTTTAGCGACTTGGTGGTGTAGCGAATTAGGTGTTAGCGATTTGGTTGATTTTTACGAAGAAGAGGTTTGACCAAAGTTGACTTTTTACGTCAAAACTTCAAACGGCCATAACTTTTGATCCGTAACTCCGTTTTCAGCGAAATACCTGTCAAAACGACCGGAACAGGCTGAATATTGTGAGGTTTCATGACGATGTCGTGAAACGAATTTTTCGAGGCCCAAATCCCCTCCGAAAGGAAGTTATTGAGGTTTTAAGTTTTTAGACCAAAAAATTCTCCGTAAAAACGTGCATCAACCAATCCAAATCTCAACCAATCAACATTTCAGCTTTTCCTACGAACAATCTAAAGCCCTATCACACAATCGTCTTTCATTGTATCGATCCATCAGTCATCTTAACACATTCCATTGGTCATTGCTTAACGGTTTGGTCTTGATTTTAGTAAAATCCCGCGAAAGATTTTATTTCTCGGTTTGAATCATAGACTTGTAAAATCCCGTGCATTCTACCACATCATGTCCTACTCTACTGACCCAGTGATTTCAGAAGTACTCAAACTGTATGATGCTGTAGACAACCATGAGAATATTAGCTATACTGATCGAATACAAATGATGGAATCAATCAATGATGACTTGTGTTCTTCATGCTCTGAGTCCAATGAAAAAGAATTGCACCTGCTTGGACTACAGAATGCCATGCAAAAGGAAAGTAGCATTGAACCTTATCATCTACTTCACTCACACCTCATGTTACTCACACCGATAAGAATGGAACGAACATGCATTGCCATTTTCCGTCAAGACTTATCCACATTAACTGGAACGTTACTATTGAACTTAGAACAATTAGAACAACAACTTGATAAAGAAAAGGTTCAAAAGGGTAGTTCCAGTGTTGCACTTCAAGTGATCCACAACCAATTTCAGTCATTCATAAGTAGGGAATTCACATCAGATTATGATCAAGACATGATTGAAGTGTCTTTCAAGAAACACACTGGAATGGAAATTAGTGTGTTCATAGAGACACTTATCCATCTCATGGATAATGTGGAGAAGTATATTGAGGAAGTTACTCAGACAGATGAAAAAGTGGATGAGTGTCTGGTGCAGTTGAGAGATTGTTGTGATAAGTTGGGTAATGTACCTGTTGAAGAATCGGGTGTTGCTGAATGCAGAATGTCTGAGACAACAAATAATGATGAGTCGGGTAAAACACCAGATGATGGATCAGTTGGCACTGAATACAGAGGCTCAGAGATTGATAAGCTTGACACATCCAGCGGTCCAGTGACTCTTGTTACACATGATGTGGATGCAGATATCAGACCAGAAATTGAGCAGGTGTCATGTAATGAGGTACCTGATGCGCGCAAAACCGTCAAGTTCTCTCACGCAAGCGTAAGAAACCTTAAAACAGCTCAAGCACGAAATCAATGAAGATCAGAGGAGTACAATGTTTCCCCGGGTCGTTATGTCCCAGCGAGTTGTGCAATGGATTATCAAACGTTTAGTGATCGAGAAGTTTGAACGAAAAAGGATTATGAGATATGATATTAACTACGGAAAAAGCCAACAAATTAAAAACGCCTTAAATGCAAATTAAAGAAAATTAAAAAGATAAAACCTATTAAATAAACGCTATCACTATATTTAAAGTGATGAACGTTTAAAACCTAAAACGTACGTTTAAATTAAAATAACGTAAACGTACAAATAAAAACGTGAAATCTAAGAAATAAAAGTCCTAAAAATATGAAAAATACATTTTTACAAACCTAATGATAAAAGAAACTTTTTAGAAAAATAAAATGATTTTTACAACTATTTAATTAATTATTATTAATTAAAAACTATTTTTAACTATTCATTAATTACCTAAAATATAAGAAAATAGGAAATAAAGCTTGAAAAATAAATTTAAGACTTAGAAAAATCTAAAATATGATAAAACTAATTTTAAAACTAAAAATATATTTTTTTGACTTTTTATATATTTATTATTAATTTAAAACTATTTAAAACTAATTAAAATGCTAGAAAATACAAATTTAACTAGGAAAAATCTAGAAAAATATTTTTTTCTCTTTTTATATTTATCTAAACTTAAGAAAATTGGAAAATTATTTTTTTGAACCTTTTTCTAATTTTTTGTATTAAAAGCTATTTAAAAATGATTAAAAACTAATTAAAATGCAGAAAAATACCAAACAAGCTAGGAAAAATCTGAAAAATTCAGGAAATGCTTAAAATAATATTAGGAAGCTAAGAAAAATGAGAAAATAAGTGCTTATGTGGAGGATTATGAAACTGCTATGGAAGTTGCTTATAAATAAGCACTAAATAAGCCAAAAGCTCACCAAAAGCTACCAAACTGATACACAAGCCTAAATATGTTATAATGACCAATATGCAATGAGAATTAACAGGCTTGAACCTCTGAATCACAAGCTAAATCAGATTTGATATATGAGCTTAAAGCTAAAAAGGCAGTTCTGGGTACTATCTTTAAGCTTAAGCACAGGCTTATAAATAAGCTCAAATTGAAAACTACCACTTGGATCCTAAAGTAGACCTGGTTGAGATTGTTTGTACCAAAAAGCAGACCTAGGTGAGCTCTTATAAGCCCTGTGCAAGATGCACAAAACCTGAGAAAAAGCTCAGTGACTGCTGACAGGAGCAGGGCACTTTTGTCCAAAAAAGGAGCTTGTTTGAAGCTTATAAGAAAATTGAAAAATTATACAAAAATAGCAATAAGATAACAGACCAAGTGAAGTTTTTAGAACAACAAACCTCACTAATTTTGACTCAGTAATGAATCCTAGAAAATTCTCTTCAGTTGGCTCAAAATGACATTTTCTGTTTTTGACTTTTGATACAAAACTGCAACTTTGACTTTCTTGAGTTTTGGATCCAATTTTAAGGCTGATATAGATGTTATATGATGGAATAAACCTAATGCAAGCTTTGATAATGAATTCTAAACACAAAATGATGATTTGCTAAACCCAAAATCTCAACAGTGAGCAGTGATATGGATTAAGGTTAAATTTTGACTTCTGGTGCTAATCTTCTCAAAATATTGACTCACTTGAACCTAAATATACTTAATAAACCTGAACTAACAACAATCATCCACTGAACAGACCTCTGAGACAAAGAGATCAGCAATTCCAAACACCCTTGTAACTACTGTTATGAAGATTAAAAGGCACAAGCACTTCCCAAACTTAAAGCAATGATCAAACTATATTTATATAACCTAATTACAACTTTTGAAACAGAAATGCACTAGTTTTAACTACAAAATAAAAAAATGCAAAGAACTTGAATTTTCACTTACAAGGGACCTATAGCCACTGTGGCTTGCAGCTGTGAACCAAGTACTTCTAACCTATATAATCCAACCCATAGCTTCCACATCAACCCATTCCATTGTCTGAATCAACCATTGACCATCTCCAGTACCAATTTTGACCTTGTTTGACTTTTGTTGACCAAATGTCAAAATGAGTGGAAACTAGAACTTGAGCTTGTACAATACTTTCACAAGCTTATTTAAGCTTATTGGACCAGAAAATAAGGCTAGTTGAAGCTTTTACCTCAGAATTTGAAATAGAAAAATTCAACAGTAGACAAGAATGGTGAATTGTAACCACAAACAGATTTTGATACTTGAGATTAATTGAAATATACTTGAACATTTAAGTTTAATACATTTTAACAATATATTACAATTCTAATACTGAAAATAAGAACTTAACATAAAAACGACATTTAAGAAATTTTAAGCTAATTAATCTACTACTTTTGCTCCTTCTCTTTCCTTCCTTTTATACCCAAAGTCTTTCAATCATTCTTCTGATTTGATCCCACCATCTCTTAGCCATTGGATTGCTTCAAATTGATCATGGCCGTTTAAACCTATTTTTGGCGCCAAATCCCTTTTTATCCAATTGGGGTTGAGTGAGGGGGGGGAAAGGTCATTAAATGCTCTTGGATGTTAGTTGTGGAGTGGGGAACATGGTGGAGTGGAAATGGAGGAGGGGGGATGGGTACTCTGAGTTGCAGAGAAAGCAGTGGGGTGGAGAAGACTTTGGCGCCCTGTTTGTTTGACCATTTGACCTCAGGCAAGTGGTAATAATAAAGGGGGGTTCACAATGGTATTATGACAGGGGCCAGAATTGGTGAAAGGGGTCATAATGGTATTTAAAAGGTTTTAAACTATAGGGACCTAGTTGTAAATTCTGAAACTTGAGGGGTTTAGGCTGCCAATTCAGAAAAGTTATTCCAAGGACCAAAAGTGACAACCTTCAAAAGTATAAGGACTAAAATTGCCATTTTGCAATTTTCCAGGGGCCATTTCTGCCAATTTTGAAAGTTGAAGGACCATTTTTGTAAATTTCTCAAACTTTGTATATTTTTCACCAAAGGACTAAATTTGATAACTTTTGATTTTAAAAGGACCTTTGGTGACTTTACTTTTGAAATTATGTGCTCAGGGACTGTTTTTGACAATTTTTGAAACTTGGGGGACTAAAACTGCAATTTTTGCAAATTTGATATGTTTTTCATCTGATTTTGATAATTTTGCATTTGAAACACATAAAACACTGATTTGTGATATTTTGATCATTTTGATGTGTTTCTGAGTGTTTTCAGATGATTTTGCAGTTTATTTTGTACAAAACTGATGAGTATTTAGACACTCATCAATCCCCCACACTGAGATATTGCTAGTCCCTAGCAATGTTTTGAGAAAACATAATGGATTTTAATCTCTTTACCAAAAGCCATTACTTCTGGAGTAGCCAAATGTTTCAGTTCAAGTAAGAACCATGGTACACCGATAACCATGTGATTTTGAGCAAACCACCAGCTTTCAACGGATTTGATTTTGTCTTTACCAGAAGCCGTACCCTTCTGGACTAGCCAACTCTTAGATAAATTATCAATATTATCTTTGGTGAGTCGATTACCAATTATGGATTTTCCACTGCCTTTACCACAAGCCATAATCTTGCGGGCTAGCCAACTCTTCACTTTTTAGGATATGGTGAGCTGAGAACCATACAATTTTGGGCAAATTGCAAGCCATATAAACGGATTTGAGATATCTTTACCAAGAGCCGTTTGCTCCTGGATTAGCCAATCCTTTTGTCTTACAGACATGGCGGACTGATAACCAAATGAGAAAGTGTAAAACACTTACTCCAAAAAAAATTTTTGGCCAAAAACGGGGGAATTGGGTAAATAATATATGAAATTCGTGAGAATTCCCCCCCACACTTAGAAATGAATATTGCCCTCAATATTCAAAGTACCGGCGGTTATGCCGAAACAAAGAATGTAAAAGGGAAATACTACGGCCATTATATAGAAAGAAGATTTTTTTTTTTTTTTTTTTTTTTTTTTTTTTTTTTTTTTTTTTTTTTTAAATGTGGGCAACCCCCACACTTAGGGTGGTAGAAAGAGGTGAGAAAACAGAAATATGGGTGAAAACCCATATGAAATGCTACTGTTTTTGATTTCCGAGTCGCTAGCTTGACTCGACCCCGCATTCATTTGTTCATGGGGAAAGTAACGTGGAAAACCAATCTCGATCGGACTTTCGTTCACAATGTTAATGAACATATGAACATCAGAAAGTTCCACACCGACGAGATATAACCGCGGTATTGTTTAATAGTAGAAACTATAAGGGATGATACCGGGGTCAAAGATGGTGTCCTCATTCCCGAAAGAGAAAAGGGAAAGAGCGACCACACCATCTGTGAAGAATGGAATAAAGACGTACATGAGAATGCATGTCCATTCTTCAGCAGAGAGAAGCAAATCACCAGTTTTGACATTTTTAAGCTTAAACTTGAAGCTTAGATGGTGATTGTCAAGAAGATGTCCGGGAGGGAGGGTGGGAAATGATTCTTCAATCAACAAACTTTCCAGAAAAAGGATGTCTCCCTCCGGATCAAGGTAAGTGTTATCAATTCCCGTTGGAATTGACTCATCACTAAGAAATGCATCGACTTCATTCCAAAAGTTGTCATCTTCCTCATCAGGAGTGAAGGAAGGGATGGAAGAGTCGGGAATAAGACTAGAAGATGATGGATTCTTTTTGAGCAAATCATCCATGGGAAGAATGTCTCCCATTGGATCACTAACATCATCATCCAACTCAGATGAAACTGAAGAGAGATTAGTTTCATCCACAGATTTAACAATCTCGATGCGACAAACTGATGCCGGAGGTGGGACAAGTGGTGTGCTCTTAGAGCTAGCAGTTTCCACCACTTCCGATGAAGTCTCCGATTCTAGATCATCGTCATCATCATCAAGAACACTCTTGACTTCCCTGGTACAACTTTCAAACCATTTGTTTGAACCAGGGGTAATTTTCAAAGCTTTGAGCTCAGCACGTTTTTGGTGAACACTCTTAACCGTGAAATTTGAGAGTGTTGCATTGATTCTTTCAGATTTTTGATCAATTGTAGCAACACTCTGTTTGTACAAAGGTTTAGAGTTCTGGTTGATATTTAACGTGAGCTCTTCGTTGTCAACCCGTATGGTCAACTCTTCCGCAAACACATCGATCAGAGCACGACTCGTCCTCAAGAAAGCTCTCCCTAAGATAAGGGGAACTCTAGGATCTGCATCGAAGTCTACTACAACAAAGTCAGCATGAAAGTGAAACTTTCCCACTTTCATCACGACATCCTCGGCTATCCCAAGTGGACGAGTTACGGTACGATCCGCTAGCTCGAGTGTCATATGAGTGGATGAAAGTTCAGGAAGAGACAGTTTCTTCCATACTGAGAGAGGCATGAGGTTAATGCTAGCGCCAAGATCGGCCAAGGCGGAGCATTGAAACATCCCCAAGAAATCACACGGGATTAAGAACCGGCCAGGGTCTTCAAGCTTTTCGGGAAGCTTATTAAGAATGGCTGCTGAGCATTGCTCATTGAGAGGAGTTTTAGCCATCTCTGATAGCTTGTCTTTGTTGGTGAGTAAGCCTTTAAGCGTGGATGCAAATTTAGGCATTAGAACGAGAGCATCAACGAAGCTTATGTCAAAGTGAAGCTCATTGAAGATTTGGAAAAATTTTTCCATTTGCTCTTTGTTTTTGTCTTTGAGCTTCTCATCATTCATTCTTGATGGGTAAGGAAGCTGACTAGACTTTTGAGCCGGGATGGAAGTGTTTTCTGGCTCAGGATTTTTCCTCGGAACATCGGGTTCCGGACTTAAAGCTTGGACTACCGAAGGTGGGACGTGTGCGGTACTTCGTGGGCTTGAATAATGCACCTTGTCCGTTGTCTCCTTGGTAACTTGACTAAATGCCACAGGAGGAGGGGGCATAGGAGTCGTAGGTCCATTGTGCGTCTTACCACTACGAGTGGTGACGGCTTTCAACTCGGCATTGGGATTGGTAACTGTATTGCTTGGGAGTCCTCCAGAAGATGGCGAAGCTTTGTTCATATTCATGTTCATGAAACTGCTCATCATATTCTTTAACTCATTTGTCTGCCGAGACAATGTGGTATCAATTTCCCTTTTTAGCTCACCTCTCATGTTATTGATCTGAGTTTGCATTGATCGCATGTTTGCCTCAGTCATTTTCATGAAGTCATTTGGCATGGGAGCTTGAGGAGGTGGTTGATAACTTTGATGATTAGGAGCTTGATATGGTTGAGGTTGGTTGAAATTGTTCCGGTTTTGATTGAAATTTGGAGGGTTATTGAAATTTTGCCCTTGATTCGGAACAAAGCGATTCTGATTGCCATGGTTTTGCACGGGAGGAAAACCAGGTGGTGTCATACCGCTAGGTGCACGGTAGTGAGGATCAGCCTGTGGTCGGTATTGATTGTGGTTTACCGAAGCTACGGGAGCTTGGTAAAAGGAAGCATCGGTTGCTTGACAATCATAATACGCGTGTGGACCACTACAAGTTTCACACACCTTGTTTACGGCTTTGACTGGTTCGGGCTTATGAATTTCGCTTTTGATTTCCTTTACCTCTTTTATCATACAATGGATGATGTCCGTTAGAGCAGCTATCGGAGCTGCTAACTCAGAAGAGTTACCGGATGAAGAAGCAGGAGTGTTCGGAACATTTACTTTGTTGCGAGAAAAAGGAACTTTTGATTTACTCTCGCAAATTTCAAGTACATCTTTAGGTTTACGATTCAAGATATTGCCACCCGCGGATGCGTTCAAAGAATCTTGATCATTACCGTTCAACCCATTGTAAAAGATATTAACTTGTTGAAGCTCCGTGAATTCATGATGGGGGCATTTCCTGAGGAGATCTTTGAATCTCTCCCATGCCTCTCCAAAATTTTCATCGAAATTTTGACGAAATCCAGAAATTTCATTTTTAAGATTAGTCGTCTTTGATGGAGGGAAGAAATAATTGACAAACTTTTGGACAAGATCCTCCCAAGTTTTGATGGATCGAGGGGGTTCTTTTTCCAGCCAAATCCTGGCTGCCCCCGCAAGTGAGAACGGAAATAGCATCAATTTGATCACCTGTTGCGGCACATCTTTGTAATTGAGAGTTGATGTCAAATGGTTGAACCAACGGATGTGTGCATACGGGTCTTCTCGATCAGACCCGCGGAATTGATTTGTAGACACAAGTTGGATTAAATGTGTCTTCAATTCGAAGTGATCAGAATTGATTACCGGTAAAACAATGGCATCTCCATAACCCTCGGTGGGTGCCTGGAGCATTTCCGCCATAGTACGTTCGTCTGCCATGTTGTTGCTAGAAATAGTACGAATCTCGGGTTCGACTATTTGGGCAGCACGTCTACGAGAACGTCTTCTTGGAATTTCTGCTAGATCACGCAAAGGACTCAATGATCTAGAAGAACGAGTGCGCATGCACTAGAGTTAACTCTAAGGACTCTCAGAGTTAAGGAGAGAAATGGAATTATGAAGATATTTCAGATGAGAATGAGAATTATGAAGACGGTTTGTAAAAATGGTGTGAGAAGAATCTTTATGGGTTTTCTGGTTCTGAAACGTCGATATCACAACAAAATCAATTAACACAAAATCGAGGCAAAACAACAGTGAACTTAACCAATAATCCAAGATGAATGGCTTCTTTGAAAAAGGTACACCAATCACAATGGACACAAAGGCAAGTTTTATATCTTTAGTTCGGGAACTTATTATGGTCGCACCCCCAGTTAGGTAGTGCACTGCCTTGGTTTTCGGTGGTAATCTTTTAAGTTGTTAATTATTAGAGAAAACGACGATTCTTTTTGTATTTTTATTTTTTGATACATATATAGAAACAAAAAGAAAAATATTTTTGTGTTTTATACGTTTTTGGATGTTTTTGGGTTTTTGGATTTTTTAGAAGAAAATATGGATATATATATATACAGAGAATGATGATATAAACAATGAGTGAGGATTCAAACAACTAATCTGCTAAAACGGGAGATAAATCAGCACAGCTCCCCGGCAGCGGCGCCAGAAATTTGATGCGCGCAAAACCGTCAAGTTCTCTCACGCAAGCGTAAGAAACCTTAAAACAGCTCAAGCACGAAATCAATGAAGATCAGAGGAGTACAATGTTTCCCCGGGTCGTTATGTCCCAGCGAGTTGTGCAATGGATTATCAAACGTTTAGTGATCGAGAAGTTTGAACGAAAAAGGATTATGAGATATGATATTAACTACGGAAAAAGCCAACAAATTAAAAACGCCTTAAATGCAAATTAAAGAAAATTAAAAAGATAAAACCTATTAAATAAACGCTATCACTATATTTAAAGTGATGAACGTTTAAAACCTAAAACGTACGTTTAAATTAAAATAACGTAAACGTACAAATAAAAACGTGAAATCTAAGAAATAAAAGTCCTAAAAATATGAAAAATACATTTTTACAAACCTAATGATAAAAGAAACTTTTTAGAAAAATAAAATGATTTTTACAACTATTTAATTAATTATTATTAATTAAAAACTATTTTTAACTATTCATTAATTACCTAAAATATAAGAAAATAGGAAATAAAGCTTGAAAAATAAATTTAAGACTTAGAAAAATCTAAAATATGATAAAACTAATTTTAAAACTAAAAATATATTTTTTTGACTTTTTATATATTTATTATTAATTTAAAACTATTTAAAACTAATTAAAATGCTAGAAAATACAAATTTAACTAGGAAAAATCTAGAAAAATATTTTTTTCTCTTTTTATATTTATCTAAACTTAAGAAAATTGGAAAATTATTTTTTTGAACCTTTTTCTAATTTTTTGTATTAAAAGCTATTTAAAAATGATTAAAAACTAATTAAAATGCAGAAAAATACCAAACAAGCTAGGAAAAATCTGAAAAATTCAGGAAATGCTTAAAATAATATTAGGAAGCTAAGAAAAATGAGAAAATAAGTGCTTATGTGGAGGATTATGAAACTGCTATGGAAGTTGCTTATAAATAAGCACTAAATAAGCCAAAAGCTCACCAAAAGCTACCAAACTGATACACAAGCCTAAATATGTTATAATGACCAATATGCAATGAGAATTAACAGGCTTGAACCTCTGAATCACAAGCTAAATCAGATTTGATATATGAGCTTAAAGCTAAAAAGGCAGTTCTGGGTACTATCTTTAAGCTTAAGCACAGGCTTATAAATAAGCTCAAATTGAAAACTACCACTTGGATCCTAAAGTAGACCTGGTTGAGATTGTTTGTACCAAAAAGCAGACCTAGGTGAGCTCTTATAAGCCCTGTGCAAGATGCACAAAACCTGAGAAAAAGCTCAGTGACTGCTGACAGGAGCAGGGCACTTTTGTCCAAAAAAGGAGCTTGTTTGAAGCTTATAAGAAAATTGAAAAATTATACAAAAATAGCAATAAGATAACAGACCAAGTGAAGTTTTTAGAACAACAAACCTCACTAATTTTGACTCAGTAATGAATCCTAGAAAATTCTCTTCAGTTGGCTCAAAATGACATTTTCTGTTTTTGACTTTTGATACAAAACTGCAACTTTGACTTTCTTGAGTTTTGGATCCAATTTTAAGGCTGATATAGATGTTATATGATGGAATAAACCTAATGCAAGCTTTGATAATGAATTCTAAACACAAAATGATGATTTGCTAAACCCAAAATCTCAGCAGTGAGCAGTGATATGGATTAAGGTTAAATTTTGACTTCTGGTGCTAATCTTCTCAAAATATTGACTCACTTGAACCTAAATATACTTAATAAACCTGAACTAACAACAATCATCCACTGAACAGACCTCTGAGACAAAGAGATCAGCAATTCCAAACACCCTTGTAACTACTGTTATGAAGATTAAAAGGCACAAGCACTTCCCAAACTTAAAGCAATGATCAAACTATATTTATATAACCTAATTACAACTTTTGAAACAGAAATGCACTAGTTTTAACTACAAAATAAAAAAATGCAAAGAACTTGAATTTTCACTTACAAGGGACCTATAGCCACTGTGGCTTGCAGCTGTGAACCAAGTACTTCTAACCTATATAATCCAACCCATAGCTTCCACATCAACCCATTCCATTGTCTGAATCAACCATTGACCATCTCCAGTACCAATTTTGACCTTGTTTGACTTTTGTTGACCAAATGTCAAAATGAGTGGAAACTAGAACTTGAGCTTGTACAATACTTTCACAAGCTTATTTAAGCTTATTGGACCAGAAAATAAGGCTAGTTGAAGCTTTTACCTCAGAATTTGAAATAGAAAAATTCAACAGTAGACAAGAATGGTGAATTGTAACCACAAACAGATTTTGATACTTGAGATTAATTGAAATATACTTGAACATTTAAGTTTAATACATTTTAACAATATATTACAATTCTAATACTGAAAATAAGAACTTAACATAAAAACGACATTTAAGAAATTTTAAGCTAATTAATCTACTACTTTTGCTCCTTCTCTTTCCTTCCTTTTATACCCAAAGTCTTTCAATCATTCTTCTGATTTGATCCCACCATCTCTTAGCCATTGGATTGCTTCAAATTGATCATGGCCGTTTAAACCTATTTTTGGCGCCAAATCCCTTTTTATCCAATTGGGGTTGAGTGAGGGGGGGGGAAAGGTCATTAAATGCTCTTGGATGTTAGTTGTGGAGTGGGGAACATGGTGGAGTGGAAATGGAGGAGGGGGGATGGGTACTCTGAGTTGCAGAGAAAGCAGTGGGGTGGAGAAGACTTTGGCGCCCTGTTTGTTTGACCATTTGACCTCAGGCAAGTGGTAATAATAAAGGGGGGTTCACAATGGTATTATGACAGGGGCCAGAATTGGTGAAAGGGGTCATAATGGTATTTAAAAGGTTTTAAACTATAGGGACCTAGTTGTAAATTCTGAAACTTGAGGGGTTTAGGCTGCCAATTCAGAAAAGTTATTCCAAGGACCAAAAGTGACAACCTTCAAAAGTATAAGGACTAAAATTGCCATTTTGCAATTTTCCAGGGGCCATTTCTGCCAATTTTGAAAGTTGAAGGACCATTTTTGTAAATTTCTCAAACTTTGTATATTTTTCACCAAAGGACTAAATTTGATAACTTTTGATTTTAAAAGGACCTTTGGTGACTTTACTTTTGAAATTATGTGCTCAGGGACTGTTTTTGACAATTTTTGAAACTTGGGGGACTAAAACTGCAATTTTTGCAAATTTGATATGTTTTTCATCTGATTTTGATAATTTTGCATTTGAAACACATAAAACACTGATTTGTGATATTTTGATCATTTTGATGTGTTTCTGAGTGTTTTCAGATGATTTTGCAGTTTATTTTGTACAAAACTGATGAGTATTTAGACACTCATCAGTACCCTTTACTGTTCAACATAGTGCATCTGCTAAAGTACTTAAACAAACTGATCATGATGCTGAACATGACTTTCATGAATGTTCTGTTACTGAGGCTGAGTCTGAGATTAAGTGTTTCAAAACAAACAATAAGGTTGATAAAAAGGCTTTTGATGAACTTTCAAACAAATTCTCAAATCTTGAAAAACATTGCATTTCACTTGAAATTGCGATACAAAGTAAAGAAGAAAGTTTCCAAATTAACAAACCATGTAAAAATCTGAAACTTCCTGAATTCCGTGAACCTTTTGAAATGAACACTTTGAAAGCTCAGCTTCAAGACAAAGAATCAACCATCAACAATTTGAAGAAACATATTTCTGGTATGCATGTGAAAAGTAATTTGGTTACAAGTAATTCTGATGTTAATGCTATTGATGATATTCAAATGAGAAATGATGAATTAGCTGTTTGTGTGGCCAAATTACTAAAGAAAAATGAGTCTTTGAGAAAGAATCACATAGAACTAAGTGACTCTGTCAAAGAAGCTAGAACTAAGTCAATGTAAACAAACTCTTTGATAGCAAAAATTGATGATCTCAAAGCTCAACTTCAGGAAAAGAGTTTCGTTATTGTTGCTTTAAAAAATGAGCTCAGAAAAACAACAGGGAATAGTGTGAACACTAAGTTTTCAAAACCATCAAACTTGGGGAAACCAGTTATTAGACAACCGAATGCGTTTAGATCTGAACGAGCAAAATTTTCAAAAACGCGGTTTGCCTCCCAAGTTGATGCGAAACAAGTTTTGACAAAACCAGTCACTTCACCTCACTTGCCTAGGAAAATTGATATGAATGACTTGTATAAGAACTCTTATCTTGAAATGGCTAGAAAGAAGGCACATAATCGTAAAGATGGAATTTTAGGTGCAAGACCTAGGATGATGAATTCTTCAAAATTTCAAGGCACTGCTAGTAGTTCTAAACCATTACCTAGGAACACTAATCTAAAGACTAGGGATTGGCGTACATCTAAGAGTAGTTGCATTTCGATTAAAGCTATTCCCATAGCAGATCACTCTAAGAAATCTAGATCTATTTCTGAATCCAAACAAGCTGTTTGCTCAAAGTGTCTGAAATGTATCTTTAATGCTAATCATGATAAATGTTTCACAAAATCCCTGAAGAATCTAAATGCTCATGCAATGGTACAACCTGTTAGGTCTAGGATTCACACTAAGTCATCCACAGTGCAAATGAAGCAAATGAAACCAAAAGCCTCACCTAGATGGTTACCAACTGCTAAATCTTTGGAAACTAGGAATAAGGATAAGTCTCTCACTATGCATAAGATGCCTAACAATCCTAGACCTTGCCATAAGTGGATACCATCTGGTAGAATTTTTAAGGATGCTAGACTTAGGTGGATACCTACAGGAAAGATGTTTACCAATAGCATTCTCAATGTTGACCGTGAAACCCCAAAGGGTTTGGATACTGATGTCACTAACCATAATATATGCAATCAAGTTTGTAATATTAGTGCAGGTAGTCCTTACTCAGTTGCAGATACTTCGATCCTTCAATACATGGACTGGCTTAAAGTATGGATAACAAAAGGATTGATATCTCATAATTCACGGGTTCTAGTTACTCAACATTGATATTCAATCGGCTATGACGTCTGCTCACATCAGTTCAGGCCTCGTACTTCATCATTATGGCGTCTGCAGATAACACTTCAGGCCCCGTTCCTCAAAGAAAAGAAAGGTGTACGCTTCAGTGCGCTTTATCTTCTTAAGAAGAGAAATCTTCATGTTTATGACCATTCTCATCGACATTCTTCATCAACATGCTTCATGCTTTTTCCATGCGCTTCAGTCATCAAGTG
The DNA here is from genome assembly GCA_019973895.1 of Chrysanthemum seticuspe. Lineage (NCBI taxonomy): Eukaryota > Viridiplantae > Streptophyta > Magnoliopsida > Asterales > Asteraceae > Chrysanthemum > Chrysanthemum seticuspe. The sequence goes on from BPTQ01000009.1 coordinate 101,148,083, forward strand.
AACCGGACTACTGATAATTACTCTTATTCCTCTTGCTCAATATAATGAAGATGGCGACATCATGTGCTAATTTTGCGGGGGATAAGTGTGAATAGAATACATTTGGATGATAATCACTTGGTTAATCAAGAATGGCATCTCTGTATGCAATTCTTGAGGGGGAAAAGAAGTGTGAATTTTTTTTTGCATGGTTGACTGATATTTGAGAATATATGGTCAAACGGCTCCTAACCCATGTAAGAACCGAGATTCTTCTTATCGGATCATCTTCACATGTAGTTTCTTCTAAGAGCCGTTGGGTTGACATCTTCACACGGGCTGATATGATTAAATGACAAAGTGCTTCTAGTTGCTGGGCTGATTTCTTTGATGAACATCTTTTTGTTCTTGTTTGATTGGGAGGGACTTTAATTAAGGGGATTTGCTATTTACAAGTTAACGGGAATGCCTTTGGTGTGAAGAAGATGTTAACTGTTTATTTCCCCATTCGGATAATCTTGAAGAAGGTCGAGTCTACAGTCTAATCTACATTTGAAAGCTACATGATTAGAAGACTAAAGACGAATTGCATTTGATGATCTAAAGACTTCTTCTTAATCCGGGCTGAGAAGAACACTTGAAAATCTTCGTCAGTTTAGGGGAGAGCACTAATTGGGGGAGATTGAAAAGCCAAAATTTAATCCCCAATTAGACTTGCTCAGATTCTTTAGCAATGTTTCATTGCTTGATTTTTGATGACACTCCTCCAACGCCTAATGCTTCAATTACTAAGGATAAATGGGATTCATTGTGTCTCAAAGATATGTTTGATGAGTACTTCCAACCTCTAACGAATGTTGATCATCCAGCTTCTGAAGCTCATGCTCTGGTTTCTACTGACTCAACTAGTTCACCATCTAAGAAGTACTTCTCAGAACTCTCAAGAAACCTTATCTCCAGTTACTTCACAAGGCGTTGTTAATGACTATCATTGCAGTTGCACTCATGAATAGTGATCCGCTCTTTGGTACTCCTTTGCCAAATCTTCACGGATCATTGTTCATTGTTCTTCTCCAAATGTGCACTCTGTTAATCAACCACATGAACATTAAGGAAAATGACTTCCTCATCCGCTTAAAAACATTATTGGTAAATCTTCCAGATCAGTTTCTACATGTATACCTTAAGGAAGAATGCATTGATGTTGAGGAATCATTTGCTCCGGTTCAGTCAGTGGGTCAATGTACATCCGATTGTATGTTTATTCACGTGTTGGACATTTGACACAAGTTGATTACTTCAGAGTTAATCATTTATCACTTATTTGAGATTGAAGTTGTCCTTCACAAAGGCGTTTTCTTATTTGATAACTTGCTCGGGCTTATGAATTTGAGTTGAAGGCTTGGTTTATCTAGTTACCAGCAGTCGGAGTGGATGGTTGAAGACCTGGTTAACTATCACTATTAGGAGTTACGTTGTTTTACTCAGTGTCACATGCAGATGACGATGTGGATAATATCAAGAGGTGTTAATGTCTCATACTTTGTTTGAGTGTGAGTACTTAGAGATTTGCTTGAAGCATAGATTCTCGACACCGTTCTTCCATCTTTAAGTGCAAGCTTAAGACACAAATGCGAGGAATTCGACTTCAGTTTCAAGTTTGGTATATCGGGTTTTTCTTCAACAGTGGTCACTTCAAATTGTCTAAATATGGGTTGATAAAGATAGTCAGAGAGAGTTTATGTAGCAGTTGATTCTCACAGGATTCATTTGGGCTATTTGAGTTCTTCTCACAAGATTTCAAGTTTATGGATATATTATGTTTTGCTGATTCTGAGGTATCAAAACTATTTGGGGGAAGGATATATTATTCCAACTATTTGGGGGAAGTGGTCTCTGGAGACCTTTGGTTTTTGTTACTTCAGTGTTCAGTTGGAAGAAATGTGAGAAGAATATTTGGAACGTGAGCTAATACTGCCTATCGACATCTTATATACGGTTCATGATAAAGTGCTTCCGGTTATATGCACAACATGTTCACTTGATCGAGCTAATTCAGTTATTTCAGAGTTGACATCCACATAGATGATTAGTGACTCAACATGTTACATGGATGTCATCGTCTCTACTCTGGTTGGGTACATGTGTACATTATGTGCTGATTGGTTATATGTTATATAACTGGAATGCACTTGGTAAAATGAAGATGTTGATATATTGTTCCCCTAACTAGACAACTGGTCAATCTCGAAGAATAAGGTGTACATCGGGGATGCACAACAGGTTCATGTGATCGGTCTTAATCAGTTAATCCGGATTTGATAACCACTGAGACGATCAATGTTTCAACCTGTTACTTCGGTGTTCTCGTGTTCTTCAGGGTGCTGAGCTTCAATCAATGAGACCGCTTTGTATTCAACTCTACTTCTTAGGGAAATGGTCTTTATTCGATGTTTGTCGATTTGGGGGGAAGCTACCAAAGATTCAAATTAAGAAGGCTCATGTCCAGACGATTTTCTTAGAAGCCTCGGATGCTTTGGTGGCGAAAGTTTAAGAGATGTTGATTCCTTTCTACTACGACGTGCTGCTTGATATCGTTATCTCGGTACTCGTATCATCATCCTCTTATACTATATCATCTACTCTATCTGTGTATATATTTATCAAAAACAAAATACAAAAATATAAAACCAAAAAATGAAAATAGAAAAATATAAAACCAACAAAAACCCATAAAAATCAGAAAATTTAAAAATACCAAAAAAAAAAAAAAAAAAAAAATGTTTTCTCAAGACTTGTCTTCTGGTATCGATAACATCTACGGTCTTAGAAATGTCATTCAATAATGGCACGGGACTTTAGATGAAGTTCGAGCAGGAGGTGTATATATTCTTTTCTATACATGTCTCAAAAATGGCTTGCAGTTACTTCAGACTGTGACCCGTGCTTAAACAATGGTTTGCTATTATTTCAGATAGCAACCCATTCTTTAAAGAAAGGAAAGTGCTACGCTTAAACGTTTTTCACAAATTTCGTGCACTTATCCTAAAACAAAATGAGGAAAGTATGTCGAAGGACTGCTGTTCCTACACAAATGTTTTTCCGTCTATAATTCTTCAGAAAAATATTTGGTGTTTTCAAAAAATGGTGGTTAATGAGTTGCTATTAAATCAATCAGTATAAGAGTTTTCGTATTATTTGCAAACTCAATCAATGACTTCTGCGCTTTTAAAACTTTTCAGAAAAATGAGTCATTGATTGAGGGGGAGAATGTTTTCAAATCTATATCATCTAACGGGCTTTCTTAATTATCCTAAATGCTTAAACTGAAAAATGATGTTAACCTACGTTGAAGGACTAGGTGCCTAGGATAAGATTGTTAGGATTAGATGATTAGAGTTTGATAATACATTATTCCCATACCTTTTATGATATGATTGATATGTTGTATTGACTTTTATTAGTCGATTGCTGTTTGGGTGATGTCGACCACCATATATTTGTATGTGTGTTCACTAACATATGCAGGGATATTGGTATATAAGAATGTTCCCGATCCGGATCCCACAAATGAACATGATTGGATGCCGCAAGGAAAGGGTAACGATATCTTGGGTTGACAAATGAAGAAACGGAGCTTAATTGGACTTCAATGGAGAGTTGGCATAAATGCAACGTAAGAGGTCTCACTGCATCAGCAGATGGTTTTCTTCTAAGTGATTGAAGAAACGGAGCTTAATTTGACCTCAGTTGGCATTCAAAATGCAACGTAAGAATAAGTCTCACTGCATCGGCAGACAGTTTTCTTCCAAACCCTACAGCAACAACAGAAGCTTCTCAACCACCTAACATATCTTTGTGCAGGATAATCGTGATGATACCATTTTTCTAAAACTTTGTAAAATATTGTTTTTGAAAATGGAAAAATATTGTTTTGAAAATTAATTGAACTATATTTTGAAAATCACCGGACTTCTTTTTATCAAAACCTAAGTCACTCAATTATTGACTTCTGTCATGGATTGAGGGGGAGAGTGATCTAAAATAAAATATTTTCAGACGATATTTCTTCACAAAAGTTCCGCTTTGTACAAAAAAGTGGTGATCTAAAGATTTAATGTTATGTCATGGTATGATTTTCTTTAAAACTCAAAGATCTTGCAAAATGAAATTTTTTCTGTTCTTGTTTGATTGTGAAATTGTTTTGTTTTACTTAAAAGATCTCTTAAAACTTTCATACCTGACACTAACAATCTTTAATGTCTTAAAATGGTCCTTATCTGTCATCTTTCAAAATTGAATCCTGCCACGTCTTTCCCCAAATTTTTCTAAATGATTTAAATCAGTTGGGATCACAAATCTCAAATGGTTTGATATTTCTGATCGGGGTAGAGATCGTGATTTAAATCTCAAATCTGTTTTAAATGGAATTGGTTTTAGTCCTTTAAAGGCACTCCTGCCTCCATGTGCCAAACGATTTCATATACAATGCACATGTTGAGGAGGAGGATTTATCCAAAAAAAACATGATGAGTATTTAAACCAGGCCACATATTCTCCCATATCTTCTAAACCTTATTAAATCACTTGGGATCCAAAATCTCAAAGGGTTTGATATTTTTGATCGGGGGAGAATTTGTGATTTAATTATGAAATTTGATAAAAGGTGATCGTTTTGATTCAGTTGTGCAGGCTGCTCTCTCATATGTGCTAAACGCTTTCGTATCTCGAAGCATATATTGAGGGGGAGCATTTTAAAAAGAAAAGAAACTATCAAGGTGCAAATGCTTTTATGTTTTAACATAAAGTACCTTGATTGAGTTTTAAATGGTTTCTTAATGGCTTGTGTGATTGTGGTTGTGCTTCAAAGTCCTCTTGCCTCCATGTGCCAAACAATTTCTAAATCACACGCACATGTTGAGGGGGAGGTTTTCTAAATGATCAAAACTATTAAGGTACAAAATGCTTTGATCTCGTATCACAAGTACCTTGATTGGTTTTCCAAATGATTTTTCAATTGGTTTCGAGAAGGAATGAACAATACCAAAAGACCGACCAAATTTACTTTATGCATGGTGTTATAAGGATGGTTAGGTTAGGTATTTGTTCCCACGATCCGCCAGAACCGGAGGGATCTACCCAGGGACTATCCACTAGATAGTGTAGAGTCCTTAGGTATATTGAAAAAAGGAGAAAAATGAGAATATGGGAAGAGTGCGGACTGAGACAGAGCTTAGTACTGGAATAAACCCAACAAGGTTCTAGTAATGAAGTCTCGGTAAGCACTGAAGGGGTTGAAGAATGAAAAAGAAATGAATATGAAAAAGGGTGAAAAGAAATAGCCCTCCAATAATTCAACCTTAGGGCAGTAACCGGGTTCAAATTCATATGCTACTGGTGTTTACTAAGGTAACATCGGTATTGAAGAAAAGACGTCATGGACCCAGTGACGCACTGCACTTCAACTTTCCAAACCACTCAAGTTCCTCTTAAAAGGGCTTGTTTCATTCTCACGGAGAACCTACATAATCTATCGACTTTCTCTTAGAGATTGTTGATATTGAAGAAGGAGACCCTCTCCCTAGTCTCCGGCAAAGGAACCAAAAATGAACTATTGAGTCTAGAGCCAAGAGATCATCCACAATATCTCGCTAGGACACTAAATTCTTGAAGACTTGCTTTTTCACACAATGTGGAAAGTAAGTATATATTAAGAGTCCTACGCATTATCCTTGTGGTATTGCCAGAACATCTGAGTGATATGTAAAAATATTCACAATGAAGATGGAAATCCCTCTAGAGCCAACATCTAACAAGCTCTTGGTGGGTGACATGTGAAATCTTGCAAAAGATCAAGCTTGTGACAACTGGATAGAAACGATGGGGAGATTCATTCTTGAATCAACCTTGGTCCAGGAATGGAATTGACGAATACTTTTGGAAAAACCGTTCGATGTGCAAACCTTCTTTTCTCTAGCACGTCGAATGTGTATTCATTTCAAATTCAAAAATTATATATGATTGAAAAATACGTTTAGAAAAACCGTTCGATGTGCGAATCTCTTCTTTTCGCTAGCACGTCGAATGTGTACTCATTCTCTAATACAAAAAGTATTTTGATTGAAAATTGATCTTTCTCATAAAACCTTCGTTGTATTGTAAAACTCTTTCTTCAAGCAATACGCGATTGTTTTTCAAATCATTTTTCATCAATCAGTAAATCTCAATTTGCTGGTTCACTCACTCCGTGTTGTCTTCTTTGAGACGTTCCGGTTTGAGAACAGCTAGAACAGCTGCGAAACCCTTTCAAGGAGATTCTTAGGAATCCTACCTGATCACAGGCAGTACTTGTACTGATCAACGGGGAACCGTGGGCCGTGTAGCTCAATTCAACGAAAGTGATCAAAGACACTTTCGTGCGCTTTATTGCTAACTGTCGTATGCAGGTACACCCCGACGATTGCAGCTGATCAGAATTGAGGAGTCAATCCAAAGCCGCATGTTCACAGCAACCTCACTTAATTGAAGAAATCATGACTGGTGCATATCTACATAACCTGGCTCTGATATTTCATACTATGCTTCTGCTTCGCTGCTGCAAATATCATGAACCAGTAAGGCTTCCGCTACTCTGATGGAAAGATGTCATGATTCAAAAGTGTGAGCATGTCGGTCCGAAAGTCACAACTTCACATGATGGCAACACAATAAAGGGTGATCTAGAGATTTACTATGGCTGATGATCTCAATTAAAGCTCGAAGATCATCAATGATGTGGATCAGTATAAAGGCCTCCACTTAAAGTACAAAGTTATCTGACTTTAAAGAATCACTGCAAAAGCACAAAGATGCAGATGTTGAAGAATTAATGTCTACGAGCTCAAGACTGAAGATTAAATAGAATGCTAGGATTCGAAATGTAAAATATGGGGTGACCTCCCTTAGGGGGAGATTGTTAGGAATTATAAATTCCATAGTGAAGAGTCGGTCACCCCAAATATAATCTAGCATAAGTTAGCTCGTAGACATATCGTTATTTACTGTTTTATTAGTTAGTTATTTAGTTTAGTGCAACACCGTGGAGGAAGGACGGGTCTTTACCCACTGTATGCCTGATCCACAGTCCGAAGGAGGACGTTTAGTTTGTAACTATATATACCCTCTACCTCCCAAGGTAGAGGGTTGGACCTTTCATTCATCTTAATCTAACCTTCTATGTTTTCTTTCACTTTCTCTCTCTAGAAAGGCTCCCACTTTCTCTCTCTAAAACCTCTAAATAATTCGACCATATTATTGTTTGTTATGTGTTTATGAAATCCAATATGTTACAAGTTACGCCGTAACTTCTTCAAAGTGAGCATACTATGATAAAAATCTTCAATAAACTATCCAATTCCGCGTCTCTTTAACTGCAATGCTCGTAATTTACCTGAAAGTGGAATATAATAGAAAACAAGCGTAAATCCATATAAATGATATAAATTACAAGCATTATCGAGGGAAATTGACACTTAATATTCAGGATAATTTGATTTTATCAAATATCCCCCCACTTGAACTCTACTTGACCTCAAGTAGACCTTATTGGATAGATTCCTAAAAAGATATCTCCCATTACCTGGAAAATATAAGTTTACAAATCCCTTATGCTAGAATAAAACAAAGTCGAACACCTCACGAAATAGGAACGAAACACTCAAATCTCTCAACTATTCTAAGTGTCAATTTCGGGGTGATCACTCAATCGCACAATCATAGCATGTATTCTATCATAAGCTTGGCGGTTACACAAATCTCCACCACTAGAGTTAAGGACAAAACAATTCTCGAATGCAACATGGCTAGACACGACAGGGGTTAAGGGTGATTTGTCATTACTAACATGTCACGGCAAAGTGGACAAAATCAATGATACATGACCAAATCCATGGCCAAGACACCAAATATTGCTCGCTGCATCACCTAGACACGCTTCATGACTAAAGGGTAGGATAAGACATAGGATATATAAATGGTGTAAAATAAAAATCAAGCAAATAGTCTAAATCTATAACCAGGTCATCACCACCTACCGTCCGCCCAAGGTTCAAGCTTTGAAGTTAAGAAACCGGATCATGATACACTAGGTAGATGTGTCATTAGAGGACTTCATAATGGGCACACTACCTTCTCTCCAACTGTTGGCACAATTACCAACTCTTAGTCTTCACATGTGACCGAGGTGACCTCCTCGATACTAAATCTATATAAAGCTCATAGCATAGTGCTTATAACATCACACTTTACAATAAACTGAATAACTAATATATATATATATATATATATATATATATATATATATATATTCGAATCACTTTTTTTTTCAACATAAATATAATAACTAAACATAACATCCCCCCACTTGAGATGAACAATGGGAATTCGGGGGGTCTTCAATGATCTTTAAGAATATGTCGTCGACGAAAGCGTGATTCCCGAACCTTTCCACTTGAACCTTGAACTTAGGCAAATGATGACTTCCCAATCACAAATAAAGACTACAGGGTAGGCTAAGGTGAATAGTTGTAAAGAAACAATATATTGGGTTAACAAAATGAAAGGAATGGCTCAGATGGGTATATCTAGGGGTATCTTGCACTGAAGGTGAGTGCAACAAAAGGGTTTCACATGGGGGTCGAGAAGTCGAGGTGACTAATCGATATACACACAATGGTAGGCTATTTGGGTGATAATCCTATAATACTGCCTTCTTAAACTGAAAACTCCAAATACATCGAGCTAACTCAACATACCTCGTCTATGGTCTCGAAATGATGCAAAGGCCAAGTTCTAAAGTTTACAAGCTACCGGCACACTCATAATTTGGTGGATTTGGGGTAAAGTTTTGGAAACGGATAAGGCTAATCTCACCATATAATATCAAGGGTTGTATGTGCTCGGCTAAGGTCTAATCTAGTTAGGTAAAGAAAAACATGTCAAAATTTTAAAAATGGCATAAATTTTCAAAATAAACTAGAAAAACGAGGGCAAAATAAAGTTCAAGAGACAATTCTACTCCCGTCCCCCTACTTGAATTGTACAAAGTCCCTTTTGTACTAAGCGTTAAATAAAGGTGAAGAGAAAAGTAGAATTAGAACGAGAACTTCCCTGAAATTTGCTCCAAAAAGAAAGAAGGCCCACGAAAAAGAGTCGTGCCTTCGTATAAGCATCCACGAGCAAACTTCAATCCCTGAAATCACAAAACCGACAAGCATAATTCTAAAAAGAAAAAATGAAAAATGAAAAATGAAAAACAAACCTAACTCACTTTCGTAGGAATCACGGTTGCATTTAGCAAATGCAACAAGCCTTTTAAACCACTTGGTGTCCCAATGTGGACGAGTGAAGTCTCGTGAGGGTTTACAGGGAACACACCCACAAAGTTCATTTCAGATACTAATACAAGGTTATTGTGTTTAAATAGAAAGAAGTAGTGCAAAGGATAGTTACGTCGTAAATCTAGAAGGAGTTACTCGTAACTAGGCAAAATCTGGCATACGCTGCAAAAGTGTAGTTACGGCGTAACCACTGAGATTGGATTACGCCGTAATTGGTAGTGCATCAGAAGTTCTGCTGCAAGGGGCCTGTTACGGCGTAACCATGAGAATGAGTTACACCGTAACTCTGGTCAGATCAGCATGCTGCAGCAGCAACTTATCTTCGTTTCTTGCTAAAATAGTTAAAAACACAAAACCCAACAGAAATGGAAATAAAACAAAAGAAAGGGATAATTCGGGTTGTCTCCCGAAAGAGCACTTTTCTTTATTTATGAGTCTTTAAGTTAGTCTCAGAGCCTCGGGGCTACCAGTGCTTGTTGGTCATTTCGTGGATATGGCAATCTCTACGTTGGATCCAACTTATCAGAGTCTCATCCCGTTTGTATTCTGTCCCTAGCTCTAAACATCCCGAGTAAAAATTCTTGATCTTCTGGTAAGGGTGGTTAATACCCTTGACCTTATCTTCATCACTAATGTCGAGTAGTGGCTGAGCATGGCTTAACTGCCTTTTTGTCCATTTTTTAAAATTTGTAACAGTCTGTGGCATTTTAAAAACTATTTTATCGTCGCCAATCTTTAACCATACAAGCCCTTCTTTCTCATTTTTGTCTACCCCAGATAGTTCTTTAAAAGGTTTCCTGAAAATTACTCCGGTTAGCCCGTCTTCTATGAATTCGCTAACGTCATCCAAAACCACAAAGTCAACCAGAAATGAGTGAGTCCCAACAAAGACACTGATGTTTGTTGCAACACCTAGGAAATTGTTTCTTCTATATTCGAGTTCTTTTTTCATAACCTGGTTGTAGCATTCCTTAGAAATGATGTTAACTGGGGACTTTGTGTCGATGAATGGATGGAAATCAATGAACCCAATTTTGTAGGAAATTTTCAGATAATGAGGGTTTCTATGATGGATTCGAGCTCCCATCTCATAAAACTTGGGTTGGTCAGGTTGTGAAAGAGTCTTTTCAGAGCTATTCCAAGGAACCATTTCGATGTCACTAGAGAAATCATCGGCACTAACTCCTAGGTCTTCTTCTTCAAAATTTACGAACACATCGAAATCCTTTCCCGAAGCTATCTCGCCAAGATTTGTAGGAGTTTTTGGGGAGTTACTAAGAAATTCCTATAATGCATCACCAAAATCACCAATGGGGTCAATTGCACAAACTTTTTGAGTGGATAAAAGTTCATTAGGTCTAAATGTGGCAATTTTCCCGTTAGCCTCGAGAGTTAATTTCCGGGCGAAGACATCCACCTTTGCATGGGCAGTAGCAAGCATTGGTCTTCCTAAGATAATAGGTATTCTGTTGTCTTCAGGAATATCCAGAATCACGAAATCGACTGGGAAGAAAAATTTCTTTATTTTCACCAAAACGGTCTCAACGATACCCAAGGGTGACTGCATCGATCGATCGGCCATTTCAATCTTCATTTTGGCTGGCTTTAGGTCTCCAATACCCATACGTAGGAACATTGAATGAGGCATTATGCTTATGCTCGCTCCAAGATCAACTAGGGCATTACACATATTGAGACTCTCGATCAAGCAAGGGAGAGTGAAACAATGATGAGTGTGTAAATACTCATCATTTTTGGTCAAATCTGAACTGCAAAACGTTTAAAAATGCTCAGAAATGCATCAAAATACTGAAAATATCTCAAAATGGCATTTTATATGTTTCAGATGCAAAATGTTTAAAATCAGATGAAAATTGAGCAAAGTTCGCATAATTGGCAGTTTCAGTCCCCCAAGTTTCTAAAATTGTCAGAAATAGTCCCCGAGTCCTAATTTCAAAAGAAAAATCACCAAAGGTCCTTTTTAAATCATAACTTGTCAAAATTAGTCCTTTGGTGAAAAAAATATCAAAAGTTTTGAGAAATTACAAGTTTGGTCCTCCAAGTTTCAAAATTGGCAAAAATGGCCCTTGGAAAATTGAAAATGTCAAGTTTGGTCCTTGTATTATGGAAACTTGTCACTTTTAGCCCTTGGAACAACTTTGCATAATTGACAGGATTGGTCCCTGAATTTTCAGAATTAGCAACATAGGTCCTTGTCATTTAAAACTCTTAATACCCATTTTGGACCCCATCATAATCCCTTGGCCCCTGTCAATACTAATTTGGACCCCCCTTGATATTAGACCTCAGTCAACCACTGGTCAAACAACACCTACGCGCCAAAAACTCTATCCCCTTCAACTGCTTTCTGCAAATGCCTGCCAACACTCCATCCCCCTCCTCCAGCTCATTTTTCCACCTACCCTTATCACTCCAAACACCACAATCCAAAAGGCATTAATTACTTCATCCCCTTTGCACTCAATCTCACTCAACTGTTAAAAAACCAAATTCCCGCCAAAAATGATCAATGGCCAAAAATGATCTCAAAGCATCCAATGGCTTCAAAAGAAAGTGGGAAAAGTTCAGAACAAGTGGGGGAGTTGATTGGAGTATAAAAAGAAGAAAGAGGAGAAGAGAAAAGGGGTAGTTAGTTTTTGAGTTTTTCTTAATGTCGTTTTTTTTTAAATTAATGTTTTAGTTTAAATCCAAATGTTGTAATTTCAGTTTCTTTGTATCAACTTACTTTGTTTAAGTGTATTGCAACCATCGTCAAATATCAATATAAGCTTTTGTTCACATTTCACATTTTCTATCAACTGTTGTAATTTTCAATCTAAAAAGCTGATGTTAAAGTTTCAAAAGGGTTATTATTAAACTTAAACAAGCTTCCACAATCTTATGATAGCTTTCTATAAGCTCACAACTAAGTTTCAAACAGTTTTGGTCCATGGTCAACAAAAGTCAAACTGGAGCCTAAATGGGAAATGAAGCTGATTTGGGTTGATGCAGTGGTGATATTGGGATGAAATAGATTAGGTTAGTGTAGGATTGGGTTTGGTTTAGCCTGAGAACTAGCTGGACACATGTGAGTGAGTTTCTCAGTTTCAATTTTCAAGTCTAATTTGCATATTTTGCTTGTATGTGTATCTGTGGTCACCACTGTTTTTATGTGTTTATTTAGTTGTATTTAGGATGTAATAACTCAGTTTGATCATTAATGCTAGTTGGTTCAGTAGTTTGAGTAATTTTTATTGCAAATCAGTGTTTAATAGGTTGTTTGGATTAGTAGATTAATCTGTGGCTAAGGTTTGTTCAGGAGTTGTAACCTGTTGTTTCATGTCTGCTTAGCTCTATTGAACTCATTTGAGTCATTTATCTGAGCCTGCATATCACCAAAGTCAACTTTCACATTAAAACTGTCTTATAGCTAATCTGTTGTGATTTTGAAATATCAAAAGCTCATTTTGTGTTTAAAATCCATAGAGTTAGGTTGCAGTAGCCTTATTTCATCACTTAACATCTATTTCAGTCCTTAAATCAAGATCAAACCTCAAATTAGTCAACTTTTCAGTTTTGTTAAAAAGTCAAAATATTGAAATTCTCAGTTTTCACTCAACTGAGTTGAATTTTCTTGGACTCATTTCTGAGTCAATCTTAGTGAAACTTATGCTTTTAAAATCTTCAGTAGGTCTATTTTCTTATCCTCATTTTTGTATAATTTTGTGAATTTTTCTTAAGCCTCATACTGGCTTGTCAATTAGGGCTTATATGCCCTGTGCAGGGCACTGAGCTGCACAGGTTTTGTGCAGACCTTGCAGCCCTTGCACAGAGCTCAATAGAGCTCACCTAGGTCTAGTTTTTGGTTTTAAGGTTCTTGGCCAGGTCTTCTCCAAGTTCCAATTGCTGGTTTTCATATTCAGCTTATTTTGAAGCTTGTGCATTAGCTCAAACTTGGTACCCTAAACCTGTGTTTGGCACAAAAGCTCAAATAAGCCAAGTCTTAGCAAGTTGCAATTCAGTGGTTTGGAGTTGTTGATTTTAGTTCATTTTGAGTTATTTTAGCAGTTTATAGCTTCTGTAAACAGTTGGAGCTTATTGGTCTTCTTTTGGCTTATCCAAGTGCTTATTTATAAGTAGTTTCTACTGCAGCTTCAATTTCCTTCACACAACCCCTGTTTTTTATATTTTTCCTAGATTCTAAATAATATTTTAGACTTTTCTTGAATTTTTCATATTTTTCCAAGCTTGTTTGCTATTTTTCTGCATTTAAATCAATTTTTAGCACTTTTTAATTAGCAATTAATACAAATAATTCAGAAAAGTTTCAAAAAAATAATTTTTCATTTTTCTTAAGTTAAGATAAATATAAAAAGCCAAAAAAATATTTTTCTAAATTTTTCTTAGTTAAATTTGTATTTTTAAGTAATTTAATTAGTTTTAAATAGTTTTTAATTCCTAGAAAATAGAAAAATAATCAGAAAAATACAAAAATAGTTTTGAAAATTCTCTTTTGATATTTTAGATTTTTCTAAGTCATAATTTTATTTTTCTAGCTTTATTTCATATTTTCTTGTATTTTAGGCTAATATTAAATAGTTAAAAATAGTTTTTAATTAATAATAATTAGATAATTAGTTATAAAAATAATTTTCTTTTTCTAATAATTTTCTTTTATCATTAGGTTTGTAAAAATATCATTTTCATATTTTTAGGATTAATATTGTGTAGGTTTCACATTTTTATTTGTACGTCGCGTAGTTTTTAAATTAAGTTTTATAAAAACATAAAAACAAAAACATCATTTTGCAAATAGTGATAGCGTTTATTTAATATTTTTTATCTTTTTAATTTTCTTTAATTTGCATTTAAGCCTCTGTAATTTGTTGGCTTTTTCCTGTAGTTATAATCATTCAAATCTCCTTTTCCGTTCAAATCTCTCGATCACTACGCGTTTGGTGATCCATTGCATAGCTCGCTGGGACATAACGACCCGGGGAAACACTATACTCCCCAGATCTTCATTGAGTTCGTTTCTGAACCGTTTTAAGTTTCTTACGGTCGGCCATTCACAAGTGGCCGGTTTGAGTGAGAAAAACTTGACGGTTTGGAGCGGATCAAACAACCACGATCTTTTTCCTTTTGTGGCAGTTCATTTCTTAAAATTGCTGAACATCTCTCGTTAAGTTGAACCGTCTCATCGGAATCGTTGCTTAATTCCTGCAAATATTATTATGATAAGTTTTAATGGAATTAATAAGAGGGACGTTGACCGGTAGAGCTTTGTCCAGAAGCGAGAGTTTCTCCATGCTGATTCTTCGTTTAACCTTCTCCGAAAAGGTAGTGGGCTCTTCAAATATTGTTTCAACCGTGTTGACAACTTCCTCTTCACGAGCAGCTATGTAATCTGTGATGGCTTGCGAACATGAGCTCACACTCTTCTCTAATCCCTTAATCTGATCTTCTTCTGTGTTTTCCACGAATGTCTTCATCATTTTTTCAATTCTCTCATCTCGTTCCCTTGATTCCTTGATGTGGCCAAGAATCTTTTTTTCAAGGCTGTTTCCGGTTTTGGTCCCAAATACACTCTTAACCTTCTCTACCTTACAGGCTTCAGCTTCTTTTACCCTTTCCAGCCTTCACTTTTTGAAAATTTCACCATAATTGTATTCTTGCTTTGTCAATGTTTTCATTAGCTTATGATCAAAATTGTCCCTTGATCCGTACCCTGTCTCCATATGCCATTTGTAGCAATGTTCAGAAATCCGTTGAATACATTCCAAGGCTTGGTTAGGGGTCATGCTAGGAATAGGTCTAGGAGAATCGAGTAATTCACGTGTTAGCGCATTAACTCCCCTGTATAAGAAATAGACGATTTGATGTTTGTTCAAATCATGAGTGGGACATCGATAAAGTAGCTCATTAAACCTTTCCCATGCCTGATAGAGCGTTTCTTCTCCTTCTTGAATGAATTGATGGATCTTACTAAGAAGTTTAGCCATTTTTTAAGGAGGGCAAAATTGTTGAACGAATTCTCTTCTTAATTTATCTCATGCTCCTTTACATTCGTTAGGGAGTTTATTGTACCATCTTTTCGCAGTTCCTGTAAGAGTCATAGGAAAAATTCTTGCGGTAACCGAATAGCTCGGGATGCTCCAGACGCTGAAAAGAGATGATAAGTAGAGTACTTCTTCCACATTATTATGAACATCCTCATTTTCATCTCCTGAAAACTTAAGCTCGTGTAACTCTCGAATAAATTGGTCCGGAATAGAGTATTTTTCCATACTAGAATCCTGTGTGAAGGTTCGTTGGCAGTTCTCATTTGGTCGCTCCAAATACTGCTCCATGGTTAATTCGTCGATATTATTTTCATCAATGACTTCCGGTTCTGCATCAGATTGGTCAGATTCGTAATACGAAAAGATGTTATAAATAGGAACCGGAGAGTAAAATTTTTTTGTCTGAAATTGTTTCTCCGGATCATCGAATGGAGTGGCCAGAAATGGCCTTGAGCTTCTAGTCTTGTATCCTGACATTTAAGAGAAGAAAGAAAATTAAAAATAGACTTAATAAAAAAATCCTAAAATAACTCCCCGGCAGCGGCGCCAAAAACTTGATGCAGGTTTTACTGACCAGGTTTTAATATTTATAATGTCTCGTTATACCTATGGTCTACCCTAATGCACTAATGGATAGTGTACCCGGTCGTGTGTAGTGTAGTATTCGGTAAAACCGAGGTCGTCCCAAGAGCTATGTGTGTGGATTAATACTAAGTCTAGGTGTCACAGATTTTAAGATGATTTTGATATCGAATTAACTAATTAACTACTAAAACAAATAAAGGAAAAGGATGTGATCAATAGAGGAGAGTGGTGATAACCTAGTTATTCATCCTAGCTAGTAATGTTTACGTCTAATTACTTCCAATTACTTCAGGTGGGGTCAAAGTCGAGAGGACAGCATTTGGTCAGTTCGCCCTAACCTATCAGCAAAGAGCTACCACTGGACAAGTCAGGTGTCCCCTCATAAGTCCAGTTGTTCCTGGTCCCCTAAGCCAAGTCATTAAGTTACGCTACATGCTAGATTTATAATAGAGAGTGTCTGGGCGCTAGCATCTTAGACACTCACCCCCTAATTCTTAAGTTCATCCAAACGGTAGGTAATCAGTTGGTCAAATCGCACAAGTAGAAAGGGTCGTCAATTGGTCATATCTTACCCTTCCCGTCTCAGTCTACTCACTTAGGGTCAGTTGGTCATATCTCCTAAGCAACTAGCCTCTACCGCCATTCAAAACTACCGAAACAAGGGTAGCTACCAATTAACTATGCATGTATACACTTAGAAATAATTATACGGAAGCAATGTAAACGGAAACAAAACAATTAAGGAATCATAACTAGGCCAGCACCAAGAGGTGCTTAGCCACTCATACTAACCATACAAATCAATTTAATTTTTGTTGGGATATGAAAGTGCTGAACAGTTAAAGTGCTGAAGATTAACAAAGTACTGCAGAATGACAAAGAACTGGAAAAAGTCAAAGAGTCAAAGTACTGCTAAAGATAAAAGTCAAAGTACTGCACATGAAGTCAAAGTACTGCAAGATCAAAGAACTGTTTTATTCGTTTATAGAAAGTCTTGTAATTCTAGAATATTCTATATTAGATTACTTGACGTACAAGAATACAATTTGTAAACCGACTAGGGTATCCTTGAGCCTATAAAAGGACCCCTAGATTGGCATAAGACGTACGTGATTTTATTAGAGTTTTAGAGAAAAGTTCGATATTATTAGAGTTGTTAAAGATCTGCATAATAAGCAGAGTTAGAGTTATTAATAAAATCGTTCAAAGTTAAAGTTATTCTTCTTAACTTTGTTAAGTAAATTCCGCATACTTAATAGAGTTTGCTCAGTGTTTCTCTGTTAATAACTTAGGATTTATCCGAGGTTATTAAACCTTAAACAAGCTATTTAAGTTAGTTTGGTTAGAGTACATCGATCCAACAAGTGGTATCAGAGCTTGTGTGGAAACTCTGACTAAGAAGAAACCCTAAAACCTAAACATGTCGATTGATTCTGTTCCACCACCTTCCATCTCCTCAATGAGGATTCCTGTCATCAAGAAGGGCGAATATGACTTATGGTGTATGAAGATGAGGCAGTACATTGCCATTACAGACCATGCTCTATGGAATGTAATTGTCAATGGTAATGAAGAAGTTCCAGAAACTATGATGTTCCTGGACAACCCAAAGCACCTAAACCAGTCTTACCAGCAGCTACCTTAAGGAATCAAGAGAAGGATCTCAACATTCTCTTGTCTGCCATTCCAGATGGTCATCTTCTCAAGTTCCATGATGCTAAAGATGCTAAGCAGCTCTGGGCTGCACTCAAGACTAGATTTGGAGGGAATGAAGCTTCTAAGAAGATGCACAGAAATCTGCTAAAGCAACAGTTTGAAACTTTCACTGTTGGTGAAAGAGAGAGTCTTGATGTTGCATATGATATATTTCAAAATCTCCTTAATATGTTAGAATTATACAAAGCACAAGTTTCAGTTGAAGATGCTAATCTGAAGTATCTAAGGAGTTTGCCATCTACATGGCATGTAATTGTTACAATGATAAGAGGTCAACCAGGTTTGGATGTTATGGACTTTGATGATCTCTACAATCATCTAAAGGTATATGAGCATGAGATGAATGGTCAAACTAGTTCCAAATCTCACAGTATTGCTTTTTTATCATCTGAAAAGAGGGGCAGTACTTCCACCAAAAGTACTGCTTCTCCAACTCAAAGTACTGTGACTCAAAGTACTGTCTCGTATGCTGCTCCCATTCATGCTCAGCAATCTCCACCACCTACTACTATGCACTCAGATGAAGTTGTGTGCTCCTTCTTTGCACAGCAAGCTAGTTTACCTGTAGTTTATGAAGAAGATCTCTCCCAGATTGACGAGGATGCTTTAGAAGAGA
Source organism: Chrysanthemum seticuspe (assembly GCA_019973895.1). Lineage (NCBI taxonomy): Eukaryota > Viridiplantae > Streptophyta > Magnoliopsida > Asterales > Asteraceae > Chrysanthemum > Chrysanthemum seticuspe. The sequence continues at coordinate 101,166,418 of BPTQ01000009.1, forward strand.
TTGATATCAGGTGGCAAGTTGCTTTGATCACTGCAAGGATCAAAAAGTACATGAAGAAAACAGGAAAGAGCATTGACTTCAAACCAAAACAAGGAATCACTTTTGACAAATCCAAAGTTGAATGCTTCAATTGTCAAAAGACTGGACACTTTGCAAGGGAGTGCAGGTTTGCTAAGTATCAAGCAAACAGGATGACTGAGAAACCAAAGTTGGAGCTAAAAGAAATCCCCATTACTGAAACAAAGGCTTTGGTTGCTCAAGAGAATTTGTCAGAAGTTGACTGGAGTGAAGAGTTTGATGATGAACCAGTGACTTATTGTATGGTAGGAGTGGAAGAAGTAGTTGAAGATTCAATGGAAAAATTGGACTGGAGCACTGTTTTTGATGAGGAAGTTGATCATGCTGCTTTGGAATCTGGAGATGGGTATGGAGGATTTGATTGGAGCTTAGAGTGTGAAGATGATCCTGTTCTACTTGAAATGGTAGCTACTTCACCAAGTTCACCCCTATCTCTGAGGTATGCTCAAATTGTCATGATTTCTATAAAAAACTGTTAAAAAGTTATGTGATTGAAAGAGATAATTGTGTTAAGGCTAGGTCTGAGGTAGCTGGTTATCAAATTACCTTAGAGTCTTTGGAAGCTAAAATTATAACACATGAAAATAATGAAATGGCTTGGGCTGAAAAGTATGAACAACAGGATTACCAGTTAAAACTAAGTGAATGGAAACTAAATTGTAATATTGCTGAAATTGAGAAATTAACTAAGGAGAGAGATGACTTGTTAGCAAAGTTTGATGCCTGGAAAGAATCTGGTCTGTCACATGTTACTTATGTTCAAAAACAGAGAAGAGCATACATTAGAACTGGCTTAGGTTTTGGTATGGACTTTGATAACATAGAAGAAAACACATCTAGTGATCAGGATGACTTAGAAGATATAACCACTAGTGATGATGAACTCATTAATTATGTAGACACATCTAGTAATGAGGGTTCAGTTAGTGAACCACCTCCTGAGTATAAGAAAGACAGAGGTTATCATGCTGTTCCACATCCAGTTGGTAGTCATCAACCCATAAGACCTGATGTTTCACGTTTTGGTGTAGACAGTCTAGAGTTTAGGAAGAAGCTTATTGGTCAATCTAGGTCTGAAACCCCAAAAGAAACTGTTGGAACAAATTTTCAAAGTCAAGCAGTACCTTCTACTCAAAGTACTGCTCCACAAGCAGTACCTTCAGGAAAACCTTTTCAAAACAGTACTGCTAAACCTTTTTGGGATAATTTTGGTCAAAACAGGTTTAATCATTCACCTAGAAGGCACAATAGTTTTGGTCATAGACATAGAAGAAGTCACTTTGGGAGTATGGGTGAAAAACTGTGTTTTGTGTGTTTTAGTCCTACTCATTTAATCAAGGATTGTGAACATCACTCAGAATACCTTAGAAAATTTCCAAAGAACAAGTCTGCTAACCAGAAACCTAGAGAGAACAAACCAGTCTGGAATAATTCAAATAGGGTTAATCACAGTAATTTCTCACCAGACCATAGGTACCCCCAACAGAGAAGACCTTTTTCTAAACCACCAGTACCTTCACAAGCAGTACCTTCTCAAAGTACTGCTCAGTCAAACCAAGGTACTGCGAATATCACTTGGAACAGAAATCCTAGGAGATCTCATTACTATCAACCTAGAAGGTATTACAATTCACATAGGGGATCTAGATCACAGGTACCAAGTGTTAAAACAGAATGGGTTAAGAGGGAAAGTACTGCTGAGGGACAAACAGTACTTTTAACAAAAAGTGAATCAGATGTTTTTATAATACAAGAAAAAGAGAATGATTTTACAAAAGAGAGTTCTGTTGACAATCCAGAAAGTTTTGAAAATCCACATGCTAAAAATCAAAAGATAATTCTGGATCATGTTTTGAAAAACAGTGGAAATTACATACTCAAAGAATTTGAGTTTGTAACTCCACAAGGGGAACACAAGTCAGTAATGGCTTGGGTTCCTAAAAGAAACCAACTCTCTAAATCTTTGTGTAGGGCAACCCAGAAGAGGAGCTTAAAGATCATTTGATTGCAGATAGTGGTTGCTCTGGAAGTATGACAAGAGACAAGGATATTCTGTCTGATTTTAGATCTATTCATGGAGGAAGAGTTGCATTTGGGAATGATCCCAATGGAGGAAGGATTACTGAAAAAGGAACCATTAAAGCAGGACGTATAGATTTTGAGAATGTTAGATATGTGAAGGAGCTCAAGTTCAACTTATTATCAGTCTCTCAAATCTGTGATAAAAAGCATCTTGTGTTATTCACTGACACAGAATGTCTCATTCTTTCCTCTGAATTCAAGCCTGTTGATGATAACTTGGTGTACTTAGAGTACCAAGAACCAATGATGTGTATAGTCTGGACATGAAGAGTCTTCACTCTTATGAGAGAGCCACCTATTTAGTGGCAAAAGCAACAACTGAAGAAGCACATAAGTGGCATAGAAGATTTCAAGAATATCAACAAACTGGTCCAAGGAAATTTAGTTAGAGGTTTACCTTCAAAGACTTACAAGAATGATCACTCCTGTTTGGCGTGTAAGAAGGGTAAACAACACAAAGCTTCATGCAAGAAGCTTGAGGAGAGGACAATTAGAGAACCTTTAGAGCTGTTACATATGGATCTATTTGGTCCTATCTCTGTGGCAAGTATAAACAAGAAAAAGTACTGCTTAGTTGTTACAGATGATTGCAGTAGATTCAGTTCGGTATTTTTCTTGGGCTTTAAAGATGATACTTTTGATGCTATTCAAACACTAATTATAGCACTTGAAAACCAATTGAGACTCAAGGTCAGAGGTATTAGATGTGATAATGGGACTGAATTCAAGAACAAGCTTATGGATGACTTCTGTGCTAATAAAGGAATAAAGAGGGAGTTCAGTATTGCAAGAACACCACAACAAAATGGTGTTGCAGAGAGGAAGAATATGACTTTGATTGAAGCAGCCAGAACTATGCTTGCAGATTCACAACTACCTATTCAATTCTGGGCTGAAGCTGTAAGTACTGCTTGCTATGTACTTAACAGAGTATCAGTCACAAAACCACAGATGAAGACACCTTATGAGTTGCTGATGGGCAACAAACCCAACATTCGTTTTATGAAGCCTTTTGGATGCCCTCTCACTATTTTAAACACAATTGATAATCTGGGAAAGTTTGATGGCAAGTCTGAAGAAGGATATTTATTGGGTTACTGTACCAACAGTAAGGGATTCAGAGTGTACAACAAAGTCACTAAGAAGGTTCAAGATTGTCTTCATGTTGAGTTTTTAGAAGATCAAGACAATCAGAAGGGTAAAGTTCCTGATTGGATGTTTGATCTTGAAGTTCTAACACCTTCTATGAACTATGTACCTGTTAGAGAAGAAAATCAACCTGTACATGATGGAGAAGATTCACAGTATGTTGTTCATGGAGTTCACATTAGACCTGATGCTGTTCCTGATAAAGATCCAAAGCAAAGTACTGATGCTCCAAAGCAAAGTACTGATGCACCAGCGAAAAGTACTGATATACCAAAATCTTCACTATCTGCTGAGGATCAAGATATTCAAGAGACACTTAATCAGATGCTTTTACAAGATGTAATGGCACATTCTTATTCTGATAAACAAAGAAGATATTATGAAGATGCAAAGAAAAAGAATAAGAGTGCAGAGTATTCTCACAATACTTTGGACAGTACTGTCGAACAAAGTACTGCTGCACCATTTGACAGTACTTTAGATGATTTGGATGATCCTACCATGCCTGGATTAGAGGAAACTGATGATGAGTTTGAAGATGAAGGTATTTTCTCAGATTCCAATGAAGGTGCTGATTATACTAACTTGGATGATGCGTATGGAGTTCCACAGTCTCCAATCTTAAGAATTCATAAGAATCATCCTACTGATCAAATCATTGGTCCTTCTACTTCTGGAGTGATGACAAGACACAAAGCTAAGAGTTTTACTAAACCTCATAATGCTTTACTTAGCTTTGTCTATAAACAGAACAGTCTGAATCATAAAGACCATCAAACATGTCTGTTTACTTGCTTTATTTCTCAAGAGGAACCCAAGAATATTGCTCAAGCATTGACAAAAGAAAGTTGGGTTGAAGCTATGCAAGAAGAACTGCTACAATTCAAACTTCAAGAAGTTTGGGTATTATGTGATCTTCTAGATGGGAAGAAAGTTATTGGAACCAGATGGCTTTTCAGAGTCAAGAGAGATGAAAGAGGTAATGTCATCAAGAACAAGGCAAGGTTAGTAGCTCAAGGCTACAGACAAGAAGAAGGAGTCGATTATGATGAAGTATTTGCTCCTGTAGCATGGATTGAAGCTATTCGAATATTTCTTGCATTTGCTTCATATATGGGATTTCAAGTTTACCAGATGGATGTCAAGAGTGCCTTTCTCTATGGCACTATAACAGAAGAAGTTTATGTAAAAGAACCTCCTGGTTTTGCAGATCCTAAACATCCTAACAAAGTCTACAAGGTGGTTAAGGCTCTTTATGGCCTTCATCAGGCACCTAGAGCTTGGTATGAGAGGCTCTCCACATTCTTATTACAACATGGTTACAGGAGGGGAGCTATTGACAAGAATTTGTTTATTAAAAGAGACAAGAAGGATATCATGTTAGTTCAAGTCTATGTTGATGATATCATCTTTGGAGCTACCAAACAGTCTATGGTTAAGGAGTTTGAGCAGCTGATGCAGAAAGAATTTCAAATGAGTTCAATGGGTGAGTTAAATTTCTTTTTGGGACTTCAAGTTAAGCAGTCAAAGGAAGGAATTTTCATAAGTTAAGACAAGTATGTATCTGACATACTTAAGAAGTTCAATTTTGATGACATGAAGTCTGTCACTACACCTATTAAATCAATTAACTTATTAGGCAAGGATGAAGATGGACACCCAGTTGAAGTCAAGTTATACAGATCAATGATTGGTTGTCTTATGTATCTTACTGCATCTAGGCCTGATATCATGTTTGCAGTTTGTTTATGTGCAAGATATCAAGTCTCACCAAAGATTTCTCATATGAATGTAGTGAAGAGAATTTTCTGTTATTTGAAACAACAACCTAAGTTAGGGTTGTGGTATCCCAGGGATTCACCTTTTCACTTGGAGGATTTTTCAGATAGTGATTATAAAGGTGATAATTATGACAGAAGATCAACCACAGGTGGATGCCAAAATCTTGGAAGAAGATTAGTTTCATGGCAGTGTAAAAAGCAAACAATTGCAGCAACATCATCGACTGAAGCTGAATATGTAGATGCTGCAAGTTGTTGTGGACAAGTTTTGTGGATGCAGAATCAACTCTTGGACTATGGGTTCAATTTTAAGAATACTCCTATCAATATTGATAATGAGAGTACTATTTGTATTGTGAAGAATCCAGTTTACCATTCCAAGACCAAGCACATACAGATTAGGCATCACTTTATCAGAGATTGTTATGAGCACAGACTCATAAATGTGGTCAAAGTTCACACGGATGATAATGTAGCTGACTTACTCACCAAAGGCTTTGATGTTTTGTTAGGAATTCGAAATTCCCGATATTAAAGAGTCGGTCACCTCAAGTATATGTAATCGTTAGAAAGCTCGTAGTCGTAGTAATTCTTAAGTTATGTAGTATTTAGTTAAGTATCACCGTGGAGGACGGACGGGTCTTTACCCACTGTATGCCTGATCCACAGCCCGATGTGTGGCGATTTATGTAAGACTATAAATACTCTCTACCTCCCAAGGTAGAGAGTTGGAGCTCATAATAATATCTTTCACTTTCTCTCACTAAGTTCCCTAAACCTCTAACTTTCTCTCTCTAGAATTCCATCTATATGCTACTTTGTGTTATGGTTTGATGTGTATGTGAAAAGTTATATCTTACAATTGGTATCAAGAGCCATGGTTAGATCATATCTTGCACATCTTTGGATTTATAGTGGTTTTTAGGTGGTTTTTGAGTTTGAAAAAGTTTAGTGGTTTTTGCATCATTTGGGTGATTTCTTGTGTTAAAGTTTGAATTTTGTTGGTACTTTTATGTTTAGAATCATCACAAGTGTTTAGGTTTTCATTTGGTAAGCTTGAATCATCTTGGTTGGGTTGTTTTTGGATTGAAAAGTAATGTTTATATGGTTTTTCAAGCTAGCGACTTAGCTCACGGAGTATTTTCTTGGTAGCGACTTGCTTCACATTTTTGTAGCGACTTACAGTGTTGGAGCTAGCGAGTTAGATCTAGCGAGTTAAAGTACAAGTAGTGGACTCTCCACTACGAGTAGCGACTTGGTGGTAGCGACTTGGTCTGTAGCGAGTTGCTCTTTAGCGACTTGTATCTCTAGCGATTTGTGTAGCGAATTGCTGCCAAAATTTGGCTAGCGACTTGGTCTGTAGCGAGTTACTACTTAGCGACTTGCTTTCTGTCTAGCGACTTGGGATTCTAGCGACTTAGCTGTCTAGCGAATTAAGAGTTAGCGACTTAGTGCACTATCTTCTAGCGACTTAGTGCATTATCTTCTAGCGACTTAGTGCATTATCTTCTAGCGACTTGAGTGATTGTTTACGGTTTTCTCTTGATTTAGTAAAATCCCGTGAAAGAATCTATTTCCCGGTTTAATCATAGAGTTATAAAATCCCGTATAATCTGTTAACATGTCTACCAACGTTCCTACTGTCATCTCCACTGTCGCCGAGGATGTTCAAGCAGCTGGCTCAGATACTCGTCCACCCATGCTTGACAGAACTGACTACGATTCTTGGGCTCAACGAATCAGATTGTATTGCCTTGGAAAGGAAAATGGTGTCAACATTCTCAAATCCATTGATGAAGGACCATATCGAGTTGAGACGACTAGAGACATACTTGATACTAATGATGATGGAACTCCTATTTACGGAATGGACAGACCTAAAATGTATGATGAGCTTGATGATAAGGAGAAAAAGAGATTCGATGCAGATATCAGGGCTTCTAACATTGTTCTTCAAGGTCTTCCTAAAGACATCTACAAGCTGATCAATCACAACACCGATGCAAAGGCAGTATGGGATAATGTCAAGATGCTTCTCTCAGGATCAGAATTAACTATGGAAGACAGAGAATCCCAACTCTATGACGAATTTGAGCACTTCAAGATGAAACCAGATGAGAATGTCTATGAGTACTATGTGAGATTTCATAAGTTAGTTAATGACATGAGGAACATCAGAATGACTATGCCTAACATTCAGTTGAATTCAAAATTTGTGAACAACATGAATCCCGAATGGCACAAGTTTGTTACCGCTGTGAAGCTTACTAAAGGATTGAAGAACACAAACTATGAGCAACTCTATGCCTTCCTCCTTCAGAATGAGAGACATGCTATGTTTGAAAAATTGATTCTCAATCAGTTCAAAACTAACCCGGGAGAGACAAGCTCGTCTAATGATTCAACTGCCTTCTACTCAAACATCGGAATCACAACCAAAGCTTCACAAGTCATACCCTTGGGTAATGGTAATCACAAACTCATTCCTGATCCTATGTACAAACAAGCTGATGCTGATGCACACGTGGGAAGCTTCATTAATCAACTAGCTCTTCTGATTAGCCAAAACATGAATTCTCTCCCACAAACCAACAACAACCTCAGAACAGCATCTAACCCACACAATCAAGCTACTGTTAAAGATGGAAGGATAGTGGTGCAACCACTTCAGGAAAGACAGTATGATCAGGGAAGAGGTGGTGCTGGTAGAGGTTATGTGGGCAATCAGAATCGAGGAAGGAATGGTAACCAAGGTCAAGCTAAGCCGATAAAATGCTATAACTGTGGTGGTGAGGGACACATTGCAAGGAACTGCACATCTCCAAAGCGTCCACAGAATGCTGATTACTTCAGAGATAAGATGCTGCTGGCACAAGCTCAGGACAATGGAGCTGCTTTGAATGAAGAGGAATTGCTATTTCTTGCTGAGGGCAATGCCAAGACCTATGATGCAGATGTGGATGAGCAGCCTATTCAGGAGATAGGTCACAATCATCAGAATGCCTTTCATGTCGCTGACTGTGATGCATACGACTCTGATGTAGATGATGGACCTACTGCACACACAATTTTTATGGCTAGCATTTCTCCAATGGTCTCTCCCAAGGTCTCTTCTTCACCACAAGCTGGCCCATCCAAGGACAAACTCATCTCAGAGGTATTAAAACTATACAATGATGCTGATGTGCAACAGATGCATGACAAAGTACAACCAACTGAAACTATTGAATCAAATGTTGAAAATATGGGTAATAACAATATTGTCCCATACGATCAATACGTGAAACAAAGTGAAAGTGAAGTTGTACCAAGTGATGCATCTTCTGCAGTCAACAATGACTATGTCTTTGATGAATACACTGCATGTGCTCCTGATGATTCCATAATTTCTGAACTAAATGCCTATAAGGAACGTGTTGCTATTTATGAACAACGTGCAAAATTTGAGTTGACCACTCGTGAGCAGGAAATGGATGACCAAGTGCGTACAGTAATTAGAAAAAGTAATTTTAGAGAAGAAGTATTGAAACAAGAATTAAATTCCTTGCAAGAAAAACTTTCTAAAACTGCTAAGCAAAAACAAGAACTTCAAGAAAATGTGAAAATGCTTAAGCAAGAATTTAATGCAAAGGAATCAAAGCTCTTAAGAGATTTTTCTAATCTGAAAACTTTGAAAAACAAACTTGAAAACAAGTTGTACATGCAAGGAAACACCATTCAGACTGCTCACATGATCACTAAGCATAGAGTTCTAAGCGATAAGCATAGCATTCCCATTATAGATAAACCCAACCCTGAGTATGGAAAGATAGCAAAAGCAGCTCAAAGTGTTATCTATGATGGCAATGAGATTCTTAAACCTAGACAAAAACCTAGTTGCATTGAGTGCACTGAGGATGACAAGAAATTAGATGAAGTCACTAGGGAGAAGATGAATAAGAAACTAAATGATCCTAAATGCAAAGAGAAGAAAGTAATTATCACTCCCCATGACTACAAGAAGGAAAACTGGATTTCCTTGAACAAGTTTAAGACTCAGACATTGTTGACTCCCGAACAAGTCTTCTGGAAAGTGGATTTAGATAAGCAGAAAGCTGAAAATATTGTAGAAACAAACCCTCCCCTTCGGAAAATGCCTAGAGCGACTGTGTATCCTCCTAATACACCAATGCATCTTGTACCTAGAACAATTGCCACTAAAAGCAAGACATTAATTAGCCAATACGTTATATTTCAACTATTTGTTGATTTTGAGAAAACTTGCAAGAAAAGGATCACACCCACTGGTATAACTGAAGGAGAAAGGGGTTTTGAACAAATGAAAGAATGTTATTTAACTGAGGTCATGCCTTTATTTAAACTTCTAAAAGATCACTTTGAGAGTCTTAAAAAGGGGATAGAAACGGATATTAAGGGAATGGAAAAGGAATTTGATGCAATAATAGTTGAAATTAGTGACTATGAGCGTGCACTAAGATATAATGAGATTGAGAGGAAGAACCTGCACACATTGAATGAGAATCTTATTACTGAATGTGTTGCTCAAGATGTGTTTTTCACTGCTTCAAATTGCTCTATTAATGCTTCCAAATTTCATGAACTATCTGTGGCCCTGAAAGTCTCCCATGATCGTGTCATTGAGCTTGAACAAACTAATTCTAAACTAAACGAGAAAATTGAACTGGATGATCACGACAATTTCGTTAAACATTTTTCTAAACTAGAAGTTGAACATTTTAATTTACAACTAAAATATCAACATCTTAAAGAAAATGTCAAAACTTCAAATGTCAAGACATCTTCAGATGCTCCAGAGTTTGATGCAGTTTTTCAAATAAACAAACGTGATGAACAGATCCAAGCTCAGTGCAACACGATCAGAAAGTTGAAAGCCCAAATCTCTCAATTAAAGGGTCAAACGAACAAGATGACAGGCTCCCAAATGCCTCCTCCTTTAGATTCTCAGAATTCTCAAACGTTTCATCTTCAAAACCTAGTAAATGCTTTACAAAAGGAAAACGAAAGTTTTCTAGAAGAAAATGAAAAGGTTAAACGTCATTTTAATGAGTTATTTGAATCAATTAAAGTCACTCGTAACAAAAACAACGAACAAATAGCTTCATTGCAAAAGTAAATTGAGAATCTGAAGAGTCAGGTAAAAGGGAAAATGCCAATGACCAATGGGGAGAATGTTGTATCAAAGGTTCACTCTTGTAATAAATATGCTTTATCTGTGACATATGTACCTCCTCATCTAAGGAACAACAAACTTGCCATTCAAACATACTTCTCATCCCTTAAGGATTGCCTAAAATGTCTGCGTGAGATTGTTGAAGAGGATAAGCTAGAGAAACCTCATGATAATGCAATTGGACATGCATGCTTATATGCCAAACGATCTCAAGAAATCTTAGAATGCTTGATCACAATATGCCCAAAGACATTAGGTGAGAGAGTTAACCCTTTGATTCCATGCTCAATGCCTAAGGCCAAATATGATATGCACTCGATTCCCAATGCTTTGAATGTGAGCCGTAGTGTAACCTTGAGCAGTTTAGATTCTAGATCTGTCAATGCTAAGAAAGAGAACTCAAGTGTGCCTTCTAGGAGTACAAATCTCAGTACCTCTAGTTTTAAGAATGTGAACCGTAGTGCACCTGCATGTAGTTCAGATCCCAGCACATCTAAACAGGTGGTGCAAAGAGTAGTAAAACAAACTAAGGTTCCCATTCCCTCTACAGGAGTAATCAGTGACATTAAAGGGAGCAGGTCAAAGTCTCAAGACAATACAAGGAATGATAGGACCTCGCAAGCTAAGAATGTGCACTGGAAAAGAGTAGAAGAACAATCTAGGAACTTTAAGTTTGAATCGAATAAAACGAATCGTGTTGATTCTAGTATTAGCCATAGGCGTACTGTAATTAATTCGAATTCTGATACTATTTGCAAACCTTGTACTGATGTCTGCTTGAATTCTGTTTCTAATCATGGATGTGGTGTTACTGTTCTGCCTAATGATGTTAATTGTCCAGTTAATATTGTTAATGCTAAAATTCTTGCTAAGAAGGCTAAAAGGCAAAAACGAAAGAAAGTTAGAAAACAGTGGAAACCCACAGGAAGAACATTCAGTAAAATAGGATTTTATTGGACACCTGTTGGTCTTAAGACTAATCAGATAATGCCCACTAGAAAATGGATGCCTACTGGTAGAACTATTCCCTTAAGAAGTGATCACACTATGAACAGGGCTAATACTGACACTAGTACTGCATCTATTCACAACGATTCCATTGCCTCACTTTCTGATATGAATGCTTCTATTTCTGATGTGGGTGTTCCAAACATTGTTACTAACCAAATGGAACCCATTCTTGCATGGGGATCCCAATTATCCAGTTATCCATTCTTGTCTGTGCTCAACTGCAGATCGTTCAAATCGTTCTGTGGTACCTAGACTCAGGCTGTTCCAAGCATATGACTAGAGACCGGTCGCGGCTCATGAACTTCGTGAGCAAATTCATCAGGACTGTTAGATTTGGTAATGATCATTTCGGTGCCATCATGGGTTATGGAGATTATGTAGTTGGTGATAGTGTCATCTCTAGAGTTTACTATGTAGAAGGTTTGGGTCATAATCTGTTCTCTGTTGATCAATTCTGTGATTCTGATCTAGAAGTTGCCTTCAGAAAACATACCTGCTTTGTTAGAGATCTTAATGGTAAGGAACTGATAAAAGGAACTCGTGGGTCAAATCTTTACACCATCTCTATCGATGACATGATGAGGGCTTCTCCAATCTGCTTGCTATCAAAGGCTTCAAAAACAAAGTCATGGTTATGGCATAGTCGTCTCAATCACTTGAACTTCGGCACCATCAACGATCTTTCCAGAAAAGACTTAGTTGTAGGTTTACCTAGACTAAAGTATGAAAAGGATCATCTTTGTTCAGCATGTCAATTGGGAAAAAGCAAGAAGTATGCCCATAAACCCAAACCTACTAACTCTATCACAGAAGTTCTTCATATGATTCATATGGATTTATGTGGACCTATGAGGGTGCAGAATATCTTTGGGAAGAAATATGTTTTAGTTGTGGTTGATGATTACTCTAGATTCACCTGGGTCAAGTTCTTAAGGACAAAGGATGAAACTCCTGATATCATCATCAAACTCATCAAACAGCTGCAGGTTCGACTAAACAAAACTGTCAGAATTATCAGAACAGACAATGGAACTGAGTTTGTCAACAAACAACTTAGTGAATTCTATGAAAGCGTTGGAATCAGCCATCAAAGAAGTGTTCCACGAACCCCTCAACAGAACGGTGTAGTTGAAAGACGAAATCGTACTCTTGTTGAAGCCGCTAGAACAATGCTGATCTACTCAAAGGTTCCAATGTTTCTCTGGGCTGAAGCAATTGCCACTGCATGCTACACACAAAATCGTTCCCTGATTCACACTATTCATGGAAAAACTCCATATGAACTTGTCCACAACAGAAAACCTAATCTATCCTTCCTTCGTGTGTTTGGTGCATTGTGCTATCCAACTAATGAGGGTCAAGACTTAGGCAAACTTAGAGCTAAAGCTGACATTGGAGTATTTGTAGGATATGCATCAAACAAAAAGGGATACCGAATCTACAACAAAAGAACCCGAAATATCATGGAAACAATTCACGTTACGTTTGATGAGCTGACCGGTCAAATGGCTCCTGGACACTCCAGCTCAGGACCCGCACTTCAAAACAGTCCCATTGGATCATCTCTTGTTCCAAACTCCTCTCAAGAAACTCCATATGTACCTCCATCTGAAGATGATGTAAAGAAATTGTTTGATCCTATGTTTGATGAACTGTATGATTCAATTACTAATGAGGTGCTGATCCCTACAACAGAGGATGCTCATATTCCAGTGAATGAACTCAATCCTTCAGTCTCAATATCTTTAAGTCAAGAAGCACCTGCTGCTGATCCTTCAGTCTCATCAACAAATCATCATTCTTCAAATGTACATCATGGAAATGTTTCTGGCATCAATGATGAAGTTAATCCCTTTGCTACTCCTGAAGATGCTCCATTTGAAAACATATTTGCTACTCCCGAATCATCATCAGAACCATCTTCTTCAGGAGACATCGACTCAGCTACCTCAGTTCCACAACAACTGCCACATGAACACCTCAGAAAATGGACTCACGATCACCCCTTAGACAATATCATTGGAAATCCCTCTCGTCCTGTATCAACCCGGAAACAACTTGCAACCGATGCCTTATGGTGTTTCTTCAACTCCGTACTATCTAAGATCGAACCAAAAGATGTTAAAACCGCCATGAATGAAGACAGCTGGTTCAATGCCATGCAAAATGAAATTCATGAGTTTGATCGTCTTGATGTATGGGAGTTAGTACCTGCTCCAGACTGTGCTATGATTATAGCTCTAAAATGGATCTTCAAAGTAAAACTTGATGAGCATGGTGATGTGCTGAAGAACAAGGCTCGATTAGTTGCTAAAGGATATCGTCAAGAGGAGGGTATAGACTTTGAAGAATCTTTTGCTCCAGTTGCTCGAATCGAGGCAATCAGAATCTTTCTGGCTAATGCTGCTAGTAAGAACATGGTAGTTTATCAGATGGATGTAAAGACGGCATTTCTGAACGGAGATCTTAAAGAAGTCGTCTACGTCAGCCAACCTGAAGGATTTGTGAATCAAGAGCATCCTACTCACGTTTATCGTTTGAAGAAGGCTCTTTACGGTTTAAAGCAAGCTCCAAGGGCATGGTATGATACACTGTCAAAGTTTCTTCTATCAACCGGATTCATCAAAGGAGCAGTTGATCCTACATTGTTCACCAGGAAGTCAGGCAAACATTTGATTCATGTTCAAATTTATGTTGATGATATTATTTTTGCCTCGACTGACCCAATGGAATGTGATCGTTTTTCAAATGAAATGAGTTCAAAGTTTCAAATGTCAATGTTGGGACAAATGTCATTTTTCTTGGGATTACAAATTTCTCAAAGTCCCGGAGGCATTTTCATAAATCAATCTAAATATGCAACAGAGATTTTAAAGAAATTTGGATTTGATTCAAGTGACCCTGTTGACACCCCCATGATTGACCGAACCAAACTAGATGAGGACCTCTCAGGGATCATGATGGACCAAACGAAATATCGGAGTATGATTGGATCCCTGATGTATCTCACTGCTAGTAGACCAGACATCTTGTTCGCTGTTTGCATGTGTGCTAGATACCAGGCTAAGCCTACTAAAAAGCACCTTGAAGCAGTTAAACGGGTCTTTCGGTATCTCCAAGGAACCATCAATATGGGACTATGGTACCCGAAGGACACCGGTATGTCACTAACGGCCTATGCAGATGCTGATCATGCAGGTTGTCAAGATACTCGTCGAAGTACGTCAGGAGGTGCTCAGTTTTTGGGTGATAAGCTTGTGAGCTGGTCTTCAAAGAAGCAAATGAGTACTTCTATTTCCTCTACAGAGGCTGAATACATAGCCATGTCATCTTGTTGTGCTCAAATCTTATGGATGAGATCTCAATTATCTGACTATGGCTTTGAATTCAACAAAATCCCTCTGTACTGTGATAATAAAAGTGCTATTGCTCTCTCATGCAACAACGTTCAACACTCAAGAGCAAAGCATATCGACATTCGACATCATTTCATCAGGGAACAAGTGGAAAAAGGTGTGGTGGAACTATATTTTGTGAGGTCGGAATATCAGTTAGCAGACATCTTCACCAAAGCTCTTCCAAGAGAACGTTTTGAGTTTATTCTTCCACGACTTGGCTTGAAAAGCCTTCAACTAGAAACTCTCAAACGTCTTCAGGAGGAAGACGAGGAGTAAAGGTCTATCTTCATCTATCTCTTGTATATATCTATTCAAAAATCAAATAGAAAAATATAAAACTTTCAAAATCCATAAAAATTTGAAAAATTCGAAAAATCTTCAAAAAAAAAATATTGTCATTTTGTCATGTTTCTCTCGATTCGATAATATCTACGGTCTTGATGTTGTCATTCAAAGAATGACACGGGTCTTTAGATGTTGTTCGAATTTAAAAAAAAAAAAAAAAAAAAAAAAAAAAAAAAAAAAAAAACAAAAAATATTTTTGGGAGAAAGAGAAAAATATGGTTTATTGTCATTTTTCAGGCAATAACCCGGTTTTAATAGAAAGAACAGAGCCATGTCTTAACATGTTTTCACATTCCATGCTCTGATTCTATAAACATTTATCTGCTGAAAACCAAATGCTTTGAAAAATAACTCGATCTCTATTTTTGATAATCATCTGGACTTATTTGTCAAAATCTCTATCTCTAAATCAACAACCTATGTCATTGATTGAGGGGGAGAATGATTTCAATTAAATCAAAAAGTTATTTGGCATTAAATTGTTTTCAAAAGATATACATGCATGTTTTATCAATGGAGTTTAAAGTCTTAAAATCCGATCCTTATCAGTTCAAACGCTTTCACAATCAAGTCACAATTCTCCTTAAAAGCTTTCAAAATCAATTTAAATCTATACGAGATCACAAATCTCAAATGTTTTGATAATTGTGATCGGGGGAGAATGTGTGATTTAAATTGGATTTAAACTGATAATTCGGTAAATGGTTTCATAAGAGTGTACATGCTGTCCTTCCCACATGTGACAAACGATTTCAAATTTTACATGCACATGTTGAGGGGGAGCATCTATATTAAACCTTTGATTTGAAACGTGATCATTCATCCCAATGTGCAGGTTCCCTCTAGTATGTGCAAAACTCTTTTCAAACCTCGAGGCACATATTGAGGGGGAGCAAATTTATGGAAACCTCATCCTTCCCGGAAATGCTATATCTACTTGATGTGATGTAGGAAGCGATGTTGATATTCTTTAGAAAATGGTAATCAAAGAAGTTAATTCTTTCTCTTGCCTCCGTGTGCAAAACATTTTCAAATACTTGATGCACATGTTGAGGGGGAGTTCTCGTTCTAAAAATATCAAAAACAATTCAGGTACAAAATGCTTTGATAATATATCACAAGTATCTGAATTGATTTTAAAATGGTTTTCAATTGGATCCTATGGCAGACGAACAATACCAAATTGACCGACCAACTTTACTTTATGTACGGTGATATAAGGATGATAAGGTTAGGTATTGGTTCCCATGATCCGCCAGAACCGGAGGGATCTACCCAGGGACAATCCACTAGTTAGTGTAGAAGTCCTTAGGTATGATGATAAAAGGAGAAAAATGAGATATGGGAAGAGTGCGGACTAAGACTGAGCTAGTACTGGAATAAACCTAACAAGGTTCTAGTTATGAAGTCTCGGTCAGCACTGAAGGGGTTGAAGAATTAAAAAGAATTGAATGAGAATAGGGTAAAAACAAATAGCCCTCCATTTATTCAACCTTAGGGCAGAAACCGGGTTCAATTCATATGCTACTGATGGTAACATCGGTATTGAAGACAAGACGTCATGGACCCAGTGACGCACTGCACTTCAACTTTCCAAACCACTCAAGTTCCTCTTAAAAGGACTTGTTTCATTCTCACGGGGAACCGACATTATCTATCGACTTTCTCTTAGAGATTGTTGATATTGAAGAAGGAGACCCTCTCCCTAGTCTCCGGCACAGGATCCAAATATGCACAAATTGAGTCTAGAGCCACGAGATCATCAATAAATCTCATTAGGACACTTTCAATGAAGACTCTCTGTTTCACACAATGTGGAAAGAGAGATTATATCTTGAGTCCTACGCATTATCCTTGTGGTATTGCCAGAACATCTGAGTGATGTGTTTACATATTCACAATGAAGATGGAAAGCCTTCTGGAGCCAACATCAAACAAGCTCCTGGTAGGTGGCATGTGAGATCTTTTATATAGATCAACCATGTGACAACTGAACAGAAATAATGGGGCGATTCAATCTCTTGAATCAAACCTGGTTCAGGTTATGGATTGACGGATACCTTTGAAAAACCGGTCTTTGTGCTTAAAAACTCTTTTCTTTAGCACATCGACTGTGTACTCATTTTTCAAACCAAAAGGTATTTTTATGATTGATAATTGATTTTCAATAAAACCCTCGTTGTATTGCAAAAACAATTTCTATTGAGCAATACACGATTGTTTTTCAAAGCTCTTTTCATCAATCAGTGGACTTAAAAATCGCTGGTTCACTCACTCCGTGTTGTCTTCTTTGAGACGTTCCGGTTTGAGAACAGCTAGAACAGCTGCGAAACCCTGTCAAGGAAATTCTTCTGAATTATACCCGATCACAGGCAGTACATGTACTGATCAACGGGGAACCGTGGGCCGTGTACCTCAATTCAACGAAAGTGATCAAAGACACTTTCGTGCGATTTATTGCTAACTGTTGTATGCAGGTACACCCGATGTTTGCAGCTGATCAGAATGGAGCGGTCAATCCATAGCCGCATGCTCACTCAACACATTCAACTCAAAGAAATCATGATTAGTGCATCAATGACTCTGATATTTTCACACCAAGCTTCTGCTACGCTGCTGCCAATATCATGATTCAACAAAAGCTTCCGCTACTCTGATGTGAAGATTTCATGATCCAGAATGTGAGCATGTCGGTCCTAAAGTCACAACAGCACATAATACCAACACCACAAAGGATGTGTCAGAGATTGTTGATAGCTGATGATCTCAAAAGATGGCTCAAAATGACTATCACGTGGATCAGTAAAAGACCTCCACTTGAAGTAACCAAACATGCAATGTGAAGAATCAATGACTACGAGCTTAGGAGCAAAGGACTACATCAAGAATGCAAGATCAATTGTTAATGTATTATCTGGTTGTATTCAATGTGTTTTTGGTACATGATTGAGGTGACCTCCCTTAGGGGGAGATTGTTAGGAATTAGAAATTCCCGGTATTAAAGAGTCGGTCACCTCAAGTATATGTAATCGTTAGAAAGCTCGTAGTCGTAGTAATTCTTAAGTTATGTAGTATTTAGTTAAGTATCACCGTGGAGGACGGACGGGTCTTTACCCACTATATGCCTGATCCACAGCCCGATGTGTGGCGATTTATGTAAGACTATAAATACTCTCTACCTCCCAAGGTAGAGAGTTGGAGCTCATAATAATATCTTTCACTTTCTCTCACTAAGTTCCCTAAACCTCTAACTTTCTCTCTCTAGAATTCCATCTATATGCTACTTTGTGTTATGGTTTGATGTGTATGTGAAAAGTTATATCTTACATGTTTCAAGATTTAATCACTTGGTGGTGAGCATTGGCATGCTTAACTACTGAGCTACATTTAAGGGGAGGACTATTTAGTATTAGTATAGTCCTAGGCATTGTTTGAGGGGAGGATTTTTATGTATACTTAGCTTATACAGAGGAATTTGGAAAAGTACTGTTTTTTATGAAAGTACTGCTTAGAAAGTACTGGTTTGGAAAGTACTGCACACGTGGAACGTACTGTTTGTCTTATTAAAGTACTGTTCTAACGGTAATATTGAGGGGTAATTCTACTAACGGTAACTTTGTTATTATGGGCTGTGATTTTTCAAATATCACCTATAAATAACTACTTTCCGATTTTCCCTCTCATCTTGATATTCTCATATCTTTTCCATATTTCTCTCACTATCTCTTTATTATTCGATTCTATTGTGCATACCTACTCAACCATGGCAAATCGTTCTACTGTTTCAAAGCACAACATGGTGGCGAATTTAGACAAGACTGAATCTAATGAGGCTTTTCATGATATAATTGATTATCTTACTGGGTCGCCAATCAGTTATGCTCTTTTAGTGGAGTCGGATATTATTGAACCTTGGATTCAAGAATTTTGGGCTACTGCTAGGGATAATATGGAGAATGATGAATTTTATATTAGGGCTACAGTTGCTGGAAGAACTGTGAAGATTACTGAAGTCTCTATTCTAGAAGACTTATTGTTTAATGATGAAGACGGGGCTATTCGTTTTGAGAAGCAGTTGATTTGGGATACTTTTGGGCACATTGGTTATGAAGGGTCTTTAACAGAACAAACATTCAGGAAACAACTATTTTGTCCTCAATGGAAGTTTTTAGTGCATGTGTTGCTTCATTGTATTAGTGCTAAAAGTACTTCATGGGAGCAATTTGGATCTAACATAGCATCTGCTATGGTGGGATTGGCTACAGATCGTGTTTTCAATTTTTCAAGGCTTATTCTAGATGGCATGCTTTCCACATCACTCATGGATCAAAATGGTTAATGTATCCTAGTTTTATACAAGTTTTCTTGAACAAACAACTTGCTGATGTACCAAAGCCTACAGACTTACTCCCTGTTATTGTATAACAAGCAAAAAAATTTACCTTTATGGCGAGAAGAAGTGATTTATTCAGAGGTCCAGACACTCCTTTAACTACTTCTATGATGGAAGCTGTTCAAGCTGTTAGAGCTGATGCTGAAGATAATGAAGCAAGTGAAGGTACTGCATCTGCAAGTACTGCATCTCAAGCAGGTACTGCATCCCAAGGTACTGCTTCTCCAAGTACTGAAGTTCAAGAAGAAGTTGCGGTTACACCTTCTCCATCTCCACAACGATCTGTTCCTGATTCTCAACCAGAGGAACATTCACCAATTCAAGGAGATGCTTCACATACTTTATCGCCTGATGATTTGACATTGGATAATTATGTTTTGACAAGGGAGTTGGTCAAATTGCAAAAGACTATTGAGGCTCAAGCAAAACAGATTAGGAGGTTGACGCTCAAGTATAAAAGGTTAAAGAATTTTGTTACGCCTTTTATCAAACGTTATCGCTTATGGGTTAAGGAAGAAAACAAGCGTCGCAGGCAATTTAAGAAGAAAAACAATGGCAAAAAGGTTCATAAACCATCTTCTGTCCAATTGGGGAGGAATTTAGAAGAACAGAATTTGAAAGAAGATGTTGTTAAGAAGAAAGAAGCTCAAGGTACTGAAGAGCATGTTATCATTGAAAGTACTGAAGAAGAAAGGTCTGAATCTCAAGGTACTGAAGAACAAGAACAAAGTACTGCTTTTCATGAAACCTTCAGACAAGAGTTAATTACTCCAAGAGTATTAGATTTTGAAGAGGAAGCTGGTCCTCCAACTGTTATTCGTGAAGAACAAACTGGTCCTTCAACAACTGCTATACCAGAAGAAGCTGATACACTCAAACCTGTAAGAACTGCAAATGATGATGAATTTATTGCAACTATATTGCATGATTTATCAAAGCCAAGGGCTGTTACTATTTCTGAAGTTGCAGAGGAACAACCAAGAGCTTCTCAACCTGCAATAGATCCTAAGGATAAAGGTAAAGGCAAGTTGATAGAAACTAAGAAGAAAAAGCTAACTTTGGCAGATCTTAGAGCAATTGAAGTTGCTAGGAATGAGGCTGCAGCTAGAAAACTGCAAGAAGAACTTAATGCTGAAGTAGTGACTGAAGTTACTAATGAAGAGGCAATGAATGAAGAAGCAGCTAGGAAATTACAAGAAGAATTGAATACTGAAGATGCTGAACCATTACAGTCACCTACTCCTGTTTCTTTTCTACCTAGAAAACCAAATTTTGTTAAAGAAAGGAATGCAATGATGGCTTATTTAAAAAGTCGAGGATATAAAGGATTACATAAGCTGAAGTATGTTGATATGAAAAGATTATATGATGCTGAGACAGAGGCTTATAAGAAGGATGTTGCAAGCATCAAAGATTATAAAGATGAAGATACTTGGACTGAAGCAGAAAGAAAGAAAAGTTTAAAAAGAAAAAGGAAAACTGAAGTTGAAGATATACAGTTTTCAAAGAAATAAAAAAGTTGAGTTAAGATCTGAATCTAGGGATGAATTAAGAAATTATCTCAGAATAGTAGATTTTGAATATTCCAAAGAAGATGATGACATGAAGATGAACAGATCTCAGATTATTACTTTTGAAGTTGTGGAATCTAAAGATGGAAGTTATCTGATGTTTCATAGAGAAGATGAAAGCTTAAGAGTGTTCAACAGACTATGGGATTTATTGCATATCATAGATAGAGTGGATATATTCTATTTATATCATGTGGTGAAAGATTATTTTGAACATCATCCATCAGAAGGAATTGGTTTAGTTTTACTTGGAGATCTCACAACTGCATGGGAAACTGAAGGACAAAGCAGTGATGAAATTTGGAAGAATCAAGAGAACTGGGAAATTGTTTGCTGGAGATTCTTTGAAGAATCTGGAGCTCATGTTCTAGAGCTGGAAAATGGGACAATGATTCACATGTCTGCAGATAGAAGATATCCTCTTACAGTTGAGCTTATGAGGAGGATGTTAGAGCATGGAATGGAAGTTGAAGAGGATAATGAAATTGCTTGTATGGTCATCAATCTGTTTATCAACTGGACTACAATTGCTGATGATGAGGAATAACTGGTATGAATTTTCATTGAATAAATTATTTTTGAAAAAACAGTACTTTATTCAAAGTACTGCTGATCAAACAGTACTTTAATCAAAGTACTGCTTGCAGCTTTTAACCAGTTAAGTGATTTTTGAAGAAAACTTTTGTTAAGTAACAAATATTTTGAAACAAAGGTTAAATAAATGGTTTTTGAGATGATAATATCAAAAGGTCATCAATCCACCATGGTTACAAAAGGATTGGCTAATCCATGAGCAAACGGCTCTGGTAAAGATATTTCAAATCCATTTTTAGTTGACAACTTGCTAATAAGTTGGATGGTAATCAACTTACCATATCAGTATTGTGAAGAGTTGGCTAGCCCACAAGAAAATGGCTTGTGGTAAAGGCTGTGGAAAAACCATTATTGGTAATTAGTTCACCATTAGATAAAAGAACTAACTAGTCCAGAAGGGTACAACTTTTGGTAAAGACAAAACAAATCTGTTGATAGCTGATGATTTGCTAAAAATCATATGGTTATCAATGTACCATGGTCTTACACACCAAAACATTCGGCTACTCCAGAGTTAATGGCTTTGGTAAAGAGATCTAAATCCATTAAATTTTCAATGATTCACCTCTCACAGGAGTTAACACACCTGGAAGTGATGAGAATAATACGCAACTTAAACTGAATTAATGTACAAATGGTCATATGTTGTTGTGTTTCTGTAAAGATGGAGCTTGCTGGATAATGCTGTTAAAGAATAAAGATACTTTGATAAGTGCAGAAATTACAATCCAAAGACAAAGACAATCATTCCTTGAAGCTGAAGACGTGAAAGATTTATCTACAAAGGAACTTGAAGTCAAACAAGTAGAATTCAAGTTAGGGGAGGATTGTTGGGATATGAAAGTGCTGAACAGTTAAAGTGCTGAAGATTAACAAAGTACTGCAAAATGACAAAGAACTGGAAAAAGTCAAAGAGTCAAAGTACTGCTAAAGATAAAAGTCAAAGTACTGCACATGAAGTCAAAGTACTGCAAGATCAAAGAACTGTTTTATTCATTTATAGAAAGTCTTGTAATTCTAGAATATTCTATATTAGATTACTTGACGTACAAGGATACAATTTGTAAACCGACTAGGGTATCCTTGAGCCTATAAAAGGACCCCTAGATTGGCATAAGACGTACGTGATTTTATTAGAGTTTTAGAGAGAAGTTCGATATTATTAGAGTTGTTAAAGATCTGCATAATAAGCAGAGTTAGAGTTATTAATAAAATCGTTCAAAGTTAAAGTTATTTTTCTTAACTTTGTTAAGTAAATTCCGCATACTTAATAGAGTTTGCTCATTGTTTCTCTGTTAATAACTTAGGATTTATCCGAGGTTATTAAACCTTAAACAAGCTATTTAAGTTAGTTTGGTTAGAGTACATCGATCCAACAATGTTTAATGTTATGAAATACATGAATCGAAAGTAAAGAAAAGATAAAAAGCTAATGCTTATCGTAGGGGAGTGATTTCTCCCTTGGAGATAGCTCCATATGCTCCTCTATATCTGCCTTTGGCTTCTTCTCACGTTCTCTGATTGTTGTATGTGAAAAGGGATGCTTTGAAATGCTGAAAATCATGGGGTATTTATAGGCCAGATCTTGGTTACGGCGTAACTAATAAAATAGTTACGCCATAACATATAACTTCTTCGTAAATTACACTAGATCTGCTTGTTATGGCGTAACCTTAGAAGGGGTTACGCCGTATCTTCATTAAATCTTGGTTACGCCGTAGTTGATGCATAAGTTACGGCGTAATTATCAGCGGTGCGGAACCTCATTTGACCTAATATGGTTACGTCGTAATCTTTGGGAGAGTTACGCCGTAATCTTCTGATAAGTTGGTTTCCTGAGCCACGCTTTAGTTACGGCGTAATGTGAGAGAGGAGTTACGCCGTAACTTCTTCAAAGTGAGCATACTATGATAAATCTTCAATAAACTCTCCAATTTTGCGTCTCTTTAGCTCAAATGCTCGTAATTTACCTGAAATTGGAATATAATGGAAAAAAAGCGTAAATCCATATAAATGCTATAAATTACAAGCATTATCGGGGGAAATTGACACTTAATATTCAGGATAATTTGATGTTATCAGTACCCGCCGCCGAAACGTGCTGGTACCATGCTATACTATATATAAAGGAAAAACCAAAAAGTTAAAAGTGAAAAGTTGAAACTAAAAAAAGAAATGTTGAAAGCATATATTTCAAAAGGAAACTATTAATACATATCGAAAATCGGGTTGACCCGGGACGCTTCAAACCCGTCGGATTGACCCGGTTTAATTTGACCCGTTTTCGACCCGACCCATCGGGTTGACTCGGTTTAAATTGACCCTTTTTCGGCCGGAACGGTTCAACCGGTTGAATCACCCAGGTCGAACCGGGTTTCAAAACATTATGTTTAATCCTCAAATCTTCAAACTTTATTATTTTTCGTTTATAACCCAAAAAAAAATTTTATCACTAAACGATCTGTCACTATAAAATCTCGTTGCTATGCACGAGTACTCGTCTAGTAAATTAAGACGAAGGAGTACTATATATATATATATATATATATATATATATATATATACTAGTGTCAAAACCCGTCCGATGGACGGGTATGACTTATAATTATCGTTGACATATTTTACCATAGTGAAAAAAGACGGATAAAAAATGGCTGAAAAAGTGTCCAATAAATAAATTAAGTAACGGTTAATAAATTACGAACATTGTAAAATATTGGCCCACCTCAAATAAAACATGTATACTTACTGACTTCACGTTATTTATGAGATAAATCATTCCCAATCGAGTGCCAAATGCGTAATTTTACATAAGTTTACAACGATTAATGCAACACAAGCAAAAGTCTGACCTTAAAAAAACGTGGTCATCATATGGATTTTCGCTGCCCAATTTGCGATAAAAACTACACATTAGAATTTGTGCTTTTTTTTTTTTGTTTTTTTGAGGAGGTGCAACCTTGAACTGGAAATCAAAAAATAATAATAATGATCAACAACAACAATGCCCAATTCCTCTGAAAAGTGTGAGTGCAACAAAATAGTAAGCAAAATACTAAAGCCTGGTGACCCAATATGCGGAGAACCAAAAGTGAGAAAGTAATAATTACCTTGCATCTGAACGAAGACTTTTAAACTTAAACCACCACCCTTTTCCATTGCCCTCCCTCCTGCACCAAACAGTTTCCTTGATAAAATTGGATTTATTCAACAAATATAAAGCAAAAAAATTCAACTAAAAGTTTGATAACAGTTCAATTGAATACACATTAATTAGAACACAAACAAATCCACTCAAGTGAGTTCTAGTTACCTGTTGACGGGCTTGAAATACTAATAAAAAACTCAATATCACATTTACCTTGAAAGGCCGAACGATTTTGAAAATGTAATTTTGCCTTAGAGGCACATATCTTTTGTATAAACTTATATTTTATCAACTCCCAGTGACATAAACTAACGTAAACAACAATATTAATGGAATTGGTATGATGGGCATTCCTGAGTTAATTGCTCCACCCTCAAAAAAATTATAAAAAAGTTAACTTTTCACCTAAAGTTGGAGTTTGAATATGAGAGGTTGTTTTTCTAAAACAGTCATGGCTTCATACTAAATTATTTTTTGATTGATCATTGAAATTTAGAAATGTTCTTTTGTGTAAGAAAGCCTTTTGGTCTCATTTCATTGATTAAGTTATGCTACATGCTAGATGTACTTTATAAGTATATATTTAAGAAGACAATACATACATAGTGGGACACACACGCTCAAGCTTCATCTACGCTTTGTTTCTAAAAGTCTAATGCACCTGTTGATTGGGAGGCCTATACTATTATCGATGAATTGCACTGTATATTTCTATCATCACATATTAAACTTTCATGTAGCAGCACAAGATTGATAAAGATATACCTTGAACCACAATAACTCTCGTTGCATAAGTAGAGATGCTACAGTAGTATGGAATCTCGTTTTCACCGTAGTCAATGCAAGTAAATGGAGCATGTTATTGTTATCTCTGTCTTCTATTTCGGTTATCCGATCCTTCCTCAATCCTATCTCATACAACATGTTGTAGATTCCTTAATGACGGTGCATAACATCTATATGAAATAACGTGCTCATCATCATTCTTTTCCTATATTAGATCGGGATAGGCTCGAAAGAGCTCAACTACAAATATGGTGTTGACCATTTTTGCAATTACAAAATATTCTGAAACGATATAATATCCCTTCATCAGTCAAGTGAGGAGGCCCATTGAGTATATGATCAATTTCGGACTTTTCCCTTCTTCTGAGAGTCTGACGCCATAATGATTTTTAGTAATTCGAGTGCATCTTTATCCTCTTCATGAGCAGATTTCATACTCATAACTGATAGCAACAGCCACATAATCAGTTAATGAATTGTACACGTCCCAAATGATTTCAAAATAGTTAATTTTTTAATTATGCTTACTTGAATGGATAATTCTTCTGATCAAATTCTTTTTTACTCTTTTGAAAGCATCAGGCTTTCGAGCCAGAACTCCTATGGACATATCCGTTGAGACATCTGGATGGTCCTTAACAATTTGGAGTGCAACATCTATGGAAGATATGGAAAAAAAGTTTCCAAATACAAGGTTTTATGACTACACATATATACTTCCCCAAACAAATACAATTTTTTTTATCCACACAATACAACTTTCACTACATATGAGAAACCCATTATTTTTTAATGTATTGATACTTGTTCATTATATCATCTTCCAATAAAATAACCTCTAAGATAAGGAAAACTATAAGTAAATATAAGTAAAGGACTATAAATCCGTGAAATTGAATAATATCATCCAAATCAAAATAGTATATACACCCTCACTTAACTAATCCGGATATCCCATTATGTAAGGCCTCATCCAATCACGTAATGACACGATTTCAGCAACATACACGATTTCAGCCATGTAGGTGCCACATTTTTTTCTTCAATCGGCTCTATGATAAAAAAGATGTGGTAAGGATGATTTACTTTTAAGAATTCTTGGCGACAACTAATCAATCTAAGATCTTGATCGTATATTCAAGGACTTCCTGTCCGAGTGACGGTCTAATAACTTAGGGGAAAAAAAGAGCTAAACTTGTTATTTCAGTTACTTTTAAAACTGGGATGAAAATGTAGCCATTTCTCAAAAACCATGCCATGTTTGCTTTGGAGTCAGCTGCAAGTTACAACAACAGTAGAAATCAGAAGCAAAACATATATCATAAGTGAGTGTAAAATACATGAAGAATTAGAAAGCGTAGAACAGAAACACGTACAAAGTATGAGCCAGTATGAGCCTTTACTTTATGAATCTGAGATCTCTACTTCATTCTCAACTGTCATCTAAAATAAGCTTAAAAAGAAACAAAGTTTTATAATTGTTAAAAAATGAACAGTCATTAATCCACATCTTGTAAACATACACGGTTTCTCTCTATTATGAAACGCAAGCAAAAGTAGTGATGTAAAATACTTAATTAAATTATAATACCAACTTTATATGTAGCATTAACATATAAATGCAGAAAACTCAGCACGTACCTTTTGCCACTGGCAAACGCAAGAATATTAGAGTAATTCCTTGTAAAGAAATACTTCTTTCCTACTTGTAAAACACTTCAATGATTTTCTTTTTCTTTCTTACTGTTTTTCCATTCCTTTTTTTTTCTTTTGCTATTCTCGTTCTAATTTAACCATCACAGTTAAGTGAGATCAAACCACAACTAAACATGCATGTTAAAAGAAGCATTTGTTCAGTCACACTTCTAAAATACCCATGATAATTACAGAAGTTGCGAGGCTTCTGTATAGACTCAGTAATAAAATCAATCAAACTCTTGTTGATCACAAACCTCAGAAACTGCTTCATCCTATACATGTTGAAGCAAATAAACAAATAAACATAACATATTCAATACATAAAAGATATAGAGAATATGGAATACGCTTTTTTATTCAGTGGACATCAAAAACTTTGAAGGGAGATTGAAAAGAAGGTCAGAAGGTTCACTTTCTATTAACAATGAGTGTACCTCAAACCACACATTGAATCTCTGTATCATGATTCACTAAGCAACTGGCAGGAGCTTTTCTTATTTTGGTTTTCAAACTATAAGAAGCAAATACCCCTGAATCGAATGATTCATGAAAACAAAAGCAAACAATTAAAATCCGAAAACTGAAATGAGACATACCCAGGCCGTGCCGGGACCATTTATGTACGTGTCTGGTTCATGATCTGTAATATGAAAAATAGTTCCGTCCATGGATGCCCAATAGTCAATTCAGAATACATTATCAGGATAAGTCTTCTTCTCAAGTGCACTGATCTGAGAATCATAGCTCACCACCCGCCATTGTCATAAAGAAACCATATCTCGTTTATGTAGAGTGTTGACACAATAGTTTTCTGAAGCCTCCTGTGTGATATTGAAAGTATTATTAATTACCATTCAGAAATATAAACTCTAGGTAAACACCTTAAACTAATAAGGTCCTTATCAACCGATTTACAAAATGGGTCGAGCAGCTAAAACAGTGAAAGTTATTCGACGTGCATTCAAATGCATAAAACCTCCTAAACCACTCTATTTGAAAGACGGAGTTTTAATGTAACACTATAGTTTGCAATCAAAAGCACATCAATTATTGATAAAATACAGACAAAAGGGATAAAAAGGGTACTGCAGGACGGTTTATCACGTTTTGACCCGTACAAAAATGCCTTGTTTTGATCTGTTACACAATCTTTCCAATTTGCCACATCTACCTTCATTTATCTATACTTACCAAGATAATTAGGTTTGGTGATTAGAGTAGGATATCACCTTTCAAATACATGTTAATGTGAGAGCAGCAAAAGAAAACTATTTCACAAATAAGGTCAGCCATCTTCATTTAAACTCATTAGAAACTGATTTGCATTAGTAAGTTCAAGTTCTATTCTGTTTACAATAACATAAAAGTTAGAAGGAAAGTATGATACCATTAGGAAAACATAAAGAACAGTAAGTAAAAAAAAAGCAGTAAGCACATTAACCAAAAGTCTTTTTTTCTCAATTTTTTTATCTAATTTACCTAGAAATAGTTTTTATTTTTGTGCAAACATCACTGAAAAAATAGATCAGCTTCAATATGGGAGGTAAATACATGCAGTTGTTGATGAACTACAGCCTAATGTTATCCAAGCTCTCTATTCGAGGTACTTAATTTATCTTCTAGTTCATACACCATATAATTTATAGCGAAAACTCATTCACGCTCTCTTCTACAGCCATTTTATTTAAATGTTTTGGCCAATGCATTTTTATCACAAGTTAAGCCCTTGGTGATAATTATATTGATTATTCAACATAGCGATTTATGAAGTATTTAGGCATTAGTGTACAGTATGATCAACTTTTAACCGACTCAACCCATTGATATTATTGCACAGCCCTCAAAATCAAAATGGACCTCTGTCCCTAAGGTTAAATTCAATCTTACCTTGTTTCACCTAGCTTTAATCAACAAATTTTCTAATTTGACAAACAGCTTGTTGTAGGTTATGACAATGGTTCTTTGAGATTGTACGACATAAACGACACACTTCCAGAAGTTGCAGATAGCGATTACGGTTCTAGTGGTGCTGCTTTTGATGACTTTCAGCACTTGACTTCAGTTCACGTCAATGCAACAGATGATCAGATTCTCACAAGCGGATACTCAAAGAAAGTTGCAGTCTATGATATCTCCACTGGCAAACGCCTACATTTATTCACTGACATGCATCGAGAACCCATCAATGTGGCCAAATTTGCTCATCATTCCCCCTCCCTCTTTGTAACTTCATCATTTGATCGCGATATCAAAATGTGGGACTTGAGAACAAAACCAGTAAATCCATGCTACACAGCTTTAAGTTCAAGCGGAAATGCAATGGTTTGCTTCTCTCCCGATGACCTTTACTTGCTTGTATCAGCTGTGGACAATGAGGTATATCAATTCAGTATCAACAATGAGTAAATATGGTCCAAGACTTTTATTATTTTTATACAAACTGGTTCAATAGTCTCTTAAGAATAGTTACCTACATAAGCAGTTGGTTTGAACTCAAAAAAAATCCATGGAATCTTTTTAAAATAATAAACCTATTCAGGTTCAATTAATGATAGTAACATTAAGTGGTGCATAGGAACACAATAACAACATACTCAATCAGAATGTGGCAGGGTAAGCGGTGCATGTATGCATGTCATTGTTCTGACCTTTGTGGCAGAAAATACTCTTCAGGAAGACCTTGTTTCTGGTTTCAATGATCTGCTGGTGGTTGGCTAGCTAGTCTCCTTATTACTCCTTGCCTTTAGTTTGTTTCCTGTATACTAAAGTCAAAAGATCTTATTTCCAGCATCCAAAGAAGGAAAAAAATGTCATTGTACTTTCACACTTCTGTAGTTACACATTGAAATAAAAGGATTTGTAGTGTCCAAAGATCAGTCAATTTGTTTTCCAGTAATAATTATGAATAATGGTTGACGTGATTATTTATTCTAGTTCATTTGATTATATTGGACAAAAACACCGCAATCAGGTACATAAAATGATTATGGAATGGTAAGATTATAGTTAGAAGTGAAGATGTAAGTTAGGAAAGACAAAAATTCAACATAACCCGTTTCGACCCAACCCTGCATAATTGGCCTTGAAAATGGTTATTTTTAACCTGTTACCTGACCTGCCGTGCATCACCTTACATTAAAAAAAGCCAATGTTAGTATGACAACTAATAAGAAAAACCTAAAATATAGAAATTTTAGTAATAGCAAGATACTTTTTGCTGCCTCTTACTCATGTTTAGGTGGCGATTTATTTTCATTAGGTAAGTCTCATTGAATTGTAGTGCGTGATACTCATACTTCTGCACACGTAAACAGAATAATGTTTACAACTTACTTGCTCATCTGCGGTTATAGCACCAGACTAAGGGGATGATTAGTAGTGTTCACGCACAGGGGAACTATTTCAAGATTTATCTGACAGACTGACATTGTAAAAAAGTTCAATAAGAATTTCTTGAACAAATAGTCATTCAAGCATACCTGAACAAAGGAATAATTGCCAATAATATTTCTTTAGTCACGAATAGCACATATGGAATCAACAACAAATCACCAATGACCTTGATACATCTGCCACCAATTTTGTTCTTTAATAACATGTAGTTAGAACCAGGTTAAATATCAGGGATATGAGTGATTCCTTATGTCTATGTTTAGACTCCTAAAGAAACGAAGATGTAGTAATAAATGTTTAGACTCCTAAAGAAACGAAGATGTTTAGACACAATAAAAATAGGTGTTAGAAGGAAGGGGGTAAATTGGTCAAAAACATTTATTTGAAACATTGAATAATTGTCAAAATAAGATAAAATTCTGTAGCATTTGATATTATAATGAAAAGAGAATTGTGATTATTATCACCTCTTCGTCTTCTACGTGATCGACTCAAAGATCTGTCATCTGCATCTTGTGAACCGGACTGAATTGTTGGCTCACTTTTGAACCTCCCAAGAAACTTCATTTCCTTGTTGGTGAACTAGTGGTCATATGTGAACTTAACGGTCAAGAGGAGATTCTTTATATCTTCATTTCCTTGTTGGTCAGCCAAGTCTCAAATGGTCCAACCACCTAATGATAGAGTGGCATTGTAACTTGCCAAAGGTCCAACCACCGTATCATAACCACCCATAATAGCCTCCCACAAAGGAACATTCCTGAATATGTGGAATTTGGATCTGCTCCATAGTGTAGCAGCAGATTAACACAGTTCTCACTTCCTTTGGAGCTGCTGGGCACATACGACGCTTCAGTAACCAATTGATCAAAGATGATCTACCAACATTTGGATAACCAGCTTGCACCTGTAATACATTGTAACATGTCTAATAAGAAAATGAGGTACACTGGTATTAGGATTTTTAACTACAACTACACAAATGTAAAAATCAGTTCTAGAAGTTGTAACTGTATTTGAGACTCTGTATTAAGATACTCACATCTCCTTCATTTTCCGAAGGTGACGCGCACCTCTTTTCTTCTTGGGTTCAGAATCTGGGACTGGGAGTGGTTTAGGCTGCTTTGCAGGCGGTGGCTCTTGCTACTTCTCAATATAACTTTAAGAATTATGCATCATAAATCTGTTTGCCCATAAGAAAAATGCAGTGTTAGCCATGGTAAGTTGTCTTGCATACACACAATCAATAATTAAGTTTTTAGGCGCGAATTTCTTTATCAATTCGATCTTTACTTGGATGCCAAGATGAAGAAAATACTAAAAAATCTCATCTGACATGAAACATATACGAGTGGTGTTCATAACATAGAGTATCAATTGTTGATAAATTAATATGAAGATCAACTTTATAAAGGGCGACCTTGTATGGTGCGAGTTTCTGTTTAGACATTGAGCAGAGTACATCGAGAGTTAAAGCAGGCTTCGATTCATTGTCACGAGCCTTTTTAATCTCTACGTCGGGCACAACTATTGCAGTCACTGCTTCTCCATAAGCTTTATCTGGTAACCCCAACATACAACATTCTGAAACGGCTGGATGCTGTACAATGATCGAACGTGTTGATTTATTATGTAAATGCATTTCCAATTCTCATCACCTATTCAACAGATACAAGAGAGAACTTACCTCTAAAAGAATTGCCTCGATTTCTAATGCTGACAATTTGTATCCACCAACCTTCATTATATCAGCATTAGTACCTGGTTCGTTGGAGGACATACAAGTGTCAATATGTTTCGACTGGTGAAAAGCAAAAAATATTACAGAAGAAGAGTAACTGAATCTTACGTCCCAAAATTACATAATATCCATCTTCATCCACTTTAACAGCGTCACCAGTCTTGAAATAGCCACCCTCTATAAACGAATCCTTGGTTACCTAACAGTTTTTTATGATTTAATAGTAGAAAACAAAATATGTGACGTGATATCAAACTTTCGTCATCTACATAGAATAAATCTGTTAGAACAATATATATAAGTACCTCAGGACGTTTCCAGTATTCCTTAAACATTGAAGGGATTTTGACACAAAGCTCACCAACCCCCTCATTAGTATCGTCATCTGCAAGAATCTTGACCTATTACCAACAATAAAAATTATTGTCAAGTTCCAGATTACAAATGATCAAAGAAACATATTGGCATTTTGTGTTCTGAGATTGAAATTCTTTGCTAACCTGCACGCCTGGAAAGGGTTTGCCAACAGTACCTCCTTTTCGTAATCCATTTAACGGATTCGAAAGTGCCATGACAAACTAAAAAAACAAACCACAATCATTAGAAAGATGATCCACATGTAGTCTATTCATTTTGGAACACTTTTAGAACTTTTGACTACCTCTGTCATGCCGTATCGTTCTAATAGTCGATGTCCTGTAATCGCTTCCCATTGTTGCATGACTGGCAACGGTAGAGCCGATGATCCACACATCTAGAAGTATAAACAATTCATAGATTAGAAGCCAATAGTCAACCTAAAAACATGGGTCAGTAGGTCCGTATCTATATATATTTTAAAGCATATAACGACAAAAGGTTTTTGATAATCACCATGAGACGCAGTTGTCTTCTAGCTGAAGCAGAAGCTGCTTGTAAGTCTGGATCCATAGCTTCATAGCCTTGTATCAGCCTGGTATACATGGTCGGAACCTAAAAAAAATGAGA
This sequence comes from Chrysanthemum seticuspe, assembly GCA_019973895.1. Lineage (NCBI taxonomy): Eukaryota > Viridiplantae > Streptophyta > Magnoliopsida > Asterales > Asteraceae > Chrysanthemum > Chrysanthemum seticuspe. The sequence goes on from BPTQ01000009.1 coordinate 101,199,764, forward strand.
CAAGATCAGATACTATAAGGACACAAAAATTGAATTCTAAAATTTCAGAGTTTATGTAAGTATCATACCCCAGTGAATACAGTAATTGCATCATCAAGCTTAGTCCCATCTTTTGGATATGATTGACGCCATCTTTGCCAATACCCCTCACACTAAACTTATTCTGTTTAAGAATTTGTTTGTTTATATAATAAGAGAGAGTGTGCATGTTTTAGTGCATTTGGTGGCAGCATTTGCAACAAAGATTGTGTATTAACGTTAAAAGTGAAAGGAACTCGAACTTCGCGCATAAAACAATAAAATTTTACCTGTTTAAAGTCCAGATGATGAGTGTCCATCGTACCACTAACTCGACCTTCACGCATAAAGCATCAAAAACATCACTTATGATAGGATACCCACATGAGATGTAGGCAGATACAAACTCTAAATCATATTCGTCGACACAATAGCCTGCATTATTGTAAATGGTACAACTAAAGTCCTGAATGGCTAAAAATAATTATATTCTCACGCATATTCATGTCCCGCACTTGATGCTTTACATTGAGCCAAATTATTTAGGTCATATACTATCACATCAGCACAAAAGAGGAATCATCTATGATAAGATCATAATCTAAAAATCATATATGACCAATTATAAGGGGGTGTTTAGGTTAGCTTACTTTTTGTGACTTATGAGCTTATTGCTTATTTAAAGCAATAAACTCTACTTGATAATCTCATAATCTAATAAATTAGACTTCTCAGCTTTTCCAATAACAAATAAGCTTAAAATAAAAACTAATCCAAACACCACCAACATAAGCCAAATGATGCAAAGAAATCATTGTTTTGACAAAATTGCTCCTCATAGCAGAAAACTGCTTGTTAATACCTGAAAACAAAAAGAGATGACAATTTCAGAACGCAAGCAGAATAATCACTATAGTTGTAATTTAAAACTTGACCATGTTTCAAGTGTTTGTTCGCTCCCTGTAGTTTTTGAATGCAGCAAGCTTCATTATATCAGCATTAGTACCTGGTTCGTTGGAGAACATACAAGTGTCAATATGTTTAGACTGGTCAAAAGCAAAAAATATTACAGAAGAAGAGTAACTGAATCTTACGTCCCAAAATTACATAATATCCATCTTCATCCACTTTAACAGCGTCACCAGTCTTGAAATAGCTACCCTCTATAAACGAATCCTTGGTTACCTAACAGTTTTTTATGATTCAATGTTAGAAAACAAAATATGTGACGTGATATCAAACTTTCGTCATCTACATAGAACAATATATATAAGTACCTCAGGACGTTTCCAGTATTCCTTAAACATTGAAACAGATATTAGGGTTTGAGAAAAAGAGGTGTACCTTTTTTTGTTACCCGGATTTTTTTAAAACTTTATAATTAACGAAAGCTATATTTAAGGAATGGATATTGTTGTTGAAATAATAGTTTATGTGTCTTTATTAATTTTGACTTGTATAAAGAATAACAAAAGTTCCATTGTTCCAATGGTTGACATGTTTGTTAGTCTTAGTAGAGATCCCATGTTCGAACCTTGTTGGTTACATTTTTTACTGTACATTTAATCCGAAATTTTCAGTGCTTAGGGGGCATGCTTTGCTTAGGTGGATTAATTGGTGACATTAACGATGACATGGAAATATGACATGGCATTATGGGATGCCAAGTGGCATTTTATGTGGCATGCCTCCTCTTATATATAATGTATAGATATATATATTAGACGTGTTGACGGAGGAATAATAATGTAATATATATATATATATATATATATATATATATATATATATATATATATATATATATATATATATATATTGTTGGAAAATTTAGTGCACTTGAGGGATTAGTTCACACCTGGTAATGGGTCAGGAGGTACGAAGTGTACACCCACAAGGTCCCTGAACACCTGACTCTTTTTGTGGTTAGCACTGATGGTACTAAGTTTCCACTGCTAGTGCTAAGTTGGTACTGATAGGTAGTGTTTCCACAACTAGTGCTATGTTTCAACTGCTAGTGTTATGAAAGTACTGCTAATGTTAAAGTACTGCTTGTAACGGGCTTTGACCTATTCAAGTGGCAGTTTCAACTGCTTAATGACCACGTTTAATTGGTCATGTAACCACTAACAGCTATAATGGGGATAATTATGAGGCTATTAATGGGCCAATTAATTCTCATAATTCCATTTGACTAGCTAAGAGTAATTTCCTAATAATAGGAGATCTGATCATGTATGAAGATATACAGAAAACGATTAACACTTCTACGCAAAAGGGTTATTGAATTGTGCCTAATTCTATAACTACATTTGGTCTTATCCCAAGTAGATATTCGTGTAACCCAGACATTAGGGTCGAATAGTTTACTTTGGAAAGTGATCACACGATTCCAAGTGATATCCGGTAACCACATAGTGGTATTGTTGCTGCTTTGATTATCTTACCCTGTTCTGGGACCTAACTCCCAACAATAAAAGTAAACTATTTGTGATAATCAATGGCTGCTGCTGCAATGAAACACATGGCTTCAAACTTTGCTAAGCTGGATAAGTTTGAAGGGGTGGACTTTAGGAGAGGGCAGAATAAGATGCACTTCTTGCTGTCAAGCATGAGTGTGGTGTATGTGCTAACCACTCCTATTCCTGATGATGGAGATGATGCTACTGTGGAGCAGATCAGGAGGAGGAGCAAATGGGAGAATGATGACTATATTTGCAGAGGTCTAATCCTCAATGGTATGTCTGATTCTCTGTTTGATATTTATCAGAACTTTGAATCTTCCAAAGTACTGTGGGATTCCTTGGATGCCAAATATATGGCTGAGGATGCATAAAGTAAGAAGTTCCTTGTAAGTAATTTCACAAATTACAAAATGACTGATTCAAGACCAGTTATGGAACAATACAATGAACTTCTTGGTATACTTGGAAGGTTTACACAACAAAATATGCACATGGATGAGGCTATTCAAGTCTCTTGTGTCATTGATAAACTTCCCCCTTCTTGGAAAGATTTCAAGCATACCTTGAAACATAAAAAGGAGGAGTTAACTCTGATTGAGTTGGGCAGTCATCTACGCATTGAGGAATCTCTCAAGGTGCAGGATAATGACAAGCCAAAGAGTAGCAATGCTACTGGTGCATCTGTTGTCAATATGGTGGAGCATAACAATTCCACCAGGTACAATGACAACAAAGGCAAATGCAAATATCATGACAACACAAGGGCAGATCCTAACATGAAGGCAACACCTACTTGTTGGAAATGTGGCAAAACTGGTCACATTTAAAGGGATTGCAAAGGTGTTAAGGTTGGTGGTAAAGCCAATGGATCAGGCACTAATGGTTCAGGGAGTGGTGGTTCTTCCAACTCACTGAAAGGTCAGAATATGGTTAATAAGTCTTTTCAGATTTATTATGTTACATATGTATCTGAATCTCATTATGTGCAGGATGATGATGTTGCGTGGTGGGTTGACTCTGGTGCAACAGTTCATGTGTGTAAAGAAAGAAGCTGGTTCAAGACTTATGAGTCACTGAATGATGGTTCTATTCTTCACATGGGAAATGAGTCAACAGCCTTGGTGCATGGTCGTGGTTGTGTAGATCTTAATTTTAGTTCTGGAAAGATTGTAACTTTGTTTAATGTTATTCATGTTCCTGATATCAGGAAGAACTTGATTTCAAGTAGTATTTTGAATAATCATGGATATAAACAAGTTATTGAGTCTGATAAATTTGTTCTTTCTAAGCATGGTGTTTTTATTGGTTTTGGATATATTTGTAATCAAATGTTCAGGCTTAATATTGTCACTGATAGTGTTAATTCAACATTTGTGACTACCATTGACCTGACTGACTCTACCCTATGGCATGCAAGACTTGGCCATGTACACTATAAAAGAATGCAAGATATGTCTAAGGATGGGTTAATCCAAGCTTTTGACATGGACACTGAAAAGTGTAAAACTTGTATGTTGACCAAGATAACCAAGAAACCTTTTCAGGGTGTTAGTCGTGAGACTAAGCTCTTGGAGCTTATACACAGTGACCCGTGTGATTTGCATGCCACTCCTTCTTTGGGGAATAAGAAGTACTTTGTGACATTTATTGATGATGCTTCAAGGTTTTGTGATGTCTATCTGTTACATACCAAGGATGAAGCATTAGATAAATTCAAAGTGTTTAAAACTGAAGTTGAATTACAACTTGGGTCCTTGATCAAAAGATTAAGGACTGATAGGGGAGGTGAGTACATGGATACTCTGTATTTTCAGTCTGTTTGAATTATCCATGAAACGACTGCCCCTTATACTCCTCAGCAAAATGGTATTTCTGAAAGGAAAAACAGGGTGCTGAAAAAGATGGTTAATTCCATGCTGTCCTATTCAGGACTAAGTCAAGGATTCTGGGGTGAAGCTATGTTAACAGCTTGCTATTTATTAAATAGGGTTCCCAACAAAAGGAACAAGGTTACCCCTTATGAACTCTGGACTAAAAGGAAACCCAACCTGAACTATCTCAAGGTTTGGGGTTGTAGGGCTGTTGTAAGACTCCCTGATCGAAAGCTAAAGACTTTGGGTGAAAGAGGCATTGACTGCATCTTTGTTGGATATGCTGAGCATTCCAAGGCTTTTAGGTTCTATGTTATTGAACCTAATGAATATGTTTCAGTTAACTCAATAATTGAATCAAGGGATGCAAACTTTGATGAGAATAGATTCTCATCAGTCTCTAGACCAAGTCAGAGGATTCCTAATGGAACTCATGACACTGGTGTATCAGAGGTCCCTGATGATGAACCATCGGTGGTCCCTGATGAGGTTGTGGTGCAACAACCTGAACTTGTGCTCAGGAAGAGCAAAAGGGTCAGAACTCTAAAGTCATTTGGACCTGAGTTTCAACTATACTTAGTTGAAGGAACAAGGGATGAGGTCTCTGACCAATACTCATATTGCTTCATTGTTGAGGATGATCCCAAAACATTTGAAGAAGCAATGAAGTCCCAGGATATTGCTTTCTGGAAAGAAGCAATCAATGATGAGATGGATTCCATCATGGAGAACAATACTTGGGTGTTGGTTGATCTACCTCATGGTTGCAAACCTCTGGGTTGCAAATGGATTTTCAAAAGGAAAATGAAGGTAGATGGAACTATTGAAAAGTTCAAGGCTAGACTAGTCATTCAGGGCTTTAAACAAAAGTCAGGGATAGACTATTTTGATACTTATGCCCCTGTGGCTCGTATCAGTACCATAAGACTGCTGATTGCTTTGGCATCTATTCACAATCTGATTATTCATCAGATGGATGTGAAGACAACTTTCTTAAATGGTGAATTGGATGAGGAGGTTTACATGAACCAACCTCAGGGCTTCATCATGCCTGGCAATGAAAACAAGGTGTGTAAACTGATTAAGTAACTATATGGACTGAAACAGGCACCTAAGCAATAGCATCAAAAATTTGATGAAGTGGTTTTGTCTAGTGGTTATGTTCTTAACCAAGTTGACAAATGTGTATATAGCAAATTTGATGAATTTGGTAAAGGAGTCATCATTTGTCTATATGTTGATGACATGTTGATCTTTGGCACTGACCAAAATCAGGTTGACCTGACAAAGGAATTTTTGTCATCAAGGTTCTCCATGAAGGACATGGGGGAGGCTGATGTTATCCTTGGTATAAGGATTAAACATGAAAGTAAAAGAATTTCTATCTCTCAGTCTCATTATATTGAGAAGGCGTTGAGGAAATTCAATTACTTTGATTGTACTTCAGTGAGTACACCTATGGATATTTGTGAGAAGCTAATGCCTAATAATAGCAAGGCTGTATCTCAACTTGAGTATTCTAGGGTAATTGGATGCCTGATGTATGCCATGACCTGACAAGACCTGATATTGGTTTTGCAGTGGGAAAATTGAGCAGGTATACTAGTAATCCTAGTGCTCATCACTGGCAAGCAGTTCAGAGGGTACTGAAGTATTTAAAGAGAACTATGGATTATAGTCTCTCATATACTGGTTATCCTTCAGTGTTGGAAGGATACACTGATGCAAGTTGGATCAGTAATACTGAAGACAATTCGTCTACCAGTGGCTGGGTATTCCTACTTGGTGGAGGTGCAATCTCTTGGGCATCCAAGAAGCAAACTTGTATCACCAGTTCAACATTGGAATCTGAATTTGTGGCTTTAGCAGCTGCTGGTAATGAAGCTGAATGGTTGAAAAACTTGCTTCTTGAGATTCCATTGTGGCCTAAACCTATAGCACCTATTTCTATCCATTGTGATAGTGCACCTACATTGGCTAAGGCTTATAGCCAGATGTACAATGGTAAGTCTAGACACTTAGGTGTCAGACATAACATGATTCGTGAGCTTATCATGAATGGGGTGGTATCTATAGAGTTTGTTAGATCTCAACAAAATTTAGCTAATCACTTGACGAAGGGATTAGCTAGAGACTTGGTTATAAAGTCTGCTAAAGGGATGGGTTTAAGTCCAACTTAGTCACTGAATGCTAGGACACCCAACTCCCTCCTGAGGAAACTTGGGAGCTGAGTTCAATGTGGAAAGCTGAATATTCAGTGGAATGGAGCACATGTTTTATTTACATCCCAAGGTTGTGCTCAGAACCTGCTGAAAGGAGGATGAAGTCTTTACTTCTTAATGGTTAATTTTCTTTTAAAAAGTGCTTGGCAGAAGCATGAATAAAGAGGAACCACCTATGTAAATGTTGAAGTTTTGCCGCTTCAGGAAGCTTTTGGACTTTTAGCTTTTACAACATTTATGAATTTGGATATGGACACATGGCTTGTATAGTGTCAGGAGCTGTTAAGTGTTTGAAAACTTGTGTGTATTTTATCTTCAGGTATTCAAATGGGTTGAAGGGTTCAATTCTTAGAACACCCTGATTCTCGAATATTTGAACGTGTAATGTACTAAGATGGAAATTCAATCCTCAGGATATTTTCGTTTATGCACATGTTTTGTTTGATGTTTGTTTTTCATGCAAAGGAAGTGAACTAAATTTGGGGAGGATTGTTGAAAAATTTAGTGCACTTGAGGGATTAGTTCACACCTGGTAATGGGTCAGGAGGTATGGAGTGTACACCCACAAGGTCCCTGAACACCTGACTCTTTTTGTGGTTAGCACTGATGGTACTAAGTTTCCACTGCTAGTGCTAAGTTGGTACTGATAGGTAGTGTTTCCACTGCTAGTGCTATGTTTCCACTGCTAGTGTTATGAAAGTACTGCTAATGTTAAAGTACTGCTTGTAACGGGCTTTGACCTATTCAAGTGGCAGTTTCAATTGCTTAATGACCACGTTTAATTGGTCATGTAACCACTAACAGCTATAATGGGGATAATTATGAGGCTATTAATGGGCCGATTAATTCTCATAATTCCATTTGACTAGCTAAGAGTAATTTCCTATAAATAGGAGATCTGATCATGCATGAAGATATATAGAAAACGATTAACACTTCTAAGCAAAAGGGTTATTGAATTGTGCCTAATTCTTAACTACATTTGGTCTTATCCCAAGTAGATATTCGTGTAACCCAGGCATTAGGGTCGAATAGTTTACTTTGGAAAGTGATCACACGATTCCAAGTGATATCCGGTAACCACATAGTGGTATTGTTGCTGCTTTGATTATCTTACCCTGTTCTGGGACCTAACTCCCAATATATATTAGAGCATAGGTTATGTTAATATTTGGTTTGGTTTTATGGTGACATGGTAGATTTTGAGGTGGTGTTATGATACCACCCTTCTTGTGTTATGGCATGCGTTGCTATGGCAACGTAGAAGGCAACGGGCTAGTGAATTTATAGATTTTTGAATAGAGGTGAGTCCTAAAAAGTGATATTGAGGTGATGTTATGATAAAAGGTGTTTGTTTTTGTTAATGTTGAAATTTTAAAACTGATGTGGCGTTGACGTGACGAAGATTTTTATTATTTTTTCTTTCATAACTCAAGTTATGGTACATTTGATCTTAGTAGATGTGTTGACGGAGGAGTAACATATATATTAGTAGATGTGTTGTATATTTACTCAGGATTGTCAATTAATGTTGGTGTGTATGGAGGCTTAGTAGGGGACCCATATAGCTAAATGTTAATACCATCGTAATTAGGTATATTGTGAGTAGCATAGGTGGCGTAATGTATTGTTCCATTGTAACGGTAGATCAGCTGCTTAAAAATACCTTTTAGAAACATCGTTTCATGCAAATGTCAAAAGAAGACAGCAGCACAAGCGTTCTATAACAATAAATTTATTTACGTGACTGATCCAAGATGGGGTATTTTGTTTGCGGTTAGAATTTTTTTATTTATTTATTTTTTTTATTTTTTTATTTTGTTATTATTATTTTTTTTAGTAAAAGGCCTTCACCCGGTAAAATATATTCTGTTAGAGTTTGTTGTTTGACTATAAAACGATAATTTTTTTTGCATGTAATCTGTACTTATATTTGTGTATTTTATAATTTTATCAGTTACGTCCGTAATACTTTTCAAATTACATGTAATCTTTTGGTAAATACTTTTGTATAATGTCATGAGTTGGTTAAAAGTATATTCTTTCTTTTGATAGAACAACAAATTAAGTTGCCATATATGCTAGCTTTTCTGTTACAGTATTATTTATATCGGTTGTATTAGAACTTGTTAGACTAAAACATGTAAAGAAATCCAAGTCTGTTAATGCCTTTTCGAAGTGAAAGTATTTATGACGTGGACATTTAAGGGGGTCGTTATAAAAGACTAAATATTCGAAACATTTAATGATGCCCGCTTTTTAATTTTCAAACAGTTAACACTTTTTTATGATAACTTTTTTGATACTATAAATAGTATCATACCATCCTTCATTCCTAAGTAGCAATTGGGCCGGTTTCGAATACATAAATCCAAACTTCTCATAGACATGTCTGCTAAAGAAGAGAAAGTAATTCGTTTGGGCAGACCAGTTCCCTCCTAGCGTTTGGGCAGACCAGTTTCTCATCTTCGACGACGAGGTACACAAGTTAATTATTACTCCATCCGTCCCAAATTATAAGTTCATTTTTGATTTTTTAAAGTCTTTTTCTTCCGACTTTGACTTTAATTATTTCTTTTCATGTTATATAATAAGAAAAAAGTTGTAAATTCATAACGTACTTTACAAAAAAACTCATTATGCTCTATCTAATTCACTTATTGTCATAATACATAACCGTTTTCATTTTATTCGGTTATTTTCTGTCCGTTTTTATCCGTTTTCGTAAATCGTCCATTTTTATCCGTATCTGTCCGGATAAAAACCGTTTTTATTGTCCACGTCAAAACGGTTTTTATCATCTGTTTTTATCCGAACATATTAAAATGAAAACGGATAAAAATGGACGATTTACGAAAACGGATAAAAACGGACAGAAAATAACTGAATAAAATGAAAACGGTTATTTATTATGACAATAAGTGAAGTAGATAGAGCATAATGAATTTTTTTGTAAAGTACGTTATGAATTGATAGCTTTTTTCCTATATAATACTTGATGAAAAATATACCAATAAAAATGCATTTAAATCACATATCCCATTTATAAAATTTATATCAAGTATTATATAACGCTAAAAGAAATAATTAAAGTTAAAGTTGAAATAAACTGACTTTGGAAAAGTAAAAATGGACTTATAATTTGGGACGGAGGGAGTATAACTCACTAAAAATAAAAGTAGGTTTTGTGTGTGTGCATATGAACGATAAGATTAATGGTGATTCATGTATCAATGTAGCAAGCAAAGCAAGCCAATGTAGAACAAGTGGTCAACGAGTTAAGAGAAGATGTGAGAAAAGATTTAATGTCATCTTTAGATGTTCAAGCGGAGCACACAAATTTGCTAAAACTTATTGATGCTATCCAACGTCTTGGTATAGCGTATCATTTTGAAGAGGAGATTGAGCAAGCCTTACAACATATTTATGATACATATGGTGATGATTGGAAAGGCAAAAGCCCTTCCCTTTGGTTTCGAATCCTTAGGCAACAAGGTTTTTATGTTTCTTGTGGTGAGTATGCATGCATGACTTTAATATGGTAATCTACGAAAGAAGCTAATGATATTTTCTGTGACCGAGACAGATATTTTTAAAAACTATAAAGAAGATGATGGTTCATTTAAGGAATCCCTCGCCAACAATGTAGAAGGCTTGCTTGAGCTGTATGAGGCAACATATTTGAGGGTTCAAGGTGAAGGGATTCTAGATGATGCTCTTGTTTTCACAAGGACTTGTCTTGAGAAAATAGCAAAGGATCTTGTTCACAGCAACCCTACACTATCTACCCGCATACAAGAAGCGCTAAAACAACCGTTACATAAAAGGTTGACAAGACTAGAGGCATTGCGTTACATTCCTATGTACGAACAACTAGCATCTCATAATGAGTCTTTACTCAAACTTGCGAAGCTAGGTTTCAACTTACTTCAATCACTGCGTAGAAAGGAGCTTAGCGAAGTTTCCAGGTATACATATACCCCTGCATCCCATCCTCTCCACTTTAATTTCCAGTTAATTGCATGCGTCAATATATCAAATAATTATCTTACAAGAATTTCAGGCACTTGCTCTTTTGTTTCTTCTGTTTGTTGTTGATGACTGTAATTTTTTCATAGAATTACTAGTGCATGTTGGTTTAATTATTACTAGGTGGTGGAAAGGTCTTGATGTCCCAAACAATCTACCTTATGCAAGAGATAGGATGGTTGAATGTTATTTTTGGGCACTAGGTGTCTATTTTGAGCCAAAATATTCTCGAGCTAGGATCTTTTTAGCAAAAGTAATTTCGCTAGCAACTGTCCTTGACGACACTTATGATGCTTATGGAACCTATGAAGAACTTAAGATCTTTACTGAAGCAATTCAAAGGTATTAATTTATGTGCATTTGGTAGACAAACTGAACTTCGACTGACGTACGTCCTCCAAACAAAATCTTTAATCAAACTAATTATGATCAACTCTTGCGCAAATAATTATAGGTGCAGTGGTCGATTACATGCATAGATATGCTTCCAGAATACATGAAACTATTATACCAAGGAGTCTTGGATATATACAAAGAAATGGAAGAAATAATGGGAAAAGGGGGAAAAGCACATCATCTTAGCTATGCCAAAGAATCTGTAAGTTGTAATATAATTCATTGGTTATAATTCATAGAATCTGTAAGTTGTGATATCATTCATTGGTTATAATTCATGTGATAAAAACACACACATGCATGTAAAACTGTCTAGACTTTATAATACTCGTTGTCACGTATAGATGAAAGAGTTTATTACAAGCTATATGATGGAAGCAAAATGGGCAAATGAGGGGTATGTGCCAACAGCAGAGGAGCATATGTCAGTTGCGTTTGTAAGCAGCGGGTATAGCATGCTTGCAACAACATGTTTTGTTGGCATGGGTGATATTGTACGTTACAGATGAAGCATTCGAATGGGCTCTGACAAAACCTCCTATCGTCAAAGCTTCATGTGCAATTGCTAGACTCATGGATGATATTCACTCTCAAAGGGTACACTGAGTTTTGATACTCACTACTAAGATTATGTTTGTTGTTGATTTACATTAAAATAAATATCATTTATTTACACTAAGATACCAGTTGGTTTTTTTAGTTTTTTGAGTTATTGCTAGTTATGAGATGTTTTTTTGGAAAAACTATACGTATATTGAATTAGAGAAACTGCAAAAGAACTAATGGTATGTTTAGTTGGTGAAAAAGATTCATTTTTTAAAAACAGCTTTTGTAAAAAAAAAAAAAAAAAAAAAAAAAAAAAACTGGAAACCCATTTAATCATACTTTTTTTCAACAATTTTTATAAAAAATGAAATCCTCGCTCTTTAAATTTTAAACAAAAATTCTTTTATATAGTCAACATTTTATTAAGAAACCAAAATACCAAACAAGGCAAAGGATGGGACCCAAAGACATAACAAAACAAAACATACAAACCAACACTAAAACCTTAAAAACCTAAAACTAATGACTGACACAAAAATAATACTCCCTCCGTCCCAAAATTATAGTCCCCTATTGACTTTTTCGGTCTTTCTTTTTACAACTTTGATCTTTAATATTTTTGTTTGTGTTATGTAATACTTGATGCAAATTATATGAATGGATTGTGTTTTAAATGTATTTTTCATTAGTATATTTTTCATCAACTATTGTAAAACACAACCAAAATTATTTAAGGTCAAAGTTAAAAAAGAAAGACCGAAAAAGTCAATAGGGGACTATAATTTTAAGACGGAGGTAGTACTACACAATAAAATGAGTAATCCAAAACCAATACCATAAAATATTCCCATATAAAGTATTAGCCAATTGCTGCCAAAATAGACAGGAGTCACGAAACAAGAAAAATGAAAACCCTAATCTATCGATTTTTATTTTTCTCTTTAACAAAAAGAAACATGATTTCCTAATCTGTCATTTAAATGTGTCATTTTAACCCTAATCATCATCATCAGTAATATCTCCACCTTCCTTGCCGTCGTCGCTCACTGTCTCAGCTTTCTAAAAAAGATATATATAACTCTATATAAACAGGTTTTCGAAATTCTCAACTCTTTTATAGAGAAGAAAAACTATTCCCTTCTCAAGGAATCCAAAAACGTAAAAACGATAAAATTTTTCTACAACTAAACGCTACCTAAACTTGCCAATGATTTGATTTAAGAAACACAACCTTCTAAATTTGAATCTTCAAACAGATTCTAGAGATATATTTAGATGGTTCTTCAACCTTTGTAACTGGATTAGATGCCATTGTTTGAAGCTTACAACCAAAGAGTTTGAACCCAGTCTTGTTCCAATAACAATATCTTGACTGTTGAATATTGCTAGCTAACAATGTATGCCAAACCAAAAGCTTAGCACTAGCTTGTTTTTATTACATTAAAACTCACTGTAGTGTAACATATTATTTAAGTTCACCTATTATCTTGGTGATAAAACTTTTATTACTAAAATTATTGCAGGAGGAGAAAGAAAGAATACATGTTGCATCCAGTGTTGAAAGTTACATGAAGCAATATGATGTGACAGAGGAGCATGTCCATAAAGTATTTCACAAGAAAATCGAGGATGCCTGGAAAGATATAACCCGAGAATCCCTTGTGTGTAAAAATATTCCGATGCCATTGACGATGCGAGTGATTAACTTGGCACGGGTGATGGATGTTTTATATAAACATAAAGACGGTTTCACTAATGTGGGAGAAGAACTGAAGGATCATATTAAATCTTTGCTCGTTCATCCTATACCTATATAAGTTCCGAAACTTCATGTGGTTTTTAGCATTCGATACGCACAACAACTCAACTTTCTCTCATCTTCAAATGGTTGCTTGTGGCAAATCTTAAGTCCTTTGGTGTTTGAAAGCTTCAAATGCGTGTTTATTACTGCGTGCTAAATTCAAATAGTTTTGTATAATTAGTACATGCATGTGATGTTTTTTTTTGGCATTTGTATTTGGATGACTTAATAATAAATAAAGGTGTGTTTGTATTATGCGAATGAGGAATAATTGAAAAAGAGGGTGATTTGCACATTTTCATAACTGATTGACACACCCAAGTTTTAAGTGTTTTGACATTTGTATCCTTACAGGGTGAAAATAAGTAGAAGTGATGTGAGGATATGAATGTCAAAATACTCAAAATTTAAGAGTGCAAATCAATTATGAGAGTGTGCAAATCACATCCTTTTGAAAAAATGTTTATTTGGTAAAAATTAAAGTAAAAATGTTTGAAGAAATCAAAACCACATATTTAAGATGCATTTACAAAAATATATGCGTATTCTTTTAAATTTCTCACTTTTATTTGAAATATGTGGTTATAAATACTTCTCACTTTTTACATTTTAAATTTTCTTCTAATTAGATCTTAAATTATGCTAAACTGTAAAACTTCAACAATAATAATACTTAAATTTAAAATCATATGCAAACAGTATCACCAAAATGATGATAACTTGAAGAAAAAGTAAATCAACATACAAAATGAAAAGACTATTGTTGTTAGCCACTCTAATAATGTTAGGAGTGGAGCCTTTATATTTTATAGCAATGTTGCAAAAATCGCGAATCGGTAGTCGGGCGGTCGACCTCCCTGTAGCTTGTAATCGGTCTAGGCGGGATTAATCGGTGATTAATCGGATTGGCATTTCCGACGATTTTTTAGTATTTTCGGCAAATTTTAGGTATTTTCGACAAGTTTTAGGTATTTTCGACAAGTTTATGTATTTTCGACAAGTTTATGTATTTTCGGCAATATTTTTCTTGAAAAACATCTTGAAATAGATATAAACAATGACCATAAGTTATTCAAACAATTTTATGGGTAGTTTTAAGTATTTTCGGCAAGATAAGAAGATTTTCGACAAGTTTGACCACCATTAACCGTCATTGACCACCATTGACCATGGTTGACCGATTTGTTTGACCGATTTACATAAATCGGTAAGGTTGGTGGCCTTGCAGCACCTAATCGGCGATTAATCGGCCTTGTAGGCCTTGTTTTGCAACACTGTTTTATAGACTAAGTTTTTGTATTCAGAAAGGAGTGCGGCCCAACTAGTGTCTCGGCTTCCCACCAACTTCTTGTAAATCTTTTGGTTTTCTAATGAAGTGATGTTTAAAAAAAATAAAAAAAAAAATAAAAAAAAGTAGCTCACACGATTAGTCGATCATAATATTATTATACATGTATCATTTGGACAAATTTATCGCTAACTCGCTTACAATGGCGGACATATTGGAGGCACAAAATGTGCATATACACATACGCTTACAATGGCGGACATTATGTGCTAGTATAACCGTATAAACCTTTATTTATTTTAACTTTTGCATGTTCAACACCAAGGGTGTGTTGGTTAAAGAAAAGGTTTTCTTAATTTTCTATGGTTAGTTTTGTAGAGAAAAAAAGTTAATACCATTAAAAACCATAATATATGTTTAAAAATATTCTTTTAAGTAGCGAATTAAAAAAATAATTTTGTGGGTACTAAGTTGATATTTTTGTTTTTATGTGAGTAGTAAAAACATGTGATAATTATTTTGCCTTTCAGATTTTTGAAAATTGCATCCACCGACCATAGGGTAAAAATTAAATAAATGGTCCCTGTCATTTGAAGAAAATTGCATCCACTTCCTTATACTTTTTTTCGATTTTTTTTTTCAAAATTTGTTTTTCGATTTTTTTTTTTTCAAATTTTTTTTTTCTGGAATTTTTTGTGTCTAAAACCTTTTCATCGTCCTATTTTACACATTTTCTTCCGTTTTTATTTTCGATTTTTTTTTCAAAATTTTTTGGATTTTTTTTCGGTCCCATGTGAATTTTTCTTTTTGTATTTTTGGTCACGAAAAAAAAAATTCTAAAAAAAAGTTTCAGAAACATGTTTTGGCAAAAAAGTCTGAAAAAAAATTGAAATAGAATTTCGAAAAAAAAAAAAACAAGTGAAATAAAAATTTTGGAAAACAAAAATCCGAAAAAAAAGTTAGGGACGGTGGATGCAATTTTCTTTAAACGACAGGGACTATTTATGTAATTTACCCTAAGAACGTTGAATGCAATTTCGCGAACCCACATGGATCATTTATATAATTTGGGGAAGGGTAAAATTGTCATACTACTCACATAATGTAACACCCCCAAATCTCGGTACATCGGAAGACTTAATCAAGTTTTCGGGGCGTTACTATTGGATTGGTATCGCACACAAGTATAGCAAAAAGATAGTCATTTAATATTCAAAACCAATCCCAAATTTAATTATTCAAAACATTTAATCCAAAAGTATAAATATTAGGCCCAAAACATGATTTAATAAAATAGGTCCCCAAAGTTTATCAGAGTCAGAAATGATCCTTGAACCCCGCCTTCTTGCCAAGCTTCCACCGATCACGTATTCCAAACATCTCTCAAATACCTGAGAAATTATGCTAAAAGATCAGCTTACGCTGGTGAGTTCATAGGTTTACGTTAAACAAATCATAGTGGACCTGTAAGAGTTGATTTGCTATGCAAGACCTAAGATAAATAAATACCATTTGCACACCGATCCTACCCGGATCACCAACCATAATCATATCCCGCATCCAGGGATTACTCGGGCCCCGCGACTCTAGTCCAGCACTGTCGTGGCAACCTCTAGAACATTTGTCAACCCCGGACTAGGTCGATGTAGAAGTCTATTCTTAGCTAGGCAACGGTTCAACCTAGTCTAAGGCAACAACTACCGCACATCTATCTAAACAGTCAAGCATATAAGCAAATCCAAATAGTTTTCACAGTCCAAAAACAGTAGCATGATTCTCACCACAATATAGTTAAAAACGTAGATAAAAGTGGGGCTATGAAACTCACCTCAAGCAATCAACGTACGAATAAACACTAGCAGAAGATAACAGAAATCACAGCACAACAACTATCGACTCGGCACAACCTATTAATGTAGACCAAATCTTAATATATAATTAACATAATCAACATTGTCTATCCCAATGTATTTCATTTCGTTATTTCCAAAAATGTCTCGTTTCGCCATTTAATCCTAGTGTTTGGTATCCTCATGTGGGTGTATCGACTCAATATGATGCTATGAATGTACTCAAACAACCAATATATAACTCAATGCAACACAATGAGACCTCCAGACGATAATCTCCATAGTCCAATAAGTTTCGGAGTTAATAGTATACCTTATCGAATTTGTCAACTCGATAAACTCATTTATTTACTCGTGTCACTTATTATCCCATAAATCAATCGTATCCTAAAGAGTCATAAGGATAATTCACCCATTAATAAGATTACCCAACGTACCTAGCGGGCTCTTATTAGATTCGTGATCGATGCGGAACCGTCAAGTTTTATCTCACACAAGCTAGCCACTTGTGAATGGCTAACCGTAAGAAACTTACAACAGTTCAGACACCAATGCAATGAAGATCAGGAGAGTATAGTGTTTCCCCAGGTCGTTATGTCCCAACGAGCTGTGCGATGAATCACCAAACGAATAGTGATCGAGAGAATTTGAACGGAAAAAGGGTTTTGATTTATTATAACTTAAAGAAAAAGTATACAAATTACAGGGACTTAAATGCAAATTAAAGAAAATTAAAAAGATATAATATATTAAATAAACGCTATCACTATTTGCAAAATGATGTTTTTGATTTTTCTTTTATAAAATTTAACTTAAAAACTACGTGACGTACAAAAGAAAATGTGAAACTTAAACAATATTAATCCTAAAAATATAAAAATGACATTTTTACAAACCTAAAGATAAGAGAAAATTTTTAGAAAAAGAAAATTATTTTTAAGACTATTTATTTAATTATTATTAATTAAAAACTATTTTTACTTATTTAATAATACCCTAAAATATAAGAAAATATGAAATAAAGTTAGAAAAATGAAATTATGACTTGGAAAATCTAAAATAACTAAAGAGAATTTTCAAAACTAATTTTGTATTTTTCTGATTATTTTTGTATTTTCTATGAATTAAAAACTATTTAAAACTACTTAAATTGCTTAAAAATACAAATTTAACTAAGAAAAATTTGGAAAAATAATTTTTTGACTTTTTATATTTATCTTAACCTAGGAAAAATGAAAACTTATTTTTTTGAGACTTTTTTGATTTAATTGTATTAAAAGCTAATTAAAAAGGCTTAAAAACTGTTTTAAATGAAGAAAAATAGCAAACTGACCTAGAAAAATCTGAAAAATTCAGGAAAAGTCTAAATTAATATTATGAATCTAAGAAAAATATAAAAACAGTGGCTTGTGTGTAAGAAAATGAAACTGCAATGCAAGGTGCTTATAAATAAGCACTTGGAATAAGCAAATGAACACCAAAAACCACCAACTGATTACAGAAGCTATAATATGCTAAAAGTACCCAAATGCAACTAGTTACAACTATCCTAAACCTCTGAAATTCAAACTACACAGATTTGAATGATTTGAAGTTAAGTGCTAAAACAGTTTTATGCTACTACTTTGAAGCTTAAGCACAAGTTTATCAAATAAGCTAAACTTAAAACCAGAAGTTGGAACCTAGGCTAGACCTGGCTAACTACTAATAAACCAAGAATGAGACCCAGATAAGCTAAACTGAGCTTGTGACAAGCCCTGCAATTCACCTGTGCACACTCAGTATTCACTGAGTGTGTACAGGGGAGATATGACCATTTTGACAAGCCATTTTGGAGCTTGTAAGAAAATTACAAAAATCTACAAAAATGATATTAAGAAACTAGACCAGTTGAAGTTTTTAAAACCAAAGTTTCACTTGAATTGTTCCAGAAATGAGTTCATGAAAAATCACCCCAGTTGGGTGAAAATTGGATTTTACACTTTTGACTTTTGAGACAATTTTGAAAAGTTGACCAAATTGAGTTTTGATCTTAAACCATGAGCTGATTATGATGTTTTAAGATAAAATAAAGCTATTTTAAACTACTCTACTGATTTCTAAACATGAAACAAGCTCTTGAATTCTAAAAAATCCAACAGATATGATCTTAAAACAGATTCAAGTTAATTTTGACTTTGAGAGTGTGCAGACACAATATTGTGACTAGAATGGTTCAAATGACCTTTATCAAGACTGATAATGCAATTGTCAAGTGCAAACCAAGGGTCAATCTCAGATAATCCCACTGATCCAAACACCATTTAAAACACTGATTTGAACTTTAAACTAAACCAACTACTGAGTTAGCTTATGCAGACACTTACACTGAGTCTAGCTAACCTAATAACAACTTAATCAACATATAAAAACTAATCCTAATCACAGATACAGATCATGCAATGAAACTTTGAAAATTAACTTACATTTGGTCCTAGCCACTATGGCTTGAGATTAATCAAACACAGAACCACTATCCTATTTATATTAACCCAATTAACTCTGAATCATCCCAAATCCAGCACTTCATCACCCAATATCATTTCCATTTCCAAATGCACCCAGTTTGACTTTCGTTGACCCAATACCAAAGTTGCTTGAAACTGAAATGTAAGCTTACCAAAAGCTATAAAGAGCTTAAATAAACTTATTTGAGCTTAAAAATAAGCTACTAAAAGCTTGGACATAAGAATTTGAAACTGAAATTTGCAACAGTGAACATAAAACTTGAAACTTGGTTAAACTTTGAAATTGATGCTTAAAAGTAGATTACACTGATAATATTACTTGAGTTTGGTACAATGAAACAAAAGATTACAGTTTCCAACTTATACTAAAACATTTATACTAAAACGACATATATGAAATTTTTAAAACTAAAAATCTACTACTTCCTCTTGCTTCTTCTTCCTCTTTTTATACCAAAAAGTCTTCCACTAGCCCTCTGAGTGAATCCCACTTGCATTTTGGACCTTTAGATGTCTTGAGAAGATCTTGGCCGTTTGATCAATTTTTGGCGCCAAAATGCATATATGCCAGTGGGGGTTGAGTGAAATGGAGGAGGGGGCATTAAATGCATCTTGGAAGGTTGTTGAGGTGGGGGGAACATGGAGGGGTGAGGTTTAGCTGGAAGGATGGGAGAAACTGGGTTTGCAGGTGAGTTTGGTGAGGAAGAAGAAAAAGGCGGGGTGTGTTTGTTTGACCATGACATTTGACCGGGGTTTAATATTATAAAGGGGAGGGGTCAAAATGGCAGGGGGTCACAAGGGTTTTGACAAGGTCCAAGGTCCAAAAAGGCTTAGATATTAATACAAGGACTTGTTTTGCAATTTCTGAAAATACAAGGACCAAAGCTGCCATTTCTGATTTTCCAGGGACCAATCATGTACATCTTGAAATTATAATCCAAGGGCCAAACTTGACAATCTCCAATATTCCAGGGACCAAACTTGTAATTTTTGAAACTCAAAGGACTAAACTTGTAATTTCTCAAAACTTTTGACATTTTTCACCAAAGGACTAATTTTGACAACTTATGATTTTAAAAGGACCTTTGGTGACTTTTCTTTTAAATCAAGTGCTCAGGGACTATTTCTGACAACTTTTGAAACTTGGGGGACTGAAATTGCCAATTATGCAAACTTAGCTCATTTTTCATCTGATTTTAAACATTTTGCATCTGAAACATATAAAATGCAATTTTGAGATATTTTCAGTATTTTGATGCATTTCTGAGCATTTTTAAGTGTTTTGCAGTTCAGATTTGACCAAAAATGATGAGTATTTACACACTCATCAATTCGTCAACCTAATAAGTCCGCTACCCACGTGAATCAACACTATTAATGCTAGGTTATCCGTAACCCATGCACACAACGTAAGCAAATACTTAAACTAATATTAAATGTCATAATTGGCATTTATCGATAAACGTGTACTCGAAACATTCATTACTTATTTATTATAAAACATTTCCAATTTAGTCGTTAGTTTCCATTTAAAAATAGTAAATAACAAGATAAGACTTGTTATCGATATTTTTGGTACAAAAGCCCATTTATTATTTATATTTCATAGTCTATTAGCATTTTCATTTATATATATATATATATATATATTTCTTCAAATTCCAATATTAATCTCATATCGTTATTCGTTTCGAGTCCACAAGCACGAGTCATGACTTCTCGGCTTTTAATCAATCAATAGTCCAAATTATACTAAAGTCCATGTTACGGCTTTGTCGGAGTCAACTATTGACTAAAAAGTCAAAGTAATACCGACGTAGCTCAAAGTTGACAATATATATATCAAGTCCAATTTAAAAGTCATAATAGCGCAATTCAATCCCAAATCAACTCAAAACAGTCTCGCCAACCAATCAATAAACCAAATATACCCGAAACCAATGTTATGACCCTAATGGTCATGATACGGTCGCGGTTAAGACCACGTGAACCAAACAAGCCCTAGAAGCTTTTCGGCTCCACGCATCTCATCCAAACCTCAACTACATCAACCAACAAGCTACCAAAACGACCCGACCCGGACCCGTGGCCCAAGTGGGTCACGTACACCAACCAAGGCTCACGTACGTGGCCTTGGCGGCTCGTACACCACTCCAAATCCAACCAAACATCACCCAAATCAATTCCACAACATCCAAATACAATCATTCAAGCTCCAATCATTAACCAAACACAAAACCCATCATCTATTCTAACCAAAAATATGAAACTAGACCTAAAATGTATAAACCCATCAAATTGATACACCACATGCTTACCAAACACTAACTACTTGTTTATTTAGATGTTAATTAGACTTAATTCCATGTTTCACCCAAAAGCCCTAAAAATTATCATAGGGTCAAAACCCTAATTAACCATACGTGGGTTTTTATAGCTTAAACAAGCTCTACCCATGTTCCATTTACCTTATTCAAGCACGAATTGCAAAACCCACTTGAAACCCTAAAAATCCGAATCTTAATCTTTAGATTTGAAGGTGTTAATGAAGGTTTTAGTGAGAGTATTTTATATGGTTGGAAAGAGGATGAGAAGAGCTACAAGATGGTGGTGGAGGTTTAGCACCACTCGCCGATGGTGGCCGGCGGCCAAGGGTGGTTAGGGTTAGGGTTTTTATTAATTTTGAGGAGAGAGAGAGTAGAGAGAGAAAGATGAGTATGTGTGTGTTTTTAGTGAGAGAGTGAAAGAGATGAAATGAGGGGAAGGGAGGGGTATATATACTTGGATATTGGGAACTCAAAAATAAATAAAATGTGGGGAGGGGGCGCCGGCTAGGGGAAAAGGTGGGGGGTCAGAGTTGTAATTTTTCGTAACTATCCCGTTTACCCATTCTCGAGCTCATATATTGTCCCCCGAGTGTCCCACGACGTTCATTCGACTTTCTAACATCGTTATTTATGTTTTTCCACGAGTTTTGACTATTTATTTGTCAATTTTCTAGTTACGGTATAAAAGTTACAATATTTATCGTTTTAGGCTTTTCTAGTGCCGAATCGAATAGTGCCTACCAAATAGGGTTAAAACTCATAGATAACTCATTTAATAGTGAAATAAACCGTAAAAACCAATAGACGATATAAAATCAAGTCATGGTTTATAAAAATAGTGATAAAGGCAAAGCTCGGTTTAGTTTAACGTAATGCGGTTACCTAAAATAGACTCTCTAAATTGCAGTTGTCACAGCCTCCCAGCCTCAGAAGAAACCCGTCCCGGGTTTCACTCCGAGTTGCTTGGTGTCATAAAAAGTTTAGGATACTTCCTACGGAAAACGTCCTCACGTTCCCAAGTGAACTCCGGTCCATGTCGGGAGTTCCAACGAACTTTGACAATCGGAATTCGGCTATTCTTCATCCGTTTAATCTCACGATCCATAATCTCAATCGGTTCCTCAACAAAATTCAATTTCTCATCAATACGAATATATCTTAAGGGCAAAACTATGTTTTCCTCCGAAAGACATTTCTTAAGGTTACTAACATGAAAGACATTGTGTACACTGCTCAATTCCGATGGTAGCTCCAGGCGGTATGCTATCGGTCCGATTCTTTCCAGGATTGGAAAGGGACCAATATATCGGGGATTGAGTTTTCCACGTTTCCCAAAATGAATCACTCCTTTCCAAGGAGAAACTTTCAACATAACACGATCTACAACCTGAAATTCTAAAGGTTTACGTCTCTTATCGGCATAACTCTTTTGTCTATCACGAGCGGTTTGCAACCGGTTACGAATCTGAACTATCTTTTCAGTGGTTTCTAAGACAAGTTCGGGACCTGTAAGTTAACTCTCGCCAACTTCAGCCCATCAAACAGGAGAACGATATTTTCGGCCATACAGTGCCTCAAATGGAGCGGCCTTAATGCTAGAATGATAACTATTGTTGTAAAATAATTCGGCCAAAGGAAGATGTCTCTCCCAGCCTTTGCCGAAATCAATAACACAGGCTCTAAGCATGTCCTCTAAAGTCTGAATGGTTCTCTCGCTCTGACCATCGGTCTGAGGGTGGTAAGCAGTACTCATATCCAAGTTTGTTCCTAATGCTGTCTGTAATGATCTCCAAAAGTGGGATGTAAAACGACTATCCCTATCAGAAATGATAGATATCGGTACTCCATGATGCGATACTACCTCCTTAAGATACAATCGAGCAAGCTTATCGAGACTATCGGTTTCACTAATGGCTAAAAAGTGAGCAGACTTAGTTAAACGATAAACTATTACCCAGATAGCGTCATTGCCGCTAACTGTTCTCGGTAATTTAGTGATAAAGTCCATGGTTATTCGCTCCCATTTCCATTCCGGGAGTTCGGGTTGAACTAAAAGTCCTGAGGGTTTCTGATGTTCGGCCTTTACCTTAGAACAAGTCAGGCATCAACTGACATACTGAGCTATATCGGCTTTCATATTAGGCCACCAATAAAGTTTCTTAAGGTCCTGATACATCTTATCGGCTCTGGGATGAATAGAGTATTTTGATTTATGCGACTCATGCATAATCAACTCACGGATTCCACCATGAAATGGTATCTAGCTTCTGTCTCTGAAGCATAAAGTTCCATCGGAACGCTTCAAGAAGACGTTTTCACTTTCTACCATTCCATGAAGATTCTCGTAAGGACGGTTCTCTTCCGTCAATGCCTCTGCTTGGGCGGCTAAAATGTGAGACGGTAAGGGCGAAACAATGGTCATTCCTAAGGATCTAACGAGTAGGGGTGGAATGTCCTCCTTACGACTAAGTGCATCAGCCACAACATTAGCCTTACCAGGATGATAACGAATCTCACATTCATAATCACTAAGCAATTCTAACCAACGACGTTGTCTCATGTTCAGTTCCTTCTGATCTAAGATATGCTTCAAGCTCTTATGGTCGGTAAATACTACACACTTGGTTCCATACAGATAATGTCTCCAGATCCCAAGAGCAAACACTGCAGCACCTAACTCAAGGTCATGGGTGGTGTAGTTTTTCTAATGTTTCTTAAGTTGTCGGGATGCATAAGCAATCACCTTCTCCCGTTGCATCAAAACAACACCTAAGCCTTTATGCGAAGCGTCACAGTACACGACAAAATCTTCGCTTCCTTCAAGCAAGGCTAGGATGGGCGCACTACACAACTTCTCCTTCAGAAGTTGAAATGCTTCTTCTTCCTTTTCTCCCCACTCATACTTAACATCCTTCTGTGTTAGTTTAGTCAGCGACTTAGCTATCTTGGAAAATCCCTTAATGAATCTCCTATAATAGCCTGCTAAACCTAGAAACTGTCGGATTTCTGATGGGTTCTTAGGAGCTACCCATTCCTTAATGGCCTTAATCTTAGCTGGGTCAACATGAACACCTTAACTATCTATCACATGACCTAAGAATTGCACAGACGGAATCCAGAATTCACACTTAGAGAATTTGGCATACAGCTTCTCATCTCTCAACAATCCTAAAATGAGCCTCAAATGCTCTTCGTGCTCCTCACTATTCTTAGAGTATATCAAGATGTCGTCTATGAATACTATCACAAACTTATCTAGGTATGGCTTACACACTCGGTTCATGAGATCCATGAAAACCACTGGCGCGTTGGTCAAACCAAACGACATCACTTGGAATTCATAGTGTCCATAACGAGTCCTAAACGCAGTCTTAGGGATATCCTCCTCTCAAACTCTAAGCTGGTGATAACCAGATCGTAAGTCGATCTTAGAAAAGACACTAGCTCCTTGGAGTTGGTCGAATAGGTCATCTATTCTAGGTAACGGATATCGGTTTTTCACTGTCAACTTATTCAATTCCATATAATCGATACACATCCGAAAAGATCCATCCTTCTTCTTGACAAACAACATTGGTGCTCCCCACGATGACGAACTTGGTCGAATGAATCCCTTCTCTGACAATTCTGCCAACTGTTTAGACAGTTCCTCCAATTCTCTTGGAGCAAGTCGATAGGGTGCCCGGGCTACGGGTGCCGCACCGGGTATCAACTCTATTTGGAATTCCACTTGTCGGACAGGTGGAATCCCTGACATATCGTTGGGAAACACATCCGGAAATTCTCTAACGACGGGTACATCATTAAGGTGTCTTTCACTCTTCTCCTCACTTTTCTTTTCTGAAATTCGAGCCAAGAAAAGACAACCTCCTCTATCGATGTACTTCTGAGCCTTAATACAAGAGATGATGCTCAACCGGGAAGGACTTCCACAGTCGCTCCGATCTTCTTGTATGCTCAGAACTTTTCCGCCATACGGTAAACGCACAATCTTCTCATCACAGATGATGTGTGCACCGTTCTTCGACAACCAATCCATTCCGATAATGACGTCAAAACTTCCTAAGGTAACCAGCAATAAGTCTATACTTAACGGGCGGTCGAGGAAACTTAAGGTACAACCTCGAACTACGGTGTCTATCTTCTCTTTATTCCCATTGGCTAATTCCACATCGTAACTAAACCCTAGAGGTGTTTAGGCGATTCCTAGTAATGGCATAAAATTGGTGGATACGAAACTCATATCCGCACCAGTATCAAACAGTATGGAAGCATAGCGATTATTGAGAAGGAACGTACCGTAACTACGTTAGGGTCCTCACAAGCTTCCTTCCCAATAGCGTAAACACGCGCTGTTCCCATGTCTCTCTGCTGATTCCTAGCACCATAGTTTCCCTGGTTTTCCACAACCTCATGCTTCATAGGGTTTAAGCCATTATTTTCTACACCTCGGTTAGCAAATCCTCCTACATTACCGGGATTTCCTCTCATCCACGGCTCTCGGCACTCATTCTTAAAGTGTCCCTTCTTTCCACATCCAAAACAGGTGACAGTGGCCTTCCAGTCCGCTCCTTGTGTAGTTTGAGCTGCAGCAAGTGGACGAGACCTACAGTCTTTGGCCATGTGTCCTACCTTAGAGCACTTCCTACACACATTCGGGCATAGTCCATGGAGGTGTCGGTTACAACGACCACACATAGGCCTACTACCTTCGTAACCTTTCCTTTCTCCATTTCCTATGGCGAACACCCTGGCTGCCTCATGCCATTTGTTGCCATTCCCTTTAACAACTTCATTCCTCTTCCTCTTATCACTCTTATCATTCTTACTCTTTTCTCCTACATCTAGCACATAAGAGTCCATCAAACGCTGAGCCACAGTAATTGCCTCATGCAAATTAACTGGCTTCGCAGCGATGACATCATTTCGGGTAGCTATAGGCAATCCATCAGTATACCTCTTAATCTTAAGTTATTCAGTGCGAACCATATCAGGACAAAGCAATGATAACTCTTGGAAACGACGAGTATAAGTCGCCATGTCAGTACCCTTAACCTTATGGTTCCAGAACTCACTCTCTAACTTCTTAACTTCATTCCTAGGATAGTAAGTCTTGATCAGGAGAGTCTTAAATTGAGTCCAAGTCATACTATAAGCTACATCAATTCCTACTGATCTGTGATAGTTGTTCCACCAGGTTAACGCTTCATCCTTCAAAGTATATGTTGCATACTTAACCTTACAATCCTCCTCACAATTACTAACGGCAAACACATATTCAGTTTTCTCCAACCATCTAGTTAGGTAAACTACTCCCTCAGTTCCTCCAAACTCAATGGGATCACAGTATCGGAACTCTTTGTAGGTACAACCTCGAGTTCGATTCAGCATTGGGGTTCCACCAGAGGTGTTAGAGAGATTAGTCTCAGCTAGCAGTTCAGCGACACGCTGCGCCACTAACTGGTCAACATGGTCTGGGTTCACAGGTGGAGGGTTTTGTGGAACAGGACCATTCTCAGCACGGTCATTCACATTTGGGTTTCCTACAGCTGGGTTATCAGTGTTCAGGTTCTCAACAGGTGGAGTGGTCGGGGCCGGAAGATGACCTCGACGAACAGGGGCAACCCTAGCAGCAGAAGCTGCTTGGTTGTTCCTATGCGGGTTACGTCTTGTTGCCATCATTCTGAAGGCAAGAAGAACAGTTTCATAAGTTCACAATTCACGCTCTAAAGATAGAGTTGGGTTCCAAGGATCACCCGATAATGCTCGAATACATATTCAAGGTCAACAAGGGTAACGCTATACCAAAGCGAAACAATCAAATACCGAATCATAACTACAGGATGCCCGTTCCAATAACCATAACTTATAGGTTTCAAAAGTGGAAATACATGGAAGGATACGAAGAAATCAAAAACGATCCTAACGACGATACTACTAAGATAACTAGGATAGATCTACATCTCGAACCAAGTACTACTTAGTTTCAAGATGGTACACAACCATGAATCTAATACTATCTAGCCACGTCTACGAATACCACTAACTGATCTCCTAACATCGTCAACCTCTCTCTACAAAGATGCTAACTCAACACGTCGAGCGTCGCGATCACTCTTAAGCTCTGCGACCTCTCTCTCCAACTCACCAATCCTACGCCAAATCGCTCTATCAGCATCACGAGCTGTCGCGAACCCTCTCAGCAGGTCCCCAACCTGCTCCTGGAGCTCCGACATACCCTCACAAAAAATCCTAGTCCTCCTGACTACAGTACCCATATCAGCTCTCAAATCCTCTATACTATCCCTAGATACTCCAACCAACCGATCCGTCAACTGACTAAGCCTAGTGCCCTGTGATGTAATCCTCTCCCACATCAGAACTGTCTCACCATACTCCTCGGGCTCTGAAGCAATCTCCGATGGTATCTCAGATCCTAACGGGCTACCTATATAAGGTGAGTAAGGTGGTGAGTCAATGTCTAAAGACTGTCCAGGGGACTCAGGCTCAGGCAAAGGAGAACCTGGTCCGGGAGAATTTGCAGGACTCTGCAATGGAGGAGTACCCCCTTCTGGGATATCCTCATCATCCTCCTCCTGAGGATCCTCATGCTCATCTACATACTGCTCCTCAATCTCATGCTCCTCCTCGAACTCATGCTCCTCCTCGCCCTCATCCATAGAGGGAGAGTCTATGAGTCAGAGTCTCTGTGCATGTAAATCCTGAGGTGGTACACTTGGAGATCTAGGCCTCCTAAGACATGGTGACGCCGCTAAACGGATAGGTGATGATGGTGGTCTCACGGACATGCGGGCAGTGTTATAAGCAAGCCTAGGAGTCTGGGCTCGTGCTAAGACCTAATGTAAAGTGAGCTGCCTAGATGAGCTATGACGATCTGATGATGATGAACTAGTGTGACGGGAAATCTCATAAGGATCACCCTGCGCAACCTTCATGAGAGTCAATGCTGGCGAACTAGCAACAGCAAGGACCTCCTCAGATACATCAAAAGCTAGTGAAGGCATAGCCTATGACAATGGCATCGGGTAGGTATAAGTGTTCGAAACAACTAGTTTTAATAAGCGCATCAACTCAACCAAAACATATATCACATAATGAAAGCTTTAAAAGTGTAGGTACCGCATTACTCAAAATATGCCTTTAAATAAAACACATAAGTTCCGTTCTATCACATAATCCCATATCAAATCAATCGAGTTCAAAATTCCAAAATCGCAATATACCGTTTACTCAAATCAAATTCCGTAATATCTCGATAATCACATCTCATTTACCTAAAATCAATAGTCATATCTCCAAATCATAACGTTTCCATAATCAGTTCACAATATCCCTTAACAATTCATCTCATAATTCAAATCGCAGTTCATACCATAATCAAATAAGAAGCTTCGGCTTGGCAAGCGGGCGTGCGTCGGTCGAGGATCAATTTTTCTCAAAAGTGGTCATAGTTTAGGGTTTATAAAATACCTAATTCTCTATAACCTTGAGCTCTGATACCAATCTGTAACACCCCCAAATCTCGGTACAGCGGAAGACTTAATCAAGTTTTCGGGGCGTTACTTTTGGATTGGTATCACACACAAGTATAGCAAAAAGATAGTCATTTAACATTCAAAACCAATCCTAAATTTAAGTATTCAAAACATTTAATCCAAAAGTATAAATATTAGGCCCAAAACATGATTTAATAAAATAGGTCCCCAAAGTTTATCAGAGTCAGAAATGATCTTTGAACCCCGCCTTCTTGCCAAGCTTCCACCGATCACGTATTCCAAACTGTTGGGTTCAGTCCTAGATAGATCTTATGAGCCTAGAAAGAGTATAGCTGTCTTGTGTAATCACAAAACAACTAAGGAGAACCTTTGCAAGAATTGTACTCACACGGAAAATAAATACAAGACTTAAGAAGACAATAAACACAATAAACTTGATCCTCTATGGATCTATATTCCTTCACTATAATTGTTATTGGAAAACGTACATTAAACCCTAGCCGCTTGTTTCTTTTATAGTACCAGAAACCCTAACTTTGCAGCTTGCTAAGCACTCAAAAGATATGCACAATCTATTCCTATTTTAACTCATGCATATCGTAACTAATAAACTAATAAAGCGGAAACTACATATCCGCAGAAACAAAATAACTATCAGAGGAAACTGCACCATCCGTAGAAACCTCACTGTCAGCAAAAACTATACTACTATCAGTAGGAACCTTATCAGCAGGAACCCACTATTACATAATTCCCAACAATCCTCCACTAAACTTGAATTTGACTCTGTTAACTTCAAGTTTCCAGATAGATCTTCACCACACAAGAGGATTGAGTAGACCAGCAACTGAAACTATATGAAGCACCAGCAGAACATCTAGAACCACCATTGACAGCAATGAAGTCCAAGATCCCATCAACAACTCCTAGATTAGCAGCATCAGGAACCAGCAGCATCAATAACCAGAGTAGATTTGATAAGCCTTTACCAAGTAGCTACTCACTCTTAGGCTAGCTGGTTCTTGAGTGGAATCATGACATCACCCTGGTGAACCAATTACCAGTCCAACACTTAGAACATGAATCAATGGTGTGTTGGAATACCCTAATGGTTTTTGGCAAACCATCACAGCCATCAACAGATTTGAGTTGTCTTTACCTGAAGCCGTTTAACTCAGGACTAGTCATGGTGTTCCACAACCTTTACCACAAGCCATGAACTTGTGGGCTAGCCAACTTTTTATCTATGAGGACATGGTGAGTTGAGCACCATACAACTTATTGGCAAGTTGTCAACCATCCAACGGATTTGACATCTCTTTACCAGAGCCGTTTGATGATGGAGTAGCCAATGTTTGGTGTGTGAGACCAGGGTACATTGATAACCCTCTGATTTTTAGCAAATCAACAGCTATCAACAGATTTGAGAATACTTACTAGAGCTGTACCCCCATAGCAAGTTAACCCTTTGCCACTAAGGACATGGTGAGCTAAAAACCATATAAGACACACCTGTACAACATGATCCTCAAAGATAAAAGTTAGTAACATACTATATACAAGGCCTTTTTTTTTTTTTTTTTTTTTTTTTTTTTTTTTTTTTTTAACACAATAAGAACAAGAGAAAAAAAAATCAAACATATACAAAAAGAAGAAAATATACAAATAACAACATACCACCCATCAATTGGAAGAATCAACAGAAACAACAATAAGCTTATTCTTTAACCTCTGGATTAGCTGTTCTGCATTAGTCAAGTCATTCCCAACTGGAGCAGTAGAGAAAGTCAACTTTTGCTTCAACATTTGTTCCAACAATGATGCAGAAAAAGGATATTCATGATCTGAAAACATGTAAAGTGATGAGTGTGTAAATACTCATCATTTTTATACAAAATAAACTGCAAATTCATCTGAAAACACTCAGAAATGCTTCAAAATGATAAAAATATCACAAATCAGTGTTTTATGTGTTTTAAATGCAAAAATATCAAAATCAGATGAAAAACATATCAATTTTGCAAAAATTGCAGTTTCAGTCCCCCAAGTTTCATAAATTGTCAAAAACAGTCCCTGTGCACATAATTTCAAAAGAAAAGTCACCAAAGGTCTTTTTAAAATCACAAATTGTCATATTTAGTCCTTTGGTGAAAAATCTAAGAGTTTTGAGAAAATTACATTTTAGTCCCTAAAAATCCAAAATTGTTCAAAATTAGTCCTTGGGATTTTCAAAAAAATCAAAAATCAACCCTTGGACTATTTTAAGTTGGCAACAACACCCCTTTGGCTACTTTTCATAATGTGCATGTTTGGTCCTTGGGAATGGAAATATTACATCTTTGGTCCTTATGATTATAATTTCACAAACCAAACGGATCCTAATAAACACCCCAAGCCCAAATCAAACCCTTTGGCCCAACACCCAACCCGTTTACCCCTTTTGTGTTATTAATACCCGGTCAACAACCATCCCACGTGGTCAAACCTTGGTCAAAATCCACCCAACCCGCCATTTTCTTCTTCCCCAACCAAATCCCTGAAAACACTCACCATTCCATCCCCCCTCCTCTCCTATCCAAAATCTTGTCCCCTCCACCTCACTAAAACTACAAAAACCATTTATTGCTTCTCACCCAACTCACTCAATCCCTACACCTGTTAAACCCATTTTGGCGCCAAATTGATCAAATGGCTAATATTGCATCTAGTCATCCAAGGGTTGAGAATTGTGGTGGGATTATCTCAGCAAGGTGAGAGAAAGCTTGGGAGCTATAAAAAAGAGAAGAAGAAGCTGTTTCAAAGTAGTAGTAGTTTTAGTTTTAAATTTACTTTTATGTCGTATTTTTTTGTTATGTCTTAATTTAACTCAAATGTTGTAATAAATTGTTCCTAAGTCTTAAATTAAGGTTACACTTTCAGTTTGATCAAGTTTTAGTTGTTAATCTCAAGTTTCATTTAATTTCAAGTTTGTTGGTTACTGTGGAAAATTCCAAGTTACAAATTCCCTATTCAAGGTTTTAATAAGTTCCTGTTATACTCAAGTAAGCTTATTCAAGCTTACTTTAGCTTTTTATAAGCTTATCATTAAGTTTCTAGTAACTTGGGTTAATGGTCAACAAAAGTCAACCTTGACTCAAAAGTGGAAATGGAGATGAAAATGATGATGCAGGGTTGTTGCAGAGGTTGGAATAGACTAGGATTAGTGTATTAATGGTTTTGGTTCTGGTCTGCACATCATTTGAGCACATGTGAGTATCTGTCTTACATTTAGTTTTTTTTAGCCATTTTGCATTTCTATGCATGTCTTGTTTCTGTGGTCACATTTAGTAAAATCTTGCTTATAAAGTTTTATTTAAGTTATGTAAACCCTGTTTGATCATTGGAATTGGCTAGTTTAGTGGTATGCTCATTTTAAGTTCAAACAGTCAAATAAAAGGTGTGTTTGGAATTAGCCATTAAACTGCACTAGAGGATAGCTCTGTGTCTAGTACCTGTTGGTTCATGGTTGTATAGCCATTTCCAACTCATTTGAGTCTTTCAATTGTGCTTGCCAACATCAAAAGTCAAAATTCCATTTTAAAAACCTTTACAGCCCACTGTTGGCATTTTAGAATTTCAGATCTTGATTTTTTTTGTTCAAAAGTTGTTAATGTTGCCTTATTCAGTCTTAACATGTCTTAAAATAACATCATCAGTGCTTAAAGTCTGATCAAAATCCACCTTAGTCAACTTTTTAGTTTTCTCAAAAAGTCAAAAATTTCAAATAGTCGTTTTTGAATAAACTTTGGAATTTCACTAGGAGTTTAATACTGAGTTTGAGCCTATGATTTTTGGAGGTTTTGTAGTCTTGTTGCTTAAGAAAAATACAAAAATAATAGTTCTTGTTTTCTCAGCTGTTTAAGTGCTTATTTAACTGCTTCTTTTGGCCACCTGTTCTGCAATTGCTGTCCTGTGCACAGTTCTTGGGCCAACTTCACAAGCTTGCATAGAGCTTAATACTTGTCCAATTCTCTTGATCTCTGGTTCTTTGGAAAGCCATCCTGTTCCTCTTGAAGTATCAAGAGTTGTTTTTCACTTTTGAGCTTATTTGGTAGGGCTGCTAACAGCTTATAAGTTGTCCCATTTTCTGTTTTTCTGTCAAAAAGTCAAGTGCTTATTTGCTATTTCCTAGCTTATCAGTGGTTAGAGCTTGTTGTTTCTCACTTCATTTTGGTCCTTTTAGCTTATTATTGCTTCCCTATCTGTTTGGTGCCTTTTGGTTTTGATTTAGCTTATTAAAGTGCTTATTAATAAGCACTTTCCATAGCATTTGCTTAATCCTCCACATAAGCACATCTTTTTCTATTTTTCCCAGCTTCCTAGTAATATTTTAGAGTTTTCCCTAAATTTTCAGATTTTTCCAAGGTCTTTAGCTATTTTTCTTATTTTAAATTAGTTTTTAAGTATTTTTAAATAGCTTTTAATACAAAAAATTAAGAAAAGGTTCAAAAAAATAATTTTTCAATTTTATTAAGTTAAGATAAATGTAAAAAGCTTAAAAAGTATTTTTCCATATTTTTCTCCTTTTATTTGGTATTTTTAATAATTTAAATTAGTTTTAAATAGTTTTAAATTAATAATAAATACATAAAAAGTCTAAAAAATATAATTTCAGTTTTAAAATTAGTTTTATAATATTTTAGATTTTCCTAAGTCTTAATTTTATTTTTCTAGTCTTATTTTGTATTTTCCTTTATTTTAGAGTATTTATTAAATAGTTAAAATAGTTTTTAATTAATAATAATTACATAAATAGTTGTAAAATAATTTTCTTTTTCTATAAATTTTCTTTTATCATTAGGTTTGTAAAAATGTATTTTTCATATTTTTAGGATCTATATTGTATTAGTTTCACTTTTTATTTTGTACGTTTACGTTATTTTAATTTAAACGTAAGTTTTTCGTTTTAGGTTTTAAACGTTCATCACTTTAAAAATAGTGATAGCGTTTATATAATAGATTTTAACTTTTTAATTTTCTTAATTTGCATTTAAGTCGCTTTATTTTATAACTTTTTCAGTAGTGTAATATTCGATCCTAATCCTTTCTGATCGCTATCATTAGTGATCATTCTATCGTCTGATCATGTGTTTAACACACCATTGAGTCTCCGTGGGACTTAACGACCCGGGAATCCCCTGTATTCTCTGATCTTCATTGTATTTGTGTCTGAGCTGTTTTAAGTCTGTAAAGACTTGACGGTTCGGACCAGATCAAAATTTTGGCGCCGCTGCCGGGGAGGCTTTAGCGTGTGTTGAACCTTTTTTCAGATCCATTCTTGTGCATATTCCATCTTTTGTAAAAAGTTTTTTGTAAAGTTTTCAAAAATCTCAAAAAGTTCATTAACACTTTTCCTAAAGTGTTAAAAACGCCAAAAATATTTTCATTCTTTGTTTTTATCATCATGTTTTCCAAAAATCCCAAAAATATTCCTCTTTACCCTCTCACCTTTTTGATTCTTCATTTCTTACCCTCTGATAACCTTTGATTCTTTCCATGTCTTATCCTCATCTTCTTGATTGTCAATGGTGTGGTGGTCCTTATAATGGTGGCAATTGCCCCAGTTGTTGCATGGTGGAATCAGGAAACGGGTCTGTCTATAACCAAGATCCCTATTCCTACCATAACACAGCTGATTTATTCCATCAGCTGCCACACTGTGATACTCAGCAGTTTTACTGTTGTGAGTACTGTGGTGGTTCACACTCCAGTTCTGATTGTCAATCAGGAAACACGCTTGTCTATGAGCAGGTTCCTGATAACAATTTTGACTACAACACATACCACTCACAGCCACATCAGTTTTACTGTTGTGAGTATTGTGGAGGTCCTCACTCTAGCTCGGATTGTCAAACAGGGAATCCATTTCCTTGTAACAATTACGACTCTTCATATCAAGACCAACCTCCACAGTACCAAATGATTCAAGCGACTCCTCATGAAACTACGACAGACCTTCTACTGAAGACTCTGGAGTTATTAAAAGAACTTAAGGAGGAGTCGGCTATGTTATCCCATAATCCAAATGAAAAATCAATGGAAGTTTTGTTAGCCGAAGAGCGAGCTGCTAAATTAGATTCCCAGATTGCGTTTGAAAAATCTGTTAGGGAATCAATTGCAATAGAAAAAGCGGCCAAATCTAGCTCTCGAATCCGTTTCATTCCTGATGACGATGATGATGAAGATATCCTTGATATCCTACAATTTTATAACAGTTCATCAAGTTCATCAGTTGAGACTCCTTCCATGATCCATCAGGGAGAAAAGACTATGATGGAATTACTAGCAGAAGAACAAATGTTAAGTATTAAACACATGTATGCTAGTCCATCTAATCTCCCTCAGTCTGTTGTTATCACACCTGATATTCCCATTCACTCTCTAAACATGGGGGATGAGCTTCTTAGCACTATTCCAGAAATGGAATCGTCTAGTGTTGAGGACCTTGTCCCAATCCCGAGAGAGTCACAGGGAATTTCTGATCATCTGTGTGATATCCCTTTCCCTCTTGAGTGTTCTCGAGATCATTTTGAAACTTTCTCTGATCTTAGCGACGATTGTGCTTCCTATGGAAACATTGAGTACGTTGAGGCATCACTTCCACAATCTGATGCTGATCCCCTTCTTGAGGAGTTCTCCGGTGAACTCACTCACTTCAATCCACTCTTTGATTTCGAAGCCGATCTGGGAGAGACTGAAAGTCTCATTGATAATGATCGTTCACTCACTTCTTATCCCAACAATCCAATAGAGAATGTTGATCACGTTGTTCCCGAAACATTCAAAGCTACTTTCACCAATCCTCTATTTGAATTCGACTCTGAATTCACTTCAATTTCTGAGAATCCACTCTTTGATACTCAGACTGAGGATAATGATGAGCCCACAATGGAACAAGAGTTCACAAATTCACATCATGTGAATGATTCTCTTCATGAGGAGTTCTCCGGTGAACTCTCTCATATCATATCTCCGCTGGAGTATGATTGTTTGGATGGCAAAGATCATGATCGGGGGGAGAGAATCTCAATTTGCATAGTTATGACAAATCTTCCCACCCTCCCCACCGAGATGCCTTCCAACCCTAAGAGCTCTACCAAGAAAATCCAAATAAGTGCAACTGCACTTAATCCCGAGGAAGAAGATCTAGTCATGATTGTTATCATGATCTTCTTTCTTTTCTTCACCTACTCGGTGACTTCCTCTCTTCTTCACTCCTTCGGGAGTGAGGACACTATCTTTGACCCAGGCATTTTCATTTATCATCTGTGAGCCGGGTCTGTTTCTCTTTATCTCATCGGTGTGAAACTTTCACGTGCTTCAAGTGTTTGTCCAAACATCTTGAATGAAAGTCCGATGGAGATTGTATCTTCCACTTGCTTCCCCATGAACTAATGAATGCGGGGTCGAGTCAAGCTAGCGACTCGGAAACCAAAAACAGTAGCACACACCATATGGGTTTTCACCCATATTTCTGTCTTCTTACCCTCTTTCTACCACCCTAGTGTGGGGGGGGGTTGCCCACATGTTAAAAAAAAAAAAAAAAAAAAAAAAAAAAAAAAAAAAAAAAAAAAAAATCTTCTTTCTAAATAATGGCCGTAGTATTTCCCTTTTACGTTCTTTGTTTCGGCATAACCGCCGGTACTTTGAATATTGAGGGCAATATTCATTTCTAAGTGTGGGGGAGAATTCTCACGAATTTCATATATTATTTACCCAATTCCCCCGTTTTTGGCCAAAATTTTTTTTTGGAGTAAGTGTTTTACACTTACTCATCTTGGTTATCAGTCCGCCTTGTCTGTAAGACATAAGGATTGGCTAATCCAGGAGCAAACGGCTCTTGGTAAAGATTTTTCAAATCCGTTTATATGGCTTGCAATTTGCCCAAAATTGTATGGTTCCTCAACTCCCCATCATCCTCAAAAGATAAAGAGTTGGCTAGCCCGCAAGATTATGGCTTGTGGTAAAGGCAGTGGAAAATCCATAATTGGTAATCAGCTCACCAAAGATAATATTGATAATTTATCTAAGAGTTGGCTAGTCCAGAAGGGTACGGCTTCTGGTAAAGACAAATCAAATCCGTTGAAAGCTGGTGGTTTGCTCAAAATCACATGGTTATCAGTGTACCATGGTTCTTACTTGAACTAAAACATTTGGCTACTCCAGAAGTAATGGCTTTTGGTAAAGAGTTTAAAATCCATTATGTTTTCTCAAATCATTGCTAGGGACTAGCAATATCTCAGTGTGGGGGATTGATGAGTGTGTAAATACTCATCATTTTTATACAAAATAAACTGCAAATTCATCTGAAAACACTCAGAAATGCTTCAAAATGATAAAAATATCACAAATCAGTGTTTTATGTGTTTTAAATGCAAAAATATCAAAATCAGATGAAAAACATATCAATTTTGCAAAAATTGCAGTTTCAGTCCCCCAAGTTTCATAAATTGTCAAAAACAGTCCCTGTGCACATAATTTCAAAAGAAAAGTCACCAAAGGTCTTTTTAAAATCACAAATTGTCATATTTAGTCCTTTGGTGAAAAATCTAAGAGTTTTGAGAAAATTACATTTTAGTCCCTAAAAATCCAAAATTGTTCAAAATTAGTCCTTGGGATTTTCAAAAAAATCAAAAATCAACCCTTGGACTATTTTAAGTTGGCAACAACACCCCTTTGGCTACTTTTCATAATGTGCATGTTTGGTCCTTGGGAATGGAAATATTACATCTTTGGTCCTTATGATTATAATTTCACAAACCAAACGGATCCTAATAAACACCCCAAGCCCAAATCAAACCCTTTGGCCCAACACCCAACCCGTTTACCCCTTTTGTGTTATTAATACCCGGTCAACAACCATCCCACGTGGTCAAACCTTGGTCAAAATCCACCCAACCCGCCATTTTCTTCTTCCCCAACCAAATCCCTGAAAACACTCACCATTCCATCCCCCCTCCTCTCCTATCCAAAATCTTGTCCCCTCCACCTCACTAAAACTACAAAAAACCATTTATTGCTTCTCACCCAACTCACTCAATCCCTACACCTGTTAAACCCATTTTGGCGCCAAATTGATCAAATGGCTAATATTGCATCTAGTCATCCAAGGGTTGAGAATTGTGGTGGGATTATCTCAGCAAGGTGAGAGAAAGCTTGGGAGCTATAAAAAAGAGAAGAAGAAGCTGTTTCAAAGTAGTAGTAGTTTTAGTTTTAAATTTACTTTTATGTCGTATTTTTTTGTTATGTCTTAATTTAACTCAAATGTTGTAATAAATTGTTCCTAAGTCTTAAATTAAGGTTACACTTTCAGTTTGATCAAGTTTTAGTTGTTAATCTCAAGTTTCATTTAATTTCAAGTTTGTTGGTTACTGTGGAAAATTCCAAGTTACAAATTCCCTATTCAAGGTTTTAATAAGTTCCTGTTATACTCAAGTAAGCTTATTCAAGCTTACTTTAGCTTTTTATAAGCTTATCATTAAGTTTCTAGTAACTTGGGTTAATGGTCAACAAAAGTCAACCTTGACTCAAAAGTGGAAATGGAGATGAAAATGATGATGCAGGGTTGTTGCAGAGGTTGGAATAGACTAGGATTAGTGTATTAATGGTTTTGGTTCTGGTCTGCACATCATTTGAGCACATGTGAGTATCTGTCTTACATTTAGTTTTTTTTAGCCATTTTGCATTTCTATGCATGTCTTGTTTCTGTGGTCACATTTAGTAAAATCTTGCTTATAAAGTTTTATTTAAGTTATGTAAACCCTGTTTGATCATTGGAATTGGCTAGTTTAGTGGTATGCTCATTTTAAGTTCAAACAGTCAAATAAAAGGTGTGTTTGGAATTAGCCATTAAACTGCACTAGAGGATAGCTCTGTGTCTAGTACCTGTTGGTTCATGGTTGTATAGCCATTTCCAACTCATTTGAGTCTTTCAATTGTGCTTGCCAACATCAAAAGTCAAAATTCCATTTTAAAAACCTTTACAGCCCACTGTTGGCATTTTAGAATTTCAGATCTTGATTTTTTTGTTCAAAAGTTGTTAATGTTGCCTTATTCAGTCTTAACATGTCTTAAAATAACATCATCAGTGCTTAAAGTCTGATCAAAATCCACCTTAGTCAACTTTTTAGTTTTCTCAAAAAGTCAAAAATTTCAAATAGTCGTTTTTGAATAAACTTTGGAATTTCACTAGGAGTTTAATACTGAGTTTGAGCCTATGATTTTTGGAGGTTTTGTAGTCTTGTTGCTTAAGAAAAATACAAAAATAATAGTTCTTGTTTTCTCAGCTGTTTAAGTGCTTATTTAACTGCTTCTTTTGGCCACCTGTTCTGCAATTGCTGTCCTGTGCACAGTTCTTGGGCCAACTTCACAAGCTTGCATAGAGCTTAATACTTGTCCAATTCTCTTGATCTCTGGTTCTTTGGAAAGCCATCCTGTTCCTCTTGAAGTATCAAGAGTTGTTTTTCACTTTTGAGCTTATTTGGTAGGGCTGCTAACAGC
The DNA here is from genome assembly GCA_019973895.1 of Chrysanthemum seticuspe. Taxonomy (NCBI): domain Eukaryota; kingdom Viridiplantae; phylum Streptophyta; class Magnoliopsida; order Asterales; family Asteraceae; genus Chrysanthemum; species Chrysanthemum seticuspe. Next base: position 101,239,140 of record BPTQ01000009.1, read on the forward strand.
TTATAAGTTGTCCCATTTTCTGTTTTTCTGTCAAAAAGTCAAGTGCTTATTTGCTATTTCCTAGCTTATCAGTGGTTAGAGCTTGTTGTTTCTCACTTCATTTTGGTCCTTTTAGCTTATTATTGCTTCCCTATCTGTTTGGTGCCTTTTGGTTTTGATTTAGCTTATTAAAGTGCTTATTAATAAGCACTTTCCATAGCATTTGCTTAATCCTCCACATAAGCACATCTTTTTCTATTTTTCCCAGCTTCCTAGTAATATTTTAGAGTTTTCCCTAAATTTTCAGATTTTTCCAAGGTCTTTAGCTATTTTTCTTATTTTAAATTAGTTTTTAAGTATTTTTAAATAGCTTTTAATACAAATAATTAAGAAAAGGTTCTAAAAAATAATTTTTCAATTTTTCTCAAGTTTAGATAAATATTAGAAAGCATAAAAAGTATTTTTCCATATTTTTCTCCTTTTATTTGGTATTTTTAATAATTTAAATTAGTTTTAAATAGTTATTAATTAATAATAAATATATAAAAAGTCTAAAAAAAATATATTTCTGTTTTAAAATTAGTTTTATCATATTTTAGATTTTTCTAAGTCATAAGTTTATTTTTCTAGTCTTATTTCATATTTTCTTTTATTTTAGAGTATTATTAAATAGTATAAATTAGTTTTTATTAATAATAATTACATTAATTAGTTGTAAAATAATTTTCTTTTTCTATAAATTTTCTTTTATCATTAGGTTTGTAAAAATGTATTTTTCATATTTTTAGGATCTATATTGTATTAGTTTCACTTTTTATTTTGTACGTTTACGTTATTTTAATTTAAACGTAAGTTTTTCGTTTTAGGTTTTAAACGTTCATCACTTTAAAAATAGTGATAGCGTTTATATAATAGATTTTAACTTTTTAATTTTCTTAATTTGCATTTAAGTCGCTTTATTTTATAACTTTTTCAGTAGTGTAATATTCGATCCTAATCCTTTCTGATCGCTATCATTAGTGATCATTCTATCGTCTGATCATGTGTTTAACACACCATTGAGTCTCCGTGGGACTTAACGACCCGGGAATCCCCTGTATTCTCTGATCTTCATTGTATTTGTGTCTGAGCTGTTTTAAGTCTGTAAAGACTTGACGGTTCGGACCAGATCATAAAGATATACCCCAGACCAAGTCTGCACCACATGAACACTAGAGAGTGGATAAAAAGTCCAACTAAAAACCTGCCACTCAGATTGACCTTCCCAAATCTTAAAGCCAACACCATCTTGATGTTTTGAATCAAATAACACTTGAAGATCACCCATCAAAACCAAACCAGCCCCTTGTGCAGGATGAGATTCAAAGTGTTGTGATACCATACCATAAAGAGTAATCAGATCCTGTCTATCAAGAAAATTTAGAATCTTAGAGAGAAAAGTAAAATGCCTAACAGACCCATCCTTGCGATAAACTGAATTACAATCTCTTAACCCACCAAGACCTGTAGGAGTGAGTTTCCAGTTCACCAATGGAGACCACTCTACCAACTCCTCATCTGAATCATTCTCCTCAAAGTCCTTTAGAAAAGAGCTCTCAGGAGCATGAAGATCAACATGTGTAGCCTCAGGTGTAACCATAGATTCCTTTACTAGAGAGACAGGTGGTGGATATTTGGAAATAGACATATTCTTTGTCCTATCAGCAGAAAGATCCTCCTCCTCATGATGTGCAATACCCTCAACAGAAACTGATGGAATTGTTGAAGGCATATCATCTGACATCTCCTCAGAAGGAATGAGTGCAGCCTCAAAGGCATCAGTAGTCTTCAATCTCTTAGGATTTGGACCTTCCAAAAGAGAGTGAGAGTGTTTTACCCTAGTATAAGGATTGAGACCATCCTTTTCCAATCTTGAGAGAATGATGTTATACTCTTTGACTAACTTATCATCAGAGAAAGATTTCACATGTGCCATACTCCAACCTGATTGATAGACAGCAAAACTCATATTCTTTACAAATTCTCTCATATGTCTCCTTTGTTCAGCTTGAGATAGAGGCTTGTCCCTTTTTGCTTTAGCCTTTCGTTCAACATCTGCCTTTTTCCTTTGATTCACCAAAACCATTATATCATCAACATAATTCTCTTGATCAAAGGCACCTCCCAATATAGATTGAGCAAGAATAGGATTGTTGGACACATCACCTACCAACTGAATCCAAGTATCATCTGAGAATCCTAGAGCAAGAGTATCCAATTCTTTCTTCCTTTGTGGTGTGACCTCATGAACTTGTTGGGCTGATAAATCTGCATTAAAAGTTGCTTGAACTTGTTCAGCTACTACTCTGTCACTCATGGAAATTTCATGTAGCTTGAATAATCTTTCCTGTTCAGCCTTATCAACACCAAGATCCACTTCCTCTTCAATCATTGTACCCTTTCCCTTATCAATCTTAGTAGCATCATTCAATGTATCAGAGGGAATAGGCTGGATAACTTCAAGAGTAGCTGGACAATGATCAGCAGGATCCTTTTCCTCACCTTACTTCTCAAAAACAACAACTTCTGGAGGAACACTATCAACAGTACCAGAAGTTTCAGAGGAATCTACCACTCTTGACTTAAGAGTCATTTGACTCAAATAATTCCTCTTTTTCTTCTGTCTCCTCTGAAACACTTGTACTTGTGGAGCAATAGGAGGTTGAGTCTCTCCAAGGGACACAGATGCTAGAACATGAAGTTTATCTAAATCAATATTAACCCTCTCATGTCCCTGTTCCTCCTCATCATCAGACACCACAAACCTAGTCCTCCTATTTTCGAACCTCACCTCCAAATATGTCACCCTCTTCAATAACTTCACCATTTCACCACCCAAATTGAGCTTAGTGGTCTTCAGCTCCTCCCTTGATTCCTTGAGCTGGAGCTCCAAATCATTAACCTTTTGCACATACCTGTTAAGTAAACTAGACATATTCATTAGCACATTAGGATCCTCAGCTCCACCAGCAGGAATACCTGAGGTTGGAGGAGCTTCATTGGACCTAGGAGGAGACACATGAAACTCATCACCAAAAGTGGTCTCTTCCTCAAAATCATGTCTAGGTGGACTAGGTGGTTGACCACAAGGCTGAGTAGGGTTAACCTTAATCTCAACAGGAGTTTGTTCCTGTGAGGTAGAAGCAACCACTGGTTCCTCAGGAGCAACATGCCTTGGTGAAGGTGGAAGTTGTGAGTCATCAGCTGCAACTGATGCAGAGGCATCAACAACAACATTGACACCAGGCAACATAGTTGGTAGCAAAGCAAGGGTCTATGTTCTCCAGTATAATTTGTTTTCATTGTAGCAAATAACTTAGCAGTTAATTTGGTAATGACCCTTGGAGTTTTGTCAGAGGTTTCAATGCTTAATATCATTTGTAAAAATCTAGGATACATTAAAAATTTATGCTTGGTATCCTTCAAATTTTTAAGCATTTCCTCAAAAATATATCTTGAAAAATTATATTGTCTCCCATGGGCCAAACATATAATAGCATTTGCAATTGAGCTAGAGAACTGATACCAACCACCATATTTGGGGCTAAGGCACTGAAGCAGGGTATGGACTAAAAACCTCCACTTAGGGCAAAATTTATTTTTAAACCAAATTATTTTTCCATCAAAAGGATACCCTAAGCTAGTTAGTCCAGAGATGATTTCATCTCTATTATTCTCAAAGAGACCATCTGCATCATCAAATTGTAACTGAGTCCTAATGAGAGACTCAGTTATCAGATACTCTCTTCCATCAATGGTGGCCACTATCTCCTTGGCAGAGCCAGTGAGAGATCGCTCATTAGCTGTGGCCCAAAATTGTTTGACAAGAGAGTCATAAACAATTGATGGAGAGTGAGTAAGAGCATACCTGATTTTGGAGCGCAAGAGAAAATCAATCATTGAGTCATATATGTCGCTCCCTTTGGTGTGATCCAAAAATGTAGTTTTGTTATGATCCACTTTGTACTCGAGCGGTGCCATTGATATTGATTGAGAAGATTGAAGATGAGAAGGATTCAAATTAAGAGGGAATTGGGGTGAGGGTTACTTCTGATTGACTATTTAAATGAGTTTCCCAAAATAGTCGTTTAAATTGACAGAAGATTCGTAACAAATCTTTGACCAATTTTGACTTAAAATAAACCCGAAATTAAATCCCCAAATTATATCAAAATCAACAGCAATGAAAAGTCAACCAGCGGAAACCAAGCAGTCAATCGGCGGAAATCAATTAACTTTTCTCCGTAGTAACAAATCAAAGCTATCCGCAGATTCCACAGCCCAACAGCAGAAACAATCACAATATCAGCAGCAATGAGAAGAGAATCAAATCAAATCTTTGACCCATAACAGTGCGTTAACTGTCTCCATTCAGAACTTTTAGTGATCCAAATTTCAACCATCAATATTTACCATATCTTTTACTGACCAAAGATTCCAAAACTCCTATAAAACCAACCCCTTACAGCAGAATCATACACACAAAACTCATAACCTTAAGCACGAAAACCAAAACAAATAACCATGAGCAATTCTCTCAATCACCCAATTGAACTATCATCATCTGATAGTGAGCCAAACTGGTTGAACTACTTCCCTCCTGGAGCTTCCAACAGCATCACCTACATCTCTAGAGAGCCTCCCAAGAGATCACCATTTTAGTACACCACTTCAGAAGAAGATCTCCCCAACCCTCCTCCTCAGAATGAGGTTGAGGTTTCTGGTGCAGAGCTCAAAGATATGAATGAGGACTCAGATGATGAGGTGAATGATCCAACTTACAGACCTCGCAACACCAGGTCCATGAGTGTTGCTCCTCTTGCTGTGCTACCACCAGGTGCTCCAATTCCAGACCCCCAACCCTCCACATCCAATCCCACCAGAAAAACCACAGTGATGGGTCTTGCTGCACGCCCAGTGTGGGAATGGATGGATAGGAGGGGAAGAGAGCATCACAGGATGCCACAGTGGGGAAACATAAGGCCAGAGAGGAGGCCTTGAAGGATGAAGCTATGGTCTGAAGAAGGGTGTAGAGTGTGAAGGGATGTTGAGTCTTGGTCTTGCTTGTTATTTCCTGTGTCTGTAATAGTATCACTGCATCTGAGAATGCAGTTTGTTTAATGAATAAAAGCTTGTTTCTCTTGTTTTGGTCATCTGATTCCCATGATTGTGTGTTTGATACTTGACCTGCAAGATGGTTAGAAGAACACAAAGTATACAAAAAAAAAATATACAGATATATACATAAATTCAAAAATATATACAGATATATACAAAACATATACATCTATAAGACCTCCCCTTAAACCAGAACCTCCGCTTAGGCACAATCCTCCCCTCAAACACAACAATCAGGGGTTGATCATGCCAATATTGACAATCAAATATTGAAATCTGGGTCCATCAAAAGCTTTTGTTAACAAATTCAACAACATTTTCATCTGTATGAACTTTAACCACTTGAATAAGGTGTTTTTCATTAGCATCTCTGATAAAGTGGTGTCTAATTTCTATGTGCTTAGTTCTTTGATGAAAAACATGATTTTTGACAATACAAATTGTACTTTGGTTATCTATAAAGATTTTAGTGTTCATAAAATTGAACCCATAATCCAATAATTGGTTTTGTATCCAAAGTACCTTACCAAAACAACTAGCAGCAGCAACATATTCAGCTTCAGTAGAAGATGTAGCCACTATAGTCTACTTCTTGCATTGCCAAGAAATAAATCTCCTTCCCAAGAACTGACATCCCTCAGTTGTAGATTTACGATCAAAATTAGCACCAGCATAGTCACTGTTACTATAGGCTTCTAACTCAAATGGAGATTCTCTAGGATACCAAAGACCCAATTTTGGTTGACCCTTTAGATACTTGAAAATCTTCTTGACTGCAGTCAAATGGGAAGTCAAAGGTGTGACTTGATGCCTAGAACAAGCACTGATTGCAAACATGATGTCAGGCCTAGAGGCAGTCAAATACATGAGAGAACCAATCATTGATCTGTAGAGATGCACATTAACAGCAGGATCTGGGTCATTATTTGACTTAGCCTTAGGAGCCTCATATGGTGTAGTAGCAGTCCTAATAAGTTCCATGTCAAACTTCTTGAGGATGTCATGCACATACTTCTCTTGATGAATGAAAATGCCATCTAATTTCTGCTGCACTTGTAAGCCCAAAAAGAAAGTAAGCTCACCCACGACACTCATCTCAAACTCACTCTTCATCAAATCTTCAAATTCTCTGCACCAGGATTCTTTGGTAGAACCAAAGATAATATCATCCACATATACTTACACAAGAATGATATCCTTGGTGCTCTTCTTGATAAAAAGAGTCTTATCAATATCACCTCTCCTATATCCATGTTTCAGCATAAATGAAGAAAGCCTAGCATACCAAGCCCTTGGTGCCTGATGAATTCCATAGAGTGCTTTAACAACTTTGTAAACCATGTCTGGATTGTGAGGATCTACAAATCCCTTGGGCTGAGTGACATACACTTCTTCCTTAATTTCACCATATAAGAATGCACTTTTCACATCCATCTGATAGACCATGAAGCCCATGTAGGAGGAAAACGCCAAAAATAAACGTATGGCCTCTACTCTTGCAACAGGAGCAAAAACCTCATCATAATCAATACCCTCTTCTTGTCTGTGACCATGAGCAACCAACCTTGCCTTGTTCCTAACCACAATTCCCCTTGCATCTCTTTTACATTTGAGAATCCACTTAGTTCCAATAGCATACTTACCAGGAGGCAACTGAACAAGTTCCCACACATTTTGATTCAGAAATTGTTGTATCTCCTCTTGCATTACAGCTACCCAATTCTCATCTCCCAGTGCCTGTGCAACACTAGTAGGTTCAACCTGAGATAGGAAACAAGCAAAGAGACAATGATGATAGTCTATATGATTGTTCTTATGTTGATCCTGAATGTAGCTGATAAAAGCAGATTCACCAAACTTTGTCTTCTTGACCCTGCTTCTAGTTTGCACAGAAGAAGTAGGATCCCAATTATAAGGGATTGTGGATGAAATGTGTTAATCCTCGTAGTGACATTTGGACTAACATCAACTGAAGTGGACAGATTAGTAAGAGTGGGACCAAAGTCCTCATCATAAGAAGAAGAACCAAAAATGCTTATTTTTGACATGTGATGTATGCCATCCAATTCAGAGCTGGAATGGTGTGAATTGGCTAAGTTAGACGGACTTGAAAATCTGGTAGGAGTGTCTTCAAAACCCAAACTACCAGCAGATGGAGTATTTGAGGTAACAGCAGGAACAGTTCCACTATCAGAGGAATCCGGAACACAAACAGCAGCATCTACATCAGCAAAAACTGACCCATTATCAGGAGGATCAACTACATTACCAGCAGGAACATGTACACTTTTAGCAGCATTAAAGTTCCTGCGAGCTTCATTGTAGCCTGCCTTAAGAGTTCCTCTGTATCTTTGGAGAATTCAAAACCAAACTTTTCGGCATCTTCCTTTGCAGCATGCTCTTGGCGTTGAAGCTTCACCAGCTCTTCTGCAAATCCTAGATCACTTGAAGTTACATCAGAAGCAGCTGAGTCCTTGGTACCTGAAAAATGGTTAGAAGGAAAGGATGGAACAAGAATAAGCTGTTCATCACACTCTGGATCTGACTCATCATCTGAGGAACCTGCAATGTTAGATTGAGCATCTTGTGGTGCTGCAGAAAGATTAGATTTATAACGAGTATAACCTAAATGGTCAGTTAAATAGTCAAGATCAAAGTACCAGTCTTGACCAGCTCCCTGAACATGTGGCTTGTCCTCCATAAACCTCAGATTCAGTGTCTCTTCAACCTTCTTTGTGGATGTTAGGAATTAGAAATTCCATAGTGAAGAGTCGGTCACCCCAAATATAATCTAGCATAAGTTAGCTCATAGACATATCGTAGTTTACGTTATTTAGTAGTTTATTAGTTAGCTTGTAGCGTAGATTAGTTTAGTGTAACACAGTGGAGGAAGGACGGGTCTTTACCCACTGTATGCCTGATCCACAGTCCGATAGGAGGACGTAGTATTTGTAACTATAAATACCCCTTCCATCCTTGGAAGAGGTGGTGCTTCATTAATCTAACATTTCATTATTTGCAAAGCAAGTCTCTACCAAGAAACACCCATCTCTCATCTTTCTCTCTCAAATGGCTAACATGTATTTCCATCATCCAAGACCACCCGAATCATCAACACAATAATATTTACGATCCTACAATTAGTATCAGAGCCATGGTTATTGTGTTTTCTTTAATTTGTGTGGTTCGTACCATTGTTGTTTATGCATTTTTTATGGTCGGAAAACTTTGTGTCCGTTTATTTTCTTGTGGAAACATTTTTTAACTTGTTATGTATATCCAGTTGGTCATAAAGTCCTGTGGTATATCTGGTGATATCTGTTTTGGTCATAAAGTTTTGTTATGTGTATCCATTTGTCAAGTTTTGTTTCCACACCGTGACTTGTGGTCAAACCGTCTTATCAACGTGGTCATTTTCATGGTCATACTTGGGTCAAACATGATATCTTAATGTTTTTTTCTGGGTTTCTATGAAGATAGTCGTATAAAGTGGTCGGAATCTCGCCGGAGCAAAAAGGCATGTCTGTTGCTGGTGTTTTTTTCTTTTAGCGAGTTGTGTCACATTTCCTAGCGAATTGTGGTTTCCTTTCTTAATAGCGACTTGTGATGAATACTAAGTAGCGACTTGACATTATTGAATGTCAAGCGAGTTGTTAATAGAACTATGTAGCGACTTGTCACTATATTGATAGCGACTTATGTTAAGTAGCGATTTGAAGTAGCGACTTGTATCATGCAAAAGAGGTAGCGACTTGACAAAACTGCTTAGCGACTTGTGAAATCTGAATCTAGACCCACGACCACTAAATCAAATACCAAGACTCACAACTCAATACTTCAGTAAATCTTACATCAACAAATCCTTATCCAACTCCATTTCTACTACCTCGACTCATAAACAAAAAATTAATTGATCTCAGAATGGTTCAACTCTTTCAATGATGATACCTTTTTGTCGAACACTTCATCATAGATCCAAAACTGAAAATATTCAAACTATTTAGAAAAGTTTAATAACAAGAATATCATAAACTTTTCTTGGCTCATTTCCTGAAAACACTAGGTCGTAATTTACAATAAGCTAATGAATCTCAGAAATATTTCGTGATTACTCTAATGAAAAATCTAACCTTAAGGGCCGTATCACGAAAATCATTCAATCATCGACTCTTGTAAAGTCTTGGCTTCATTTTCATATCCGAACATTTAAAGTAAAACAATTTAACAAATCTGTTAATTGTTTTCATTTGGTTCGTTCAACTCAAAGACAATTAACTGAAATCTTACCCGAGACCACAAATTGATCTTGAAGATGATCCATGGATAATGATGCTCATACCATCCCTGTGGTATTCATGTTTGTAACCATGTCCACACCTCAAGCCATTCTCTATGGCGAGATTGTAATTGAATCAAATGATATATGGTCATTCGTGGGTGTTTAGGGTCTGTACGAGAACCATTTTATTACTTGAGAAACGTTTTGGGTGAGATATGGTTTTGAGATGAATGAGTGGAGGAGGCTACGTTTGTTGTGTGAGTAAGGCAGATTGATGTTGAGATTATTTAGGGTTTGTGAGATTATTTTGGAGAGGGAGGCGGATGGTATTCATCTAGGGTTACTGATTATTAGCATTTTAATGTGATCAAGTAGTATTTTATACCCTATCTTTTAGGGTTGGTTGTGAGATTATTTACGCATGGGCCTTCTATCCGAAATATAACTCAGTTGAAATTGGGCCGCGATTTTTTTTGGGCTATGAATGAAATCTGGTAGTCATGCGTGGGTATCACAGTTTGGGATTGAGTTATTTGAGTTATTTATAACTTGGGATTGTGTATTATGAATGCGAGATTTCTGGTTAATCACATTTATTCTTGATCGTGTATGAGATATTTGAGTGATTGGATGGGAGAAATGATTTCAATGGCCATGTGATTTAATTGTATTAATCTTGGAACGGGTTATGTGGTAACTTTTGGATCTTGGTCTTAATCGTTTGAATCGGATATTTGCAGTCTCATTCTCTTAACAATAATTAATGTTGAGAAATGGGCGGTATTATTCAGATATTCTACGTGATTTTTTACAAGTCGTTGGAAAACCTGTATTTTAAATGAAATTTATTTCGGATGGGCTTTTAATATCGATTGTGCTAATCTTAAGTGGGCTGAACTTAGAATGAATTATGATATGGGCTTAAGTTGGATCAAGTGTACGTTTTGTATGACGAAGAGAGTTGATGACGATGAGATTTGGGTTGATGATAAGACTTGTTGCGCTGTGTGATTTGATACTTTGGGGTATACATTTTCAAAAAGATTATTATGTCACGGCTAGAAGTGTATATTGGAACGTTAACTATGGGGTTGTTTGTACGATATTTATTATTTGGCTTTGAAGTGAGGTTTGTCAAGAACGTTTACTTATTTCATCTTCTTTCTTTCTACCATTCCGTAAAGATGACTTGTTTGGGCGTTTATTGGATGTGATAAAGACTTGGCTATTTAGTTACGTTTGTGATTCTTTCTTGCTTAACTCACAATGTAGCCATCACTTCGGTGTCTCATGCAGTTGAGGATATGTCAAGAGGATTTGTACATTGGGTACACCGTTTCTTCTTCACAAGGTTTAGTACAAGTTTAAGTAACAAATCTGGGGAATTTTACTTCATGATCAAGTTTGGTATATCGGATTTACTTCACCAGGAGGACACAACATTAGCCGACAGAATACGTGAATGATGTGCTTACCAAAGTGTTTATTGGATGGTTGATGATAATGTTGATGTTGGTTAATGAACCGCTGATGAACCTCTGCATGTTCCCCTAAAAACAGATATTCACCAAAGTTGTCATAACACATTCATGCTGACATTGTTTACGGTTTTGTCTTGATTTTGTAAAATCCCGCGAAAGAATCTATTTCTCGGTTTAAATCATAGACTTGTAAATTCCCGTGACAATGGAAACATCCTGGTAATAGTAAAGTGCATTTCCGGATCTATCTTACGGTTTATTCTTGGTTTTGTAAAATCCCGCGAAAGAAACTATTTTACGGTTTAAACCATAGAATTGTAAAATCCCGTGATGATGGAGCCATCCTGGAGAAAGGAAAGTGTATTTCGGATCTTATCTGATGCTGGTGCCACGGTTTCTACTTCAAAGACGGGATAAAAGGGTGTACTTCATGAACTGGGTGATTGTTTGGATATTCTTCATGGCAGTTTGGTTATTACAAGGTTTTACGGGGTTAAGTGCTTTTAACCATGGTCGGGATGAAAACCATTATCATAGTTCACTTAAAACGTCAAAGGAGGCTAGATTTGAGCTTTTAACCAGAAGATGTGACAACGGGGTTAATTCACTATTATTTATTTGAGGTTGAAGTGAAATATCACGGGCGAGTGTACTTAGTATCTGAAGGTATCGGGGATGGTTGGATGAAGATTCTTCAAGATCCTTGTTCAAGCTTATTATCAAAAACGAAGACATGGAAATCTAGTTATTGTTGGGTGACTTTTACCTTTTCTTTTACCACTTGGGGGAATTGGGCTCTTACCACCACAAAATAACTATCACTTTAAGGAGTTACGTTGTAGTGCTCAGTGTCACATTCAATTGTGGATTTTCAAGAGGTGATGTACGTCTATTACTTGATGGTTGGTTGGTTGAAGAGGATAGAGTACTTAGAGATTCAAATGGGCATGATTTATCGACACCGCTCTTTGTTACACATGTGCAAGTTTAAGTCACGAGTTTGGGTTATTCTACTTCAGGGTCAAATTCATCATATTGGGTTTTCTCCATCAGGTGTCACGACAAAGAGCCTATAGAATGATAATGGGGGTGATTACATGTTTTGCCAAGAGTAGATGAAAAGAGAGAGCTTATGACGTTTGAATACTTCAGTTCAAACCTCGTTCTCTAAAGAAAAGAAAAGTGTACGCGTCAGTGCACTTTATCTTCGGAAGAAGAGAAATCTTCTTATTATGATCATTCTCAACAACATGCTTCATGCTTTTTCCATGCGCTTCAGTCATCAAGTGAACCGGACTACTGATAATTACTCTTATTCCACTTGCTCTTTTATAATGCCGATGGCGACATCATATGCTAATTTTGCAGGGGAGAAGTGTGAATAGACTACATTTGGATGATTTCACTTACTTAATCAAGAATGGCATCTCCGTATGCAATTCTTGAGGGGGAGAAGAAGTGTGATAATTCTGCATGGTTGATTGACATATGAGAATATATGGTCATACGGCTCCTAACTCATGTAAGAAGCGAGCTTCTTCTTATCGGGTCATCTTTACATGGTGTTTCTTCTATGAGCCGTTGGATGACATCTGCACATGGGCTGATATGATTAAATGACAAAGTTCTTCTAGTTGCTGGGCTGATTTCTTTGATGAACATCTTTCTATTCTTGTTTGATTGGGATGGATTTTAGTTAAGGAGATTTGCTACATATAAGGTAATTGGAACGCATTTGGTGAGATGAAGATGTTAACTATCTAATCCCCAACTGGACAATCTTGAAGAAGGTCGAGTCTACAGTTGGTTCTACATTTTCTGCTACATGTTAGAAGACTAAAGAAGAGTTGCATTTAACGATCTAAAGACTTCTTCTTATTCAAGGCATTTATTAAAAATATTGTCGCTTTAGGGGAGAGCACTAATTGGGGGAGGGTGAAATGTTTGATTTAATCCCCAATTAGATTTGCTCACACTATTCTTCAGCAAGTTGATTCTCACAATGACTTCAAGCGATCTTCTCAAACAGATTTCAAGTATTTCGGCTTATAATGTTTTGCTGATTCTGAAGTATCAAAACCAACAAGGGGGAAGGAGACACACATCTAAACGTGAGTAAACTTGATGAACTTAATACTTCTAAGTGATTGAAGAAATCCCGGGAAGACAAATGTCATTACCGCAGAGAAACTCAAGGTTTGACTCATGGCGTTTAGTGTTCTTATTCCAACTATGTGGGGGAAGAGATGGAAGAGTTAGTTTCTGGTGATAAAAGAGGTACACAAGTGTGTGATGATTTCGATGCTATCGCAATCATCAGGGGAGAGAGATTGTGTACATTGGGGACGCTCAGCTGTTTCACTTGAGTGATTAATCAATGATTCATAGATATAATCACTTATTCCGGAGTGAAATCCGCAAAGATAGTCCTCCGCAGAGATAATCAGTGATTCGGCCTGCTTCTTCAATGTTATCGGTTATTCTCTCTTTGGGCATTCGGGTACTTCGGGTTCTTGAGCTTCATACACTTTCTTCAGGGGGAGAGAAAAGTATACATCGGGGTTATTCTTTGGCTATTGGACTTAATCTGCTACTTCGATGGTATAAGTTTCTTTGTCTTCGGGTATGTGTATTCGGGTTCGTGAGCTCTAGTCTAAGAGACTGACTGCATCAATTCATCTACTTGGGGGAAGTGGTCTCTTGACAACTCGTTGGGGATGCATTGCTTCAGACTTCAGTGGTAATGAAATATGAGAAGAAATTTAAAGAGTGGGATGATACGTTGCTGTTCTTGTTGATGATGTAACCCCGAACGAAGAATATCGATTTTTGTTCTTAAAAGGAGCAGCGGGATTTATGATAATGGTGTGCTTCTCTTTGCACCTGGCTAAGGAAAGCTTGAAATAGAGCTTCGAATCTGCTCATCTAATGGATTTTCGGTTCGGGGGGAAGCTGCCAAAGTATCTCTTTCTCAAAGGCTCATGTTCAATCTTCTATTATGGAGCCTCGGAAGCTTTGGTGGTGGAAGTTTAAGAGATGACGAATTCTATCTTCTACGACGTGCTGCTCGATATCCTTATCTCGGTACTCGTATCATCATCTTCTTAAACTATATCATCTTATTTATCTTTGTATATATTTATTAAAAACCAAATACAAAATATAAAACCAACAAAAAGAAAATAGAAAACTATAAAACCATCAAAAACCCATAAAATCAAAAAAATTTGAAAAAGTCCAAAAATATTGTTTTTCTAAGACATATCTTCTGATATCGATAACATATGCGGTCTTACAAATGTCATTCAACAATGGCACGGGACCATAGATGAAGTTCGAGCAGAAGGTGTAAATATTTCTTTTCAAAACATGTCACAAATCAAATGGCTTGCAGTTACTTTTGACTGTGACCCGCGCTTAAACAATGGCTTGCTATTATTTCCGATAGCAACCCGTTCTTCAAGGAAGGAAAGTGTTGCACTAAACAAACTTTCAAAATTTTCGTGCACTTATCCTAAAACAAATTGAGGAAAGTATGTCGAAGGACTGCTGTTCCTACTCAAATATTTTTCCTTCTAAAATTCTTCAGAAAATTATTTGTTTTAACAAAATGGTGGTAAATGAGTTGCTTTAAAAACAATCAGAATCAGAGTTTTTCGTAAAAATTGAAAACTCAAATGACTTCAGCGCTTTTAAACTTTTCAGAAAATAAGTCATTGATTGAGGGGGAGAATGTTTTCAAATTTATATCATCTAACGGACTTTCTGAATTATCCTACGTGCTTAATTAAAAATGATATTTGCCTATGTCGAAGGACTAGGAATTTAGGATATGATTATTAGGATTAGATGATTAGAGTTTGATGAACACATAATTCCCATGCCTTTATATGATCTGATTGATATGTTGGATTGACTTATATTAGTCGATTGCTGTTTGGGTGATGTCGAACACCATATATCTGTTTGTATGTCCACTAACGTATGCAGGTATATTGGTTATAAGAATGTTCCGGATCCGGATCCCACAAATGAAGATGATTGGATGCCGAAAGGAAAGGGTAACTATATCTTGGGTTGACAAATGAAGAAACGGAGCTTAATTAGACTTCTATGGAGAGTTGGCATGGAAAAATGCAACGTAAGAGGTCTCACTGCATCAGCAGATGGTTTTCTTCATCATCAAATGAAGAAACGGAGCTTAATTTGACCTCAGTTAGCATTAAAATGCAACGTATGAAGTCTCACTGCATCTGCAGACGGTTTTTCTTCCAAGCCCTACAGCAACAACAAAAGCAGCTCAACCACCTAACGTATCTTTGTGCAGGACAAGTAGTGGATGATAAAATTTTTAAAACATTCTGAAAATACTATTTTGAAAATGGAAAAATATTGTTTTTTGAAAACAAATTGGACTTAATTTTAGAAATCACCGGACTTCATTTTATCAAAACTTAAGTCACTCAATCAACGACTATGGTCATCGATTGAGGGGGAGAGTGATTTAAAATAAAATATTTTCAAACGATATTTCTTCACAAAAGTTCCGGTTTGTACGAAATAAAGTGGTGATCTAAAGATTTAATGTTATGTCATGGTATGATTTTCTTTAAAACTCAAAGATCTTTCAAAATGAAATTTTTTCTGTTCTTGTTTGATTGTGAAATTGTTTTATTTTACCTAAAAGATCTCTTAAAACAGTCATACCTGACACTAACAATCTTTAATGTCTTAAAATGGTCCTTATCTGTCATTTTTCAAAATCAAATCTTGCCACGTCTTTCCCCAAAATTTTCTAAATGATTTACAAATCTCAATTGGTTTTAAATTTTTGATCGGGGGAGAGATCGTGATTTAAATCTCAAATCTGTTTTAATGGAATTGGTTTTAGTCCTTCAATGGCACTCCTGCCTTCATGTGCTAAACAATTTCAATATACATAATGCACATGTTGAGGGGGAGCATTTATCCAAAAACTAGATGAGTTTTTTTGTCTCAATCCTCAATTTCCGGTCATTTTTCAAATTTTACTATTCATTCCCGGAGAAAATTTATATTTCATTAACGTATATTCTTCTTTAAAAAAAAAAAAAAAAAAAAAAAAAAAAAAAAAAAAACGCTATCGTACGGTCATTTATTTTGAACAATTGATCCGGTACTTCACAAAACTTATCCTGATATATTTTTATACTAAATTTAAGACCATAAAAATTATATTATTAGTTTACCCGGTGTTTTAAATTTATTTTGTATATAAATTGTTATATATAAATATTTACGACGGTTTTCGTAAATTCAACTCGACAATTATTATTTCACTCAATTCTTGCGAGAATTGTATTTTTATAATTTTTATGACTTCAATATATTTTATTTTGATCCGTTAAAATTTATGTTTAGCTAACGCTACCCTAAATGCTTAAATAAATATACAATTTACTAATTATCTTTAAATAACTTACATCTACTTTATACTTATACTTAAATAAAAAAAATGTATTAACTAATTGCAAACACACCCTTGTCGACACAAGGGTGAGTCACAACTCACATTTGCTAAATATCTAAACTATACATACACATATATCATATTATACTACACTTTACACATACATATCAAAAATACAAAGTGTTAAAGCAAAAACCTCTATTCCTTTCTTCTCCCTAAGAACCGGCCACCATAAGGATCAAGAAGGTGATCACCAAAAATTTTCTAGTCAAGTTTTTATCAACCTAGTTACACTCTTAGTTAAGGTTTTGAAATAAAAACCTAGGGTGTTAGGATTAACCTTTGTTCACTTCACCTCATCAAGTTACTAGTAAGCATCTCATGTTCATGTTCATATTTCATATTCATTTTATGTTCATTTCATCATATTTAAGAAAAACATGCTAGTCATATTGATGTTTATACCAATTTTTATTGTTTTTAAATGTTATATATATATAATTATCATCCTATAATTACTCCTTGAAACATATCACTTTTGGTGATTTCTAGGAACCCATGACACCCTAAGAAGGTGTATGGTAGGATTAGAATAGCTTCGGAGTTGTTTTGAATTGGTTAGAATAGGTTTTGCGCGAGAAAAACTCATTTCGACAACTTTAGTAAAGGGTCTGATCTTATTTTAGAATTCTGGAATTCTCGACAGTAGATAAAAATTTTTGGACTAGATATTTAGAAAATATACTTTAAAACGAAAACGTGGTCGCTTGAACGGGTTAAAACGGAGTTATAACGAAGAAGATATGAATTTTTCAAGTTTGACGACGAAAACTATTTGTTTCAGAAAATTCAGCATGTATTTTCGACTTTTTACGAGTCAAAAATGGGTCTTAAGCGTTATTAAATGTGTCGACTTATCAAAAATATATTAGTATATGTTAATACGAAACCGTGGATATAAGGAACGTAGAAAACGGATTTATAACGACTAAGTTATTCACATTTTAAACAAGTTGCCGTAACTATTTTATATAAGTATAACTAATATATTTTCTAATAGACAAACATATCGGCCGCGAATGACCATTTTGAGGGTCGTTTTTAACATTGATGTAGTACTTTTTATAACATAATGTCTTCTAGTAAAAGTAAGTTTGCCTAGCATATTTTCCAAAATGTCCAACCGTTCGTCAAGCGGAGTTGTAACGAATAAAATATGGTCACTTAAACTTTGCCGAAAACCACTCTTAAACAATATTTTGGACACAAGTACCATACTTTACCTATATTTTATGCACTTAACCATCGTTTGATTGTAACAAACTTATTTTGGTACCTTGGAAATCTTTTGGGACCTATTTTTTGTAAACTCTGATTATTTTACTGAATCAAATGATATTTTCAAAACGACACTTTACGTCGTTCGATATAACTGTAACTTTGATGCCATGACAGTCCTCCCCAAGGTATTCCATTCCGTTGTAAAACAGGTAATTTAGGGGTGTGACAGATTGGTATCAGAGCATCGGTTATAGAGAACTAGGTTGCATCATTGACCCTAGACTATAACTACATCATCATAGCATCTCATCATATCATTATAAGTGCATACTCCTTATACATGCGGACTTATGACTCAACACCAAACATCATATGAGACGATTAGTCCAAGCATTGCATAGTTACTCCTAAATTATACATAGCCTGATCACCTATGTCTAATTCAGGAAGAATCATGCAATGAAGGGAGTAGTAGTCTCATATGTGTAAGCGATTCCGTAATCGAGCCAAATTTTCAAAAGATTTTCTTCAAACCACTTGTTTCCAGTTTGATCCGAGCGACAGTTCTTGTTTGATGAGTTGCAAAGATCAAGCTAGAAACAAGTTGTTGCTCAAACCGATTTAGCCTAATCTCATGACAGTTCTTGTTTGATGAGTTGTGAGATTAAGTAAAAATCGGTTACCTAAAAATCTTTTGAGGGTTTCGCTCGAGAATGGGAAAGCCTGCCTCATCAAACCTAACCATAAGAGTGCATGTCTTTAGAATGGGATATAGTCACGATATATGCATGAGCATTGACATGATCATTTAGACTATGCACGAGCATGAATTTTTAGAACCCTTGTCGAGGATCGGACTATAGTTATCATTAATTGAATCACGAGGACGTGATTCCTATGACATGAGAAGAATGTCACAATCCTCAATTTCCGGTCATTTTTCAAATTTTACTATTCATTCCCGGAGAAAATTTATATTTCATTAACGTATATTCTTCTTTAAAAAAAAAAAAAAAAAAAAAAAACGCTATCGTACGATCATTTATTTTGAACAATTGATCCGGTACTTCCCAAAACTTATCCTGATATATTTTTATACTCAATTTAAGACCATAAAAATTATATTATTAGTTTACCCGGTGTTTTAAATTTATTTTGTATATAAATTGTTATATATAAATATTTACGACGGTTTTCATAAATTCAACTCGACAATTATTATTTCACTCAATTCTTGCGAGAATTGTATTTTTATAATTTTTATGACTTCAATATATTTTATTTTGATCCGTTAAAATTTATGTTTAGCTAACGCTACCCTAAATGCTTAAATAAATATACAATTTACTAATTATCTTTAAATAACTTACATCTACTTTATACTTATACTTAAATAAAAAAAAATGTATTAACTAATTGCAAACACACCCTTGTCGACACAAGGGTGAGTCACAACTCACATTTGCTAAATATCTAAACTATACATACACATATATCATATTATACTACACTTTACACATACATTTTGTGCTTGTGATTACATAGACAATCTCTACTACTAATGTTTATCAGCGGAATATAAACACAAGTAACAAATAACTAAGAACTTCTTGATCCTCTATGGATCTTTATATTAACTAAAACTGAGTTTTTCCAATCGGTACCTAACTCTTTCTAATGTGTTCCTTTTATAGATAAGGAACCCTAAACAATATCGCTAAACCGTTTCCCAAGAAACGTATAATCATAAAACTAAATAAGATATACACAATCACTTCCTAATAAAGCTCATGTATATCCACACTAAATAAACTAAACACGGAATAAACACTTCCGTAGAAACAAACTAATCACTATTATACTTCAGTAGAATAAGTCTTCGGCAGAATCCACTTCACTTCAGTAGAAACACTTCGGCATTAATATCAGCATAATCCAGACTTTCACATAATTCCCAACAATCCTCCCCTAAACTGGAATTTGACTTGTTAAGTTCCAGTTTCTGGATAGATCTTACAGCACCAGAGGATTGGACACGAACAACAGCAACAAAGAATCCAACGAACATCTCTATGATGAAGAAACTCTGAAACTCCATATCTTTGCAGCAACAAATGACAAGAGGTACATCAAAACAGATTAGTTTCATACTATTCTCATCACATCCAGGTGTGTTAACTCCTGTGAGAGGTGAATCATTGAAAATAAATGGATTTGATGTCTCTTTACCAATAGCCATCACTACTGGAGTAGCCATATGTTTCAGTTCGTAAACTATGGTACACTGATAACCATCTGATTTATTGGCAAACCAGCAACCATATAAACGGATTTGAAATGTCTTTACCTGTAGCCGTTTGCTCAGGACTAGTCAATTCTTAGAATTGGTGAATTGAGAACCAAATATGGAATGCCACTGCCTTTACCACAAGCCATATACAAGTGGGCTAGCCAATTCTTGGATTCCAAACAGGAATAAACCATGGTGAATTGAAAACCATACAACACTCAGCAATAAAGCATAGGTGGTTGCATACCCTATGATTTTTAGCAAATCATTACAGCTATCAACAGATTTGATGTGTCTTTACCAAAGCTGTACCCTTTGGACTAGCTAACTCTTTGACATACCCAAAGTATATCAGGTGAGTCAATAACCAAAAAAAATATACAACAAACCTGCAAGAAAAGTTAGATAAAACCAAAAGCATTTTTTTTTTTTTTTTTTTTTTTTTTTTTTTTTCAACAACTAAACAAAGAAAACAAAGATTACAAAATGTTACAATCAAGATGAACCTTTATGTGATAGAAGTTGATTCTTAATCAAACCAACACATTGAGTAGCATGAAGGTCATCATTGCCAACCGGATTAGGAGGCACTTCCAACTTGTGTCTCAGCAACCTTTCCATAAAAGTATCAGATAAAGGATAAAGCCTATCTGATAGCATACACAAAATCATCCCACATGTAGTTTGAACTACCTGAACACAAGGCAGAGGATAAAATCTCCAACTCTCAATCTCCCATTTATGAGAATTCTTCCAAATAGAAAACCCTTTACCATGTGGAGAATCAGAATCAAACATAACCTGAAGATCACCCAACAAATATAAACCAGAACCAGTTGCTGAATGAGACTTATAATACTGAATGACATGTTCATACAGCATCTTCAAATCATGTCTATTCACCAAATGAAGAATATCCTTCAAGAAGTTGAACTCAAGAACAGTATTATCCAGTCTATACACAGTGTTAAGCTTACCAGCTGTCCAATTAACCAAAACCACATGAGTACCTTCAGGAAAAGCTTCAATAGATCCAACCTCAATAAATGTAGATTCATCAGCCTTAAGATCTAAAGTAGTACACCTTGAAGCATGTTTCTTAGCCAATCTATCAGAACTTCTTGTAACCAAACTCTGCTTTCCCATATCAGCAATGTTATCAGTATCAAGTTCTAGATCAGTTTCCTGAATCAGAGAATCACTTAACTCCACACTGGACAACATTTCAGAAGAAACCAAAGAAGATTCAGCAGAAACACCCATATCAGAAGAAGGAGTAGCATCAGAAGTTTTATCAGAAGGAACAACTGAAGATACCACCGAAGGCAAAACAGTATCAAAATTATCCACAATTTCAACTGTTTTCTGTCTCTTGGCTGTAGGAACATCAGACATGGAAGCACTATTTGCCAAATGAGAAGAAGTAGAACTAGAAGAAGAAAACTTCATAACCATATGATACTGTCTAATCAAAGCATCATCAGATAAAGTCATGATTTGCTTCATTGACATACCAGAATTATACATAGCAGCATTCTTCACAATTCTCCTCATATAATTGCTCTTCTGAGCAACAGTCATAGGTTTTTCTCTTTTGGCTTTATTTCTCTGATCAATAAGAGCTCTTCTCTGTGCAGCAGATTCCTTCTTCCTTTGATTACCAAGTGCCACCATTTTATCCACAAAATCATCATCATTAAAAGATTCTCCTAAGATAAGTTTTGCTAGATCAGGATCAGAAGCACCTTGAGAAATATAACCATCCCATTGATCATCAGTAATCGTAGGAAAGAATGCATCAAGCTCTAATTTCCTTTCAGGAGATAAATCAGAAGCATACTGATCTTGAAGAAATTTAGCCACAACACGACTCTTCTGGATATTCTCATAATCAGCAAACAATCCAGCCTGAGCTTGATATTGTTCTTTAGTCACTCTACCTGACTTCAGCAAATCATCAATCACAGGGTCCTGTCCTTTCTCAGAAGATGTCTCAGCAGAACCAATTTCAGCAGAATCAATGTTAGCTTCAGAAGAAACAATCAAACCCACATCAGAGGAAATAGGTTGAGACAATTCCTCAACAGGTGTAGAGAAAACTTCAGGTGAATCATTCAACTTATACATTCTCCCAGCAAGAAAAAACTCTTCATCATCTGCTGAAGGTGAAACATTTGAATGTTCTGGTATAGATGAAGTTTGACCATGATCAGAAACAACCTCCTCAACTATAACATCAGCCGATGCATCAACCATATGTGGCTCCTTTGAAGTGTCAGCAGACACCTTATTCAAATATTGTCTTCGTCTTTTGCTAGTATAAAGAATAGGCTCCTTGCTAGACTCCTTTCTTCGTGAAGATTTAGCAATAGAAGAAGAAACATTAGATGTAAGTGCCACATCAGCCAATATATCAAGAGATTCATTAAGATTCTCTTCATCCTCCTCCTCAGAAGAAACCAAACATCTCTTTTTACCCTTCTGACTTAGAAATTTCTCCAAGTGCTCAACTTTAGTCTCCAATTCCACAATCTTCTGACCAAGAACAGACTTGGTTTCTGTAAGTTCTTTCTTAAGACCAGTCACCTCACTTGTAAGCTTGTTCACCAGATCAGATAATGAGGTAAGTGAAATAGGATCCTCAGAATCATCATCTGATTGCTCAGTTGAAATTGGAACTTCATTAGACTGTTCAGGAGCAACATCAACCTGATCAACATTAGAACATCCTTCACCAAATGGATTCCTAATAGGACTTGGTGTAGGCAATCTATCAGTATCAACCTGAACTTCATTAATTTGATCCTGAACTTCATCAATAGTAACTTGTATAACTGCAGGCCTAGGACATGAACTAGGTGAAGATATGGATTCCTCAGCAACAACAGAAGGACCCTCATCACCATCTACTGAAAGATTTCCATCAGTAGGATTGGAAGAAGGTAAAACTACATTAAGCTCATTATCAGTCTCATTCTCCTGAGGTAGCATGGCAGCTAACAAAGGAAAATGTGTCCCTTCAAATTTAGTCCTCATTGTAGCAAATAACTTAGGAGTCAGAACACTTATGGGATGAAAAGCTTGGGTTTGTGTAGAAACATTCAATATCATCTGTAAGAATCTAGGGTACATCAAAAACTTACCCTTTTTCCTAGTTATATTTTCTACCATATTATCAAAGATATACTTAGAAAAATTATAAGTCAAACCCTTAGATAAACAAACAATACCACATCCCATTTGTGTTGAAAACTGATCCCATCCTCCAGACTTATTGCTCAAACACTGTAGCAACGTATGAACCAAGAACCTCCACATAGGACAAAGCTTGTTTTTCAACCACATATCTGTCCTCGAACTTTGATATCCAATTGCTCTAAGCCCTTCAAGTACCATCGTAGAATCAGAATGATAAACTCCATTCACATCATCCAAGCGAAGTTGTCTTCTGATCAGTTCCTCTGTCACCACATACACTTGTCCATCAACACTTGCAACTATCTCAGTATCACCTCTCTTTTCTGCCGACGCCCAAAATTGAGTAATCAAAGTTTCATATATAGCATTTGGAGAATGCGTCAATGCATATACAATCTTTGATCTTAGTAAGAAAGAAATCATCGGCCTATAAAGCTCATCTCCTCGAGCAGATCCAAGAAAAGCAACCTTATTATGATCATGTTTAAATTGAAGCGCCATGAGAGATTTTGAAGATTAGGGTTACGATTTTGCACAAAAGGAAGTGTTTTTAATGAGAGTAACTATCGAATCACTTATTGTGGAGCGAAAATATGCCGTAGAGAATAAATAGAAATTTCCCAACTTTGGTCAAAGTTGACCAAGAATGACGTGGATATCTACTTTTGCTCGAATTCACTTATAACTTCGGTAGAAACGGAAACCATTCTGCTGAAGTAGAATACTCAGTAGAAACAAATGACTTACTCACGAAGCTTCAGTAAATATCTTTTTACTGTTTCACCCACACGCATTAATTCTCTTACCACTTGAACCCGTCTATAAAACAATCCCAATGCACATTGACTTCCTCATCAAAAATCCCCAAATAATGTTTCAAACCCTAATTCCTCCAATACTTCAAAATTAACCATAATCAACATGAGTACCAAACCTGAGATCATAGATCTCATAACAACATCCTCATCATCATCCTCATCATCTAGTGAAGATACCAATTCATGGTTTCACTATTTTCCAAAACCATATCCACTACCAAAGAAGTCACCCTTTCTCTCCTCATCAGAAGATGAAAGTGTTGAGAAACCAAGTGTATCTGCTGAAGATTCTGATGAATCCTATAATGAGGGAACATCTTACTCCCAACCCTCAGCACCTAGGCCTCAACGAAGGCCACGAGCCAAAAATCCACCACTCCCTATGGGAAGAAAGGTGGTGCTTGGTCTCTCTGCATCATGTTTTGGTGCATCATCACATATCGTATCGAGGAACGGAAAAAGGAAAATGATGTAAGTTGATGTATGATTGAAAGAGTAGATGATGCGCAAATGAAAATCTTTCAGTCTCATCTCTCTACCACAATCAACTTCAGCTTCTTCGTTTTCATCAATCCATCCTCTCCATTTTGATCCTTAGCATCTGTTAGGGTTGGTTATGCTTATCACAAAGGCATAGCCAGCATTTAGTGCCAAAAGATGTGAGCGATCATGCATATCCAACAGCTATTAGTGTGAAAGATGTGAGCAGTCATACTCATCGTGCTCATCTTTAGATGTTGGAATAGATGATATGTAATAGATTAGGACTATTAGATCATGTAGATGCTTTTGATGTTGCTAGTACTCTGTAATCTGTAAGCTGTAAACTGTTTCTTGAATGAATGAATGATCTATTTGCTTCTGTACATCTTTTGATTGAATCATATAACTTCAGTACTTCAACTTCAGAGGAAACAAATAATACACTTCAGCACAATGAATTCAGTAGAAACAAGCTTAAGCTTTCTTGACCATATCTCATCTGATCAGGGACAACCATTCTGCAAAACAAACACAGAAACATACACAAACCAACAAAGGAACACACTAAAATTACATTAGCAGGTTAGAGTTAGTTAAAATCACACTAAATATACAAAATTACATAGCAAAATGCAAAGTTATACACAAATCCTCCCCTGAGACCTATGCCTCCCCTTAAACTTTGCAGTTAAGGGTTAAGCATGCCAATATGGACCACAAGGTGTTGAAACCTTGGTCCTTCAAAAGCCTTTGTTAACAGATCAGCCACATTATCATCAGTATGAATTTTGACCACATTTATCAAATTTTTATCATATGCATCTCTTATAAAGTGGTGCCTGATTTCAATATGTTTTGTTCGACTGTGAAAAACTGGATTTTTAACAATGCATATGGTACTTTGATTATCAATAAAAATTGTTGTGTTCATGAAATTATACCCATAATCCAACAACTGATTTTGAATCCAAAGAACCTGTCCACAGCAATTAGCAGCAGCCACATACTCTGCTTCAGTAGATGAGGTAGCCACAATAGTTTGTTTCTTGCATTGCCAAGAAATCAATCTCTTTCCAAGGAATTGGCAACCTCCAGTGGTGGACCTCCTATCCAGATTAGCACCAGCATAGTCACTATCACTATAAGCTTCCAACTTAAAAGGAGATTCTTTTGGGTACCAAAGACCTAGACAAGGTTGGCCTTTAAGGTACTTAAAGATCTTCTTAACAGCATTGAGATGGGAAGTCAGTGGAGTAACTTGATGTCGCGAACAAACACTCACAGCAAAAGTAATATCAGGCCTGGAAGCTGTTAAATACATCAAAGACCCAATCATAGACATGTACAAATGAACATTCACAGGTGGATCAGCTTCATTGTTGGTCTTTGACTTTGGAGCTTCATAAGGTGTAGTAGCAGTCCTTACACCCTCCATACCAAACTTCTTCAAGATGTCCCTCACATATTTGTCCTGACTGATAAAGATACCATCAGGTTTCTGCTGAACTTGAAGACCCAAAAAGAAAGTCATCTCTCCCATTGCACTCATCTGAAACTCTCCCTTCATAAGCTCCTCAAACTCCCTGCACCAAGCTTCCTTTGTGGATCCAAAGATAATGTCATCCACATAGACTTGCACAAGAATAATGTCAGTGGAATTCTTCTTTAGGAAAAGAGTCTTATCAATTGCACCTCTTCTGTAACCATGCTTCAGTAGAAATGTAGAGAGCCTAGCATACTAGGCTCTGGGTGCCTGATGTAGTCCATAGAGAGCTTTGACCACCTTATAAACATGATTAGGATGATCTGGATCCTCAAATCCTTTAGGTTGAGTGACATACACCTCTTCTTCAATTTCACCATACAAGAAGGCTCCTTTAACATCCATTTGATAGACCATAAAGCCCATATAGGATGCATAAGCTAAGAAAATCCGTATAGCCTCAACTCTTACCACTGGTGCAAATACTTCATCATAATCGATCCCCTCCTCTTGTCTATAACCCTGTGCAACTAATCTGGCTTTGTTCTTTATGACAACACCCCGAGCATCTCTCTTATTCTTCAGAATCCATTTTGTCCCAATAGCATACTTACCATCAGGTAGTGGTACCAATATCCAAACCTGCTGATTTTGAAATTGTTGCATCTCATCCTGCATTGCTTCAAGCCAACTTGAATCTTCAAGAGCCTGAGTAACACTGGTTGGTTCCACTTGTGAGAGAAAACAAGCAAACAGACAATGTTGATAGTTTGTGTGATTGTCTCTCTGCTGATTTGAGACATAAGAGACAAAAGCCACCTGTCCATATTTAGAACGCGCCACAGTACCTCTTGTTCTAACAGGTGCATTAGGATCACCAATAATATTAGACTGTGGATGAACATTGTTGATCCTTGTAGTTGTGGTGGTGTTGACATCAATGGAAGAATCAAGATTAGTCACAGTAGGTTCAAAGTCAGTATCATAGGAAGGTGTGTTGAAGATGCCTGCTTTAGGTTGATGATTACCAAGATCTGAAGGTTTGGGAAACCTTGTATAGGGTTCACCAAGATCTGTTGACACTTTAGTGAACATAGGAGTAGAGTCAGCATGTCTTTCAGTCGAATTGGAGAGGTGAGGAGAAACAGATTCCCTTTCAGCAGAATTGGAGTTTCTGCCGAGAGATTCATTTGAACCTTCTTCAACATTCCTCTCAGCATCTAAATTGGCTGCATACTCTTGTTTCTTCAGTCTGGCAAGGTCCTCAGCATAATAGAATTCATCTTCACCCACATCAGTATAATCTTTAGAAGTGTCACCTGCAAAATTGTTAGGAGAGAAGGAAGGTACTACAATGGGTTGTTCATCATCATCAGACCCACTGTCAGAATGAGCTTCCAAAGTTTCTGCACTAGTAGTTGGAGATGTTTCAGAATCTGCATTTTGATTAGCCATATGTCTAGCATAACCCAAGTAATCAGTCAAGTAGTCAAGATCAAATGACCAAACATGACCCTGTCCTTGAACATTAGGCTTGTCTTCAAGATACCTCAGATTCAATGTCTCCTCAATCTTCTTAGCAGATATATTGTAAACTCTGTATGCCTTACTATGAGCAGAATACCCCACAATGTAACCATCATCAGCTTTCTCATCAAATTTGCCCAAGGGATCACTGGTATTCAAAATTGTCACTTGGCAGCCAAACGGTTTAAGGTAATGAATAACTGGAACTTTCCCAAAAAGAAGTTCATATGGTGTTTTAAGATGTGGTCTAGTAATGGACACTCTATTGAGTACATAACAAGCTGTACCAACAGCTTCAGTCCAAAACATGGTAGGAAGTTTAGAGTCTGCTAGCATTGATCTTGCAGCTTCTATTAAGGTTCTATTTTTTCTTTCTGCCACCCCATTTTGTTGAGGGGTTCTTGGAGTGCTATAGTCCCTTTTGATTCCCTTTAACCTGCAGAGTTCTATTAGAATGGCATTTTTGAACTCTGTACCATTATCACACCTAATTCCTTTCACCTTTTTGTTCAACTGATTCTCAATAAGGGTAATGAAGTCTTTCAATATTTCAGATGTTTCATCTTTGGTCCTTAGAAAGAATACCCAACAAAATTTGCTAAAACCATCAGTGATCACCAGACAAAAATATTTATGATCAATGCTTCGCACTCTAGTTGGACCAAACAGATCCATATGAAGCAGCTGAAGAGGTTCAGAAATAATGGTTACTGCTGTAACAGGAACACCTTTGTAGGAGGCTCTGTGCTGCTTTCCTTTGTTGCATGCAACACAGTTATGATCATTGGTGAATACTTTGGCAGGAAGACCTTGAACCAGGCCCAGCTTAGAGAGCTGGTTGATGGTCTTGAAATTGACATGGGCCATCCTTCTGTGCCATTTGGTGGACTCATCCACAGATGCTTTAGCCACCAAACATGTTAAGTCACCTGCTGGTTTGACATTAGTTAAGTTGAATGTATAAAGATTATGACTTCGAGGAACCTTCAGTAGAATTGAAGTATCTTCTGGGAGTTTGAAGTCTTTAGACAGCACAAGACATTCATCCTCTGTGAAGAGTACTTTGTTCTTAGTGTCACAGATTTGTGAGACTGAAAACAAATTGAAGTGTTGAAGTTCCTTGACATAATAAACATTCTCAAAGTCCAGCTGAGGTGTTTTGATGGTCCCTTTTCCTGTAATTCGTCCATCACTTCCTCCAAAGGTTACATTGCCTCCACCTTCAATAGGTATAAAGTTATGCATCATGTCCCTGTTTCCTGACATACTTCTAGAACAACCACTGTCAACAATTCCAACATCTTTATGCTTAAGGGGATGATCCTACAACAACAAAAATATACAAAGAATTAGTACACTATGGAGGCTCAAGTCATTGCTGACTTGAACCTGCCTTGTGGATCATATGAGTTGTGCCATGTAGAAGTATAAGATCCACTATTGTTCTTGGGTTTCCAATGAAACTTAGGTCTCTGTTTATTCCAAGAACAACCTGCTGAGGTCTTGACAGCAGTATCCCAGTACCCTCTCCCATCAGTCATAGGGTTTATATATCTAGGCCAAAAACCATTTTTAAAATATTCACTTGTTGGTTGAACATATGGTTTTCCAAATGATCTTCTCCAAGGAAAAGAAGTATTATAATTAGAAGCTTGTGGAACATAAGGTGGTATATCATTAACATTGGTCCACATTGGTCTAGATTTCCTACTCATTCTTTGCTCATGATAATCACAATCCTTAATTAAATGAGATTTACTTCCACACACAAAACATTTCTTCTAAAGAGAAGATTTATTCCAACCAAAAGAAGTATTCTTACAAGCAGAAGTATTCAAACCAAAATCATGAAAAGAATTGTTTTTAACAGTATTATTATGCAAAGAATTAAAAAGCAAGTCTTCAGAGGCAACTGTCTTGGAAGTGCATTCCTTGGCAGCAACTCTGTCATGCTTATTGGTAGTCTTGGGTGCAGGCAGGGGTGAAGACTTGGGAAGGTCAGACTTGGGAAGGTCAGACTTGTCATTTGAATCACACTCTGTAGACCCTTGCTTGGAGGACTTGTCACTGTTAACACAATAGACAAAGTCATTAGTAGAAGTATTAGGGTCAGGCATGTCTTTTGACTTTTTTCCATACAGATGGTGTGATCCATCAAAGTCATTAATAGTGGAAAGGTCAATGGGCATGTGCTCACCTCTAATTGGTCCACGAACAGCATGTAGGTCACCTTCTTTCACAAAATTAGCGAGGCCTGCTGGTGTAGATCTACGTGTGTCATCCCTAGCTTCTAGGCCTACATATTTCTTAAAACCTAAAGCCACTGTAGAATTGGGAGCTTGACTGCTATAAATGAGACTAGCCAACTTATTACCATTCATCATCCACTCATTATTCCTAGCAATTTCCTCCTTAAGTTTCTCCTTAAGCTCTAGATTTTCTGACTCTACATCTGCTCTTAACTTCTCAGACCATTTTAATTCATTTGTAGCACATTCGAGATCTCTTTCTAAAACACCTATTTTCTCACCATAAGCTATTTCATTCTTTTGTAACCAAACCTTTTGTCTTTCTAGTGTTTTTAAAGCCTGTTTATAAGCTTCTACTTCCACATAGCATTCATTATATTTTGGTTCCATAATATCATAAGCTTGTTTGAGTTCATTATAACGCTCACTACAACCAAACAAACAGTTTTGTACCTGAGAGATGCCCATCAAGGCAATCTGATCATGCCTATCCTCTGAAGTACAGCCTGCAATCAACCCAACATTATCAGAACCATCATTATCAGACTCCTCATGTAGCTTCCAGTCCACATTGCTATCAAGAGTGACCAACGCAGTTGATCCCTTTGAAGTTCCTGCATCCTTCTGATACTGCTGATAAGTAGAGTATCGTACTTCATCACCAACTTTCCTGTCTTTGCATTCTCTAGAAAAGTGACCTATCTGTTGGCATGTGAAGCATTTAACCTTCCTTTTATCAAACCTTGCTGGATCGCGTCCTTTGAATCCAAACCGTCTGCCAGCTTTGCGCTCAAAGGTCTTGATATCCATGGAAAGCATGGCCACTTGCCACCTCAGCTTCATCTCTTCAAACTCAAGTGGGTCCACTTGATCAAAATCCTCATAAGCCAGTTCCTGCTGAGGATCATAATCAGCAAAGAAAGATCCAAGAACATCTTCCATAATTCCACTGGATCTAGGAAGAGAGCTTGATGAAGGAGCAGCATTAGATGATGATGAATATGGGCTTGGACCATAGCTTGACTTTGGAGTAGAGGCTCCAACAAATGCAGTATGACTAGCAGTAGAAGATGATCGAAAGGGGCTTCTTACATCATGTTCAAGAGCTTTAAGTTTGTTATACAGCTCATCAAAGGTCATCATGTCCAAACCACCTTTAGCTTTTAAAGCTATGCTTACATGTAGCCAGGAAGGAGGTAATGACCTCAGAAACTTAGAGTTACAGTCATCATTATCCGGCTTAGCCTGTAGCTGATTCAACTGACTTAAGATCTTGTGAAACTTATCATAGCCCTTGTGAATTCCTTCCTCTTCAGAGATCTGAAAGTCCTGAAACTGTTGTCTGAGCATGGACTTCTTCAGTCTTCTGGACTCCTCATTCCCACCGAACTTCGCCTTAATCGCTAACCAGATATCTTTGGCATCTTGCATGAAGTGAAAATCACTCAAGTGATCCTCAGGAATAGCTTGCAGAAGAATAGTTTTGACCTTTGTTTCTCTCTGAACTGCCAGCAACTCTTCAGCAGTTTTGGGAGGAACATTCATCATATTACCAGCAGCATCCGTGGTAGTCCTCTTCAAACTGTTCCCCTTCAAAATTACCTGCCATAGATTCCAATCAATGTTGGAGATCCAGTTTTGCATCTTCATAGCCCATAGATCATATTCCTCCCTTTTAAGGTAAGGAAACTTAGCATTGCTATTAGACAGACTTAGTTGCTGCAGATGGGTGGAGTTTTGGTTGTTGGTGAGTTCAGTATCAGCATCTGAACCAGGCATGATGTTTTGTTATGGTTGTATGGGTGTTTAGAAAAAGCTTGTCCTTAGTATCGTAGAGACTCTCACGAGGCTCTGATACCACTTGTTGAAACAAACAAAGACCTTGATAGATCTTGAGCTCGTGGATCGTTATGTATGCCTATGTAATCACAAGCACAATAAAAGACAATCTCTACTACTAATGTTTATCAGCGGAATATAAACACAAGTAACAAATAACTAAGAACTTCTTGATCCTCTATGGATCTTTATATTAACTAAAACTGAGTTTTTCCAATCGGTACCTAACTCTTTCTAATGTGTTCCTTTTATAGATAAGGAACCCTAAACAATATCGCTAAACCGTTTCCCAAGAAACGTATAATCATAAAACTAAATAAGATATACACAATCACTTCCTAATAAAGCTCATGTATATCCACACTAAATAAACTAAACACGGAATAAACACTTCCGTAGAAACAAACTAATCACTATTATACTTCAGTAGAATAAGTCTTCGGCAGAATCCATTTCACTTCAGTAGAAACACTTCGGCATTAATATCAGCATAATCCAGACTTTCACATAATTCCCAACACATATCAAAAATACAAAGTGTTAAAGCAAAAACCTCTCTTCCTTTCTTCTCCCTAAGAACCGGCCACCATAAGGATCAAGAAGGTGATCACCAAAAATTTTCTAGTCAAGTTTATATCAACCTAGTTACACTCTTAGCTAAGGTTTTGAAATAAAAACCTAGGGTGTTAGGATTAACCTTTGTTCACTTCACCTCATCAAGTTACTAGTAAGCATCTCATGTTCATGTTCATATTTCATATTCATTTTATGTTCATTTCATCATATTTAAGAAAAACATGCAAGTCATATTGATGTTTATACCACTTTTTATTGTTTTTAAATGTTATATATATATAATTATCATCCTATAATTACTCCTTGAAACATATCACTTTTGGTGATGTCTAGGAACCCATGACACCCTAAGAAGGTGTATGGTAGGATTAGAATAGCTTCGGAGTTGTTTTGAATTGGTTAGAATAGGTTTTGCGCGAGAAAAACTCATTTCGACAACTTTAGTAAAGGGTCTGATCTTATTTTCGAATTCTGGAATTCTCGACAGTAGATAAAAAATTTTGGACTAAATATTTAAAAAATATACTTTAAAACGAAAACGTGGTCGCTTGAACGGGTTAAAACGGAGTTATAACGAAGAAGATATGATTTTTTCAAGTTTGACGACGAAAACTATTTGTTTCAGAAAATTCAGCATGTATTTTCGACTTTTTACGAGTCAAAAATGGGTCTTAAGCGTTATTAAATGTGTCGACTTATCAAAAATATATTAGTATATGTTAATACGAAACCGTGGATATAAGGAACGTAGAAAACGGACTTATAACGACTAAGTTATTCACATTTTAAACAAGTTGCCGTAACTATTTTATATAAGTATAACTAATATATTTTCTAATAGACAAACATATCGGCCGCGAATGACCATGTTGAGGGTCGTTTTTAACATTGATGTAGTACTTTTTATAACATGATGTCTTCTAGTAAAAGTAAGTTTGCCTAGCATATTTTCCAAAATGTCCAACCGTTCGTCAAGCGGAGTTGTAACGAATAAAATACGGTCACTTAAACTTTGCCGAAAACCACTCTTAAACAATATTTTGGACACAAGTACCATACTTTACCTATATTTTATGCACTTAACCATCGTTTGATTGTAACAAACTTATTTTGGTACCTTGGAAATCTTTTGGGACCTATGTTTTGTAAACTCTGATTATTTTACTGAATCAAATGATATTTTCAAAACGACACTTTAGGTCGTTCGATATAACTGTAACTTTGATGCTATGACAGTCCTCCCCAAGGTATTCCATTCCGCTGTAAAACAGGTAATTTGGGGGTGTGACATTTTTAAATCAGGCACATTTTCTCCCATGTTTACTAAACCGTATTAAATCACTTGGGATCCAAAATCTCAAAGGGTTTGATATTTTTGATCGGGGGAGAATTTATGATTTAATAATGAAATTTGATAAAAGGTGATCGTTTTGATTCAATTGTGTAGGTTGCTCTCTCATATGTGCTAAACGCTTTCGTATCTCGAAGCACATATTGAGGGGGAGCATTTCAAAAGAAAACAAACTTTCAAGGTACAATGATTTCTATGTTTCATCATAAGTACCTTGAGTGATTTTCTAAATGGTTTCTTAATGGCTTTTGTATTCGTGGATGTACTTCAAAAGATCTCTTTCCTCTATTTGATAAAATGATTTCAAATATCCAAAACACATATTGAGGGGGAGCATTTCTAAGAAAATCAAATGGCTTTTTCTATGGAAATTGTGATCAAGAAATTATTTCAAAGAACTCTTGCCTCCATGTGCTAAACAATTTCAAAATCTTATGCACATGTTGAGGGGGAGCATTTCTAAATGATCAAAACAATTAAGGTACAAAATGCTTTGATATTAGATCACAAGTACCTTGATTGGATTTTCCAAATGATTTTTCAATTGGTTTCAAGAAGAAAAGAACAATACCAAAAGACCGACCAATTTACTTTATGCATGGTGTTATAAGGATGGTTAGGTTAGGTATTCGTTTCCACAATCCCGCCAGAGCCGGAGGGATCTACCCAGGGACAATCCACTAGATATTGTAGAGTCCTTAGGTATGATGAAAAAAAAGGAGAAATGGGAAGAGTGCGGACTGAGACAAAGCTAGTACTGGAATAAACCCAACAAGGTTCTAGTTATGAAGTCTCGGTAAGCACTGAAGGGGTTGAAGAATGAAAAAGAATTAAATGTGAAATGGGTGAAAAGAAATAGCCCTCCAATAATTCAACCTTCAATTCATATGCTACTGGTGGTTACTAAGGTAACACTGGTATTGAAGACAAGACATCATGGACCTAGTGATGCACTGCACTAAACCTCCCAAGCTACTCAAGTTCCTCTTAAAAGGGCTTGTTTCATTCTCACGGGGAACCGACATAATCTATCGACTTTCTCTTAGAGATCGTTGATATTGAAGAAGGAGACCCTCTCCCTAGTCTCCGGCATAGGAAACCAAATATGCACTATTGAGTCTAGAGCCAAGAGATCATCCACAATATCTCATTAGGACACAAAATTAATGAAGACTTGCCGTTTCACACAATGTGGAAAGTCAGAATATTTTAAGAGTCCTACGCATTATCCTTGTGGTATTGCCAGAACATCCGAGTGATATGTAAGTATTCACGATGAAGATGGAAATCCTTCTAGAGCTAACATCAAACAAGCTCTTAGTGGGTGACATGTGAGATCTTACATAAGATCAAGCTTGTGACAACTGGATAGAAACAATGGGGCGATTCACTCTTGAATCAACCTTGGTCCAGGAAATGGATTGACGGATACCTTTGAAAAACCAATCGGTGTGCTCAAAATTCTTTTCTCTAGCACATCGACTGTGTATTATGTTTTCAGAATAAAAGGGTATTTATGATTGACAATTGATCTTTATTATAAAACCTTCGTCGTATTGCAAAACTCTTTCTTCAAGCAATACGCGATTGTTTTCAAATCATTTTGAATCAATCAGTAAATCTCAATTTGCTGGTTCACTCACTCCGTGTTGTCTTCTTTGAGACGTTTCAGTTTGAGAACGGCTAAAACAGCTGCGAAACCCTGTCAAGGAGATTCTTCGGAATTATACCTGATCACAGGCAGTACTTGTACTGATCAACGGGGAACCGTGGGCCGTGTACCTCAATTCAACGAAAGTGATCAAAGACACTTTTGTGTGTTTTATTGCTAACTGTTGTTTGCAGGTACATTTTGACGGTTTCAGCTGATCAGAATTGAGAAGTCAATCCAAAGCCGCATGCTCACAGCATCCACACTTAATTGAAGAAATCATGACTAGTGCATATCTACATAACCTGGCTCAGATATTTTTATACTATGCTTCTGCTACGCTGCTGCAAATATCTTGAACCAGTAAAAGCTTCCGCTACTCTGATGAAAAGATGTCATGATCCAAAAGTGTGAGCATGTCGGTCAGAAAGTCACAACTTCACATGATGGCAACACAATAAAGGGTGATCCAGAGATTTACTGTGGCTGATGATCTCAATAAAAGCTTGAAGATCATCAAGATGTGGATCAGTTCAAAGACCTCCACTGAAAGTACAAATCATTCGGACTATGAAGAGTCACTGGTAAAGCACAAAGATTGCTGAACTTGAAGAATTAAAGTCTACGAGCTCAAGACTGATGATAAAATAGAATGCTAGGATTCAAAATGTAAAACATGGGGTGACCTCCCTTAGGGGGAGATTGTTATGAATTAGAAATTCCATAGTGAAGAGTCGGTCACCCCAAATATAATCTACCATAAGTTAGCTCGTAGACATATCGTAGCTTACGTTATTTAGTAGTTTACTAGTTAGCTTGTAGCGTAGATTAGTTTAGTGTAACACCGTGGAGGAAGGACGGGTCTTTACCCACTGTATGCCTGATCCACAGTCCGATAGGAGGACGTAGTATTTG
Organism: Chrysanthemum seticuspe; assembly: GCA_019973895.1. Classification (NCBI taxonomy): domain Eukaryota; kingdom Viridiplantae; phylum Streptophyta; class Magnoliopsida; order Asterales; family Asteraceae; genus Chrysanthemum; species Chrysanthemum seticuspe. The sequence continues at coordinate 101,275,146 of BPTQ01000009.1, forward strand.
TAACTATAAATACCCTTCCATCCTTGGAAGGGGTGGTGCTTCATTAATCTAACATTTCATTATTTGCAAAGCAAGTCTCTACCAAGAAACACCCATCTCTCATCTTTCTCTCTCAAATGGCTAACATGTATTTCCATCATCTAAGACCACCCGAATCATCAACACAATAATATTTACGATCCTACAGTGGAGATGTTATAAACCCTGTAAGCTCTACTATGAGCTGAATAGCCTACTACAAATCCCTCATCAGCTTTCCCATCAAACTTGCCCAAATGGTCACTAGTGTTAAGGATGGTGACATGACAACCAAAAGGCTTAAGATGGCTAATGGTCAGAATCTTGCCAGACAGAAGTTCATAAGGTGTCCTTTTGTGAGGATTAGTTATCAAGACCCTGTTCAAAACAAACAAGCAGTGCTAACTGCTTCATTCCAAAACATGGTAGGTAACTTAAAATCAGCAAGCATAGATCTTGCTGCTTCAATCAGGGTTCTGTTTTTCCTTTCAGCAACTCCATTTTGTTGTGGAGTCCTGGCAATGCTATAATCCATTTTTATCCCCTTCTTAGCACAGAGCTCTATCAATTTGGCATTTTTGATCTTTGTCCCATTATCACACCTAATGGCTTTGACCTTCTTGTTCAACTGATTCTCAACCAGGGCAATAAAATCTTGAAGAATCTGGAATGTTTCATCTTTAGTCCCCAAAAAGAATGCCCAACTATACCTACTATAACCATCAGTAACCACCAAACAATAGTACTTGTGATCAATGCTTCTAATAGATGTAGGACCAAAAAGATCCATATGAAGAAGCTGCAAGGGCTCGGAGATAGTGATGACAACAATAATAGACTTATAGGAAGCCTTGTGTTGCTTTCCCTTGTTACAAGCCACACAGTTGTGCTCATTGGTAAAGACCTTTGAGGGCAGTCCATGAACTAACCCAAGTTTAGCTAGCTTGTTTATTGTCTTGAAATTCACATGAGCCATCCTCCTATGCCATTTATTAGATTCATCCAAGGATGCTTTTGCCACTAAACAAGCTAAGTCACCAGCAGGCTGAACTTCATTGAGATTGAATGTATAAAGGTTGTATTTCTTTGGTACCTTCAGAACAACTTGACTGTCATCAGGTATTTGGAAATCTTTGGAGAGAACAAGACAGTCAGTATCAGTGAACAACACAAAATTCTTCTTGTCATAGATTTGGGACACAGAGAATAGGTTAAAATTCCTCAATGCTTCCACATAATACACATTCTCAAAGTCCAGCTGAGCAGTTCTAATAGTTCCCTTTCCTGTAATTTTATCATCTCCACCTCTAAAAGTAACAGTACCTCCTTGTATAGACACAAAGTCATGCAGCCTGTCCCTGTTCCCTGTCATACTCCTAGAAAAACCACTATCAACAATACCTAAATCTTTATTGGAAAGAGGATCATCCTACAAGATAAAAATATACAACAACATTAGTATACATGGAGACCCAAGTCATCACTGACTTGGGCCTGCCTTGTGGATCACATTAGAAAAACCTGCAGATGGATGAGATCCACTATTGTTCTTGGAACCCCTCATAAAATATGGTCGATATTGTGTCCAAGAGCAACCTGCTGAGGGCTTAACATCAGTATCCCACCTTGCCCCCCTTTTATGTAAAAGGTAATTATTAACAGGCCTATAACCATTTTGAAAATAAGTACTAGTAGGTCGGTATAATGGCCTTGTAACCTTTCTTCTCCAACTAGATGAAGATGACCTATCAGCAGCAACTGGGTTAACAGCAGCAACTGGTCTACCAGCAGAATTGATTCTGCTGGTCCTCACGTGTGTTCCAGAGGGAACAAAAGGAGGAATGTTGGTCACATCATTCCATACAGTTCTATAATTCTGCTGATTAGTGCAAACATTCATCTGTTTCTCATAATAATCACAATCTTTGATAAGATGAAACACACTTCCACAAATAAAACATGATTTCTTCTTAAATTGCTTGTTCAAAACAGGAATAGTCTTTTCACAAACAAAATTATTCAAACCACAACTAAAATCAGAATTGTTTTTAACAAAATCAACAGAACATGAAATGTTTCTAGAAAAAGCTGTCTTTGAAGAAGGTTCTTTAACAGCAACACTTGGGGCATGATGAACTGGTAAAGGCTTGGGAGAGGCAGACTTTAAAGACTCTTCATTTGAATCACAGCTGGCATAATCTTTAGATTGGGTCTCTAAAGTCCTGGAAGAACAAGAGACAAATGTGTTAGATTCACTGCCAGTGTCTGATAAGTCATTAGACTTTTGACCATAAGACATATGTGGTTCATCTGAGTCAGAGTCTGGGTTGGGTGGCTTAACAATACCATTTATAGAAGAAGGAACTGAATGCATTTCACTTTGTTTAATATATTTAACAGGTTTTCTATATTTATCTTCTTCTTCATCAGTGACACAATTAAAAACACTGTAGTCATTGGGGTCATACACTTCATCTGGACCAATATAGTCCTTGAAGCCTAACCCCATCTTAGTTTTAACAGACATTGAGCTATTCCACAGTTTATCTAAGTTTTTAGCCTGTTCTTGCCACTGATTATGCCTAGCCACCTCTGAATCTAAACTAGATTGAAGTCCCTCTTTTTTAGCAACAACCTTTACATATTCTTTCTTATTAAATTTTAATTTATTTGAGGTGTTATCTAAGTCCCTCTGCAAAACATTAACTTTCTCCTCAAGAGCCAATTGATTTTGTTCATACTAGGCCTTTTATTTTTCTAAAGCTTTAACAGTTTTCTTATAGGCCTGGACTTGAATAAAGTATTCTTTATATTTATAATTAACATCATCAAGTTCACTTTTGAGAGCATCATATTTAGCATTGCAACCAAATATACAACTTTGTACCTGAGAAGTGATGCCCATCATAGCAATGTCTCCAGCAGTGTCAGCAACCAGTCCAACTTGAGGCTCTTCATCCTCACCATCATTCACATGATCATCCCAGTCAACTCTGTTCTCTAGTGACAGCATGGCTGTAGGCTTCACCTCCTCAGCTTCCTTAAGCTTGTATGCATTATACCTTCTTTTGTCACCTCCCTTCTTGTTAGGACATTCTCTGGCAAAGTGACCGAGTTGGTTGCATTCAAAGCATTTGATCTTTTTCCTGTCAAACCTAGCTGATTCTCTTCCTTTGTAGCCAAACTTCCTCCCATAGCCTTCTTCAAACCTCTTGACTTTCACAGCAAGCATGGTCATCTGCCATTTAAGATCCATCTCGTCCATATCCCATTTATCCACTTGTTCAAAGTCTTCATAGGTCAACTGATGTTGATCTTTAGATTCAGCAACAAATGAGTAGAGCACATCTTCTATCACAGAATTAGACTTTGATCTTCTTGTAGAAGAATTGTATGTTCTGGATGCTGCTGATGAAGAAGTGGGACTATCAGCATATGTTATCATCGTGTTCCCACTGGTAGCACCAACAAAGGCAGAGTATGATGGAGCTTGAGAAAAAGTAGAGTGACCCTTGATGTCAAGCTCAAGAGATTTCAGCTTGTTGTATAGATCATCAAAGCTTATGTAGTCAAGGCCCCCTTTTTCCTTGAGAGTAAGGGACACCTGACTCCAAGAAGGAGGGAGAGCACGAAGGAACTTGAGATTGCATTCCTCAGTATCAGGTTTAGATTTTAACTGATTAAGCTGGCTGAGGATCTTTTGAAACCTGTCATAGCCCTTATGTACACCCTCTTCTTCAGAGATTGAGAACTCCTGAAAGATTTGTTTGAGCATAGACTTCCTCATTTTCTTGGACTCATCATTTCCACCAAACCTCGCTTTTATTCCTCTCCAAATCTGTCTTGCATCATCCATATGATAGAAATCGCTCATGTGCTCATCTGGAAGAGCTTGTAGCAAGGTAGTTATCACCTTGGTTTCCTTTTGGATAGCAATCTGTTCAGCAGTTGTTGTGGGTGGAAGAATTATAATGTTCCCTTCAGTATCTCTTCCAGTAGCCTTCTTACTGTTTCCTTTAAGGATGATTTGCCAAAGATTGACATCCATGTTGGAGATATAGTTTTCCATCTTCATGGCCCGTATCTCATATTCGTCCTTCTTAAGGTAAGGGAATTTAGCATTGGTGTTGGACATGGTGACCACTTGCTGAATAGAAGACTGGGTGTTTGACTGGGTGTTTGATGACTCAGGCTGTTCATCACTCTCAGCATCAGAATGTTTTGGTGATGACATTATTAAGATTTTGTAGAAAAGGACTGTCTTCTTAGAAAGATTCTCACGAGGCTCTGATACCACTTGTTGGGTTCAGTCCCAGATAGATCTTATGAGCCTAGAAAGAGTATAGCTGTCCTGTGTAATCACAAAACAACTAAGGAGAACCTTTGCAAGAATTGTACTCGCGCGGAAAATAAATACAAGACATAAGAAGACAATAAACACAATAAACTTGATCCTCTATGGATCTAAATTCCTTCACTATAATTGTTATTGGAAAACGTACATTAAACCCTAGCCGCTTGTTTCTTTTATAGTACCAGAAACCCTAACTTTGCAGCTTGCTAAGCACTAAATAGATATGCACAATCTATTCCTATTTTAACTCATGAATATCGTAACTAATAAACTAATAAAGCGGAAACTACATATCCGCAGAAACAAAATAACTATCAGAGGAAACTGCACTATCCGCAGAAACCTCACTATCAACGGAAACTATACTACTATCAGTAGGAACCTTATCAGCAGGAACCCACTATTACATTATTCCAATCAAAAACATCTCTCAAATACCTGAGAAATCATGCTAAAAGGTCAGCTTACGCTGGTGAGTTCATAGGTTTACGTTCAACAAAATCATAGTGGACCTGTAAGAGTTGATTTGCTATGCAAGACCTAAGATAGATAAATACCGTTTGCACACCGATCCTACCCGGATCACCAACCATAATCATATCCCGCATCCAGGGATTACTCGGGCCCCGAGACTCTAGTCAAGCGCTGTCGTGGCAACCTCTAGAACAGTTGCCAACCCCGGACTAGGTAGATGTAGAAGTCTATTCTTAGCTAGGCAACGGTTCAACCTAGTCTAAGGCAAAAACTACCGCACATCTATCTAAACAGTCAAGCATATAAGCAAATCCAAGTAGTTTTCACAGTCCAAAAACAGTAGCATGATTCTCACTCCAATATAGTTAAAAACGTAGATAAAAGTGGGGCTATGAAACTCACCTCAAGCAATCAACGTACGAATAAACACTAGCAGAAGATAACAGAAATCACGGCACATCAACTATTGACTCGGCACAACCTATTAATGTAGACCAAATCTTAATATATAATTCCCATAATCAACGTTGTCTACCCCAATGTATTCCATTTCGTTATTTCCAAAAATGTCTCGTTTCGCCATTTTATCCTAGTGTTTGGTATCCTCATGTGGGTGTATCGACTCAATATGATGCTATGAATGTACTTAAACAACCAATATATAACTCAATGCAACACAATTAGACCTCTAGACGATAATCTCCATAGTCCAATAAGTTTCGGAGTAAATAGTAGACCTAATCGAATTCGTCAACTCGATAAACTCATTTATTTAATCGTGTCGCTTATTATCCCATAAATCAATCGTATCCTAAAGAGTCATAAGGATAATTCACCCATTAATAAGATTACCCAACGTACCTAGCGGGCTATTATTAGATTCGTCAACCTAATAAGTCCGCTACCCACGTGGATCAACACTATTAATGCTATGTTATCCGTAACCCATGCACATAACGTAAACAAATACTTAAACTAATATTAAATGCCCATAATTGGCATTTATCGATAAACGTGTACTCGAAACACTCATTACTTATTTATTATAAAACATTTCCAATTTAGTCGTTAGTTTCCATTTAAAAATAGTAAATAACAAGATAAGACTTGTTATCGATATTTTTGATACAAAAGCCCATTTATTATTTATATTTCATAGTCTATTAGCATTTTCATATATATATATATATATATATATATTTCGTCAAATTCCAATATTAATCTCATATCGTTATTCGTTTCGAGTCCACAAGCACGAGTCATGACTTCTCGGCTTTTAATCAATCAATAGTCCAAATTATACTAAAGTCCATGTTACGGCTTTGTCGGAGTCAACTATTAACTAAAAAGTCAAAGTAATACCGACGTAGCTCAAAGTTGACAATATATATATCAAGTCCAATTTAAAAGTCACAATAGCGCAATTCAATCCCAAATCAACTAAAAACAATCTCGCCAACCAATCAATCAACCAAATATACCCGAAACCAATGTTATGACCCTAACGGTAATGACACGATCGCGATTAAGACCACGTGAACCAAACAAGCCCTAGAAGCTTTTCGGCTCCACGCGTCTCATCCAAACCTCAACTACATCAACCAACAAGCTACCAAAACGACCCGACCCGGACCCATGGCCCAAGTGGGTCACGTACACCAACCAAGGCTCACGTACGTGGCCTTGGTGGCTCGTACACCACTCCAAATCCAACCAAACATCACCCAAATCAATTCCACAACATCCAAATACAATCATTCAAGCTCCAATCATTAACAAAACACAAAACCCATCATCTATTCTAACCAAAAATATGAAACTAGACCTAAAATGCATAAACCCATCAAATTGATACACCACATGCTTACCAAACACTAACTACTTGTTTATTTAGATGTTAATTAGACTTAATTCCATGTTTCACCCAAAAGTCCTAACAATTATCATAGGGCCAAAACCCTAATTAGGGTTTTTATAGCTTAAATAAGCTCTACCCATGTTCCATTTACCTTATTCAAGCACGAATTGCAAAACCCAATTGAAACCCTAAAAATCTGAATCTTAATCTTTAGATTTGAGGGTGTTAATGAAGGTTTTAGTGAGAGTGTTATATATGGTTGGAGAGAGGATGAGAAGAGCTACAAGATGGTGGAGGTGTAGCACCACTCGCCGGTGGTGGCCGGATTTTGGCCGGAATAGTGGCCGGCGGCCAAGGGTGGTTAGGGTTAGGGTTTTTATTAATTTTGAGGAGAGGGAGAGTAGAGAGAGAAAGATGAGTATGTGTGTGTTTTTAGTGAGAGAGTGAAAGAGATGAAATGAGGGGAAGGGAGGGGTATATATACTTGGATATTGGGGACTCAAAAATAAATAAAATGTGGGGAGGGGCGCCGACTAGGGGAAAAGGTGGGGGGTCGGAGTTGTAATTTTTCGTAACTATCCCGTTTACCCATTCCCAAGCTCATATATTGTCCCCCGAGTGTCCCACGACGTTCATTCGACTTTCTAACATCGTTATTTATGTTTTCCATGAGTTTTGACTATTTATTTGTCAATTTTCGAGTTACGGTCTAAAAGTTACAATATTTCTTATTTTAGGCTTTTCTAGTGCCGAATCGAATAGTGCCTACCAAATAGAGTTAAAACTCATAGTTAACTCATTTAATAGTGAAATAAACCGTAAAAACCAATAGACGATATAAAATCAAGTCATGGTTTATAAAAATAGTGATAAAGGCAAAGCTCGGTTTAGTTTAACGTAATGCGGTTACCTAAAATAGACTCCCTAAATTGCCAGTCGTCCCGGGTTTCACTCCGTGTTGCTTGGTGTCATAAAAAGTTTAGGATACTTCCTACGGAAAACTTCCTCACGTTCCCAAGTGAACTCCGGTCCATGTCGAGAGTTCCAACGAACTTTGACAATCGGAATTTGGCTATTCTTCAGCCATTTAATCTCACGATCCATAATCTCAATCGGTTCCTCAACGAAATTCAATTTCTCATCAATACGAATATGTCTTAAGGGCACAACTATGTTTTCCTCCGAAAGACATTTCTTAAGGTTACTAACATGAAAGACATTGTGTACACTGCTCAATTCTGATGGTAGCTCCAGGCGGTATGCTACCGGTCCAATTCTTTCCAGGATTGGAAAGGGACCAATATATCGGGGATTGAATTTTCCACGTTTCCCAAAACGAATCACTCCTTTCCAAAGAGAAACTTTCAACATAACACGATCTCCAACCTGAAATTCTAATGGTTTACGTCTCTTATCGGCATAACTCTTTTGTCTATCACGAGCGGTTTGCAACCGGTTATGAATCTGAACTATCTTTTCAGTGGTTTCTAAGACAAGTTCGGTACCTGTAAGTTGACTCTTGCCAACTTCAGCCCAACAAACAGGAGAACGACATTTTCGGCCATACAGTGCCTCAAATGGATCGGCCTTAATGCTAGAATGATAACTATTGTTGTAAGAGAATTCGGCCAAAGGAAGATGTCTCTCCTAGCCTCTGTTGTAAAAATTGGTCCAGGCGGCCGATTAATCCCCGCATAATCGCTGATCGCTCATTAAGCGCATTGATTTATCATAATCGGCCTATTTAATTAGTTTGGTCAAAGATCGCTTAAAAATGGGTCAACAAACCGATTAATCAGACAAATTCGGTCTAATCGGATTAATCGGACAAAATTGCTTAAAAATCGATCAATAAAATTGCTTAAAAATCACACAAAATTGCTTAGAAATGGGTCCACAAACCGATTAAGCGGACAAAATGGGTCAAAGATCGCTTAAAAATTGTCAACAAACCGAATAATATCTATGTTTCACTTTAAACTTTGAAGAATTATGTATTATGTTTATATTTGAATAATTGAAATATTTGAACTTTGATGGCCTATGTTTATCTCATTCATATAATATAATATAATATTTAATATTACAATTTTGTGTATAAAAATTTCAATCCGATTAATCCCCGATTAATCCCCGCCTAACCGATTAATCGCTAGGCCCTACCCGACCGCCTCACTAGCGCCTAGCGATTATTACAACCTTGCTCCCAGCCTTTGCCGAAATCAATAACACAGGCTCTAAGCATGTCCTCTAAAGTCTGAATGGTTCTCTCGCTCTGACCATCGGTCTGAGGGTGGTAAGCAGTACTCATATCCAAGTTTGTTCCTAATGCTGTCTGTAATGATCTCCAAAAGTGGGATGTAAAACGACTATCCCTATCGGAAATGATAGATATCGGTACTCCATGACGCGATACTACCTCCTTAAGATACAATCGAGCAAGCTTATCGAGACTATCGGTTTCACTAATGGTTAAAAAGTGAGCAGACTTAGTTAAACGATCAACTATTACCCAAATAGCGTCATTGCCGCTAACTGTTCTCGGTAATTTAGTGATAAAGTCCATGGTTATTCGCTCCCATTTCCATTCCAGGAGTTCGGGTTGAACTAAAAGTCCTGAGGGTTTATGATGTTCGGCCTTTACCTTAGAACAAGTCAGGCACCAACTGACATACTGAGCTATATCGGCTTTCATATTAGGCCACCAATAAAGTTTCTTAAGGTCCTGATACATCTTATCGGCTCTGGAATGAATAGAGTATTTTGATTTATGCGAATCATGCATAATCAACTCACGGATTCCACCATGAAATGGTATCCAGCTTCTGTCTCTGAAGCATAAAGTTCCGTCGGAACGCTTCAAGAAGCCGTTTTCACTTTCTACCATTTCATGAAGATTCTCGTAAGGACGGTTCTCTTCCGTCAATGCCTCTGCTTGGGCGGCTAAAATTTGAGACGGTAAGGGTGAAACAATGGTCATTCCTAAGGATCTAACGAGTAGGGGTGGAATGTCCTCCTTACGACTAAGTGCATCAGCCACAACATTAGCCTTACCAGGATGATAACAAATCTCACAGTCATAATCACTAAGAAATTCTAACCAAGGACGTTGTCTCATGTTCAGTTCCTTCTGATCTAAGATATGCTTCAAGCTCTTATGGTCGGTAAATACTACACACTTGGTTCCATACAGATAATGTCTCCAGATCCTAAGAGCAAACACTACAACACCTAACTCAAGGTCATGGGTGGTGTATTTTTTCTCATGCTTCTTAAGTTGTCGGGATGCATAAGCAATCACTTTCTCCCATTGCATCAAAACAACACCTAAGCCTTTATGCGAAGCATCGCAGTATACGACAAAATTTTCGCTTCCTTCAGGCAAGGCTAGGATGGGCGCACTACACAACTTCTCCTTCAGAAGTTGAAATGCTTCTTCTTCGTTTTCTCCCCACTCATACTTAACATCCTCCTGTGTTAGTTTGGTCAGCGACTTAGCTATCTTGGAAAATCCCTCAATGAATCTCCTATAATAGCCTGCTAAACCTAGAAACTGTCGGATTTCTGATGGGTTCTTAGGAGCTGCCCATTCCTTAATGGCCTTAATCTTAGCTGGGTCAACATGAACACCTCGACTATCTATCACATGACCTAAGAATTGCACGGACGGAATCCAAAATTCACACATAGAGAATTTGGCATACAACTTCTCATCTCTCAACAATCCTAAAATGAGCCTCAAATGCTCTTCGTGCTCCTCACTACTCTTAGAGTATATCAAGATGTCGTCTATGAATACTATCACAAACTTATCTAGGTATGGCTTACACACTCGGTTCATGAGATCCATGAAAACCGCTGGCGCGTTGGTCAAACCAAATGACATCACTTGGAATTCATAGTGTCCATAACGAGTCCTAAACGCAGTCTTAGGGATATCCTCCTCTCGAACTCTAAGCTGGTGATAACCAGATCGTAAGTCGATCTTAGAAAAGACACTAGCTCATTGGAGTTGGTCGAATAGGTCATCTATTCTAGGTAACGGATATCGGTTTTTCACTGTCAACTTATTCAATTCCCTATAATCGATACACATCCGAAAAGATCCATCCTTCTTCTTCACAAACAATACTGGTGCTCCCCACGGTGACTAACTTGGTCGAATGAATCCCTTCTCTGACAATTCTGCCAACTGTTTAGACAGTTCCTCCAATTCTCTTGGAGCAAGTCGATAGGGTGCCCGGGCTACGGGTGCCGTACCGGGTATCAACTCTATTTGGAATTCCACTTATCGGACAGGTGAAATCCCTGGCAGATCGTCGGGAAACACATCCGGAAATTCTCTAACGACGGGTACATCATTAAGGTGTCTTTCACTCTTCTCCTCACTTTTATTTTCAGAAATTCGAGCCAAGAAAAGACAACCTCCTCTATCGATGTACTTATGAGCCTTAATACAAGATATGATGCTCAACCGAGAAGGACTTCCACAGTCGCTCCGATCTCCTTGTATGCTCAGAACGTTTCCGCCATACGGTAAACGCACAATCTTCTCATCACAGATGATGTGTGCACCGTTCTTCAACAACCAATCCATTACGATAATGACGTCAAAACTTCCTAAGGTAACCGGCAATAAGTCTATACTAAACGGGCGGTCTAGGAAACTTAAGGTACAACCTCGAACTACGGTGTCTATCTTCTCTCTATTCCCATTGGCTAATTCCACATTGTAACTAAACCCTAGAGGTGTTTGGGAGATTCCTAGTAATGGCATAAAATTGGTGGATACGAAACTCATATCCGCACCAGTATCAAACAGTATGGAAGCATAGCGATTATTGAGAAGGAACGTACCGTAACTACGTTAGGGTCCTCACCAGCTTCCTTCCCAATAGCGTAAACACGCGCTGTTCCCATGTCTCTCTGCTGATTCCTAGCACCATAGTTTCCCTGGTTTTCCACAACCTCACGCTTCATAGGGTTTAAGACATTATTTCCTACACCTCGGTTAGCAAATCCTCCTACATTACCGGGATTTCCTCTCATCCACGGCTCTCGGCACTCATTCTTAAAGTGTCCCTTCTTTCCATATCCAAAACAGGTGACAGTGGCCTTCCAGTCCGCTCCTTGTGCAGTTTGAGCTGCAGCAAGTGGACGAGACCTACAGTCTTTGGCCATGTGTCCTACCTTAGATCACTTCCTACACACATTCGGGCATAGTCCATGGAGGTGTCGGTTAAAAATACCACACATAGGCCTACTACCTTCGTAACCTTTCCTTTCTCCATTTCCTATGGCGAACACCCTGGCTGCCTCATGCCGTTTGTTGCCATTCCCTTTAACAACTTCATTCCTCTTCCTCTTATCACTCTTATCATTCTTACTCTTTTCTCCTACATCTAGCACATAAGAGTCCATCAAACGCTGAGCCACAGTAATTGCCTCATGCAAATTAACTGGCTTCGCATCGATGACATCATTTCGGGTAGCTATAGACAATCCATCAGTATACCTCTCAATCTTAAGTTCTTCAGTGCGAACCATATCAGGACAAAGCAATGATAACTCTTGGAAACGACGAGTATAAGTCGCCATGTCAGTACCCTTAACCTTATGGTTCCAGAACTCACTCTCTAACTTCTTAACTTCATTCCTAGGATAGTAAGTCTTGATCAGGAGAGTCTTAAACTGAGTCCAATTCATACTATAAGCTACATCAATTCCTACTGATATGTGATAGTTGTTCCACCAGGTTAACGCTTCATCCTTCAAAGTATATGTTGCATACTTAACCTTAAAATCCTCCTCAAAATTACTAACGGCAAACACAGATTCAGTTTTCTCCAACCACCTAGTTAGGTAAACTACTCCCCTAGTTCCTCCGAACTCAATGGGACCATAGTATCGGAACTCTTTGTAGGTACAACCTCGAGTTCGATTCAGCATTGGGGTTCCACCAGAGGTGTTAGAGAGATTAGTCTCAGCTAGCAGTTCAGCGACACGCTGCGCCACTAACTGGTCAACATGGGCTGGGTTCACAGGTGGAGGGTTTTGTGGAACAGGACCATTCTCAGCATGGTCGTTCACATTTGGGTTTCCTACAGCTGGGTTATCAGTGTTCGGGTTCTCAACAGGTGGAGTGGTCGGGGCCGGACGACGAACTCGACGAACAAGGGCAACCCTAGCAGCAGGAGCTGCTTGGTGGTTCCTAAGCGGGTTTCGTCTTGTTGCCATCATTCTGAAGGCGAGAAGAACAGTTTCATAAAGATCACAATTCACGCTCTAAAGATAGAGTTGGGTTCCAAGGATCACCCGATAACGCTCGAATACATAATCAAGGTCAATAAGGGTAACGCTATACCAAAGCGAAACAATCAAATACCGAATCATAACTACAGGATGCACGTTCCAATAACCATAACTTATAGGTTTCAAAAGTGGAAATACATGGAAGGATACGAAGAAATCAAAAACGATCCTAACGACGATACTAGTAAGACAACTAGGATAGATCTACATCTCGAACCAAGTACTACTTTGTTTTAAGATGGTACATGATGAGTGTCCAAATACTCATCATTTTTGTACTATCTAGACTGCAAAAACATCTGAAAACACTCAGAAATGCATCAAAATGATGAAAATATCACAAACAAGTGTTTTATATGTTTTAAATGCAAAAACATCAAAATCTGGTGAAAAACGTATCAAGTTTGCATAATTGGCAGTTTTAGTCCCCCAAGTTACAAAAGTTGTCAAAACTAGTCCCTGGTAATTCAAAAACTTGTAAAATGTCATTTAAGGTCCATGAGATTCAAAAGTTGTCAAAACAAACCCTTTAAAGTTTAAAAATCACAAAATGACAACTTTAGTCCCTCAAGTTTGGAAAATGTCAAATATAGTCCTTGGTTAATTTAAAAAGTGAAATTTATCAAAAATAAACCTTGTACTATTAATAAATGACAAAATTGGTCCTTATGATAAACTTTTGGAAAATTACAAGTTTAACCCTTCAAGTTTCAGAAAATTACATAATAGGTCCTTTTAAGTTTAAAAAATGAAATAATCATCCTTGGTCCTTGTATTAATCTCATTTGGCAGGAATGGTCCTTGTAAGAACCTTGGGAAATGGACAGATTCAACCCTTCAACTTTGGCCAAATTACATGAAAGGTCCTTATACTTGTAAGCTACAACAAATGAACCCTTGTATTAATCCAAGTCCAAAAACAGAACACAACACACAGGCCCAATCTTTAGCCCAATCCCAACCAAACCTTACCCCGTTATTAAGCCAGGTCAAACGGTCAAAATACCGCCAAAACAGGGGGTACTGTACATCCCTTTCACCCACACCTGAAATCCAAAACCAGGGTGGTTTTTACCACTTCATCACCACTTTCCACCCACTCCACAGCTGGCTAACAACCACCTTTCCACCTTGCAAACACTCACCATAGCATTAAATGCACATACCTGCTTCATGACCTTTCCCGCCAAAAGTGCCAAGTGCACGTACATGATGAAATCAAAGGAATCAATGGTTAGATCAAGGTGGGATATGTTTTGAGGTCGACAAGGATGCTAAAAAGTCATTATAAAGAAGAAATGAAGCAGAGAGAAGGAGTAGTAGTGTAATTTTTATTTTATCATGTCGTTTTAAATATTTTAAATTTTCCAATGTTTAGTTAATCTTTTCAAGCTTTGTATTAAGTAATTTGAGAGTGTTATAAATCATTTCAATAAGCAATTTCAAGGTTCTTGATTGAATTCAGTTTAAGCAGTTTTAATTTCAAAAATCTTAATAAGATCGAATGTTGTTTGTAAGTGTTGTATTGGACTCAAAAGCTCTCATAAGCCCTCTATAAAGCTTCTGTAAGCTATTAGAAATCTTATAATCCATTTTAGAGTTGAAAATCCAAAAATTTCCAAAAATTACCAAGAAATTAGTTAAAAATAGAAAGCCATGAGAAATGATCAAGACAGTCTGGTGCAGTACTGATTTTGGATTACATCTTGGTTTAGAGCTTTATGGAAAGCTATAGGAAGTATTAGTGATCTTCAGTTCTCATGTTTGTGCATGAATTCATCTTGTAAGCCTTTACTTTGAAATTTACATTTTTTAGTTTTAATAATTAAACCTTATTAATTCTAGTTTAAAACTGTTTAAATATAGTCAATATCAATTAATCAACAAGTTTCTTGCTTTAAAAATCTTTTTCAGTATCTTTAGCTTCAAAACAGTTTCTAAAAGGTGTGTTTGGATCTACTTATTACACTGTATCTAAGGTTGTTTGAAGCCTTGTTTTTGTTTGATGCATGTTATATTACTTCTGTACAAGTCAAATAAACCATAAAATTCTGTGCTTAGTAGTAAATAAGTCAAAATCTCATGTAATTGCCCTACACAGTCCACTGTTGAGAATTTGGATTGCCAAATTCAGTTAACATGCTTAAAAGTGGTTTCCATAGCCATAGATAATCTTATCTCAGCTTATTATAACCTTATAAGTTCATAGAATCAAGTAAAAGCTCATAAAAGTCAAACTAGCTTATTTTTATAAAAAGTCAAATTCTCATATACCTGTTTTTGAATAAAACTTAGAATTTTATAGTGTATTCAATATTAGGATTTAGCTTAAATGCTTTTGGGATAGTAAAATATAGTTGCTTAAGAAAATTAGAAAAATAATAGTTTGCTTTGTATCAGCTTATATAGTGCTTAATCAGTAGCTTCTTTTGAGCACCCATTTCTGAACCATCCCCTGTGCAGCTGATATGCACCACCACAGTGGCATCACCACCACTTTGGTGGGCCCCACAGGCCACACCAGTGGACCCCACTGGTGGTTCTTGGTTTCTTAGCAATCACCACCCAGCTGACTAGCCATTTCAGTAAAAGTTTTGAGCTTAATCAGTGTGGACCCCACTCTTAGATAAGCCTTAATGTTGTCCCATTTTTGAGTCAAAACTAGTTTTTGATTTGCTTAATTTTTGGCTTAATCTGCTTTTCAGAAGTTTAGAATGGTTGGAATAGGTTAGTAATTAGTTAATATAGCATAACTTAGCTTCTGTGATTATTTGGTGGTCATTTGTAGCTTTTAGCTTATTTTGATTTGCTTATTTATAAGCATTTACACCACAGTTTCATATTCTCACACATAAGCATATGTTTTTATATTTTTTATAAACTTAGAATAATATTATAGACTTTTCCTGAAATTTTCATAATTTTTCATAACTGTTTGCTATTTTTCTTAATTAAATACAGTTTTTAGGCATTTTTAAATAGCTTTTAATACAAATAAATTATAAAAAGTCCAAAAAAAATGATTTTTCAATTTTCTTAGGTTAAGATAAATATAAAAGCAATAAAAAGTATTTTTCCATAATTTTCTTAGTTTAAAAAGTATTTTTTAGCATTTTAATTAGTTTTAAATAAGTTTTAAATTAATAATAATACATAATAAGTCTAAAAAATATATTTTTAGTTTTAAAATAAGTTTTATCATATTTTAGACTTTTCTAAGTTATAATTTCATTTTTCTAGGTTAGTCTTGTATTTTCTTGTATTTTAGTGCATTTTAAATACTTAATAAATAGTTTTTAATTAATAATAATTAAATAAATAGTTGTAAAAATAATTTTCTTTTTCTAATAATTTTCTTTTATTATTAGGATTGTAAAAATATCATTTTCATACTTGTAGACCTTTTATTTCTTAAAACTCACGTTTTATTTTGTACGTTTACGTAATTTTATTTAAACGTACGTTTTAGGTTTTAAACGTTCATCACTTTAAAAATAGTGATAGCGTTTATTTAATAGATTTTATCTTTTATTTCTTTTAATTTGCATTTAAGTCGCTTTAATTTATAGATCTTTTCTTTAGGTAATTTTTCATTCAAAACCTTACTGATCACTATCCTTAGTGATCATTCTATCATCTGAAGTTGTTTAACACCAATTCATCCTCCGTGGGACTTAACGACCCAGGAATTCCCTATATTCCTCTGATCTTAATTGCATTAGTGTTTGAACTGTTTTAAGTCTGTTACGGTTAGCCATTCACAAGTGGTTAGCTTGTGTGATTAGACTTGACTGTTTAGCACCAATCAAATTTTGGCGCCGCTGCCGGGGAGGCTGTAAGCGTGTTTTAAGCATTTCCAGATCCATTCTTGCACATATACCACCTTTTTGTAAACAGTTTTCTGTAAAGTTTTTCAAAATCAAAAAGTTCATTAACACTTTTCCTAAAGTGTTGATAACACCAAAAATATTTTCATTCTTTGTTTTTATGGCATGTTTTTCAAAAATCCAAAAATATTCATCTTTACCCTCTTACCCTTTTTGATTCTTTATTCCTTTACCCTCTATCCATTTGATTCTAACTTCTTCTATTCTCATGGAATCTCTCAACTACGACGAAATCTGGAACGAAGTTGAAAAACTTCCTATTTTATCACAAATGTCAAGAATTCGTGTTGTTCGTGACGATCCATTAATTCTGCGTAGGGAAATGGAACGAGAAACCGGGGTGACAAAGGACCAGGTACTTTCATCTGATAATGGAGGTGCTAAATACGTCCAACCTACGGTTATCCAAAGATCTAATCCCTTGATTGCTCTTAAGCCGTCTAAAATTGATCCTATACTTTCACGATTTACGGTTAAAAGCAAACATGCAGAATTTAGAACGGTGACTAGCAAGAATGACTTACCTAATCTTCACGTTTCTCAAGAACCAGAACCGGAGACCATAACGGAAGTGGTGGAAATTGCTAGCTCTCAGAGCACACCACTTGTCCCACCTCCGGATTTTTCAAAATGTTCTTTGAGTCTTAATAGTCATTCAGATCACCATGTTGGTTTTGTTGATTCTTTGAATGAACCGATTCTTTCTCATAACTCTCAAATAGAATCGTTTATTCCTTGTGTCGGTTGCGGTGAGCCTCTTTTTGGTTCACCATGTCGCTGGTGTACGTGTGTACAGTGTGGTAATGATATTCGTAACGGGAGTTGTTTGTTTTGTGGTTCGAGGAATTCATTTAATTATGATCCTAATACGAACTCATTTAACGATCCCTCAAATTTTTCTAATTACCCACCACAGCCCGACATATCTTCATATAATCAACAATACTGCTGTGAATTTTGTAGAGGTCCTCACCAAGGATTTGAGTGTCAACCCGGAAACACGATTATTTATGAACAGTTTTCCAATGATGCTCAGAACTTTGGCTATGACCAATATCCATATGATTCACCAATCCAGGCTCAACAGTTTTACTGTTGTGAGAACTGTGGAGGTCCCCATTTCAGCTCTGATTGTCAAACAAGGAATCCATTTCCTTGTAACAATTACGACTATCTCGACCAACCTCCACAGTGCCAAATAACTCAAACTCCTCAGCAAACTCAACAAGACACTTATCTAGAGCTTCTAGAGTCAGTGAAAAGAACTGAGGAGTTGAGTAAAACTGCATTTCATAATGTTCCCAGTTTTTCTTGTGTATATTGTGGGGGTCCTCATGATGATTATCAATGTCAACCTTCCGGTTTTGACAAATCTCCACTCCCACAATGTCCCGTCATTCAAAATTCACATGAGAAATCCATGGAAGAATTGCTAGCTGAAGAGCAGGCTGCTAAAATAAATTCCCAAATTGCTTTTGAAAAGTCTATTAGGGAATTAATTGCAAAAGAAAAAGCAGCCAGGTCTAGCTCTCAATTTCGTTTTATTCTTGATGATAGTGATGATGAAGATACACTTGAAGATTCATCAAATTCATCAGTTGATATCCCAGCAGTTGAGATTCATTCTCAAACAACTGCTATCACACCCGAGGTTCACACTCACTCTCTGAACATGGGGGACGAGCATCTTAGCACTGTTCCTGAAAAGGAATCGGATGAATTCATAAAGTCTAGTGTTGAGAACCTTGTCCCAATCCCAAGAGAGTCACAGGGAATTCTCGAGCATTTGTGTGATATCCCTACCCCTCTTGTCTTCCAAAGTAATCATGTTGAGATGTGCTCTGATTCTGATGAGGACTATTCTTTATCTTGTGGAGACATAAGTTATGTGGGGGAATTACCTTCTGAGCTTGTCAGCTTAGGAGAAGAGAATGATGAAGAAATAATCCAAGACGAAGCTCTTCGTCTTACAGTATTGAATGTTAATCTTCTCGTTTCTAGAATCGAGGCTTTTAATGAAAAGCCTACTTCATATCCTATCCCCTTTGAGGATAGTAAACTTTTCTTCAATGATTCTATTCCCGAATTGCAAACGTTCTATTTTGATCATATGGGAGAGAAGATTAGTGGTATTACCACTTCTCATTCTCATAATTCTCTCCCCGATTATGAATCATTCACTTTTGAGGAGTTCTCCATTGAACTCATTCAAATCAATCCTGAATATGAATCATTCGCCTTTGAGGAGTTCAACTGTGAACTCACTCATATCATATCTCCACCGGAGTATGATAACTTCTATTTTGATCTAGACACACCCGGGATATGTCTAGACCAATTGAGCTTAAAAGATGAAATTCATGCTATCATGAATTCCCCTTCTGATGATGATGAGTTAGTCAAGATTATTATCATGATTTTCTTTCTCTTCTTCATCTATCCCGTGGCTTCTCCTGTTCTTCACTCCTTCGGGAATGAAGACATTATTTTTGATCCCGGCATTTTCATTAATCATTTTTGAGCCGGTCCTATGTATATCTCATCGGTGTGGAACTTTCACGTACTTCAATGTTTATACAAACATCTTGAATGAAAGTCCGATGGAGATTATCTCTTCCACTTACTTCCCCATGAACAAATGAATTCGGGGTCGAGTCAAGCTAGCGACTCGGAAATCAAAAACAGTAGCACACACCATATGGGTTTTCACCCATATTTCTGACTTCTTACCCCTTTCTACCACCTAAGTGTGGGGGTGATACCCCACATGTTATATTAAAAAAAAAAAAAAAAAAAAAAAAAAAAAAAAAAAATCTTCTTAATAATGGCCGTAATATTTCCCTTTTACGTTCTTTGTTTCGGCATAACCGCCGGTACTTTGAATATTGAGGGCAATATTCATTTCTAAGTGTGGGGGGGAATTCTCACGAATTTCATGTATTATTTTACCCAATTCCCCCGTTTTTGGCCAAAAATTTTTTTTTGGAGTAAGTGTTCTACACTTACTCATCTTGGTTATCAGTCCGCCATGTCTGTAAGACAAAAGGATTGGCTAATCCAGGAGCAAACGGCTCTTGGTAAAGATTTCTCAAATCCGTTTATATGGCTTGCAATTTGCCCAAAATTGTATGGTTCTCAACTCACCATATCCTAAAAAGTGAAGAGTTGGCTAGCCCGCAAGTTTATGGCTTGTGGTAAAGGCAGTTGAAAATCCATAATTGGTAATCGGCTCACCAAAGATAATATTGATAATTTATCTAAGAGTTGGCTAGTCCAGAAGCAAACGGCTTCTGGTAAAGACAAATCAAATCCGTTCACAGCTTATGATTTGCTCAAAATCATTTGGTTATCATTGTACCAAGGTTCTTACTTGAACTAAAACAATTGGCTACTCCAGAAGTAATTGCTTTTGGTAAAGAGATAAAATCCATTAACTTTTCATAAATCATTGCTAGGGACTAGCAATATCTTAGTGTGGGGGATTGATGAGTGTCCAAATACTCATCATTTTTGTACTATCTAGACTGCAAAAACATCTGAAAACACTCAGAAATGCATCAAAATGATGAAAATATCACAAACAAGTATTTTATATGTTTTAAATGCAAAAACATCAAAATCTGGTGAAAAACGTATCAAGTTTGCATAATTGGCAGTTTTAGTCCCCCAAGTTACAAAAGTTGTCAAAACTAGTCCCTGGTAATTCAAAAACTTGTAAAATGTCATTTAAGGTCCATGAGATTCAAAAGTTGTCAAAACAAACCCTTTAAAGTTTAAAAATCACAAAATGACAACTTTAGTCCCTCAAGTTTGGAAAATGTCAAATATAGTCCTTGGTTAATTTAAAAAGTGAAATTTATCAAAAATAAACCTTGTACTATTAATAAATGACAAAATTGGTCCTTATGATAAACTTTTGGAAAATTACAAGTTTAACCCTTCAAGTTTCAGAAAATTACATAATAGGTCCTTTTAAGTTTAAAAAATGAAATAATCATCCTTGGTCCTTGTATTAATCTCATTTGGCAGGAATGGTCCTTGTAAGAACCTTGGGAATTGGACAGATTCAACCCTTCAACTTTGGCCAAATTACATGAAAGGTCCTTATACTTGTAAGCTACAACAAATGAACCCTTGTATTAATCCAAGTCCAAAAACAGAACACAACACACAGGCCCAATCTTTAGCCCAATCCCAACCAAACCTTACCCCGTTATTAAGCCAGGTCAAACGGTCAAAATACCGCCAAAACAGGGGGTACTGTACATCCCTTTCACCCACACCTGAAATCCAAAACCAGGGTGGTTTTTACCACTTCATCACCACTTTCCACCCACTCCACAGCTGGCTAACAACCACCTTTCCACCTTGAAAACACTCACCATAGCATTAAATGCACATACCTGCTTCATGACCTTTCCCGCCAAAAGTGCCAAGTGCACGTACATGATGAAATCAAAGGAATCAATGGTTAGATCAAGGTGGGATATGTTTTGAGGTCGACAAGGATGCTAAAAAGTCATTATAAAGAAGAAATGAAGCAGAGAGAAGGAGTAGTAGTGTAATTTTTATTTTATCATGTCGTTTTAAATATTTTAAATTTTCCAATGTTTAGTTAATCTTTTCAAGCTTTGTATTAAGTAATTTGAGAGTGTTATAAATCATTTCATTAAGCAATTTCAAGGTTCTTGATTGAATTCAGTTTAAGCAGTTTTAATTTCAAAAATCTTAATAAGATCGAATGTTGTTTGTAAGTGTTGTATTGGACTCAAAAGCTCTCATAAGCCCTCTATAAAGCTTCTGTAAGCTATTAGAAATCTTATAATCCATTTTAGAGTTGAAAATCCAAAAATTTCCAAAAATTACCAAGAAATTAGTTAAAAATAGAAAGCCATGAGAAATGATCAAGACAGTCTGGTGCAGTACTGATTTTGGATTACATCTTGGTTTAGAGCTTTATGGAAAGCTATAGGAAGTATTAGTGATCTTCAGTTCTCATGTTTGTGCATGAATTCATCTTGTAAGCCTTTACTTTGAAATTTACATTTTTTAGTTTTAATAATTAAACCTTATTAATTCTAGTTTAAAACTGTTTAAATATAGTCAATATCAATTAATCAACAAGTTTCTTGCTTTAAAAATCTTTTTCAGTATCTTTAGCTTCAAAACAGTTTCTAAAAGGTGTGTTTGGATCTACTTATTACACTGTATCTAAGGTTGTTTGAAGCCTTGTTTTTGTTTGATGCATGTTATATTACTTCTGTACAAGTCAAATAAACCATAAAATTCTGTGCTTAGTAGTAAATAAGTCAAAATCTCATGTAATTGCCCTACACAGTCCACTGTTGAGAATTTGGATTGCCAAATTCAGTTAACATGCTTAAAAGTTGTTTCCATAGCCATAGATAATCTTATCTCAGCTTATTATAACCTTATAAGTTCATAGAATCAAGTAAAAGCTCATAAAAGTCAAACTAGCTTATTTTTATAAAAAGTCAAATTCTCATATACCTGTTTTTGAATAAAACTTAGAATTTTATAGTGTATTCAATATTAGGATTTAGCTTAAATGCTTTTGGGATAGTAAAATATAGTTGCTTAAGAAAATTAGAAAAATAATAGTTTGCTTTGTATCAGCTTATATAGTGCTTAATCAGTAGCTTCTTTTGAGCACCCATTTCTGAACCATCCCCTGTGCAGCTGATATGCACCACCACAGTGGCATCACCACCACTTTGGTGGGCCCCACAGGCCACACCAGTGGACCCCACTGGTGGTTCTTGGTTTCTTAGCAATCACCACCCAGCTGACTAGCCATTTCAGTAAAAGTTTTGAGCTTAATCAGTGTGGACCCCACTCTTAGATAAGCCTTAATGTTGTCCCATTTTTGAGTCAAAACTAGTTTTTGATTTGCTTAATTTTTGGCTTAATCTGCTTTTCAGAAGTTTAGAATGGTTGGAATAGGTTAGTAATTAGTTAATATAGCATAACTTAGCTTCTGTGATTATTTGGTGGTCATTTGTAGCTTTTAGCTTATTTTGATTTGCTTATTTATAAGCATTTACACCACAGTTTCATATTCTCACACATAAGCATATGTTTTTATATTTTTTATAAACTTAGAATAATATTATAGACTTTTCCTGAAATTTTCATAATTTTTCATAACTGTTTGCTATTTTTCTTAATTAAATACAGTTTTTAGGCATTTTTAAATAGCTTTTAATACAAATAAATTATAAAAAGTCCAAAAAAAATGATTTTTCAATTTTCTTAGGTTAAGATAAATATAAAAGCAATAAAAAGTATTTTTCCATAATTTTCTTAGTTTAAAAAGTATTTTTTAGCATTTTAATTAGTTTTAAATAAGTTTTAAATTAATAATAAATACATAATAAGTCTAAAAAATATATTTTTAGTTTTAAAATAAGTTTTATCATATTTTAGACTTTTCTAAGTTATAATTTCATTTTTCTAGGTTAATCTTGTATTTTCTTGTATTTTAGTGCATTTTAAATACTTAATAAATAGTTTTTAATTAATAATAATTAAATAAATAGTTGTAAAAATAATTTTCTTTTTCTAATAATTTTCTTTTATTATTAGGATTGTAAAAATATCATTTTCATACTTGTAGACCTTTTATTTCTTAAAACTCACGTTTTATTTTGTACGTTTACGTAATTTTATTTAAACGTACGTTTTAGGTTTTAAACGTTCATCACTTTAAAAATAGTGATAGCGTTTATTTAATAGATTTTATCTTTTATTTCTTTTAATTTGCATTTAAGTCGCTTTAATTTATAGATCTTTTCTTTAGGTAATTTTTCATTCAAAACCTTACTGATCACTATCCTTAGTGATCATTCTATCATCTGAAGTTGTTTAACACCAATTCATCCTCCGTGGGACTTAACGACCCAGGAATTCCCTATATTCCTCTGATCTTAATTGCATTAGTGTTTGAACTGTTTTAAGTCTGTTACGGTTAGCCATTCACAAGTGGTTAGCTTGTGTGATTAGACTTGACTGTTTAGCACCAATCAAATTTTGGCGCCGCTGCCGGGGAGGCTGTAAGCGTGTTTTAAGCATTTCCAGATCCATTCTTGCACATATACCACCTTTTTGTAAACAGTTTTCTGTAAAGTTTTTCAAAATCAAAAAGTTCATTAACACTTTTCCTAAAGTGTTGATAACACCAAAAATATTTTCATTCTTTGTTTTTATGGCATGTTTTTCAAAAATCCAAAAATATTCATCTTTACCCTCTTACCCTTTTTGATTCTTTATTCCTTTACCCTCTATCCATTTGATTCTAACTTCTTCTATTCTCATGGAATCTCTCAACTACGACGAAATCTGGAACGAAGTTGAAAAACTTCCTATTTTATCACAAATGTCAAGAATTCGTGTTGTTCGTGACGATCCATTAATTCTGCGTAGGGAAATGGAACGAGAAACCGGGGTGACAAAGGACCAGGTACTTTCATCTGATAATGGAGGTGCTAAATACGTCCAACCTACGGTTATCCAAAGATCTAATCCCTTGATTGCTCTTAAGCCGTCTAAAATTGATCCTATACTTTCACGATTTACGGTTAAAAGCAAACATGCAGAATTTAGAACGGTGACTAGCAAGAATGACTTACCTAATCTTCACGTTTCTCAAGAACCAGAACCGGAGACCATAACGGAAGTGGTGGAAATTGCTAGCTCTCAGAGCACACCACTTGTCCCACCTCCGGATTTTTCAAAATGTTCTTTGAGTCTTAATAGTCATTCAGATCACCATGTTGGTTTTGTTGATTCTTTGAATGAACCGATTCTTTCTCATAACTCTCAAATAGAATCGTTTATTCCTTGTGTCGGTTGCGGTGAGCCTCTTTTTGGTTCACCATGTCGCTGGTGTACGTGTGTACAGTGTGGTAATGATATTCGTAACGGGAGTTGTTTGTTTTGTGGTTCGAGGAATTCATTTAATTATGATCCTAATACGAACTCATTTAACGATCCCTCAAATTTTTCTAATTACCCACCACAGCCCGACATATCTTCATATAATCAACAATACTGCTGTGAATTTTGTGGAGGTCCTCACCAAGGATTTGAGTGTCAACCCGGAAACATGATTATTTATGAACAGTTTTCCAATGATGCTCAGAACTTTGGCTATGACCAATATCCATATGATTCACCAATCCAGGCTCAACAGTTTTACTGTTGTGAGAACTGTGGAGGTCCCCATTTCAGCTCTGATTGTCAAACAAGGAATCCATTTCCTTGTAACAATTACGACTATCTCGACCAACCTCCACAGTGCCAAATAACTCAAACTCCTCAGCAAACTCAACAAGACACTTATCTAGAGCTTCTAGAGTCAGTGAAAAGAACTGAGGAGTTGAGTAAAACTGCATTTCATAATGTTCCCAGTTTTTCTTGTGTATATTGTGGGGGTCCTCATGATGATTATCAATGTCAACCTTCCGGTTTTGACAAATCTCCACTCCCACAATGTCCCGTCATTCAAAATTCACATGAGAAATCCATGGAAGAATTGCTAGCTGAAGAGCAGGCTGCTAAAATAAATTCCCAAATTGCTTTTGAAAAGTCTATTAGGGAATTAATTGCAAAAGAAAAAGCAGCCAGGTCTAGCTCTCAATTTCGTTTTATTCCTGATGATAGTGATGATGAAGATACACTTGAAGATTCATCAAATTCATCAGTTGATATCCCAGCAGTTGAGATTCATTCTCAAACAACTGCTATCACACCCGAGGTTCACACTCACTCTCTGAACATGGGGGACGAGCATCTTAGCACTGTTCCTGAAAAGGAATCGGACGAATTCATAAAGTCTAGTGTTGAGAACCTTGTCCCAATCCCAAGAGCGTCACAGGGAATTCTCGAGCATTTGTGTGATATCCCTACCCCTCTTGTCTTCCAAAGTAATCATGTTGAGATGTGCTCTGATTCTGATGAGGACTATTCTTTATCTTGTGGAGACATAAGTTATGTGGGGGAATTACCTTCTGAGCTTGTCAGCTTAGGAGAAGAGAATGATGAAGAAATAATCCAAGACGAAGCTCTTCGTCTTACAGTATTGAATGTTAATCTTCTCGTTTCTAGAATCGAGGCTTTTAATGAAAAGCCTACTTCATATCCTATCCCCTTTGAGGATAGTAAACTTTTCTTCAATGATTCTATTCCCGAATTGCAAACGTTCTATTTTGATCATATGGGAGAGAAGATTAGTGGTATTACCACTTCTCATTCTCATAATTCTCTCCCCGATTATGAATCATTCACTTTTGAGGAGTTCTCCATTGAACTCATTCAAATCAATCCTGAATATGAATCATTCGCCTTTGAGGAGTTCAACTGTGAACTCACTCATATCATATCTCCACCGGAGTATGATAACTTCTATTTTGATCTAGACACACCCGGGATATGTCTAGACCAATTGAGCTTAAAAGATGAAATTCATGCTATCATGAATTCCCCTTCTGATGATGATGAGTTAGTCAAGATTATTATCATGATTTTCTTTCTCTTCTTCATCTATCCCGTGGCTTCTCCTGTTCTTCACTCCTTCGGGAATGAAGACATTATTTTTGATCCCGACATTTTCATTAATCATTTTTGAGCCGGTCCTATGTATATCTCATCGGTGTGGAACTTTCACGTACTTCAATGTTTATACAAACATCTTGAATGAAAGTCCGATGGAGATTATCTCTTCCACTTACTTCCCCATGAACAAATGAATTCGGGGTCGAGTCAAGCTAGCGACTCGGAAATCAAAAACAGTAGCACACACCATATGGGTTTTCACCCATATTTCTGACTTCTTACCCCTTTCTACCACCTAAGTGTGGGGGTGATACCCCACATGTTATATTAAAAAAAAAAAAAAAAAAAAAAAAAAAAAAAAAAAAAAAAAAAATCTTCTTAATAATGGCCGTAATATTTCCCTTTTACGTTCTTTGTTTCGGCATAACCGCCGGTACTTTGAATATTGAGGGCAATATTCATTTCTAAGTGTGGGGGGGGAATTCTCACGAATTTCATGTATTATTTTACCCAATTCCCCCGTTTTTGGCCAAAAATTATTTTTTGGAGTAAGTGTTCTACACTTACTCATCTTGGTTATCAGTCCGCCATGTCTGTAAGACAAAAGGATTGGCTAATCCAGGAGCAAACGGCTCTTGGTAAAGATTTCTCAAATCCGTTTATATGGCTTGCAATTTGCCCAAAATTGTATGGTTCTCAACTCACCATATCCTAAAAAGTGAAGAGTTGGCTAGCCCGCAAGTTTATGGCTTGTGGTAAAGGCAGTTGAAAATCCATAATTGGTAATCGGCTCACCAAAGATAATATTGATAATTTATCTAAGAGTTGGCTAGTCCAGAAGCAAACGGCTTCTGGTAAAGACAAATCAAATCCGTTCACAGCTTATGATTTGCTCAAAATCATTTGGTTATCATTGTACCAAGGTTCTTACTTGAACTAAAACAATTGGCTACTCCAGAAGTAATGGCTTTTGGTAAAGAGATAAAATCCATTAACTTTTCATAAATCATTGCTAGGGACTAGCAATATCTTAGTGTGGGGGATTGATGAGTGTCCAAATACTCATCATTTTTGTACTATCTAGACTGCAAAAACATCTGAAAACACTCAGAAATGCATCAAAATGATGAAAATATCACAAACAAGTGTTTTATATGTTTTAAATGCAAAAACATCAAAATCTGGTGAAAAACGTATCAAGTTTGCATAATTGGCAGTTTTAGTCCCCCAAGTTACAAAAGTTGTCAAAACTAGTCCCTGGTAATTCAAAAACTTGTAAAATGTCATTTAAGGTCCATGAGATTCAAAAGTTGTCAAAACAAACCCTTTAAAGTTTAAAAATCACAAAATGACAACTTTAGTCCCTCAAGTTTGGAAAATGTCAAATATAGTCCTTGGTTAATTTAAAAAGTGAAATTTATCAAAAATAAACCTTGTACTATTAATAAATGACAAAATTGGTCCTTATGATAAACTTTTGGAAAATTACAAGTTTAACCCTTCAAGTTTCAGAAAATTACATAATAGGTCCTTTTAAGTTTAAAAAATGAAATAATCATCCTTGGTCCTTGTATTAATCTCATTTGGCAGGAATGGTCCTTGTAAGAACCTTGGGAAATGGACAGATTCAACCCTTCAACTTTGGCCAAATTACATGAAAGGTCCTTATACTTGTAAGCTACAACAAATGAACCCTTGTATTAATCCAAGTCCAAAAACAGAACACAACACACAGGCCCAATCTTTAGCCCAATCCCAACCAAACCTTACCCCGTTATTAAGCCAGGTCAAACGGTCAAAATACCGCCAAAACAGGGGGTACTGTACATCCCTTTCACCCACACCTGAAATCCAAAACCAGGGTGGTTTTTACCACTTCATCACCACTTTCCACCCACTCCACAGCTGGCTAACAACCACCTTTCCACCTTGAAAACACTCACCATAGCATTAAATGCACATACCTGCTTCATGACCTTTCCCGCCAAAAGTGCCAAGTGCACGTACATGATGAAATCAAAGGAATCAATGGTTAGATCAAGGTGGGATATGTTTTGAGGTCGACAAGGATGCTAAAAAGTCATTATAAAGAAGAAATGAAGCAGAGAGAAGGAGTAGTAGTGTAATTTTTATTTTATCATGTTGTTTTAAATATTTTAAATTTTCCAATGTTTAGTTAATCTTTTCAAGCTTTGTATTAAGTAATTTGAGAGTGTTATAAATCATTTCAATAAGCAATTTCAAGGTTCTTGATTGAATTCAGTTTAAGCAGTTTTAATTTCAAAAATCTTAATAAGATCGAATGTTGTTTGTAAGTGTTGTATTGGACTCAAAAGCTCTCATAAGCCCTCTATAAAGCTTCTGTAAGCTATTAGAAATCTTATAATCCATTTTAGAGTTGAAAATCCAAAAATTTCCAAAAATTACCAAGAAATTAGTTAAAAATAGAAAGCCATGAGAAATGATCAAGACAGTCTGGTGCAGTACTGATTTTGGATTACATCTTGGTTTAGAGCTTTATGGAAAGCTATAGGAAGTATTAGTGATCTTCAGTTCTCATGTTTGTGCATGAATTCATCTTGTAAGCCTTTACTTTGAAATTTACATTTTTTAGTTTTAATAATTAAACCTTATTAATTCTAGTTTAAAACTGTTTAAATATAGTCAATATCAATTAATCAACAAGTTTCTTGCTTTAAAAATCTTTTTCAGTATCTTTAGCTTCAAAACAGTTTCTAAAAGGTGTGTTTGGATCTACTTATTACACTGTATCTAAGGTTGTTTGAAGCCTTGTTTTTGTTTGATGCATGTTTTATTACTTCTGTACAAGTCAAATAAACCATAAAATTCTGTGCTTAGTAGTAAATAAGTCAAAATCTCATGTAATTGCCCTACACAGTCCACTGTTGAGAATTTGGATTGCCAAATTCAGTTAACATGCTTAAAAGTTGTTTCCATAGCCATAGATAATCTTATCTCAGCTTATTATAACCTTATAAGTTCATAGAATCAAGTAAAAGCTCATAAAAGTCAAACTAGCTTATTTTTATAAAAAGTCAAATTCTCATATACCTGTTTTTGAATAAAACTTAGAATTTTATAGTGTATTCAATATTAGGATTTAGCTTAAATGCTTTTGGGATAGTAAAATATAGTTGCTTAAGAAAATTAGAAAAATAATAGTTTGCTTTGTATCAGCTTATATAGTGCTTAATCAGTAGCTTCTTTTGAGCACCCATTTCTGAACCATCCCCTGTGCAGCTGATATGCACCACCACAGTGGCATCACCACCACTTTGGTGGGCCCCACAGGCCACACCAGTGGACCCCACTGGTGGTTCTTGGTTTCTTAGCAATCACCACCCAGCTGACTAGCCATTTCAGTAAAAGTTTTGAGCTTAATCAGTGTGGACCCCACTCTTAGATAAGCCTTAATGTTGTCCCATTTTTGAGTCAAAACTAGTTTTTGATTTGCTTAATTTTTGGCTTAATCTGCTTTTCAGAAGTTTAGAATGATTGGAATAGGTTAGTAATTAGTTAATATAGCATAACTTAGCTTCTGTGATTATTTGGTGGTCATTTGTAGCTTTTAGCTTATTTTGATTTGCTTATTTATAAGCATTTACACCACAGTTTCATATTCTCACACATAAGCATATGTTTTTATATTTTTTATAAACTTAGAATAATATTATAGACTTTTCCTGAAATTTTCATAATTTTTCATAACTGTTTGCTATTTTTCTTAATTAAATACAGTTTTTAGGCATTTTTAAATAGCTTTTAATACAAATAAATTATAAAAAGTCCAAAAAAAATGATTTTTCAATTTTTTTAGGTTAAGATAAATATAAAAGCAATAAAAAGTATTTTTCCATAATTTTCTTAGTTTAAAAAGTATTTTTTAGCATTTTAATTAGTTTTAAATAAGTTTTAAATTAATAATAAATACATAATAAGTCTAAAAAATATATTTTTAGTTTTAAAATAAGTTTTATCATATTTTAGACTTTTCTAAGTTATAATTTCATTTTTCTAGGTTAATCTTGTATTTTCTTGTATTTTAGTGCATTTTAAATACTTAATAAATAGTTTTTAATTAATAATAATTAAATAAATAGTTGTAAAAATAATTTTCTTTTTCTAATAATTTTCTTTTATTATTAGGATTGTAAAAATATCATTTTCATACTTGTAGACCTTTTATTTCTTAAAACTCACGTTTTATTTTGTACGTTTACGTAATTTTATTTAAACGTACGTTTTAGGTTTTAAACGTTCATCACTTTAAAAATAGTGATAGCGTTTATTTAATAGATTTTATCTTTTATTTCTTTTAATTTGCATTTAAGTCGCTTTAATTTATAGATCTTTTCTTTAGGTAATTTTTCATTCAAAACCTTACTGATCACTATCCTTAGTGATCATTCTATCATCTGAAGTTGTTTAACACCAATTCATCCTCCGTGGGACTTAACGACCCAGGAATTCCCTATATTCCTCTGATCTTAATTGCATTAGTGTTTGAACTGTTTTAAGTCTGTTACGGTTAGCCATTCACAAGTGGTTAGCTTGTGTGATTAGACTTGACTGTTTAGCACCAATCAGTACACAACCATGAATCTAATAATATCTAGCCACGTCTACGAATACCACTAACTGATCTCCTAACATCGTCAACCTCTCTCCACAAAGATGCTAACTCAACACGTCGAGCGTCGCGATCACTCTTAAGCTCTGCGACCTCTCTCTCCAACTCACCAATCCTACGCCAAATCGCTCTATCAGCATCACGAGCTGTCGCGAACCCTCTCAGCAGGTCCCCAACCTGCTCCTGGAGCTTCGACATACCCTCACGCAAAATCTTAGTCCTCCTGACTACAATACCCATATCAGCTCTCAAATCCTCTATACTATCCCTAGATACTCCAACCAACCGATCCGTCAGCTGACTAAGCCTAGTGCCCTGTGATGTAATCCTCTCCCACATCAGACCCATCTCACCATACTCCTCGGGCTCTGAAGCAATCTCCGATGGTATCTCAGATCCTAACGGGCTACATATATAAGGTGAGTAAGGTGGTGAGTCAATGTCTAAAGACTGTCCAGGGGACTCAAGCTCAGGCAAAGGAGAACCTGGTCTGGGAGAATGTGCAGGACTCTGCAATGGAGGAGTACCCCCTTCTGGGATATCCTCATCATCCTCCTCCTGAGGATCCTCATCCTCATCTACATACTGCTACTCAATCACATGCTCCTCCTCGACCTCATGCTCCTCCTCGCCCTCATCTATAGAGGGAGAGTCCATGAGTCAGAGTCTCTGTGCAGGTAAATCCTGAGGTGGTACACTAGGAGATCTAGGCCTCCTAAGACATGGTGACTCTGCTAAACGGATAGGTGATGATGGTGGTCTCACAGATATGAGGGCAGTGCTATAAGCAAGCCTAGGAGTCTGGGCTCCTGCTAAGACCTGATATAAAGTGAGCTGCCTAGATGAGCTAGGGCGATCTGATGATGATGAACTAGTGTGACTGGAAATCTCATAAGGATCACCCTGCGCAACAGTCATGAGACAATACTGGCGAACTAGCAACAACAAGGCCTCCTCAGACACATCAAAAGCTAGTGAAGGCATAGTCTGTGACAATGGCATAGGGTCGGTATAAGTGTTCGAAACAACTAGTTTTAATAAGCGCATCAACTCAACCAAAACATATATCACATAATGAAAGCTTTAACAGTGTAGGTACCGCATTACTCAAAATATACCTTTAAAAAAAACACATAAGTTCCGTTCTATCACATAATCCCATATCAAATCAATCGAGTTCAAAATTCCAAAATCGCAATATACCGTTTACTCAAATCAAATTCCGTAATATCTCGATAATCACATCTCATTTACCCAAAATCAATAATCATATCTCTAAATCATAACGTTTCCATAATCAGTTCATAATATCCCTTAACAGTTCATCTCATAATTCAAATCGCAGTTCATACCATAATCAAATAAGAAGCTTCGGCTTGGCAAGCGGGCGTGCGTCGGTGGAGGATCAATTTTTCTCAAAAGTGGTCATAGTTTAGGGTTTATAAAATACCTAATTCTCTATAACCTTGAGCTCTGATACCAATCTGTAAGACCCCCAAATCTTGGTACAACGGAAGACTTAATCAAGTTTTCAGGACGTTACTTTTGGATTGGTATCGCACACAAGTATAGCAAAAAGATAGTCATTTAACATTAAAAACCAATCCCAAATTTAAGTATTCAAAACATTTAATCCAAAAGTATAAATATTAGGCCGAAAACATGTTTTAATAAAATAGGTCCCCAAAGTTTATCAGAGTCATAAATGATCCTTGAACCCCGCCTTTTTGCCAAGCTTCCACCGATCACGTATTCCAAACATCTCTCAAATACCTGAGAAATCATGCTAAAAGGTCAGCTTACGCTGGTGAGTTCATAGGTTTATGTTCAACAAAATCATAGTGGACCTGTAAGAGTTGATTTGCTATGCAAGACCTAAGATAGATAAATACCGTAGGCACACCGATCCTACCCGGATCACCAACCATAATCATATCCCGCATCCAGGGATTACTCGGGCCCTGCGACTCTAATCCAGCATTGTCGTTGCAACCTCTAGAACAGTTGCCAACCCCGGACTAGGTCGATGTAGAAGTCTATTCTTAGCTAGGCAACGGTTCAACCTAGTCTAAGGCAACAACTACCGCACATCTATCTAAACAGTCAAGCATATAAGCAGATCCAAATAGTTTTCACAGTCCGAAAATAGTAGCATGATTCTCACCCCAATATAGTTAAAAACGTAGATAAAAGTGGGGCAATGAAACTCACCTCAAGCAATCAACGTACGAATAAACACTAGCAGAAGATAACAGAAATCACGGCACAACAACTATCGACTCGGCACAACCTATTAATGTAGACCAAATCTTAATATATAATTCCCATAATCAACGTTGTCTACCCCAATGTATTCCATTTCGTTATTTCCAAAAATGTCTCATTTCGTCATTTAATCCTAGTGTTTGGTATCCTCATGTGGGTGTATCGACTCAATATGATGCTATGAATGTACTCAAACAACCAATATATAACTCAATGCAACACAATGAGACCTCTAGACGATAATCTCCATAGTCCAATAAGTTTCGGAGTAAATAGTAGACCTTATCGAATTCGTCAACTCGATAAACTCGTTTATTTACTCGTGTCGCTTATTATCCCATAAATCAATCGTATCCTAAAGAGTCATAAGGATAATTCACCCATTAATAAGATTACCCAACGTACCTAGCGGGCTCTTATTAGATTCGTCAACCTAATAAGTCCGCTACCCACGTGGATCAACACTATTAATGCTAGGTTATCAGTAATCCATGCACACAACGTAAGCAAATACTTAAACTAATATTAAATGCCATAATTGGCATTTATCGATAAACGTGTACTCGAAACATTCATTACTTATTTATTATAAAACATTTCCAATTTAGTCGTTAGTTTCCATTTAAAAATAGTAAATAACAAGATAAGACTTGTTATCGATATTTTTGGTACAAAAGCCCATTTATTATTTATATTTCATAGTCTATTAGCATTTTCATTTATATATATATATATATATATATTTCGTCAAATTCCAATATTAATCTCATATCGTTATTCGTTTCGAGTCCACAAGCACGAGTCATGACTTCTCAGCTTTTAGTCAATCAATAGTCCAAATTATACTAAAGTGCATGTTACGGCTTTGTCGGAGTCAACTATTGACTAAAAAGTCAAAGTAATACCGACGTAGCTCAAAGTTGACAATATATATATCAAGTCCAATTTAAAAGTAATAATAGCGCAATTCAATCCCAAATCAACTCAAAACAATCTCGCCAACCAATCAATCAACCAAATATACCTGAAACCAATGTTATGACCCTAATGGTCATGACACGGTCGCGGTTAAGACCACGTGAACCAAACAAGCCCTAGAAGCTTTTCGGCTCCACGCGTCTCATCCAAACCTCAACTACATCAACCAACAAGCTTCCAAAACGACCCGACCTGGACCCATGGCCCAAGTGGGTCACGTACACCAACCAAGGCTCACGTACGTGGCCTTGGTGGCTCGTACACCACTCCAAATCCAACCAAACATCACCCAAATCAATTCCACAACATCCAAATACAATCATTCAAGCTCCAATCATTAACCAAACACAAAACCCATCATCTATTCTAAGCAAAAATATGAAACTAGACCTAAAATGCATAAACCCATCAAATTGATACACCACATGCTTACCAAACACTAACTACTTGTTTATTTAGATGTTAATTAGACTTAATTCCATGTTTCACCTAAAAGCACTAAAAATTATCATAGGGTCGAAACCCTAATTAGGGTTTTTATAGATTAAATAAGCTCTACCCATGTTCCATTTACCTTATTCAAGCACGAATTGCAAAACCCACTTGAAACCCTAAAAATCAGAATCTTAATCTTTAGATTTGAAGGTGTTAATGAAGGTTTTAGTGAGAGTATTATATATGGTTGGAAAGAGGATAAGAAGAGCTACAATATGGTGGTGGAGGTGTAGCACCACTCGCCGGTGGTGGCCGGATTTTGGCCAGAATAGTGGCCGGCAACCAAGGGTGGTTAGGGTTAGGGTTTTTATTAATTTTGAGGAGAGAGAGAGTAGAGAGAGAAGGATGAGTATGTGTGTGTTTTTAGTGAGAGAATGAAAGAGATGAAATGAGGGGAAGGGAGGGGTATATATACTTGGATATTGGGGACTCAAAAATAAATAAAATATGGGGAGGGGGCGTCGGCTAGGGGAAAAGGTGGGGGGTCGGAGTTGTAATTTTTTGTAACTATCCCCGTTTACCCATTCCCGAGCTCATATATTGTCCCCCGAGTGTCCCACGACGTTCATTCGACTTTCTAACATCGTTATTTATGTTTTTCCACGAATTTTGACTATTTATTTGTCAATTTTCGAGTTACGGTATAAAAGTTACAATATTTATCGTTTTAGGCTTTTCTAGTGCCGAATCGAATAGTGCCTACCAAATAGAGTTAAAACTCATAGATAACTCATTTAGTAGTGAAATAAACCGTAAAAACCAATAGACGATATAAAATCAAGTCATGGTTTATAAAAATAGTGATAAAGGCAAAGCTCGGTTTAGTTTAACGTAATGCGGTTACCTAAAATAGACTCCCTAAATTGCCAGTTGTCACACATAAAGACAAAAATGTCAACATTAGTACTCATAATAATATTTTTTTAGTTCGCTACTTAGAAGAGTATTTTTGGACATATATAATGCTTTTTAATGGTATTATCCCAAAAAAAATAAGGGGTTAACTCTCAACAAAACGCATTCGGTTGAAATTGTTTCTATTTTAAAGATAAGAAGAGGGATTTTGGGTTACAAGGAAACGAAAAAATAAAATAAAATTGTGCTTTATAGTTTCCTTCATTGGATTATAAATTACAAATTTTCTATTTGAAGAGAACAAGGATTTTGGAACCCGCGCATTGCTGCGGGAAAGTTGTGTCAAAAGTTATGGTTGATATTGTTGGGATATGAAAGTGCTGAAGAATGAAAAAGTACTGGAAGAAGTCAAAGTACTGCTAAAGAAAAAGTCAAAGTACTGCTGTCGAAGTCAAAGTACTGCAAAGCTAAAGAACTGTTATATTCGTTTATGGAAAGCTTTGTTATTCTAGAATATTCTTTGTTTAGATTACTTGTCGTACAAGGTTACAAATTGTAAACCGACTAGGGTATCCTTAAGCCTATAAAAGGACCCCTAGATTGGCATTAGAAGTACGTGTATTATTATAGTTTTAGAGAGTTCGATATTAGTGTTTTAGAGTTGTTTAAGAATCTGCATAACAAGCAGATTTAGAGTTATTAATAAAATCGTTGAAAGTTAAAGTTATATTCTTCTTAGCTTTGTTAAGTAAATTCCGCATACTTAATAGAGTTTGCTCAGTGTTTCATTGTTAATAACTTAGGATTTATCTGAGGTTATTAAACCCTTAACAAGCTATATAAGTTATTTTGGTTAGAGTACATCGATCCAACAAGTGGTATCAGAGCTTGTGTGGAAACTCTGACTAAGAAGAAACCCTAAAACCTCGTTAACAACAAAAACCTAAAGATGTCGACTGAAGCTGTTCCACCACCATCCATCACCTCAGTAAGAATACCAATCATTAAGAAGGGAGAATATGACCTATGGAGCATGAAGATGAGGCAGTATATTGCAATTACAGACCATGCTCTGTGGAATGTAATTGTCAATGGTAATGAAGTCGTTCCAGAACCTATTGATGTTCCTGGACAACCCAAAGCACCTAAGGCTGTCTTACCAGCAGCTACAATAAGGAATCAAGAGAAGGCTCTCAACATACTCTTGTCTGCCATTCCAGATGGTCATCTACTCAAGTTTCATGATGCTAAGGATGCAAAGCAACTTTGGGCTACTCTCAAGACAAGGTTTGGAGGTAATGATGCTTCCAAGAAGATGCTCAGAAATATGTTGAAGCAGCAATTTGAAACATTCACTGTTGGAGAAAGAGAAGGCCTTGATACTGCTTATGACAAATTCCAAAATCTTCTCAGTATGCTGGAGTTATACAAAGCAGAGGTATCAGTTGAAGATGCAAATCTGAAGTTCTTAAGGAGTTTGCCATCTACATGGCATGTGATTGCTACTATGATCAGAGGACAACCTGGTTTGGGTGTTATGGACTTTAATGATCTCTACAATCATCTGAAGGTGTATGAACATGAGATGAATGGCCAAACAAGTTCAAAGTCTCA
This sequence comes from Chrysanthemum seticuspe, assembly GCA_019973895.1. NCBI lineage: Eukaryota > Viridiplantae > Streptophyta > Magnoliopsida > Asterales > Asteraceae > Chrysanthemum > Chrysanthemum seticuspe. The sequence goes on from BPTQ01000009.1 coordinate 101,312,480, forward strand.
CAATATAGCCTTTTTGTCATCTGAAAAAAGAGGCAGTACTTCCACTAAAAGTACTGCTTCTCCTACTCAAAGTACTGTTGCTCAAAGTACTGTTGCCTACTCTACCCCTACCTTTGCTCAGCAAGCCACACCATCAAATACCATCCACTCAGATGAAGTCGTATGCTCTTTCTTTGCACAACAAGCTACCCTACCTGTCTCTATCACAGATTGAAGAGGATGCTCTTGAAGAAATTGATATCAGGTGGCAAGTTGCTATGATCACTGCAAGGATCAAGAAGTTTATGAAGAAGACAGGAAGAGGTATTGACTTCAAACCAAAACAGGGAATCACTTTTGACAAATCCAAAATTAAATGCTTCCATTGTCAAAAGACTGGACACTTTGCAAGGGAATGCAGGTTTGCTAAATATCAAGCAAACAGGATGTCTGAGAAACCAAAGCTTGAGCTAAAAGAAATTCCTATTACTGAAACAAAAGCTTTGGTTGCTCAAGAGAATTTATCAGAGGTTGACTGGAGTGCTGAGTTTGATGATGAACCAGTAACCTATTGTATGGTAGCTGTGGAGGAATCAGTGGAAGAGTTTGATTGGAGCACAACTTTTGACGAGGAACCTGGACATGCTGCTTTGGAATCCATAGATGGTCTAGGAAGCTTTGATTGGAGCATGGAGAGTGAAGATGATCCTGTTCTACTTGCTATGGTAGCCACTTCACCAAGTTCACCCCTATCTCTGAGGTATGCTCCCAGTGTCATGACTTTTATCAAAAAGTACTTAATAGTTATGTGACTGAAAGAGATAACTGTATAAGGGCTAGGTCTGAGGTAGCAGGTTATCAAATTACTTTAGAGTCTATGGAAGCCAAAATAATAACACATGAAAATAATGAAATGGCTTGGGCAGAAAAGTATGAACAACAGGATTATCAGTTAAAATTAAGTGAATGGAAGTTAAATTGTAAAATTTCTGAAATTGAGAAGCATACTAAGGAAAGAGATGAACTGTTAGCAAAGTTTGATGCCTGGAAGGAATCTGGTCTTTCTCATGTTACCTATGTTCAAAAACAGAGAAGAGCTTACATTAGAACTGGCCTAGGTTTTGGTACGGACTTTGATAACATAGAAGAAAACCCATCTAGTGATAAGGATGACCTTGATTTTGAGGATATAACCACTAGTGATGATGAACTCATTAATTATGTAGACACATCTAGTAATGAGGGATCAGTTAGTGAAACACCTCATGAGTTTAAGAAAGATAATGGTTATCATGCCGTCCCTCATCCCACTGGAAGTTTTCAACCCCTTAGGCCTGATGTTTCTCGTTTTGGAATAGACAATCTAGAGTTTAGGAAAAAGCTTATTGGTCAATCTAGGTCTGAAACCCCAAAAGAAACTGTTGAAAACCCTAAGGATAATAATGTTAAAAGTCAAGCAGTACCTTCAACTCAAAGTACTGCTACATGTTCAGCAGTACCTTTAGGAAAAAATCTTTTCAAAATACTGCTAAACCTTTTTGGGATAATTTTAGTCAAAACAGTTTTAATCATTCACCTAGAAGACATAATAGTTTTGGTCATAGACATAGAAGAAGCAATTTTGGGAGTTTGGGTCAAAGATTGTGTTTTGTTTGTTATAGTTCTGATCATCTGATTAAGCACTGTGACTTTCACTCAGAGTACCTAAGCAAATTTCCAAAGAACAGATCTACCAACCATAGCCCTAGAGAGAATAAACCAGTCTGGAATCATTCACATAGGGTTAACCATAGCAACTTTTCACAAGACTATAGGTACCCTCACCAGAGAAGACCTTTTTCAAAACCACCAGTATCTTCAAATACTTTTCAAAGAACTCAAGCAGTACCTTCTCAAAGTACTGCTAGATTTTCAGAAAATCAAGGTACTGTAAACACTTTTTGGAATGGAAAGCCTAGGAGATCAAATTATTATCAATCTAGAAGGCGTTACAACTCCAAAAGATTAGCTAAGTCAAAGGACTCTACACCAGCAGTTAAAACTAAATGGGTTAAGAAAGAAAGTATTGATGAGGAACAAACAGTATTTTCAACAAGTACTGGTGAAACAGAAAAGGAGATTTTTGTTGAAAAAGAAAGTTTTGCTGAAAATCCACCACAAGTTTTAAAACAAAAGATAATGCTTGATTCTGTCTACAAAAACTGTGAATGATACATAATCAAGGAATTTAAGTTTGTTACTCCACAAGGGGAACACAAGTCAGTAATGGCTTGGGTTCCTAAAAGACACTAACTCTTTTATCTTTGTGCAGGGCAACCCAGAAGAGGAGCTTAAAGATCATCTAATTATGGATAGTGGTTGCTCTGGAAGCATGACAGGAGACAAGGAGATTCTGTCAGATTTTAGATCTTATTGTGGAGGAAGAGTTTCATTTGGGAATGATCCTAATCGAGGAAGAATCACTGGAAAAGGAACCATCAAAGCAGGGCGTATAGATTTTGAGAATGTTAGATATGTGAAGGAGCTCAAGTTCAACCTTTTGTCAGTCTCTCAAATCTGTGATAAAAAGCACCCTGTGTTATTCACTGACACAGAATGTCTCATCCTTTCCCCTGACTTCAAGCTTGTTGATGATAACTTGGTAGTACTTAGAGTACCAAGAACCAATGATGTGTACAGTCTAGATATGAAGAGTCTTCACTCTTCAGGTAGAGCCACATGTTTAGTGGCAAAAGCAACATCTGAAGAAGCACATCCGTGGCATTGAAGATTCGGCCATGTAAATTTCAGGAATATCAACAAATTGGTCAAAGGAAATTTAGTTAGAGGTTTACCTTCGAAGACTTACAAGAATGATCACTCATGTTTGGCGTGCAAGAAGGGTAAACAACACAAAGCTTCATGCAAGAAGCTTGAGGAAAGAACTATTAGAGAACCTTTGGAGCTGTTACACATGGATTTATTTGGACCTGTCTCTGTTGCAAGTCTAAACAAGAAAAAGTACTGCTTGGTTGTGAAAGATGATTGCAGTAGATTCAGTTGGGTATTTTTCTTGGGATTTAAAGATGATACTTTTGATGCTATTCATAATCTTATAATAGCACTTGAAAACCAATTGAGACTCAAGGTTAGAGGTATTAGATGTGATAATGGGACTGAATTCAAGAACAAGCTTATGGATGAATTTTGTGCCAACAAAGGGATCAAGAGGGAGTTCAGCATTGCAAGAACACCACAGCAGAATGGTGTTGCAGAGAGAAAGAATAGGACTTTGATTGAAGCAGCCAGAACAATGCTTGCAGATTCACAATTACCTATTCAATTATGGGCTGAAGCTGTAAGTACTGCTTGTTATGTGCTTAACAGAGTATCAGTCACCAAACCTCAGATGAAGACACCTTATGAGTTGCTGATGGGCAACAAACCCAACATTCATTTTATGAAACCTTTTGGATGCCCTCTAACAATTCTAAATACAATTGATAATCTGGGAAAGTTTGATGGCAAGTCAGAAGAAGGATATTTATTGGGATATTGCACCAACAGCAAAGGATTTAGAGTGTACAACAGAGTCACCAAGAAAGTTCAAGATTGTCTTCATGTTGAATTTTTAGAAGATCAAGAAAATCAGAAGGGTAAAGGTCCTGATTGGATGTTTGATCTTGAGGTTTTGACTCCTTCTATGAACTATGTACCTGTTAGAGAAGAAAATCAACCTGTACACACTGGAGAAGATTTACAGTATGTTGTTCATGGAGTCCATATTAGACCTGATGCTGTTCCTGATGAAGAACCCATACCTGTTGAACCAAAGAAAAGTATTAATGAACCAACATTGTCACTATCTGCTGAGGATCAAGCTATTCAAGAGGAACTTAATCTGATGATTTTTCAAGATGTAGTAGCACATTCTTATAATGATGATCAAAGAAGAGCTTATGAAGAAGCAAAGAAAAAGAACAAGACTGCAGAGTTCTATCACAGTACTTTGGGTGACAGTACTTTTGATCAAAGTACTGCTGCACCTATTGACAACACTTTGGATGATTTAGATGATCCTACCATGCCTGGCTTAGAAGATACTGATGATGAGTATGAAGATGAAGGTATTTTCTCAGATTCCAATGAAGATGCTGATTTCACTAATTTGGGTGATAATTGTGAAGTTCCACAGACTCCTACCTTAAAAATTCATAAAGATCATCATACTGGTCAAATCATTGGACCTTCTTCTCATGGAGTGCTCACAAGAACCAAAGCTAAGGGTTTTTCTATACCTCATAATGCTTTGCTTAGCTTTGTTTATAAACAAAACAGGTTGAATCACAAGGATCATCAAACATGCCTGTTTACTTGTTTTATCTCTCAAGAAGAACCCAAGAATATAGCTCAGGCATTATCTAAAGAAAGTTGGGTTGAAGCTATGCAAGAAGAACTTCTTCAATTTAAACTTCAAGAATTTTGGGTACTTTGTGATCTACCTGATGGAAAGAAGGTCATTGGTACAAGATGGGTGTTTAGAGTCAAGAGAGATGAAAGAGGGAATGTCATCAAGAACAAGGCAAGGTTAGTAGCTCAAGGCTACAGACAAGAAGAAGGAGTAGATTATGATGAAGTATTTGCTCCTATAGCAAGGATTGAAGCCATTAGAATCTTCCTTACTTTTGCATCACATATGGGATTTCAGGTTTATCAGATGGATGTCAAGAGTGCCTTTTTATATGGCAAGATCACGAAGGAAGTGTATGTTAAACAACCTCCTGGTTTTGAAGATCCTGCTCATCCAAACAAAGTCTACAATGTGGTTAAGGCTCTTTATGGCCTTCATCAAGCACCTAGAGCTTGGTATGAGAGGCTCTCTACTTTCTTATTGCAACATGGTTACAGGAGGGGAGCCATTGACAAGACTTTGTTTATCAAGAGATATAAGAAGGATATCATGTTGGTTCAAGTACATGTTGATGATATCATATTTGGAGCTACCAAACAGTCCATGGTCAAGGAGTTTGAGAAGCTGATGCAGAATGAATTTCAAATGAGTTCAATGGGTGAGTTAACTTTCTTTTTGGGACTTCAAGTTAAGCAGTCAAAGGAGGGAATTTTCATAAGTCAAGACAAGTATGCATCTGACATACTTAAGAAGTTCAATTTTGATGCTATGAAGCCAGTTACTACACCTATTAAATCTATCAACTCATTGGGCAAGGATGAAGATGGACAACCTGTTGAAGTCAAGTTGTACAGATCCATGATCGGATGTCTTATGTACCTCACTGCATCTAGGCCTGATATTATGTTTGCTGTTTATCTATGTGCAAGATATCAAGTCTCACCTAAGGTCTCTCATCTGAATGCAGTAAAACGGATTTTTAGTTATTTGAAACAACAACCTAAGTTGGGGTTGTGGTATCCAAAGGATTCACCTTTTCACTTGGAAGCTTTTTCAGATAGTGATTATGCTGGTGATAACTATGATAGAAGATCAACCACTGGAGGATGCCAATATCTTGGAAGAAGATTAGTCTCATGGCAATGTAAGAAACAGACAATTGCAGCAACATCCTCTACTGAAGCAGAATATGTAGCTGTTGCAAGCTGTTGTGGATAAGTTTTGTGGATGCAGAATCAACTCTTAGACTATGGGTTCAAATTCAAGAATACTCCTATCAACATTGATAATGAGAGTACAATTTGCATTGTAAAGAATCCAGTTTATCACTCCAAGACCAAGCACATTCAGATTAGGCATCACTTCATCAGAGATTGTTATGAGCACAGACTCATTAATGTTGTCAAGGTTCACACAGATGATAATGTAGCTGATTTACTCACCAAAGGCTTTGATGTTTCTAGATTCAATCACTTGGTGGTAAGTATTGGCATGATTAATTACTGAGCTACATTTGAGGGGAGGACTATTTAGTATAAGTATAGTCCTATGCATTGCTTGAGGGGAGGCAATCTCATGTTTATTTGATGTATTTGCTATTGTAAAGAGGAGAATGGGAAAGTACTGCCTTTTAGTTATATGAAAGTACTGCTTTGGAAAGTACTGCACACGTGGAAAGAACTGTTTGTCTTATTAAAGTACTGTTCCAACGGTAATATCGAGGGGTAAACTTCGCTAACGGTAACTTTGTTATTAAGGGCTGTGATTTTTTAAATTTCACCTATAAATAACTACTCTTCGAATTTCCCTCTCATCTTTATACAGAATAATCTTTTCCATATTTCTCTCTCTTTTCACCTATATTATTCATCAAATCACTTTCTTCGTAAACAAATCATCAATGGCAAATCGTAATACAGTTTCGAAACACAACATGGTGGCGAATTTAGAGAAAACTGAAGCTAATGTCATTTTCCATGACATCATTGATTTTCTCACTGGATCTCCGATTAGTTATGCGCTTTTAGTGGAACCAGATATAATTGAGCCATGGATTCAACAGTTTTGGGCAACTGCTAGGGCTCATATGGAGAATGATGATTCATATATTCAAGCTAAAGTTGCTGGGAGGATAGTGAAGGTTTCTGAAGCTTCAATTCATGAGAATTTATTGTTTGATGATGAAGAAGGGGCTGTTCGTTTTGATAAGCAATTGATTTGGGATACATTCAGAGACATTGGGTATGAAGGGTCCTTAACTGAACAAACTTTCAAGAAACCCTTATTAAGTCCACACTGGAAGTATTTGGTTCATGTATTGCTTCATTGTATTAGTGCTAAAAGTACATCATGGGAGCAATTTGGTTCTAACATAGCCTCTGCTATGGTGGGATTAACTACAAATTGAATTTTCAATTTTTCAAGGCTAATTCTAGATGGAATGTTATCTCATATTTCTCATGGATCACGCTGGTTGATGTATCCAAGGTTTATTCAAGTGTTCTTGAATAAGCAACTTGCTCATGTACCAAAGCTTACAAGTCTACTACTTGTTGTGGTGCAACCAGCCAAGATTTTCACATTTATGGCTAGGAAAAGTGATCTATTCACTGGAAGGAACACTCCATTAACCACTTCAATGATGGAGGTTTTTCAAGCACTACGAGATGAGGCTGCAGAGAGTGATGACAGAGAAGGTACTGCTTTAACACAGGGTACTGCTTCTCAAGGTACTGCATCACAAGGTACTGCTTCACAAGGTGCTGAAGTTCAAGAAGATACTACAGTTTCACCTCCACCATCTCCACAAGTTTCTGCTCATGATTCTCAACACGAAGAACACTCACCATCTAGAGGAGATGAAGAAGCTGTGGTGCCTGAGGGTACAATTCTAAACAATTATGCTTTATCCAGAGAATTGACTAGATTAAAGAAATTTTTTGAAGAACAGGCTACACAGATTAAGCAGTTGAAGCTTAAGTTTAGACGACTCAAGAAATTTGTCTGGCCATTGGTTCAACATCATAGCTTATGGTTCAAGTCTCAAAGAAAGCAAGGCAGGCCAGTTAGGCAATTTAAGAAGACCACCAAAGGCGAAAAGGTTCAACAACAATCTTCATTCCAATTGGGGAGGAAATTGGAAGATAAGAATTTGAATGAAGAAGCTGAACCTCAAGGTACTGATGTTCAACCTCAAGGTACTGAAGAGCAAGTCAATATTGAAAGTACTAAGGAAGAAATCACTAGAGTTCAAAGTACTTGTTAATACAAATAAACCGTAAAACCGTTTATTAATATTTTGCGATCTCTTTGTGTTTTGTTGATAACAAATGTAATGTTATCTTAAGTATAATTATAAAGGATACATGTTAGTTTTGTAAAGCATTTACATATAGCCATTTAAATACAAAAATGTAGTAATTAAGCATTTGTTGTAATAGTTTATTAGGATGGGTAAATATCATAACCCATGGACCATAACCCATGGATCTTAACCCATACCCAAAGAGACTTGATACAATGTATACTTAGATACATTGAATCTAAATATAACCCATGGACCAACCCATAACCCATGACCCATAACCAAAAAACCCATGGGCAAAGAGGAGCGTTTCACGGATCCCTAGGATTACACTAGACGGATCCCTTGTGGAAGGGATCCGTGGGATCCGTGGGAACAGTGAAGGAATTTTCCTATAAATAGAGAGCAATTTATTCATTCTAACTTACCCCTCTTCTTACTAAATCTCTCATACACTCTCATTCTCTTCTAACATATATATCACTTGATCTAGAGAGTTGTTCTTCTTTCTTTCTATTTGTGATCCTCATATAGGTCCTTCTCTAAGGCGAGATCACGAACATTCTACAAGTCATCCAAGCAAGGGGTCCTTGATTGATTTGTCACTCCACAAGATTTCTGTAGCGAAGATCTTGTATTTGATATTTCACATATTTGGTGTGTAATAGTTGTGTTGGTTTGGTCCACCGTGCTACGGACTCGGTATCTAGCTTTGTACCGGAAAAAGTTTAAGCAACGTTGTGAAGGCTTCTCCGCCAAGTGAAGGAGTTTGTTGACATAGTGCTTGAACTCTCGAGTAGGTGACTCGGGGAGTGGAGTAGGGCAAGGAAGGTGACCTTGTAGCCGAACCACTATAAATCGGTTGTGTCTTTTCTATCCCTTAACTTTATTTATTTGCTTGCATTATCATTAGATCTATACGTTCTCAACATCCATACGATTTCACATAATATCGAATCTAAAGTTTTTTTGAAATCAACTTAAAATCGGCAAAACTATTCAACCCCCCCTTCTAGTTTTCCACAATTGGCATCAAGAGCTAAGTTTATAAAAGTTTTAAAATAAAATTGTATTTTAAAAACTTTTCGATAACTATGGGTTCTGAAAATTATAAGGAAGGGCAATCTATGCAACGACCACCACTACTTGAAACTAATGGTTTTATATATTGGAAAAATAGATTCGAAACATATGTGAAGTCTAAAGATATTGATCTTTGGTACATTATTGTTGAAGGTGATTTTGAGGCTACCTCAAATGATGATAAAGGAAATTTAGTTCACATACCTCATGATAAACTAAACGATGAAATGAAGAAAAAACTTTCTAAAAATAGTGAAGCAAAAATGGTTTTATATAATGCTTTACCGAAAAAGGAATTCGAAAGAATTTCTATGCTTAAAACCTCTAAAGAAATTTGGAATTATTTAGTTGTAACTCATCAAGGCAACCAACAAGTTAAAAATAACAAAATTGATTATTTGTTCAACAATATGAACAATTTTCAATATCGGATGAGGAAACTATAGATCATTCATTTGCTAACTTTAATACTATTATTACATCTTTACAAGCACTTGATGAATCTTTTTCTAGCCGTAACCATGTTTGGAGATATCTAAGGGCACTTCCATCGAAGTGGAGATCCAAGGTGACGACAATCGAAGAGTCAAAAGATTTGACAATCCTCACCCTCGATGAACTCATAGGCAACCTAAAAGTCTACGAGCTTGTCCTTGCTAAAGATTCCGAAGACTCAAAGGTGAAAGAGAAACACAAATCTCTTGCCCTTAAAGCCAAAAAGGCTTCGAGCGATGAGGAGAACTCATCTTCGAGTAGTGACGACGAAGAGTACGCTATGGCGGTAAGGGACTTTAAAAAGTTCTTTCGAAGAAAGGGTAGATACGTCAAACAACCGTATGACGATAAGAAAGGATTTTGGAAAAGCAAAGAGGACGAGAAGCCAAAGGATGATTGTACTTGCTTTAAATGTGGGGACCCAAACCACTTTATTAGTAAGTGTCCCAAACGGGATGATCAATAGGCGTTCGTGAGCGGAACATGGGGAATGAGCGACGAGGAGGACAAAGAAATTTGTCTCATGGCAAACGACGAGGTATGTCACGAATACTATAGTAGTTCATCACTTGATGACGAATCATTGCATAATGAATATGATAAACTATGCAATATTAGCTTAAAATTAGTTAAAAAAAATATGCTTTTAAAGAGTCAAAATCAACGTTTAGATAAAGAAGTCATAGAATTAAAAGCAAAACTAAAACGTTTAGAAAAGGGTAAATGATGAGTGTGTAAATACTCATCATTTTTGGTCAAATCTGAACTGCAAAACACTTAAAAACGCTCAGAAATGCATCAAAATACTGAAAATATCTCAAAATTGTATTTTATATGTTTCAGATGCAAAATGTTTAAAATCAGATGAAAAATGAGCTAAGTTTGCATAATTGGCAGTTTCAGTCCCCCGACTTTCAAATCTTGTCAAAAATAGTCCCTGAGCACTTATTTTAAAAGAAAAGTCACCAAAGGTCCTTTTGAAATAATAACTTGTCATAATTAGTCCTTTGGTGAAAAATGTCAAAAGTTTTGAGAAATTACAAGTTTAGTCCTTTGAGTTTCAAAAATGGCAAAAATGGCCCTTATACTATTGAAACTTGTCATTTTTGGTCCCTTGGAATAACTTTAAAAATGTGGCAGTTTTGGTCCCTCAAATATCAGAAATTACAAAATGGTCCTTGTTATTAATAACCAAACACCTTTTGCACCTTTGGACCCCTGCCATATACCTTTGGACCCCTGCCATAACCTGTGACCCCCCTTTTTTGACCCCGTCCACTAATAATATCCCAAGTCAAACCCCCAGTCAACCCACCTTTTCCCTCCAACACTCCTTCCTCCCAACTGCTCTGCAAACACCAGACCTTCACCATCCTTCCAGCTCACAAACTCCTTCCCTTATCACTCCACCTCACCAAACAACAAAAAGCATTTAATGCTTTCCCCCCCCCCCCCTTGCACTCAATCCCTCTCCCCTGGCAAATACCAATTTCCCGCCAAAAAGCCATCAATGGCTATAAACCTCTCAAGTGATCCAAGGGCCAAGATTAAAGGTGGGAATTGCTCAGAGTACAAGTGGAAGACATTTGGTTGTATAAATAGAAGGAAGAGAAAGCTTGGAAGAAAGAGTAGTTAATTTTTAGAAGTTCTTATAAACTCGTTTTTATTATCAATGTATTAGTTTAAGTCTTAAATTGTTATTTTCAGTTTTTATGTATTAAATGTAAGTTATTTAAACGTTTGTAATCCAGTTCAAGTATTAATTCAAAGTTTATCCAAGTTTCTAGTTTTTAAATTTTCTTTTACTTATGCAGTTTAAATAAACTAAAAGCCAGGCTTCAATAAGCCTCATTATAACTCTAATAAGCTTACTAAAGCTACTCATAGCTTTTAGTAAGCTTATAATCCAGTTTTAAGCTAATTCTCAATTTGGTCAACAAAAGTCAACTGGTGTTCAATTCTATGGTTCAGAGATGGATATGGGGTGACCTTGATGATGATTTGGGTTTACTTTGATGTTTCTATATTGGTTTAAGTATTGGTTTAAGCTGCAAAATGAGCTGGACTACTTGTGAGTTCTGTCTCTTTCTCTATAAACTGATATAGTTTGCAATAATTGTTTGAGTTTGAATCTGTAGTAGAATTAGCTTTTATCTGTTTATTAAACTGTTATTAGGCTGTATTGATTCAGTTTCAGTGTTAGTATAAGCTAGATAATCATTTAAGTAGAAGTAGTAGCAAATCAGTTAGTATAAGGACTGTTTGGATCTGTTAATTAATCTGAGATTGAGGTTAGTTTAGTGGTTAAGTTCAGCTGCTAGAGTTATATTTAGATATATTCTAGTTATTTTGATAATCAGTTTGCACCTTAGGTTAGTAATAGTCAAAATCATTTTGAATATGTTCTTATTTGCACTTCTGTTAAAATTAGTTGGATAGAACTTTGCATCCAGGTTTAAAAATCATAGAAATAGCTTGCATTAAGCTTAGTCTATCATCAGACATCATTTTCAATCACTGAATCTAGCTTTGAAGTTCATTAAAGTCAAATCTCCAAAATTGTCTCAAAAGTCAAAAGTGAAAAACCAGTTTTTACCCAACCTTGGGTGATTTTTAATTGATTCATTATTGGATCAATTCAAGTGAAACTTTGGGTTTAAAAACCTCAACTGGTCAAGAATTGAAAAGTGATTTTTGGAAATTTTTTGTAAGTCTTTATAAGCTCCAAATGAGCTTGTTAATTGGGTCCAAAATGCCCTGTGCACTGACTCAGTTTTAACTGAGTGTGCACAGGTTTTGTGCAGAGCTTGTCAAAAGCTCATTTGAGCTCATCTCAGGCTCATTTTTGGTTTATAGGTTCCTTGCCAGGTCTAGTTTAGGATCCCACATCTGTTTCTGAGTTTCAGCTTATTTGAGTGGCTTATTTTCAAGCCACAAAGTAGTAGCTAAAACTGTTTGGCACTTAAGCTTGAATTTCATCAAATCAAGTTAATCAGCACTTTAGAGGTATAGGCTAGTTGTAATTAGTTGCTTTTGGGTACTTTTGGCATAAACTAGCTTCTGTGTTCATTTGGTGCTTTTTAGTGTACATTTGCTTAATTCAAGTGCTTATTTATAAGCACTTTTCTCTGCAGCTTCATAATCCTTCACATAAGCTACTGTTTTTATATTTTTCATAGATTTAGAACATTATTTTAGAATTTCCCTGAATTTTTCATAATTTTCCAGCACTGTTTGATATTTTTCCTCATTTAAATCAGTTTTTAGTACTTTTTAATTAGCTTTTAATACAATTAAATCAGAAAAACTTCAAAAAAATAAGTTTTCAATTTTCATAGGTTAAGATAAATACAAAAAGTCAAAAAAATATTTTTCCAGATTTTTCTTAGTTAAATTTGTAATTTTTAGCAATTTAATTAGTTTTAAATAGTTTTTAATTCATAGAAAATAGAAAAATAATCAGAAAAATACAAAATTAGTTTTGAAAATTCTCTTTAGTTATTTTAGATTTTTCTAAGTCATAATTTCACTTTTCTAGCTTTATTTCATATTTTCTTATATTTTAGGGCATTATTAAATAGGTAAAAATAGTTTTTAATTAATAATAATTAAATAAATAGTCATAAAAATAATTTTCTTTTTCTAAAAATTTTCTATTATCATTAGGTTTGTAAAAATTTCATTTTTATATTTTTAGGATTAATACTGTTTTAATTTCACATTTTCTTTTGTACGTTACGTAGTTTTTAATTTAATTTTATAAAAGAAAAATCAAAAACATCATTTTAAAAATAGTGATAGCGTTTATTTAATATAATTTATCTTTTTAATTTTCTTTAATTTGCATTTAAGCCCCTGTAATTTATAAACTTTTTCTTTAGGTATAATCAATCACAACCCTTTTCCCGTTCAAATTCACCCGATCACTATACGTTTGGTGATTCAGTCGCACAGCTCGTTGGGACTTAACGACTCGGGGATACACTAAACTCTCCTGGACTTCATTGCATTGGTTCTTAGCTGTTTGAAGTTTATTACGGTTAACCATTCACAAGTGGTTAGCTTGTGTGATAAAACTTGACGGTTCGGACCCAATCAGTAAAATAGCAAGTGGTGAATGTGAACTTTGCGTTCAACTTCAAACACTAGTGGATAACTTAGATTCTAAAATTGCTAGAATGAGTACGAACACTTTAGATACAATACTCGAAGGTGTTAAAACCAGTAATAATCAAAAGGGTCTAGATAGTCAACAACTTGATCCATCAACTAGTGAAAGTAAAAAACAAAATTTGTTAAGGAACTAGAAAAACCAGTGATACGCTTACACAGCGCGTTCGGGGTCAAAGGAACTTCCTTTTTGTCGAGCAAGTTTTTCAACACCCTAGGCAGTGAACCTAATCGTTGTAGTGTAGTATTAGGGTAAGCCACGGGTATTGATATCGTTCTCTAGGGGAATAGGAATGCTAGTGAGAAGTTACTACGCTAAGGTTAAGGTTGAGGAAGATTATTTTTTTTATCTTTTTTTTATGTTTTTTAGAAATTGAAAGGTACGAATCTCGGGTATTGGATTTGGGGGGTTGGTATTTCTACCGATTAATCTACTATTCTATTCTAATTAACTAAGCTAAGGTGAGGATAGTCTAAGTCTATTGTTGTGTGCTCGTATGATAGTTAAAGATGTGTTTACCTAGATGTTACTACTCCCTAGTTATCTCCTATTGATGGTTGAATTGTCACGTCTTTATTCTTAACGCGTTGTGTTTTCTAAGGTCGTAAGGTGTGCATTCCCTAACTCTTTGAAGTCACCTTTAAGTGTAGTAAACAAAATCCACTAAGTCATTCATAAACTAACTTTGAGGTTATCTTTGGGTTTAGTAAACGAAATCCACTAAGTCATTCATAAACTATTAAAGATTTATCAAGTATTAAACACAACGATAGCCTAGTCGCACTCCTAAGCCAATTACAATTAAGATAAGAGACAACCTAACAATAATTAACAACTAGGTTTCATACATCTAAGCAAACACATAAGTAATTTAGCCGGACATGGTAAACATGCAAGCATACACACAAATAATCAAAGACATAATTGAATTGATGAAGTAAATACTTATCTTGATGTAAGATAGGGTTTGGAACCCTAAAATACTGTACAAGACACCCTTGGTTCGGTTTTAGGTTTTTACTCCAAAAAGGACTCTCTAAAACTGAAAAATTCGGATTCTATATATAATATTACATATGCGACGGCGTCACCTTATGTTTTGTGACGCCGTCGTGTCGCCGTCATTAGGGTTTCGTCTTGGCCACGTTAACCTTGCGACGGCGTCACCTTATGTCTGTGACGCCGTCCTCTTCAGCTTCTGACGTCGTCTGGGTTGCATCTAGGCCGTCTGAGTAGCAACGGCCTACTCTTTTAAAGCCCGACGTCGTCACTTGAAAATAGGGTTTTTGGCTTCTGTATCGTCACAAAAATCCTCCGACGGCGTCACAATTAACACCTGACGGCGTCGCCTTCTGTTTTCAGCAGCTTTGAGTGTCTCGATTCTGACTTTGGCCATTTTCTTCGTATATTCGCGCCTTTTCGTCCAAATAAGTGCCATTCCAGCATTTTGCCTTCAAGAGACCTAAAAAGTGAAAAGGAACGATATTAAGCAATAACGGATACAAAAGTGATCAAATAAGGACTTAAACGACCCCTCAAAATGGTACCTTTTAAAAGTTTATCAAATATCCCTACACTTGTTATTTGCTTGTCCTCAAGCAAATGTGCTTTTAGCCAATTAATTTATAAGTTAGGGGTCATGAAGCATTGATTCAAAACGGTCCGCAACACATATAAGCCCCGCAAAAGTCATAACAAGCACGGAAATTACATACTAGCACCTCACATGGGGTGTTTGGATACTCACATCTCTCTCGGGTGTATATATGAAATATAACAAATAGGAAATGGAAGATAAACACTCATTAACCGGTCCTAGTACATAAATTACCATAGGCTTGAGAATAGATCAAACCTCCATCGCTTTGGCGTAAGCACCTAGGAAAGACTATCAAAGAGGTCTTTTAAAGGGTTGTAATGTTAGGCTTACGGTAGGGAAACAAGGGTTTGGTGGGATAGGCTATTTAGTGGTGGTAAGTCAAAAATCTCTATGTTAAATGCATACGAAGAATGGCGTTGCTAAGCCAAGACTCGACACTCTAAAACTCTAGGTAACGGAAATAAACAAACATAAATTTAAAAGATAGATGTAGGATGGTAGCCCGTTTTTTTTTTTTTTTTTTTTTTTTTTTTTTTTTTTTTTTTTTTTTTACACTCTATTTTTTTTCTTTTTCTCTTTTTCTATTTTTTTTTCGATTTTTTTTTTTTTTTTTTTTTTTTCATACACTTTTACTCTACCATCCTCTACGGTAACATCAAAATGATAGGGATTTATAGGCACATCCCTACACTTGAGTTTTTATTACTCTAACACTAATTTGACCCGAATTGAAAAGATCAAAACACTTGGGGTATATTATTACGCAAACAAAGGGAATTTGAATTTAACGTTCCCTTCCCGTCATTTCATAAACTTTAACTTTTCCCATGAATCCCAATCGTCCCAAAACTGTATACAAAGGATATGACTCGACTTAGCAACTCATGCAAGCAACTAGATAATTGAACTAAGGGTTTAAGGTGATAACAATAATGCACTAAAAGTGAGTGCATACAAGATAGGCTAAGGCGATTTGGGTGTACATTTGGGGGTGGGGTGTAAACAATGCTCTTCATTGATATTCCGGAAAAACCGAAACATCACGAGAACCGCGAAAAGGATAGGCTCTGAGGGGTTAACTAGGGGTATCGTGTACTAAAGTTGAGTACAACGCAAAGGGTGTGGGGGAATTACTCAACCGATGTGGAAGAAGTAATTATATTACGGGTATCAAACAAGGGTTATCCTAATGCCTCTTATCATTTAGTTATTCCTAACTACACAAGTGTAGTCTCACTTGCGATCTTGGAATGCATCACAAAACAAGTTCTAGAATCTAATATACTACCGGTTCACACTCTAAGCATTAAAGATGAATGCTTTAATTCCTACTAATCTAAGGGCGATCCTCACATTTTGGGTGGAATTTGGGTGGTAAAGGGTTTTGTGCTAGTCATATAACTTCTTATTCGTGAGACGCTTTTGTTAAGACTAATGGCCCACTACTATATGTCATGAAAAAAATTTAAATTTGGTGCCAAAATTACCCTAACCAACATTTTCTCATGGTTTATTACACAATCAAAATTGGACAAAGCAAATAATCAAGGATAAGTATAGTTTCAAAGTTCCCGTTTTATTTTCCCTCCCTACACTTAAACTGAACATTGTCTCCAATGTTCCCCGAAAGTATCAAAGTTATGATAAAAGAAGGTAATCAAAAACGAAAGAAACTAATACTCCCCTGATTAGCTCGGTAGGATCCGTGTGTGAAGTATTGGTTAAATCCTTTCCAAGAAGAATTATTGCGTGAAAAACTCCTTCCAATCTTGTGTAACTTCTTCTTGATAAACTAAACCTGCACACTTGAAGAAAACAAACGAAACCTTCGCGTAAAATCAGCGGTAATAATATATATAAGACTCGATTTAAACTAGGATATAATGCTTGTGGAATGGATGTTTACAGAATTTCTAAGAAAATTAAGACTTGGAAAATTCCAAAAATTTATAAGTAGCTCAGAAAACGAGAAAAAGTGATCTGATGTTTTTACTCCTTCCTGACGCCGTCAGGTTGCAATCCTGACGCCGTCAGGTTATCCTGACAAAAACTGTTCTGCGATTTTCTGAAAAAAAATTCTAGAAAATTTACATCTTTAGAATCTGGAAAAATTTCTGCAAAAACATCCATTATGACTCGATACAAGCATTTGACTCGAACAAACAATCATATATATCTTTTATTTAATTGTTATTCTCATGTTTACGTTTCTTTTGAAAACGTGTGTAATCCTCCCTACACTTATCCCTTATATAAAATACCTTTATATGCAATTAAGACAAGGTTAAAAACAAAATAAATCATTTTACAAATTTAAACATGAGGATAAACAATTAATAAAAGATATATGACACTAACAAGCAAACAATTATGTTGGATCGATAACTTTAATCAAACTAACTTAACTAGCTTGTTAAGGTTTAATAACCTCGGATAAATCCTAAGTTATTAACAAAGAAACACTGAGCAATCTTTATCAAGTACGCGGAATTTACTTAACAAAGCTAAGAAGAATAACTTTATTATAAACTCTAAATCTGCTTATTATGCAGATACTCTAATACAACTCTAAGATAATCGAACTTTTCTCTAAAACACTAATTCGTAAACTCTAAAACTCTTTTTCTGAAATCGTACATCTAATGCCAATCTAGGAGTCCTTTTATAGGCTCAAGGATATCCTAGTCGGTTTACAATTGATAACCTTGTACGACAAGTAATCTAAACATGGAATACAATTCTTTCCATAAACGAATATAACAGTTCTTTTGTTCTAGCAGTACTTTGACTTCATCTTGCAGTACTTTGACTCTGTCTTTAGCAGTACTTTGACTATTTGACTTCTTCCAGTTCTTTGCAGCTTACAGTACTTTCATATCTTCAGTACTTTGATATCTTCAGTACTTTTCATATCCCAACAAATTAAGCATGTGTTGCCTCCCACGAAGCGCTTTTCTTTATTTAAGAGTCTTGTAGCTAGACTCGTAGTCGTGCTCCTACGTTTTCTCATTACCGCCCTCTTGACGGTCTCTACCGGGGGATTCCATGTTGTAGAAGTGTCCTATGATGCACCTCTCTAAGAGTTCATCCTCTCCCCAATCGATCCTATAATTCGGTCCTAAGTTCAAACAATCCTTATAGAACCCGAAAATCTTAGCCATAACATAATCTACTCCCTTTTCCCTATCCTTATCATTCCTATAATAGACCGACAGCTTAAGTTCCTTTTCATCATTAGAGAGTGATGAAAACTTCTCAATCTTAAACGGCATTTGGTAAGCTATGTCGTCGGTCTCATCCTTGAATCGCACTACTCCTAACGAGGGGTCATAGGTCATCCCGGTGCTTTCTATGAAAGGTTTTCCTAGAATAACGTGGGACAAACTAGGGTCTATGGCCGTGCTAATATCATCCACAATTATGAAGTCCATAGGGAACGTGAAACTACCTACATAAACGGGCAATCCCTTAACTCTACCAAGAAAATTGCACTTATCCCTAGGAATATCGGGGTCTTGCCTAGTTGGGATAGGCTTCTTCATTATCCAATTGTAGTAGGTGCTAGTCATTATGTTGATTGGTGATTTGCGATCAATGTAGGCCTTTGCCACAAAAAGGTGTCCTATGCAACATGGTATGTTAAGATTCCAAGGGTTCCCAAACTTGATTCTAGGGCTTTTCCTAACATACATGTGACGGAGGTCACACACTAAGTGAGGGTGGCGAGATAGTTCTTCTTCCGTAGGAAATTTGTTGAAATAGTCAATGTCTACTTCATCTACTTCCTCGGGTGTTTCATTATTCACAAGCGTATGGTCCTCTTCGTCATCTGTTCTATCAGGTTTTACTAAGGCGATGGTATTGACGAATTGAACGTGCTTAGTTAGCTTGCTTGGATCCTTAATCTCTATACCTGAAGGTTCGGGAGTTGAGATAGCACTAACCTTCCTATCACTATTGGCTATGGCTTTCAAAAGGTTGTCTATCTTCCTATCCATCTCGGCTTGTTGATGGTTAAAGCGGTCTGAGAGCTTAGCCATTTGGGTTTCTTGGGATGCAACTAGGTTTTGCAACATCCCTTCGATGTTTTGTTGGTTAGGACCGTTAGGTGGGGGCCATGAGAAATCATTAGAGGTGAATTCTTTGGTTTGTCCCCAGTAGAAGTCGGGCTTCCTTTTTCATGCCTCACGGGTTTCATTGAAATTCCTAGGTCCGGGTGTTGTAGGGAATCTTCCTCCCGCTCCATTAATACGTGAGGATGCGTAGTCAACGGAAGTGTGTTCGGGGGATCGGGTGCTAGTGCGCGTGTTATGAGGATCACAAAACGGCTCGCACAACGAAGAAACTTTGTTCACATGGTGTGAAGACTTAGGATTTTCGTAGGAAGTCATGAGGAATTTAACTTGATCTTCAAGTTCGATCATCCTACGGTCGGAAGGTTGTGAGTTGATGGAAGGCAAGGAGATTGCCTTGACGGTTTTAGGTAGCTCACGGGGGTCATCCCAACTTTCGTTGTCGTAGAGGGCAAGGTCCTCTATTATACCCCATGATTCTTCCGCGGTGAGATCACTAACTTTTCCACCGGCCGCTTGGTCAATGGATCGCTTAGTGGGGAAGTTGACATGATCATAATAGATTTGGACTTGGAGCCAAAGATCAATGCCGTGATGAGGGACTTTATGAAGTAAGTCCTTGAATCGGGTCCATGCTTCGTAGAGAGATTCACCTTGACGTTGTTGGAACATCAAGATGTCATTCCTAAGTTTAGTGGTTCTCCCCGGTGGGAAAAATTGAGCAAGGAAGCGAGAGGTAAGATCATCCCAACTTGAGATGGAGCCGGCGGGAAGTCGCTCAAGCCAATTACTAGCTTGGTCCCGCAGAGAGAATTGGAAGAGACGCAGGCGCGTGGTCTGCCGAGTAGTAGCATCAAGGTCGATGGAATCGACAATTTTGAGGAAATACCTCAGATGCTGATTTGGATCTTCGGAACGAAGTCCATGGAATGCACATCCGTTTTGCACCAACCGGATGGTGTCGGATCGCAAGGCCGTAGTTTGGGCTTGGTCGGGAAGCTAAATGGTGTTCCTATAGCCTAGGTGGCTTGGTCTTGAGTATTCACCAAGAGTACGGGCTCTTGGCGGGTCATTTGGTGGTGGGTTGATGAGTGGTGGTTGGTTATCATCTTCCATGATGAAAAGTGATGGGTGTTACCAACAAAGGTCACGAAGAAGGGGGATAGACTAAGAGGAAGCTAAAAATGAGAAAAAATTTACTTGATAGGAATCAAGCAAAGAACCTAAACGAGGTGGACTACTAACTAGCTATTCTATTCCCCGGCAGCGGCGCTAAAAACTTGATACGCTTACACAGCGCGTTCGGGGTCAAAGGAACTTCCTTTTCATCGAGCAAGTTTTTCAACACCCTAGGCAGTGAACCTAATCGTTGTAGTGTAGTATTAGGGTAAGCCACGGGTATTGATATCGTTCTCTAGGGGAATAGGAATGCTAGTGAGAAGTTACTACGCTAAGGTTAAGGTTGAGGAAGATTATTTTTTTTATCTTTTTTTTATGTTTTTTAGAAATTGAAAGGTACGAATCTCGGGTATTGGATTTGGGGGGTTGGTATTTCTACCGATTAATCTACTATTCTATTCTAATTAACTAAGCTAAGGTGAGGATAGTCTAAGTCTATTGTTGTGTGCTCGTATGATAGTTAAAGATGTGTTTACCTAGATGTTACTACTCCCTAGTTATCTCCTATTGATGGTTGAATTGTCACGTCCTTATTCTTAACGCGTTGTGTTTTCTAAGGTCGTAAGGTGTGCATTCCCTAACTCTTTGAAGTCACCTTTAAGTGTAGTAAACAAAATCCACTAAGTCATTCATAAACTAACTTTGAGGTTATCTTTGGGTTTAGTAAACGAAATCCACTAAGTCATTCATAAACTATTAAAGATTTATCAAGTATTAAACACAACGATAGCCTAGTCGCACTCCTAAGCCAATTACAATTAAGATAAGAGACAACCTAACAATAATTAACAACTAGGTTTCATACATCTAAGCAAACACATAAGTAATTTAGCCGGACATGGTAAACATGCAAGCATACACACAAATAATCAAAGACATAATTGAATTGATGAAGTAAATACTTATCTTGATGTAAGATAGGGTTTGGAACCCTAAAATACTGTACAAGACACCCTTGGTTCGGTTTTAGGTTTTTACTCCAAAAAGGACTCTCTAAAACTGAAAAATTCGGATTCTATATATAATATTACATATGCGACGGCGTCACCTTATGTTTTGTGACGCCGTCGTGTCGCCGTCATTAGGGTTTCGTCTTGGCCACGTTAACCTTGCGACGGCGTCACCTTATGTCTGTGACGCCGTCCTCTTCAGCTTCTGACGTCGTCTGGGTTGTATCTAGGCCGTCTGAGTAGCAACGGCCTACTCTTTTAAAGCCCGACGTCGTCACTTGAAAATAGGGTTTTTGGCTTCTGTATCGTCACAAAAATCCTCCGACGGCGTCGCAATTAACACCTGACGCCGTCGCCTTCTGTTTTCAGCATCTTTGAGTGTCTCGATTCTGACTTTGGCCATTTTCTTCGTATATTCGCGCCTTTTCGTCCAAATAAGTGCCATTCCAGCATTTTGCCTTCAAGAGACCTAAAAAGTGAAAAGGAACGATATTAAGCAATAACGGATACAAAAGTGATCAAATAAGGACTTAAACGACCCCTCAAAATGGTACCTTTTAAAACCTTATCAACCAGCCACTGTTGTGGCGGATCCCACGGATCCCCTAAAAAGGGAACCGGCTAGTGTACAGAAAGGGATCCATGGATCTGCTGTAGCAAACAGTAGCAATAACGTAGCTTCCTCATCTAGAACTGAGTTTGTTATAGTTAATAGGAAGAAACCAACTCATGCCACCACTAGACAACCACCTCCAAAATATAATCCTACTTTTGCAAGAAACAAAGCTCCATCTTTTTCAAAACCTAATTCATTTAGGAGACCTAATAACGTTTACCCAAAAAGTAACCATCAAATGGGATGGAATCCAAACATGCAAAACGGTTTTCCTTTTCAAAACTTTGCTCCATGGAATGCATACTCATCTTATCCATACATGTCAAACATGAATGGAATGTTTAACACTAATGGACCCATGAACAAATGGGGACCAAACTTTTGAGTTTATTATTGTTTTAGGTGTGCTTAAAGGTCGACCTAGACCCCGATGAATGGGTCAAGGATAGCGGGTGCACGAGGCACATGACCGGCAATAGGGATCTATTCTCCACATATGAATCCTTCAATGGAGGTAATGTGGTGTTTGGAAATAGCAAAAGTAGAATCATCGGTAAAGGTACGATTTCTAACAAATCTCTAACCATTAACGATGTGTGTCACGTAGAAAACCTAAACTTTAACCTCTTAAGTATAGGGCAAATATGTGATAAAAAGTGCAATGTACTTTTTACTGAAACCGGTAGTAAGATACTTAAAAATGGCATAACCATAGGAAGAGGAATTAGGAAACATGGAGTCTATGTCATTAAAATCGGTAATGAACCTAAAGACAAACTATGTCTTTCCTCTATGGATGATACTTCGACTTTATGGCATCGAAGATTGGGTCACGCCAACATGCGACTTCTTCAATCGCTATCTTCCAAAGATCTAGTAAGAGACCTAGCTAAGTTAAAATATGAACATCATTTTTGTGATGCTTGTAATGTAGGAAAACAAGCTCATTCGAGTCATAAAGCTAAAAACATGGTGTCCACAACTAGGTGTCTAGAATTACTACATATGGATTTATTTGGTCCATCCACTATCCAAAGTTATAGAGGCAACTACTATACTTTGGTCATAGTGGATGACTATTCTAGGTATACTTAGACAAAAATTTTAAAGAACAAAACGGAAACCTTTAACTATTTTGAAATATTAAGCAAAAAGATCCAAAGACAACTAGGAAGTCCCATAGTGTCTATTAGGACGGATCATGGTAGGGAATTCGATAATGAAGTGCAATTCAGAGCTTTTTGTGACGCTAATGGTATTACTCACAACTTCTCGGCTCCACGCACTCCACAATCGAATGGGGTAGTAGAAAGAAAGAATAGAACCCTACAAGAAATGAGTAGAACCATGCTTAATGAACAATCCATACCTCAAAAGTTTTGGTGTAATGCCGTTGATACTTCAACGTACATACTCAATCGAGTCTTAATTAGACCAATCTTAGGAAAAACTCCATATGAGTTACTTCGAGGCAAAAAGCCTACGTTAAATCACTTTAGAGTCTTTGGTAGTAAATGTTTTATTCTTAACACTAAAGATTACCTTACAAAATTTGATCCTAAATCAACCGAAGGTATATTTTTAGGTTACTCACCAAATAGCAAAGCTTATGTCATATTAAACAAAGTAACAATGAAGGTAGAAGAGTCATTAAATATAAAATTTGATGAAAGTCCACCCAAACCCTCTCCACCTCTTATAGATGACGAGATTATAGAAAGAGAAGCTATAGTAATAAAGAAAAAGATTAGTGAAGAAGAAGTACCTCTAAGTGATGAAAAAATAAACATTAAAGAGTCCAAAGATCATCCCGTAGATAAAGTCATAGGAAAACTAAACGAACGAACATTAAGGTCTCAAGTTCAAAACCAAAGTAACTTGTTTTGTTTCGTTTCAACCTTAGAACCTAAGAATACACAAGAAGCCATAAAAGATGAGAGTTGGGTAATGGCTATGCAAGAAGAACTAAATCAATTTGTTTCTAATGATGTTTGGACACTTGTCCCTCCACCTAGTAATCAAACCATAATAGGAACCAAATGGGTTTATAAAAACAAATTAGATGCAAACGGAGTCGTGTCTAGGAACAAGGCTAGACTCGTTGCTCAAGGGTATAACCAACAAGAAGGAATAAAATTTGATGAGACCTACGCCCCCGTGGCTATATTAGAGTCTATAAGAATACTTCTTTGCTTATGCTTGTGCTAATGATCTAAAGCTTTATCAAATGGATGTCAAAAGCGCTTTTCTAAATGGTGTCATAAATGAAGAAGTATATGTAGCTCAACCTCCAAGCTTCATTGATTTTGAAAAACCCAAACATGTCTATAAATTAAAGAAAGCTCTTTACGGTCTTAAACAAGCTCCAAAAGCTTGGTATGATAGACTCAAGTCATTTCTAGTTAAACACAACTACACCATGGGGTTAGTTGACAACACACTTTCTACTAAGAAAAGAGAGTCACATATAATCATAGTACAAATATATGTAGATGATTTTATATTCGGATCCACTTGTCAAGACATGTGTGATGATTTCTCTAAAATCATGCATGACGAGTTCGAGATGAGTATGATGGGAGAACTTAGTTTCTTTCTTGGTCTACAAATAAAACAAGTAGAAGATGGTATCTTCTTCAATCAATCTAAATACATCAAGGAGATGTTAAAGAAATTCGGTCTAGAAGAGTCAAAACCTATTAGGACTCCAATGTCATCCGACACCAAACTCACAAAAGATGAAGACGGAGAATCCGTAGATAATACTAAGTATCGTGGCATGATAGGTAGTCTTCTCTACCTCACGGTAAGTAGGCCGGATATCATGTTTAGTGTTTGCTTATGTGCTAGGTTTCAAGAAGACCCTAAAACATCACACCTAGAAGCCGTAAAAAGGATATTTAGATATATTAAGGGTACAACACAATTAGGATTATGGTATCCTAAGGGCACGGGAGTAGAAACAATTGTATATGCAGATTCTGACCATGCAGGTGATTACGTTGATAGAAAAAGTACAAGTGGGGTATGTACTTTCATGGGATGTTGTTTAACGTCTTGGTTTTCTAAGAAACAAACGGCACTAGCAATATCAACAACCGAAGCCGAGTACGTCTCCACCGGCAAAGCATGCCAACAAGCACTATGGATGAAACAAGCGTTAGTCGACTTCGACATTCATCTAAGCGACATAGCCATCCTATGTGACAACAAATGTGCCATCGACTTAAGCAAGAATCCGGTATTGCATTCTCGCACAAAGCATATAGAGATTCGACATCACTTCTTAAGAGACAATGTTCAAAAGGGGAACATCTCTATTGAGAAGGTAGCATCCGAAGACAACATAGCCGACGTCCTCACCAAACCGTTGAAGCGGGAACAATTCAACCTACTTCGTCTTGGTCTAGGTCTAATGGAACAAACATCGTAACTTATTTGACTCTACAAGGTATGTAAACACTAGCCTTCTTCTTTCTAAGTCTAAGATTTCTATTTCACGCACAACTCACAAACAATACGGGAATTTTCAAAACCCAAGATAAGTCTTCCATTTATAATTTTTTTTACACATAACTACATACACATTTTTAAAGAAAAACTCCTTTCAAAATGTTTTCTAAAAAGAATGATACCTTCCCGTATCAATTTCACAAAAGCAATTTCTCACGTCTAGGACAAATCGCTTTTTCATTATTAATACAAAGTAAAAACCCGTTTTCATTGCATCTCATGTCTTTTGAATGCTAAAGGGAACATATAACTAATATGTGTTTTCGGGTACATTCATTTAAGCAAAAATGAATTAGGAGCATTGATAACACAATATTACGTACTTATGTACCAAATGTGTGTTTTCGGGTTATCTCAATAGGATTTATTTTTCTCTAGTTATTTTCCTTTTCTTTTTAGAGGTCGAGAAAACCGCAACTCCAAATAGTTTGCATATAGGCACACAATAGGCAAAAATGTTTCCAAAAAGAAAATTTTGTGCTGCCTGAATCACCAGACCCACGGATCCCAGCCTTCATGCTGGACGGATCCCTCAAGGGAAGGATTCGTGGGATCCGTGAAGACAGAAGCTGTTTTTAACTTCTATTCTTTTCACTTTGGATGAAAAATCCACATTTTTTCATTTTTGGGAGTATGCTCTTTAATGCTTGTGTTCTCATGATCACATGCCTTGAATTCATATCTAATCATTAGATTTTAATCCACATTTTGGTTCAAGCATTCATTACAATACTTTGTTTTTCTATATATAGAACTCCCAAAATGCTTGCATAATCCATCTCATCCTCACATACACAATACACCATGTCATCCAAAAACCCTTTAGGAGACACATCTAGTAGAAACAATCATGATATCCAAACCTTTGTACTTCCATCATCCAAAATACCACAATCAAACTCTAGGATATCTGCACGGATTAGTATCCGATCGTGTTGCTTAGCAAAAACAACCTCAAATGGTTCATCCTCAACAAATAACTCACCACAAGATGCTTCCATAATAGCACCTCCCTCATCTCCAACAAGTACACCAACCTCATCACCACCTAAAGTCACTCTTTTGGAACTCCTTAAGACTCCAATAAGATCTTACCAACCTAAAGAAAAAGAATTAGTCTTTTCAACACCACCCACATCTCCAAATAATATCTTTCAAGATCTTGAAACATCACCACCATTAGCTCCCATCATGTTACAAGAACATCTAGGTTCTTTTCCACCACCACTTACAAATATTCCGGATGTTGATCCATATTTTCCTATTTTTCCACCACATCTTCTGCATAACTCAAATCAAAACAACCCGAAAAACTTCCGCACTCATCACCCACATCACCTACATTGTGAACATTGCCAATCCACTAAGGAAATCGCAATAGAAGTTAGGGAAGAAATGCGATTCATACTCAACCTCATACTTGATCGCATCAATACCATCAATCATCAAAACCTCCATCCATAAACCTTATGCAAGCATGGACGGAATCATTACTACTATTTTATACTTTTTTTACTTTTTCATTTGAGTCATTTTCAAGAACAAGTCTTGTTCTTATTTTTACATGCTTGTAGGTGGCATAAATACCACTACAATTTGTTGTTTTATTACAAGGCCTTGTTTACATACCTTGGCTCCCAATCTTGATTCTCGACAATCACAAGATTATTTAAGCATGTTACTAACCTTTCTTTTTGTAGGATTTCTATTTTTCTTCTCTTGACGCCCCAAACAAAGGGGAGCTACCGTCAAGGGGGAGTTAGTGATACGTGGACTATTTTTTTTCCCACACTTTTATGTTTATTTCTTCCAAGGGTTAACTTTTTGTTGAGACAAAAAGGGGGAGAAGAAGTAAAACTTAGGAGCTTTCGGGCTTTCAAAATTTACATCTATTCTTAAGTTTTACTCATCATAACATTATGTTTTGTCAGCAACAAAAAGGGGGAGATTGTTAATACAAATAAACCGTAAAACCGTTTATTAATATTTTGCGATCTCTTTGTGTTTTGTTGATAACAAATATAATGTTATCTTAAGTATAATTATAAAGGATACATGTTAGTTTTGTAAAGCATTTACATATAGCCATTTAAATACAAAAATGTAGTAATTAAGCATTTGTTGTAATAGTTTATTAGGATGGGTAAATATCATAACCCATGGACCATAACCCATGGATCTTAACCCATACCCAAAGAGACTTGATACAATGTATACTTAGATACATTGAATCTAAATATAACCCATGGACCAACCCATAACCCATGACCCATAACCAAAAAACCCATGGGCAAAGAGGAGCGTTCCACGGATCCCTAGGATTACACTAGACGGATCCCTTGTGGAAGGGATCCGTGGGAACAGTGAAGGAATTTGCCTATAAATAGAGAGCCATTTCTTCATTCTAACTTACCCCTCTTCTTACTAAATCTCTCATACACTCTCATTCTCTTCTAACATATATATCACTTGATCTAGAGAGTTGTTCTTCTTTCTTTCTATTTGTGATCCTCATATAGGTCCTTCTCTAAGGCGAGATCACGAGCATTCTACAAGTCATCCAAGCAAGGGGTCCTTGATTGATTTGTCACCCCGCAAGATTTCTGTAGCGAAGATCTTGTATTTGATATTTCATATATTTGTTGTGTAATAGTTGTGTTGGTTTGGTCCACCGTGCTACGGACTCGGTATCTAGCTTTGTACCGGAAAAAGTGTAAGCAACGTTGTGAAGGCTTCTCCGCCAAGTGAAGGAGTTTGTTGACATAGTGCTTGAACTCTCGAGTAGGTGACTCGGGGAGTGGAGTAGGGCAAGGAAGGTTTCCTTGTAACCGAACCACTATAAATCGGTTGTGTCATTTCTATCCCTTAACTCTATTTATTTGCTTGCATTATCATTAGATCTATACGTTCTCAACATCCATATGATTTCACATAACATCGAATCTAAAGTTTTTGAAATCAACTTAAAATCGGCAAAACTATTCAACCCCCCCTTCTAGTTTTCCACAGTACTGATGATCAAGGTACTGCTGATCAAAGTACTGCTTTTCAAGGAACCTACACGCAAGAGTTAATTACACCAAGGTTGTTAGATTTTGAAGAGGAAGCTGGTCCTTCAACTGTAATATATGAAGAGGAAGCTGGTCCTTCAACAGTTATACGAGAAAAGGAAGCTAATACACCCAAACCTATACACACTGCAAGTGATGATGAAACTATTGCTGAGATCTTGCATGATTTGTCAAAATCAAGGGGTGTTATCATTCCAGGAGTTACTGAAGAACAACCACAAGCTTCTCAACCTTCTATAGATCCAAAAGATAAAGGAAAAGGTAAACTGATTGAAACAAAGAAGAAAAAGAAGCTTACATTGGCATATATAAGAGCAATTGAAGTTGCTAGGAATGAGGAAGCAGCTAGAAAGGTACAAGCTGAATTGAATGCTGAAGTTGCTAATGAAGAAGCTAAGAATGAAGAAGCAGCTAAGAAGTTGCAAGAAGAATTGAATGTTGAAGCTGCTATACCATTAAAGACACCTATTCCTGTTTCTGCTATACCAAGAAGACCAAATCGTGTTAAGGAAAGAAATGCAATGATGGCTTATTTAAAAGGTCAAGGGTATATTGGATTGCAGAAGTTGAATTATGTTGAGATGAAACAGTTATATGAAGCTGTTAGAGAGGCTTATCAGAAGAATGTTGATAGTATCAAAGATTTTAAAGATGATGATGCTCAGAAAGAAGATGATAGAAAAGGAAGCTTAAAAAGAAAAAGAACAACTGAAGTTGAAGATACACAACCATCAAAGTAGATTGAGATACGATCTGATACTGATGATGAATTAAGGAATTACTTAAGAATTGTAGAATTTGAGTATTCTAAAGATGATGCAGAAAAGAAGACAGAAAAGAAGAAGAAAAAGTCTCCAATAACTACTTTTGAAGTTGTAGAATCTAAGGATGGAAATTATCTGATATTTCATAGAGAAGATGAAAGCTTCAGAGTGTTCAATATGCTATGGGATCTATTGCACATAATAGATAGAGAGGATTTATTTCATTTATATCATTTGGTGCAAGAATATTTTGAACACATTCCATCAGAAGGTGTTGGTTTAATCTTGCTTGGAGATCTCACAACTATTTGGGAAACTGAAGAATCAAGCACTGATGAGATTTGGAAAAACTAAGAAGATTGGGAGATTATCAACTGGAGATTCTTTGAAGAATCTAGAGTACATGTTCTAGAGTTAGAAGATGGGACTATGATTCACATGTTAGCAGACAGAAGATATCCGCTTACATCAGATCTTATGAGGAGAATGCTACAGCATGGAATGGAGGTTGAAGAAGATAATGAAACTGCTCTTATGGTCATCAAATTGTTTATCAGATGGACAACTATGGCCGATGATGATGAATAACTGGTATGAATCTTTATTGAATAAATTATTTTTGAAATATCAGTACTTTATTCAAAGTACTGCTGATCAAACAGTACTTTCATCAAAGTACTGATTGCAGTATTAAACTAGTTAATGATTTTGAAAAGAAAACTTTTGTTAAGTGATAAATATTTTGAAACAAAGGTTAAAAGAAATAAATGGTTTTTAAGATGGTAACAACAATAGGTTATCAATCCACCATGGTTACAAAAGGATTGGCTTCCATGAGCAAACGACTCTGGTAAAAATATCTCAAATCCGTTTTATAGTTGACAACTTGCTAATAAGTTGTATGGTAATCAACTCACCATATCAGTAAATGTGAAGAGTTGGCTAGCCCACAAGAAAATGGCTTGTGGTAAAGGCTGTGGAAAAACCATTATATGGTAATTATTTCACCATGGTTGCAAGAACTAACTAGTCCAAAAGGGTACAACTTTTGGTAAAGACAAATCAAATCTGTTGACAGCTGATGATTTGCTAAAAACCATATGGTTATCAATGTACCATGGTCTTACACACCAAAAAATTTGGCTACTCCAGAGTTAATGGCTTTGGTAAAGAGACATCAAAATCCATTAAATTTTAATGATTCACCTCTCACGGGAGTTTACACACCTGGAAGTGATGAGAATAGATTGCAACTTAAACTGAATTAATGTACAAATTGTCATATGTTGTTGTGTTGCTGAAAAGATGGAGCTTGCTGAATGATGCTGTAAAGAATAATTTTTAAAGAATACTTTGATATAAGCACAGAGAATACAAAGACACAATCTAAAGACAAAGACACAATCTTTCCTTGAAGATGGAGAAGTTAAAGATAAATTTACAAAGGAACTTGAAGTCAAGCAAGTAGAATTCAAGTTAGGGGAGGATTGTTGGGATATGAAAGTGCTGAAGAATGACAAAGTACTGGAAGAAGTCAAAGTACTGCTAAAGAAAAAGTCAAAGTACTGCAGTCGAAGTCAAAGTACTGCAAAGCTAAAGAACTGTTATATTCGTTTATGGAAAGCTTTGTTATTCTAGAATATTCTTTGTTGAGATTACTTGTCGTACAAGGTTACTGTTGTTCCCCGTTCACTATCGTTTAAAACAGTTTTAGTATATAAAACAAGTTATTAATGAACTATGACTGAAATTAACATAAGAAAACACACTAAGTAATTTTCAACATCATATTCTTATTAGAAATAAATCCACAAAGAATACGTTACCCAAGTACTTGCGGAATAGTACTTGGGATTGAAATGAAAAAGTTGGGTGACTCCTCTCTAAGCTCAGGCTAAGTCTGAGCACAACTCTTAGATCTCACTGAGCTATCTCAGGAACTAAGTTGTATTTGGAGGAGTGAAAAGATGGCTTGCGTGTATGTGTGTTTTTACAATTCACAAGCTTAACCTTTTCACTCAATCTCTTATGCTATTTATACATGTATGATATTTGACTCTTTCCTAAGTGACAAACTGACATCATACAGAAGACAAAATACTGATGTATTTTGTCTCTGTTTACAAAGACTATTCTAGGTAAGAGACAAGACTACTTTCCTAAGTTCAGTGATGACACTGAGCCTGATCTTTTGCCATTCAGGGAAAGTTGACTTTGGTTGATAAGGACTTCGTCTTATCTGATTCAACCTTTTCCCGCCTTGTCCCGCTCTTTCTTCAGTCTTCTACTTCAGTTTGTCTTCAGTGTAAGAAGTTGGAGAGGAATCTTAGGGATTCAGTGAGTTATTGTCATCACTCACTGAATCCATCATCTTCTTCTTGACTCAGTCTTCACCCTTTAAGTTCCGCCTTACTGAGTGGAGAGACTTCTTCTTCGCCTCATACTGAGTATCCTGAAGACGACTCACTGAGAGACTATGCACTCAGTGACCTGTTTGTGTTAACGGATTAAACACTTGGGCTATTTTCTATTCAAATCCTAGATTAAGGGGTTTGGGTATTTACTGAACCCAACAGTCTCCCCCTATTTGGATATACAAATAGCCTAAGTGGTTGATCAGTGTAAGTGAGCAAGAGGCTTCTTCTTACACTGACTGTACTAATGAATACAATAAGGAACACTGAGTAAATGAATAAAACATACATCGTTTATTGATCAGATTACATAGTTCCTATCACTAGTACAAAAGATAAAACAAAATGATGTCAATCCAGATGGATTCCCAATGCTTCAAGCTTGACCTTTTTGGTGATGAGTGTTTCTCTGTCAGGATGGTCTCTTATCTTGGCATTCAGGTCTTGGCAGAACCTGATGTTTGCTGGGGTTTAAATTTGAGAGGCCACTGGTATGTAGCTCAGCATTGCAGCCACACCAGCCTGATCAATATCACTCCATCTTTGAAAAGCAGGGTTTCCATAGACATCAATGTGGAATAGCCCTCTTTCAGGCTTCTCAATCACTAGACAGTTCACAAATTTAACCCCTTCAGGCAGCTCCCTATTACACTCCAGTCCAGGCACTTTAATCTCAGGTTGGAACTCAACTCTCTTCCTTTTGCCAGTGGATGATTGTGGTTGAGATCCTTGAGGTGCAATTAAGGCGGGCTGAATTCCCAGTTGAGCTGGACAATCTCTCAGTCTTTCATATCTTTTACTGAGCATCTTCATCAGGTCCTTAACAACCGCATTCTTCTTCTTTTCAATAATTGGACCAAGCTCATCAAGTTCAGTGATCCCAAAGTCGGTGAATTTGAGGGGATCATGGACCTCGAAGTGTCTTTTATCAACCCCTCTATAAACGTTCATGGCCAGTGGTTTGGTATTGGGGATGATTCTGACATCTGTGATCTTTTCAGGAAGCCTTCGGCTTGTCATTGTCCAGTTGTAATCCTCAATTCTGGTTTGCCTGAGAGCTTCAGTTTTCTTCTTCTTTTCTTCCAACTGCTTTTTCATTGCAGCCATCTGAGAAGCCTGAGCTTCCTTGAACTTTTGCCCTGCCTGACCCTTTTGAAGTTTGCTTGGATCTAATCTCATGTTCTCAGCTTCTTCGGCGACAACCTTTTCCAGTGCTTTTCTGTTCCTTTTCTCTTCCTCAGCTTGTTTCAACCTTTTTTCTTCTTTAGCAAGGTGTTTACTCAGCTGTTGTGGTGTGAGCAGGTATTCAGTGTCGCCGATTTTATAAGGAATCTTCTCAGGCTCAGAAGTTGCCATTTTGCCTTTCCCTTTGTCCTGGCCTGAGGAAGATGAAGTTGCTACCAGGGGTGGTGGTGTTGTTGTTATTGGAGTGATTACTGTCAGTGTTGTTGTTGATGTTGTTGGTGGGATTGATGAGATAGGTATTGCTGAGACTGGTGGGGATGATGAGATTTGAGCCACTGATGCTGTTGGTGTTGGCTCCCCCTCAGTGTGAGAAGGAGTTTCTTCAGCAATATTCTCCCCCTCAACTGTTGCCGGAACTTCAGTGAGGGCAAGAGTTGGAGTTGGTGCTGAAGGGGACGGAGCTGCCTGACCCTTGAAGGCCTGATATATTTCAGTGATCATAGCCTTAATCTCTAAAGTATCTGCTTGAAGACCAGTGACCTTTGTATCCAAGTTAGCCTGAGAAAGCTCCAAAGCAGTCATCCGGGGACCAAGATTCCAGGCCATGGAAGACGAGGTCTGAGCCATAGCAGCTACCTGGGTGTTCAATGAGTCCACTGAGGTCTGAAGAGACTGAACTGAAGATTGGAGACCCTGAACATTGGCAGATTGGAGCATTTCAATCAGTTCAGATAGTCGAGATGAATTTTTCACATACACTTCAGTGGCTTCCAGTACTTTGGCATTGTTGCAGGGTCCTCTTTAACAGCATCCCTGATTTCATCAATAGTAACTCCACATGACTGAAGATGCTTGAGAAACTTAACCAGGTTTTCATCCAGTCTGAAAAGGTGTTGGTACATGAGATCTCTGTGCTCATGAACATTTTCTTTGAAGGTGAGCACATCAGAACGAAGATCAGCATAGCTGGCTGCTGCTTCAGTGTGTTGATCCCAAAATTGTTCAGTAACCCCAGTGTACAGTCTCCTTGAGGCTTTAGTGATCCACTGAACCAGCTGTCTTTCAGTGACTGGAAGAATGTTGTCAAAACGGTTAAATTCCCTGGAGCTGGATGATGAGGAGTCTGAGTCATTATCTTCTGGATGAAAGGGTGACTCAGTATGCTCCTTTGGATCAGGTTGAGGCTCTTGTTCAGATTGAACCTCAGCGTCCATTTCTTCTCTAGCTGATAAGATTTCATCATCAGTCTCAGCAAGCTCATCTTCAGAGAATAATATCCCAGTGACATCAGCAACAGTTAACCAGGGGTTGGTGTTGGGTTCCATATCAGCGGGTGGTATGTTTCCCTCTGAGTCTTTGTCCCCCGTTGACCCCTCGGACACTGGTGGGCGTTTCCCAGTGCCTTCGCTGGAGTCAGGATTGGTTGTGGGTTCCGTATCGGCGGGTTGTTCCTTTCCCTCCGAGTCTTTGTCCCCCAGTGACCCCTGAGACACTGGTGGGCGTTTCCCAGTGCCTTTAGCAGAGTCAGTGATAGTTGTATCCCTATCAGCGGGTTGTTTGATTCCCTCTGAGTCTTTGGGAGAGATTAGTGTGCCATCAGACAAAGGCTTGGATTTGCTAATGTCATCACTGGGCGTTGTGGAAGGCGCTCCCCTACCAGCGGGTTGTATGTTTCCCTCTGGATCTTGGGGAGTAGTAGGTGTGACCAAGGGCACTGACTGTGATGTATCAGTGTCCTTCGTTGTCACTGGGGTGGTTGTTTCCTGGTCAGTGGGTGTCTTTTTGGTCTCGGACTTTTTGTGCCTCTTAGGCTGTGCTCCTGAAGCCTCAGGGCCCTGAGACTTTGGTTTAGTCTTAGTCCCAGTCTGAGACTTCCCCTTTTTCTTTTTAGGAGCAGGGTTTGGAGACACTGATCCACTTTGATTGTTTACAGCAATCATGTGGGCCGTCAATTCAATGGGAGTGACAAGGGATGGGTCCTTTTGAAAATTTGATGGGCTCAGGATGCCAGGTCAATTTCCAAAATTTTCATCCTGAGTGTAGTTTGAACCCAGTAACGATTGCAAAGCACATGAGACAAACCTAGGATACGAAACGTACTTCGTCCTAGTTTTGCTCTGTAGCTTCGTTACGAGATCACTGTAAATGATCTCTCCTATGTCGACAGTGACCCCATTCATCAAGCAGTATGCCATCATCAACTGAATAGAGTTAACTTATTCAGTGGATGAGTGGTTCCCGCCGAGGACCTGAATCACAAAAGTGAAGAGGATCCTCCAAGCCACGGGGAATGAGCTTTTAGTGACTGGGGTCTTGTCCAAAAAAGTTGGATCTAAAACGATTTTTTTTAACCCATCCTTCACCTTGGAGGGTTCAGGATGGGCGACATAAGCACCTTTGTTATAATCTAACCCTGTTGAAGTGCAAAACGTTTTGTAATCCAGGGTGTATTGTTTCCCCCCATTTAGACTGAACCTGATGAGATACTCCCTGAGAGGTCTAAGGTTATTCTCATCAGTAGAAGGTGTCGGGTCAAAGGCTCTAGCTGTAGCCCAAAACTCCCTGAGGTAGTTTGGGTACACTACTGAGGGACATTTTACAAAGGCCGTTTTGAGTGGGCAGTTGAATAAAAAATTTATAATGTCTTTATAGGTTGGGACATTTTCAGGATATTCAAAATTTCCTATGACATTATTTGTTTTAAATTCAACGTTAGTAAGATCCCCTACCCACTGAGAAGCAAACTGGAGAGATTGTGTTCTAGCCATTTCCATTAACGAAGATTTTAGGGTTTAAAAAAAAATGTTTTGACTAGAACAATCAAAGTATTTAGATCTCTTCAAGTTTGTGATGAAAAACTTTTGTAAATGTTTACAAGGAGGGTTTTTCCAAAAGAGGTTTTGAAGATATTGAGAACACACAAATATTTCTGGATTTGAGAAAGAATTTTGACAGAGTTTAGTTGCAGAAAATAATTTGTGTGTTTTTGTTTGTGTTGGAAGAGGGTATTTATAGAGTGATAAGAGGGGTGTTTTGTGCATAAATGGGAATATTAAGAGTCGGTTTTTGAAAGACGTTTGAATTTCCACATTTAATGCTACCACTCCATTACCCGCAGTAAAATCCCGTTTTTCAAGAGAACAGTTGCAGTGCACAGTAAAAGTGCACTTTTGCAGAGATAAAATATCAATTTGATATTTTTGTGAGAGGCATTAAATGCCAAGTGGGATGACAGTAAGACAAAGAGACATATATTCCTTTATTAAATTGGCATAGTTACCAACCTAGGACATTTAAGTAACTGATACTTGGATCATTTAGTTACTCATTCAATGCTCTTTGTCAAGTGTCAGGGACCCTGAATGAGTCTTACTTATTCAGTGAGAGGTTGGTTTTGGATGTTCAGGGAGAATGAACCATTTCAGAGAGCTTACTGAGATTGGTTTTCAGATACTTGGCTTTCAATGTCAAGCATTCCTAATTCAGCTTTCAGTCTCCTGAAGGTAGGTTCATCCAAGGGTTTGGTGAAGATATCAGCCAGTTGATATTCAGTAGGGATGAAATGTAGTTCAATATCTCCTTTCATTATGTGATCCCTGATGAAGTGATATCTGATATCAATGTGTTTGGTTCTTTGGTGGAGGACAGGGTTGTTGGAGATTGAAATAGCACTGGTGTTATCACAGAAGATGGGTACCATTTTGTAATGGATGTCATAGTCATTGAGTTGACTTTTCATCCATAATATATTGGCACAGCATCCTGCTGAAGCTACATATTCAGCTTCAGCTGAGGACATAGCCACTGATTGTTGCTTCTTTGCACTCCAACAAACCAGTTTTCCTCCAAGAAATTGACAGGACCCTGAGGTACTTTTTATGTGCATGTTGCAGCCAGCATAATCAGAATCAGAGTAACCCTTAAGATCAAACCCTGAGCATTTTGGATAATAGAGTCCAAGGTTTGGGGTTCCTTTCAGGTACCTGAGTATTCTTTTGGCTGCAGTGAGGTGAGATTCTTTGGGATTGGACTGATATCTTGCTATTAAACAGACTAAAAATTGTATGTCTGGTCTAGTAGCGGTTAGATACATCAGTGAGCCAACAATTCCTCTGAAATGGGTTTGATTGACTGATTTGCCAGTGAGATCAGGTCCAAGGTTGTTAGGTGGGACCATTGGTGTCTTCAATGAGGCACAGTCAGATATCTCATATTTCTTCAAGAGATTTCTGGTGTATTTCTCTTGACTGATGGATATTCCTTTATCAGTTTTCCTGATTTGTAGTCCAAGAAAGTATGTAGTTTCCCCATCATGCTCATTTCAAACTTCTTTGTCATTAGTTTTTGAAACTGTTTGCAAAGTTTGTAGTTTGTTGAGCCAAAGATGATATCATCAACATACACTTGGACTAATATCACATCCTGTTGGGTTCTATAGACAAACAGTGTGTTGTCTATCTTTCCTATGACAAACTTGTTTTGTATCAGGAAGGCTGAGAGAGTTTCATACCATGCCCTGGGAGCTTGTTTGAGTCCATAAAGGGCTTTGTCAAGCTTGCATACATAGTCAGGAAATTCACTACTCTCAAAGCCTGGAGGTTGCTGAACATACACATCTTCCTTGAGATCACCATTTAAGAATGCACTTTTAACATCCATTTGGTAGACCCTGAAGTTCATGTATGTTGCATATGCAAGGAAGATCCTGATGGCTTCCATTCTTGCAACAGGAGCAAATGTCTCATCATAGTCAATGCCTTCTTGTTGACTGTAACCTTTGGCTACAAGTCTGGCTTTGTTTTTAATGACAGTGCCATTTTCATTAGTTTTGTTTCTGAAAACCCACTTCATTCCTATGACTACTACATCCTGAGGACATTTGATCAAGGTCATGACCTTGTTTTTATCAAACTGTTGCAGTTCTTCTTGCATAGCCTGAACCCAGCTTGGGTATTTTAGAGCCTCAGTGACACTTTTGGGTTCTATTTCTGATAGGTAATCAGCATATAGACATTCATTGGCTGAGGCTGCAGTTAGACTAGCAGCCATGCTTCTAGTGAGCATGCCCTCAGAGGGTTCACCAATGATGTTTACAAGCTCAATATCTTGAGTTCTTGTCCACTTACTTTGTGGTCTAGGATCTGAGCTTGATGATGTCACTGGGTGTTTAGATGTGAGTTCAGGTGCAAGAGTCACATAATCATTTAGAACATCTGTAGAGATGTCTTGTTCAGGGTGAGATTCATGAGTTACAGGTTCCTGATCATTTGAACCAGTGTTACCTATCCCAGCAGGGACTGACTGATTACCAATGAACTCACTGATGGTTGGTTGGGGTAGGTTGTGAGGTAAGACATAATATGAGATGTCAGCATCATCTTGATATGAGGAATTGAATTCAGTGTTGTACTCATCAGGAGGATATCTTGATGAGTTATCAATTCCTATTTCCTCTACTGAGGTGTTGGTGAACCTGATGCTTTCAGCACTTTCATCAAAGGTGACATGAAAGGTTTCCTCAACTTGTTGTCTCCTTGTGTTAAAAACCCTGAAGGCTTTGGAGATCAGTGAGTAGCCTAAGAAGTAACCATCATCAGCTTTTGCATCAAACTTTCCTAGATGATCCTTGTGGTTATGAATGAACACAGGACATCCAAACACATGAAAATAGCTGATGTCAGGAATTCTACCTTTGAAGATCTCATATGGGGTTTTATTATGTCTTTTGACAATGATTGACATGTTTTGAGTGTAACAGGCAGTTTTGACTGCTTCAGTCCAGAAATGCTTTGAGAGGGCTGAGCCATTTAACATAGTTCTAGCAGCCTCAATGAGAGTTCTGTTTTTCCTTTCAGCAACCCCATTTTGTTCAGGGGTGTATGGAGATGAGAAATTTTGAGAAATTCCTTTTTCATCACAGAAACTCTCAAGCTCTTGATTTTTGAACTCAGTACCATTGTCAGTTCTGATTTGTTTAACTGTAATGTCATTATGGTTTTCTATCTTTCTGATGAATGACATTATTGTATCAGCTGCCTGACTCTTTTTGGAAAGAAAGTATACCCAAGTGTATCTTGAGAACTCATCAACAATGACAAGTGTATACTTCTCATGCTGGATTGATCTGGGACTGACAGGTCCAAAGAGATCCATGTGCAGGAGGTGAAGGCAGCTTTTGATGGAGAAATTTTGTTTGGTTTTGAATGATGCTCTGTGGTGTTTACCCTTTTCACAGGCAGAGCATGGTTTGTCTTTTGCAAAAACCAGTGATGGTAAGCCAAGGACCTTGTTTTGTTTTGCCAAGTTGTTGAGGTTTTTGAAGTTTAAGTGTGAGAATCTCTTATGCCATAGCCAATTGATAGTTTCAGTGGCTTTAGCAAAGAGACACGTCCATCTTGGGAGAGTGTTGACATGTCTAGCACATAAACATCATCTCTCCTAGGAGCTATCAACACAACTTCCTTGTTGGCATTGAAAATGGTACCTTGTTTATCATTGAATTGTACAATGTATTTAGCATCACATAGTTGACTGACACTGATGAGATTGTATTTGAGACCATTGACATAGGCTATTCTAGAGAAAACTATTCCATTGCAGTTTACTGAACCATAACCTTCAGTGGGACATGATGAGTTATCACCAAATACTACCTTGGGCCCTGGTTCCTTTACATACTTGTGCAGATATTCCTTCACACCAGGCATGCTTTTTGAGCATCCACTGTCTAGATGCCAAATAGGCTCCCTGGCATGTCTCTGCACAAGTAGTAAACTGAATTAGTTTCTCTTCGTGACCCACTTACTAGTGGGCTTGGATCTCAAGGTCTCTTTGAAATTTGCAATCGACTCATGGTCAGTAGTTGTGTGCATGGTGCTACCACAGGTTTTGCATTTAGAGGCTGAGGATGACTCAGTGACTCTGGGTTGTTTGGAATTTCTCCTTGCATGAATGACACTGTCATGTTGGGATGTCTCATGAGCTGGATTACCGCATATATCACAACATGTATTCATGAGACAATCATCCTGATGATGATCATTAAACCCACAGTGAGGGTACAGAGGAAAAGGTTTTGCTCTATTCTTAGGAGCAGTTTTGGAGGATGAAGCATACTGATGACCAACTTTGGTATAGTTTGCTTGACTGACATACTGTAGATGGTCTGCAGTCCTGTGATCATCCTTTTTGCAGATCATGCAAAAAAGGATTCTATAGCAGTTGTCAGTGGTATGGCTGGTGTAATGACACAGCTCACACTTTTGTTTGTTTTTAGAGGCTGACTTAGACTTTGAGGAACTGGAGGAAGCTGACTTTGTCTCCTTGATTGGTTCAGGGACTTTTTCAATGGATTCCATTTTTTCAGTAAGCTTCCTCACAAGTTCAGTCAGTTGCTGGATTTAGTCAGCTTCAGTGGGGACAGAGGATGTTGAAGTCTCAGTAGGAGTAGACTCTTGTTGGATTAGTTTTGCTTGTCTTTGTAGGATGGTTCTACCAAGTCCAGACCTTTCCTTTGGTGAGTGAGGATTGAATTTTAGAGGAGTAAGCTCAGAGCTTGGATCAGCACCCTGAAGAGGTTTCAGGGGTGGAAGCGGTGTTTCAGATTCTGCTTCAGACTCAGAGATGTGTTCAGTACCACTGGTCATCTCAGGAAGTCCTAGCATGCTCTTAAGAGCTTGGCTCTCAGGCTCAAGAATCCTTCCAGAATCGAAGTTTGGAAGCTTACTCTCAGGATTAACCCGTTCAATGCAGTCACTGGAATTTGGAGTTGTCAACATGTTGGTAATCATACCACCAAACACAAATGGTTTTGAAC
Source organism: Chrysanthemum seticuspe (assembly GCA_019973895.1). Classification (NCBI taxonomy): domain Eukaryota; kingdom Viridiplantae; phylum Streptophyta; class Magnoliopsida; order Asterales; family Asteraceae; genus Chrysanthemum; species Chrysanthemum seticuspe. The sequence continues at coordinate 101,353,083 of BPTQ01000009.1, forward strand.
TTTGGTCTTTGTTGTGAGAGTCAGGGAGATGATCTTCACCTATGACTCTCTTTTTGCTACTGGGGACACCCACAGCATCAGAGACCCTGGGATTCTTAGCAGTCCAACTATCAAGAATATCTTGTTCCTTTTTAAGTTCGTCTTGAAGAGCCTTATTTCTCTTAACTAGTTCAGTGTTTTGAATTTGCAAGGTGACAGCCTCAAGCTTGGCTTATTTTAAAATAAGCAGTTCATCTCTACACTTGTTTAATTCAAAACTTAGCTTGTTGTATTTTGAAAAGAGATTTAATCTTTGCTCTTCTACGAACTTTAGGTCAACATTAAGATAATTCATATAAGACTGCCAGTCAGAGTCACATCCATAGATAGTAAGATGTTTACCTTCTTCATAGTGATGTTGACCCATTCCCCGTTTCTGGCATGATTCTTTCCAACTGCTAGCTTGTCCTCTTCTGAGAGGGCCATCAGTGCACTGACATGCACCATTTCATCATCTGATGACACTGGCTCTTCATCCCAGTCGAAGGTCTCAGCAACAAGGCCTTTGTTTTTACCCTGCACAAATTGAACACTTTTTGTTGTTTCTGAGGGACTGACCTCGAGCAATGCAAGCTTAGCTTTGACTTTATTATACTTAGCTTCAAAGTCAATAGTTTTGTTTTGAAAATTTTGATGAGACTGATAGATTTTTGGTTGAAATTTGCTAAAGCCTGAGGACTGATTTGACCCTGATGGTTTATAAGAGGGTTCAGAAATTGTTTTTGAAAAACAGTCTTTTGCAAAATGACCTCTTTTGTGACACTTAAAGCATTCAGTGTCCTCATTTGCTTTGGCATTCGAAAAACCTTTGTTTCTTTTTATAAACCTTCGAGAGTTAGCAAGGAGTTCCCTTTCCTGAAATTCAGTGTTCAGGTCATTTAGGTACTCCTCACTTGATCTCTCATCAGGCTCATCATCAGAATTTTCCTGAAAATCTTGAACAACATTGTTAGAATAGAAAGCAGTTGATATTGGTGATGAGGTGGTGGTCAGGGACTTCTTGACTTCCTGAGACTTCTTTAAGTCAGGGTATCGTCTGTTGATGAGATTTTCCTCATAGACAAATTTCCCATAAATTTCAGGAAGCTCAAGACTTTGGATATGATTAGCATTCCTGAGTCCCTGAGAGAAATTCAACCACTTCTCAGGGAGACTGTTGACAAAACCAACATTGATTTCATGTTTGGACAACTTAACACCATCATTAGAAAGTTCATTTAAAAGAGTTTTATATCTGGTGTAAGTTTGAGAGAGAGTTTCTGAGTCCTTAGCCCTGAAGGTGTTATACTCAAGTTTCAGGTCCATTATCCTGTTTTCCTTGGTATCAGATGGTCCTTCATGACTATGAACTAGGTCATCCCAGGTTTGCTTAGCTGTACTACAGCTTATAACAGACTCCATAATATCGTCAGGAAGACAAGATATTATGATACTTTTGAGTCTTTGGTCCTGGTTGACCACTCTCCTTTCATCCTGGGTCCACTGAGCTTCAGGTTTGGGCAACTCTTCAGCAGTCTTTGGGACAAATGGACCTTCATTTATACACTTGATATAATAAGGTTCCATCCCAATCAAATAGCAAAGCATTCACTTTTTCCATTTGTTGAATTTGCCAACTTCAAGTCTATGGGCAACAGCTGAATAAGCTCCACCCTTTTTATCGACTAGTTGGGGTACATCAATTTCAGCCATTTAGGATCCTAATTTAAAAACTTTTAGAGAGGCCTAAAAAACAAGTTTTATAATTAGCCTTGCTCTGATACCACTTGTTGTTCCCCGTTCACTATCGTTTAAAACAGTTTTAGTATATAAAACAAGTTATTAGTGAACTATGACTGAAATTAACATAAGAAAACACACTAAGTAATTTTCAACATCATATTCTTATTAGAAATAAATCCACAAAGAATACGTTACCCAAGTACTTGCGGAATAGTACTTGGGATTGAAATGACAAAGTTGGGTGACTCCTCTCTAAGCTCAGGCTAAGTCTGAGCACAACTCTTAGAGCTCACTGAGCTATCTCAGGAACTAAGTTGTATTTGGAGGAGTGAAAAGATGGCTTGCGTGTATGTGTGTTTTTACAATTCACAAGCTTAACCTTTTCACTCCATCTCTTATGCTATTTATACATGTATGATATTTGACTCTTTCCTAATTGACAAACTGACATCATACAGAAGACCAAATACTGATGTATTTTGTCTCTGTTTACAAAGAATATTCTAGGTAAGAGACAAGACTACTTTCCTAAGTTCAGTGATGACACTGAGCCTGGTCTTTTGCCATTCAGAGAAAGTTGACTTTGGTTGATAAGGACTTCGTCTTATCTGATTCAACCTTTTCCCGCCTTGTCCCGCTCTTTCTTCAGTCTTTACATCCTTCAGTCTTCTACTTCAGTTTGTCTTCAGTGTAAGAAGTTGGAGATGAATCTTAGGGATTCAGTGACTTATTGTCATCACTCACTGAATCCATCATCTTCTTCTTGACTCAGTCTTCACCCTTTAAGTTCCGTCTTACTGAGTGGAGAGACTTCTTCTTCGCCTCATACTGAGTATCCTGAAGACGACTCACTGAGAGACTATGCACTCAGTGATCTGTTTGTGTTAACGGATTAAACACTTGGGCTATTTTCTATTCAAATCCTAGATTAAGGGGTTTGAGTATTTACTGAACCCAACAGTTACAAATTGTAAACCGACTAGGGTTATCCTTAAGCCTATAAAAGGACCCCTAGATTGGCATTAGAAGTACGTGCATTATTAGAGTTTTAGAGAGTTCGATATTAGTGTTTTAGAGTTGTTTAAGAATCTGCATAACAAGCAGATTTAGAGTTATTAATAAAATCGTTGAAAGTTAAAGTTATATTATTCTTAGCTTTGTTAAGTAAATTCCGCATACTTAATAGAGTTTGCTCAGTGTTTCATTGTTAATAACTTGGGATTTATCTGAGGTTATTAAACCCTTAACAAGCTATATAAGTTAGTTTGGTTAGAGGACATCGATCCAACAGATATGCAGAAGATGGTGGTGTTTGTAGCCTAAATTATAGATTACATAATTATTGGGTTACAAACCATTAGGAATTTGTTGTATGCTTTGTGCCAAGTACATAGTGCGATTAAAATGCGCATAGAACTACAAAAAATTTGATCACTTGGTTTGTGTTACAAAAGACATGATTCGATGAGCTAGATATTTCACATAAAAGACTTGGAACCATTACGTTCTGTATGAAGTATTGGATGTTTTATAGATTGCTATGGTTAAGTGGTTGGCAATTTAATCATGGAATTTAGATATGTGCAAGTATACCGATACTCACCAACAAAATAAGAGATCAGAAGCTAAGTCAATTGTGGACATATGTAAATCATCTTTCGAGTCATGCAGTCGCCTTTTGAGGTTCCATTAGTGTCTCTTTTTCTTTCAGTGTGATAAGACCAAAAGGCTATTAGTGACTGAGTTTAGGCTTTTTCTGACACTTTTTTTCAGTCACTAAATATCATTTATCTTGTAGCGAAGATACATTTGACAAATTAAAAGAAAAAAAAAATCATTTACTATACTTCTAATAAACGAAAATAATACTTTAATATATCTTTACCATCATATGTTTTAGAAAATTTAAATTAATGTAATGATACATATTTTCTTTTCTGTATAAGACCCTGTTGACGCATATGGGTGGATGACCCACGCCGAACGACACTTGCTGAAAGGCGTAAAGACATTTTTTAAGTATTGAACAATCGGTCTTCAACCAATAGTATAATATTGGGGGACATGTTGACGTATATGGCCAGATGACCCACGCCGAACGAATAACTATTGCAACTGCCAAACGGCCTATGCCGAATTACCCAAGCCGAATAAATGTTTCCCGCCTAGTTGTATCCCGCCTAAACTATTTCCCACCAAAACTCTTTCCCGCCAAAATTCTTGCCGCCTAAATATGTCGCTATCAGGTATATGGACAAGGAAGTTAACCTATAAAAGGGATGCACTTACCACTCTCAAGGCAGGCATTCTCCTCTCACAAAGATACACATTTACTTACCTACCTCTTACCCATCTTTACTTTCTCTCTCTATATATCTCATTTTATCATATCATATCTACATACATCACAGATTATTCACACCACATTATATTCATACATACTTACGCTACAATCCTCTACCTACGAGGTTCTGACTTGACCGTCGGAGGGTGGTTCCCGGGGCTTCGGCCTCGGGTCCCCTTCTAACGGGTTCTTTCATGTTTGTAGTATATTTTCAACCTCGGGATAAAGATGAACGGCACGTGAAAGCCATCAAGATCAGCCCAACGAAAAATATTCTTTAACAGACCCCTATTGGATTTTGTTTAATATGGAATACACAAGCATTCAAGTGTTACAGATGAGCAAAAGCTTTGTTAATAGAAAGATACCAAGGCCGATAGAAACATACCTACGGACTATGCATTTTTTGTGATTCATAGAAATTTGGTTCAAAAGGCTACCCTATATTTTCCGGTTGAAGAGTTTTTCGTCTCAAGCTGGCTTAGACCATGTTTCTGCTAAAATAACTTGCAAACTCACTGAATGGATGCCCATATATATGCTTGATGCATGCCTCTAAATGACCATATTTCCAAGAAATTGGCTTTTAAGTTTTTGCGATATGTCTCCGTTAGATGTCAATCACGTAATTCATGTATTTTTCCGAAAGTTACTTTGTATTATTGAGCACAAAAGTTCCCATAGAACTACAAAAAATTTGATCACTTGGTTTGTGTTACAAAAGACATGATTCGATGAGCTAGATATTTCACATAAAAGACTTGGAACCATTACGTTCTGTATGAAGTATTGGATGTTTTATAGATTGCTATGGTTAAGTGGTTGGCAATTTAATCATGGAATTTAGATATGTGCAAGTATACCGATACTCACCAACAAAATAGGAGATCAGAAGCTAAGTCAATTGTGGACATATGTAAATCATCTTTCGAGTCATGCAGTCGCCTTTTGAGGTTCCATTAGTGTCTCTTTTTCTTTCAGTGTGATAAGACCAAAAGGCTATTAGTGACTGATTTTAGGCTTTTTCTGACACTTTTTTTCAGTCACTAAATATCATTTATCTTGTAGCGAAGATACATTTGACAAATTAAAAGAAAGAAAAATCATTTACTATACTTCTAATAAACGAAAATAATACTTTAATATATCTTTACCATCATATGTTTTAGAAAATTTAAATTAATGTAATGATACATATTTTCTTTTCTGTATAAGACCCTGTTGACGCATATGGGTGGAGGACTCACGCCGAACGACACTTGCTGAAAGGCGTAAAGACATTTTTTAAGTATTGAACATTCGGTCTTCAACCAATAGTACAATACTGAGGGACATGTTGACGTATATGGCCAGATGACCCACGCCGAACGAATAACTATTGCAACTGCCAAACGGCCTATGCCGAATTACCCAAGCCAAATAAATGTTTCCCGCCTAGTTGTTTCCCGCCTAAACTATTTCCCGCCAAAACTCTTTCCCGCCAAAATGCTTGCCGCCTAAATATGTCGCTATCAGGTATATGGACAAGGAAGTTAACCTATAAAAGGGATGCACTTACCACTCTCAAGGCAGGTATTCTCCTCTCACAAAGATACACATTTACTTACCTACCTCTTACCCCTCTTTACTTTCTCTCTCTATATATCTCATTTTATCATATCATATCTACATACATCACAGATTATTCACACCACATTATATTCATACATACTTACGCTACAATCCTCTACCTACGAGGTTCTGACTTGACCGTCGGAGGGTGGTTCCCGGGGCTTCGGCCTCGGGTCCCCTTCTAACTGGTTCTTTCATGTTTGTAGTATATTTTCAACCTCGGGATAAAGATGAACGGCACGTGAAAGCCATCAAGATCAGCCCAACGAAAAATATTCTTTAACAGACCCCTATTGGATTTTGTTTAATATGGAATACACAAGCATTCAAGTGTTACAGATGAGCAAAAGCTTTGTTAATAGAAAGATACCAAGGCCGATAGAAACATACCTACGGACTATGCATTTTTTGTGATTCATAGAAATTTGGTTCAAAAGGCTACCCTATATTTTCCGGTTGAAGAGTTTTTCGTCTCAAGCTGGCTTAGACCATGTTTCTGCTAAAATAACTTGCAAACTCACTGAATGGATGCCCATATATATGCTTGATGCATGCCTCTAAATGACCATATTTGCAAGAAATTGGCTTTTAAGTTTTTGCGATATGTCTCCGTTAGATGTCAATCACGTAATTCATGTATTTTTCTGAATGTTACTTTGTATTATTGAGCACAAAAGTTCCCTTAGAGCATTTGGTATAATAACACCCCGTTAACCTTTAACTTCCGAGCGTTATTGCTCGTTACCCACACCTCACCCCATGTTAACCTTGCGTTAAACGTTGCCCGTTAACCAAATAACGCGGCGTTAAAACTTTTTTTTCGTTTTTTTTTTTTTTTTTTTTTTTTTTTTTTTCTTGTGATTTAAATGGTATTTTGATGGGTATTTTGGTGTGTGTTTTACGTTTGTGTTTTAGTGTATGTTTTAGTGTTGCAGGTGGTTAAAAGGAAGAAAAAAGCAAGTTTGAGGTTTTGACAGTTTCAGTCATTGGTTTTTTTTTTCTTTTTTTTTCAAAATTGGCAGTTTCAGTCCTTGTGGTTTGTTTTTCTTTTTTTTTTTTTTCTTTTTTTTTTCTATTGTAAATTTTATTTTTTAAAGAAAAGTAGGGCCCAAAATGTTAAGTTATGGTTTAACTTTAGGAATGTTATGATAACGGATGTTTTTTGATGAGTTAATGTGAAATGTTAAAGCTGATGTGGCGCTGACGTGACAGGAGGTTAAACCTTGACCTAGGTCACCATACCCTCCGCTCTTAGTGGGGTTGAAGTTTCACGTATAAAATGTTTTTTCCCTACTAAACATTTGTAGAGTTCCTTCCAAGGAGCTGGAATGCATAATTCGGCTATATTATTTATCTGTTAATTATTTTTAAGGTAATAGTCATGAGGGAAACGATTCACTATGTTGTGATATGCAAAGTTGATCACACGATGTGCGGATACTAATGTTCGCTGGTAATCTTCATTGCTTTTATTTTTGTGTCTTGTAAAATTTTTTCATTTAGGGTGCGGAACCTCTTTTATATCATCTCTAACTAACACATGATCATTAGTTATTTGCAGGTTCAGGCAAAGAATTTTAATGTTGGAGTTCAAGGTTTAATAAACACTTTTAATGTAAGTAAATTTGTTATTATCAAGAATATCACCTAATAGTCACTTCCATATGGATATTTTAATTTAGTATTTGCATTATAACATTTTTGTTGTTATTGAATCATTATGGGTATGAACCTTTATCAGAAATTGTTCATTGATCTTTTATCAGAAGTTATGAAAGACGATCTTAATCTGAAGATGGTAGTTGCATTTGCTAAATGTTTGTTGCAAGTAAGTACCAAAATTTATACCTTTGTCTCAGTTATGCAACTCAAAGAGAAGTCAAAGTAACACGTCCTTGAAATATTATGAAAAATTAGCAATTTTGTGTATAGGTTGATCCGTTAATACATAGGTTAATGATATGTGGCATGTCGATCGGTATCCGTACATGAGCAAAATTTTGTGTACAATTCCTATGGTACCATAAGGGACCAAGTGGCACAATAAGCCTGCTATGAAACAGATATAAATCACATGCGATTGCAGTCGGTGGGTCTCTTCCTGTAATTTTGTCCATAAGGTCACCACATTCATACACCAACCCAAATATTGTCTATAAGTATATCTAAGGATCGCTATGATAACCAACTATAATCTCATCTGGGTCTCCCTCAAATCCATTATTTCTTGAAGATTTGATGAACAATGGTAGCTCACGTGATCGTCACACACGTCTATACAATTAAACTCACAACACACAATGTTATTGTGCTTTTATATGATACTAAGATATTCAGTTTTAGGGTTTCTGGGATTACACATTTAAATTTCTTATCTCACACTGGGGATTGCTTATCACACTGGGGATTGCTTATGTAAACCTCTTTTATGAACATCAAACAAAACTAAAATACTGAAAATACTTGCTAGTAATTATAAAACTAGAAAAGTCTTTAGTCACTAATTGGAACATGCATGTGCACTGTGTAGAAACTTATTAGACAGAATACCATTAGCCCACGAAACATAGCAATTGATATAAAAAATTCATACTTCATTTTCATCTTTATAGTTGTTTAAGTACATAATCTAGAATTGCACAGCTGTAGCAAGGAGAAGGTACCATTTTTCAAACAAAAGATTTAGAATAAAACTTTCCAGTAGACCAGTAGACAAATTATGCTGTATAATTATGAACTCAAACTTACCCACAAATTCGTTACACCTACCACATCTTTCTTCCACAGTTTCTATTTTCATCAAATTAAAGTAGTAAACTCACGCATCAAAATCAATATACTTTTTATCAGCAATATATATTAATCTTCAACAATTATAGTTACATCACCTCTTCCGTCAATGTCCATCACCATGAGATATAAATATCATTTAAACGTTATTTTGTTCATCATCATCAGCCAGAAATCTCCATAATGATCACTTACACATATTAAATTCCAATTTGTGATCAGAAAAAAATATGACGAAACTGATTTGAATTATGTGGTGTTTTATGAGATAGATGAGATCCACGGAAGATGAATGGATGAAAAGATTATAATACCAAAGACCAACTTTTTTTTCGAGAAACAAACCCTAACAACTTTTTTTCATATGACATCATCACTTAATATTATTTATGACATCATCACTCAATATAGTTTGTGACATCATCCTTATAGACACGTTATAAATAGCCTCAAGTTATACCAAAGACCAACTCAACTTAAAAACTACGGAGTAGTTAATAAGAGCATAAGGATTTGCAAAAAATTTCAACATTTTATCAAGCATTTTCATATTATCATCAAATTATTCTATTACATAATCACTCTTAAACCACATATCAATTTCACTTTTACATAATCAGAACATTACACATTGCAAACAGCTCTTTTTTTTTTACTCAAAATGCTTGCCACGTCTGGGATGAGCATCCAGAGTTTTTCTCCGAAATCAAAGGCCGAGAAGGGGGGGAGTAGATCCCAAATTTTTGAAGTTCCGTGTGTGCGTGTCAGGAGCGTGTCCCGCCAGGGATTTTTTCCTGCACCAAATGCTTATAAGAAAAGCGCGGTCGGAGCAAACAAAGTCATTGATCGCCCCTTTGCCAATTTTCCTCCAAGCATTTGGGGTGATCAGTTTCTCAACTATGACGAAGTACATATATTACTTTATATATTATGTGCTTCAATCTTTATATCAATTCTAATGACCATTTTCAACATATGTAGCAGGTAGTACAAGCCGGGGTGGAAGAAACAATTGAAGATTTGATACAAAAAGTGCGGAAAGATATAAAGGTAGCCCTGGATGATCCAGTAGAACATACTAATTTGCTGAAGTTGATTGATTGTATCCAACGCCTTGGTATAGCTTATTATTTTGAAGTGGAGATTGAGAATGCCTTACAAGCCCTTTATGATACATATGGTAATAAATGGAGCGGCGGTAGCTCTTCGCTTTGGTTTCGACTCATGAGACAACAAGGGTTTTATGTTTCATGTGGTGCGTATGAGTGTATCCATATACGTTTAAAATAATACTGCAAACAATTGCTAACGGTTTTTTTTTTTAATTGCCACAGATATTTTCAATAACTATAAGGATGAAAATGGAGATTTTAAGGAATCTTTGGCCAATGATGTGCAAGGCATGCTTGAGTTGTATGAAGCGACGTATATGGGGGTGAAAGGTGAAGTTGTACTTGATGATGCACTTGTATTTACAAGATCACGTCTTGAGAAAATAGGAGAGAATACTCTTAACTCTACTCTATCAACCCAAATAACGGAGGCGCTAAAGAAACCTTTAAGGAAAAAGACCCCAAGGCTAGAGGCGTTGCGCTATATCCCTTTCTACGAACAACAAGAATCTCATAATGCATCCTTACTTAAACTTGCCAAGTTAGGGTTCAACTTGCTTCAATCCTTGAACAAGAAGGAGCTTAGCCAAGTTTCCAGGTACATGCATATTAACCTTATACTTGCCCTGATTGAATTTTCCTTTCTCATTATTGTTATGCTCTTTCTAATTTCCTAATCATTACTAAAGACCAATATATACTTCCATAACCTTGTACATGTTTATTAACTTATACTAGGTGGTGGAAAGATTTCGATGCCCCGACTAATTTACCCTATGTAAGAGATAGACTGGTTGAAGGCTACTTTTGGGCACTAGGTGTATGTGGTGATCCAAAATATTCTCGTGCTAGAATTTTCACAACAAAGCTTATCGCAATGATAACGTGTATTGATGACACCTTCGATGGTTATGGTACTTACGAAGAGCTTAAGATCTTTAATGATGCGATTCAAAGGTACGAACATGCACCATTTACATAAATTGCCTGCACATGTACACAAATACTAACTTAGGGTGTGTTTGTTTCATTAAGATGTTTTAGGTCTGAATCTGATTACCACATCTTACCAGTAAGAGGTGGCTAAAAAGTCTAAATCTGAATGAGATAATGTTGTTTGTTTTTTTAAATCATTGATGTCTGAATGATTTTAAGTGCTAGTTTCTGCAATTTATTTATTAAAACAATGCAATGCGATAATAAGTAACTTATGTAAATATGAAACAAGACTTTTTATCATAAATATAACATAATTAATAAACCATCAAATATATTATGTTAACACAAGTCTTCAATCTCTTATCGAGTAAGAGGCAGTAAGACAAGTCCCCCACCTCTTACTGAGTAAGATGTTATATGTCTAACTGGGTCTGACTCAAAATAAAAAAACAAACAAGCAAAACGTCTGCCCTCCTCTTACTGGTAAGAGTAAGAGGGCTAGTAAGACTTTTTTTTAAAAAACAAACACACTCTTAGACTAATGATCATGACTCTATAGTCTTGAATAGTTTTAATATGTATTAATTGATCAAATCAATCAACAAAATCTTAGGTGGTCGATTACATGCTTGGATATGCTTCCAGAATACATGAAACTCATATACCAAAAGCTAATGGATTTCTACAAAGAAATGGAAGACTTAAGTGCAGCTGAGGGAAAAGAAGATCTGATGAATTGGGCCAAAGAGTCTGTACGTTCACACAACTTTCTTTCATGATAGCTATTTTGAATTAAGATAGTTCATTTAAATGTAATTGTATATACCTTATGACATACTACATATTTAGATGAAAGACCTTGTTAAAGCCTACATGATGGAATTGGAATGCGTAAATGAGGGGTACATACTAACAGTAGAAGAGCATGCATCGATTGCGTACAAGACAGGTAATGCTGATTCGCTTATTTCATCATGTTTTCTTGGCATGGGAAATACGGTCACAAAAGAGGCGATCAAATGGGCTGTTACCAATCCCCCGATTTTCAAATATGTTACGGTATTTGGTAGACATATAAATGATATCTTTGGCCACAAGGTATATTTTACTTACTTTGCTGTTTCTATTTTCGTAATAATTTATGTAAGACAAATAAGTTTTGTCAATGAATATGCAGAAGGAGCAAGAACGAAAACATTTCCCATCAAGTGTTGAAAGTTACATCAAGCAATATGATGTGACGGAGGAATATGCCTACAATATGTTGCACAAGAAACTTGAAGATACGTGGAAAGATATAAACCGAGAGTCCCTCGTGACAAAAAATGTTCCAATGCATCTTATAATGGTTGGGATTAACATGGTACGGATGGAGGAAACCATATATCACAATGATGATAGTTACACAAATGGAGAAGGCCTTAAAGATCAAATTAAGTACTTGTTCATTGACGCTATGCGTATATGAAGTCAGGTTTTCATGTGCGGTAGTGTTTGACAGACTCAATTGTTGTCCGTCCATGGTATTCTAGTAGTTGACTGTATGTTTGAGTCTTAGGCTGTGTTTGTTTTAATAAAATCATTTGGTAGTTTTTAATGACCTATAAATTAGAATCGTTAAGAGCTCTTAAGAATATTTGTTTTTCTCCCTTTTATTTAAACGCGTTAAGAGGTTTAAACCTCTTGTCTAACAATAAATAGAAATGGATATTGTTACCTCTTAATGATTTATAACCTAGTTTTTGTATTCTAATCATGCAAATATAAAAAAAAACAAACAAACAACATTATTTGAATCAGATTCAGAGTATTCCATCACATATTTAAAATCAAAATGTGCGAATCAAATTCAAAATCAGAGTCTCTTAATAAACAAACGACATCTTAGTTGAATAATCAACTTCTTTGGTGCATCATCATAGCTTAATAAGTTCAATGCTGATGATGTAAAAGTGTAATACGACATTCATTTTTATACCATAAAAAAGTTATTTTAGCAAGTATATCAAATCAACCTTTAATATTAATTTGCAAAAATGTTGACATTTTTTATTCTTAACTAATTAATTAATATATTCTTTAAACATTATAATAATAATTTCAAATAAGGATAATATGATAAACTCGAGTAGAATTCTCCACATATTTTTAGTATTGAATAACTAATTTGTAACATAAAAAACATGGACTATTATTTTGAGACGTATTGAGTAGTAAGAAAGAGTAGCGTAGACATTTCTTGATATTTACAACATGCTTACTTTGTTTCTACGCGTATTTTGGACTTTTCTGAACCTACAACTTGCTATAGAGCTCTAAGTGTAGTAACATCATCAACATAAAAAAGTGCCGCCACATCAGCACCACATCATGATTCTCACTTTTAAAACCAACACCCAAAAACACCCTATGACTCATAACACAATTAACACCACCTTTTTTACAAATTACAATACAAAAACAAAAAAAGTAATATGACAATTAAAAAAATATAATACGAGAATTGAAAAATACATCAAATTATCATTAAACTAATTTTCTTGTTGTTGATGTCTTTGACAAATATGCTCCATAAGATCTCGTAGAAGACTTGTGTGTATTCCTTTATTGCATAATTCTTTGCTTTTTCGTCGATGTATTTTGCACCTATATTTGGTTGCGGACTAATGTACAAGTCGTTGCAGTCATTTATCGGAAACTTTTGATCCTTCAAAATCATGTTATGAAATATGATGCAAGTATACATGATTCTTCGTATTTTGTTGATTGGTATTGACGCGTACGCTGTTGTATAATACCCCAACGTCCTTGGAGGACACCAAAAGCTCGTTCAACATCCTTTCTTGCACTTTCTTGTCGCTTTTAAAGTGTCCATGTTTCTCGTCTCGTGCCACCGTAAATGATTTAACAAAATTGCCCACTGTGGGTAAATCTCATCTCGTAATACCCTTTGGCATATGTAGTTTTGTTTACTTGAAACGAAGCTTTAGGGGACATATCATCAATTAGGTCATCGACTAATGGAGAATTATCTTAAACGTTAATATCGTTACTCGCAACCGCTACCCTAAAAAATGCATGCTCACAAATCGTACGATGCATTAGCTACAAGCATTATAAACGGGTATTTTTTTATCACCTCATTTATATTGCCCGTGCCATGATTTCTGACAATTTTTCCATTCTCAACGCATACAATCAATGAATGCTTCCAAGCATTTCTGGAAACCCATGAACCCTCTCATGTGTTGCATATATATTTTGATTGTCGTTAAAGTCTGGTCTTCTTAAAAACTCGAGCATATACATATCAATAATGAACTTAGAAAATATATCTAAATAATCGCGAGTAGAATGTTCACCCATTTTTAGATATTCATCAGATGCATCAGGTGTTGTGATGCATGCCAATTGGTGTATGACGGAAGTACATCTCACAATAACACTAAAACTCATTAGACCCATACAATTGGGTCTGTTGATCCCAGTTGAGCAAACGATCTAATATAGAAACTGACTTGTAACAAAAGCTTATCAAGTATTACACGGAATTTAATACTTAATCTTAAGAAGAAGAACAATTAACATTCAACACCTCAATATTATTTATTAATACGAATACTCTTACAGTATTAGGGTTTTGCAACCTTGAAGTGTATCGACCTTAGATATAAAACATACGTATATCTAACCTAACCTAGGACCTCCTTTTATAGGCTAAGGAGTCCTATACAATATACAATACGTAACCTACAAGATAAATATCTTTTCCATATTTATCTAATACAATAAACTAACCGACTATACAAGATTAGCAGTGCTTACTATATACTATCAGTGGTTACATAATACTGCTAGCCGCGGTTGTCTTCATCCGTGGTTACACTCTTCAGTCCGTGGTTACATCAAGCCTGTCTGTGGTTCCATTACTTAGAATAATTCTTTATCCAAGGAACCTAAAACCCAACAATCCTCCCCTAAACTTGATAAATTCCAACAGAATTCTTCAAGTTTTCTTTAAGCTCAAAACATCTGAATTGGATGATGTAGCTAAACACTTACTATCTTTAAGTATCTTCTCATACTTCTTCAACAAATCATAAGCTTGACCATCATAAGATACTAACATCTTGATACAACCAGGCTTCAACATCTGAGCAATTATTCCTGGATGCTTATTCAGTTGTGGATAATCACCTTCTACAAGCATATGAATAACCTTTCCAGAAACAGTTAAAACATGAACTCTACAAGTTTGATATAAAAACCATCTAGTAACTTGACCATTGTAGAGTCCTTTCCATTCAGGTTCAGCATGAGTAGGTTCAAATAGAATCTTCAAATTATGATACACCAGCCTCTCATGATAATCATTTGGATGTACTTCATCAAATTTATTCTTGTAAAGTATCCAAAGATTCATCAAATCATCTCTATCAAAATACTGAAGCATTTGTGAAAATTTATTATACTCAGAAACTTCATTGTTGAGTCTTTGAATTTTCCAAACTCCTTCACTTCCAACTAAAAGCTTAAACTCATAAGAAATGATTTGATTTACATCTTCAACAACTTTCAATCTTTTAGAATCAGATGTCACCTGAACCTCAGATTTTCTTTTTCTTTTACTTTGCATCCATTCATCATGTTCTTTAATCCACTCTTTTTCCTTTTTAGAATTCATCGGACATAAATCATCTTTATTAATCCTCATACATCTCTCATAAATTTCAAAAATTCTTTCAAATGAACACCTACTAAGAGTATCAGGAACATGTATTCCAGAATTTTTTATAATCTTCATCAGTACATTTCTCATATGAGCCATAGTAGGAGGTTTCTTTCTTATAACATGTTTCTTTGTTTTACTCACATTCCTTGCCCATTCATTCATTAATCTAGCTTTCTCCTCATCATCCAACAGTTTCCATTCTTGTGCAGTAAACTCATCAAGTATTTGTAAAGAAGCTTGAAGATAATTTTGTGAGTCATACCATACAGCTAACCATTTCTCACTAGCTTCCTCCTCTTCTTTCTTTCTTTTATCCAAAGCTGCTTTATCCTCATCTTCAATACTTTTAGCATACTTTGCATCATAAGCTTCTTGTTCTGCTTTATTTTTAAACTTCAGCACTACTTCTTTACCTTTTCCAACATTAGATTTAACCACTTTCTTCTTCAAAGGTTCACCAATAACCAAACTTTTACCTCTGGGTTTAGTAGCAGTATACTGAACAGATAAAACAGGTGCAATGATAGGTGTAGGAATAGATGATGTTTTGCTCAGATTAATCAATGTACTTGCAGCTTCTTTCTCTACTTCTTTAGGCTTAGGTGGTAATATAGAGAGAGTTGTGACAACAATGGAAGTGGTTATGATAGCAGTGGGTAGCACTACTTCTTTACCTTTTCCAACATTAGATTTAACCACTTTCTTCTTCAAAGGTTCACCAATAACCAAACTTTTACCTCTGGGTTTAGTAGCAGTAGACTGAACAGATAAAACAGGTGCAATGATAGGTGTAGGAATAGATGATGTTTTGCTCAGATTAATCAATGTACTTGCAGCTTCTATCTCTACTTCTTTAGGCTTAGGTGGTAATATAGAGAGAGTTGTGACAACAGTGGAAGTGGTTATGATAGCAGTGGGTGTGACAGTAGTAGGAACAATAGTCAAGTCTGAAACTGCATCAGTGGTTACAAGAGTACTAACCATGGTTTCAGGTATACTATCAGTTGTTATGTTCTGCACTACTTCAACATTCTTAAGTTTTTCAAGAACAACCTCATTCCCATCTTTATCAGAAACCAAAAAATCTTGATCTCCACTATCAACATCGTCTTCCATAGTTACACCAACAGATACATCCACAGCCTCCCCTGAATTCATGCCATCACTCCTCCCCTGTTTGGATACATCCTTTGCATTCAGAGCAATAGAGGAGTCCACCTTCTTTTTCTTTCGTCGCATAGCTTTCAAAACAGCAATGCCAGGTCTTTTCACTTTCTCCAAAACCAATACCCTATGCTTTAACCTCCGAATATCATTACCCTGAAGCACAGATAACTCCTGTAGACCTGAAATTTTATCCTCCATTTTAGCACACTGAACCGTCAATTCATTTAAACGTTCAAGAATATCCTTCCCACTTCGACCTGTGTGAACTGGTCCGAGAGGTGGTTCATTGGAAAAGTCATCATGTACAAAGTCATTAACCGTCAATTCAATGTCAGGTTCCAATCTATCCTCATCACTTCGAGCTGTGTTAACTGCTCCGAGAGGTGAATCCTTGGATATAGAAGACATAGCACCAGACCGAGCCTGATCATCTATGTACCCTGTAGCAGCCAGTTGGCTAGGGATACCTCCACCTGTGTTAAGCTCCAAAGAACCTTCCACATTAGGAGTTGCCAAAGGTTGGGTCTTATTGATGTTTCCACTATCCTGACCAGCATCAAAGCATGAATCAGTAGTGGAAGCCCTTCCAATCATGTCACCTCCACTCCATGTGACAGCCTCATTACCCATACCACTAACACTAGCCTGAGGAAGCTTAGTGCCCTGTGTTCGCCTAGTCCATGATGCAAGACCTTCATTAAACTCAGAATCAGTAGGCAAAGTAAGCATGTGAGGAAATAAAGGAACATCTCTTATGACAACATTTTGTGGCTGATTTCGCATATGAGCAAAAACTCTATGAAGCATACGATGTACTTCATACTCTCTAGCATGTTCAACAGGTTCCTTTATTTGATGTTCCACAAGCAGTTGAACAAACCTAGGATATAAATAGTATTTACCCTTCTTCCTAATGTTCTGAACTAACCCCTCATAAATCATCCTAGACCAGTTAAACTTCCTCCCATCAGACAAACAAATAATAGCAGTAGCAATTTTTGAAGGAAAATCATTAAAGCCTGTGGTCTTGTTACTCATACACATCAACAAAGTATGAATCAAAAACTTCCATTGTTGTGAAAACAAACTCTTAAAAAATTGTACCTTTTCACCTCTGTATGTGTATCCTAATCTCTCTAAACCAGAAACAATCTCAACATCTGAAAGATTATCAACACCATCAGCATCATCAAACCTCAAAACTTCTCTAATGAGTTCCTCAGAAACAGAAATAACATTCTCATCCACCTCAGTACTAAAAACCTCCAAGCCATCAACCTCTTCAAGTTTAGCATTCCTCCAAAACTGATGTATGTAGGCTTTAAGAATGGTAGGTTCAACCGTTAAAGCATAGTGAATGGGACTGTGAACTAGGAAATCAATCATTTGATGAAACCCTTCAGATCGAGCATCCTTAGTAAGTACAGCAACAAGGTTATGTGAAGTGGAATACGTCTCAGCCATTGTGATTAATGATGTATATGAAGTGGGTTTTGTGAATAAACCAAAGAAAATGATTATGGTTTAAGGGTATTGCCAATTGGAAGTGGTTAGAAGATCAAATAAATTGATCCATCCGTGATTTTGGGGAGTGTTATATACTTTTGCCAAAGTGTCGAAACAACCCCTGTAGTATCCAAAACAGAGGATCATACTATCCGCTGTTCCACAACAACTATCCGTAGTTGTAACAAACCATCAGTGGATACAGATGAGTACTCCTCCCAACTTGTCCAAATTAGAGGAAGCAAATCTGTGCCAATGGAAAAGTGATCTCACAAGATATGAAGGATTACACAAAAACTATATATATATATATATATATATATATATATATATATATATATATATATATATATATATATATATATATATATATATATATATATTACACTAACACAAGCAGCAAACACACTAGCTCCTTATGCACACAAATCCTTCTTACCTGCAAGACAAACACAAAACAAATACAGAGACAAAGATTATGGTTGTCAGTGGTTAGAAATAGCCAGAAGTGGTTACAAAAGACCTATCCGTGGTTAGAACAGGAAAGTCAATATAGTCAACTTCTAGAACTTATCTCAGTCCAATACCCAAGAACCTCATTAACTCTCCAACCACATTTAACCTGCCCCATATTTACTTCAATAACCCTAAACTTCACTTATAAAAAGAACCCAAATATCACATAACGCCCAAACCAATCAAAAGTTTAAAAACCCTAATTGCTCCAAAATCCCCAATCAACTACAATCAAAATGTGGAACCCTAGTTGGAACAAACCAGAAGTGGTTGATCTAACCTCCTCCTCATCCTCTTCATCATCTTCATCATCAAGTGAAGATGGAAACCCATGGCTGACCTACTTTCCTCCACAAGAACCAAGACCAAGAAAATCCCCATTTCTCCCATCATCTGAAGATGATAGTGTGGTGAATCCAAGTGATGCCTCTGAAGACTCTGATGACTCTTCTTAGAAGAGGACTTCAAACCCCAAACCTTCATCATCTAACCCCCAACCAAGACCACGAGCAAGAAACCCACCACTCCCTAATGATAGAGAGGTGGTTCTTGGTCTTAGTGCACCAAGTCGTGGTGCTTCTTCACACATCGTAACCAGGAAGGGAAAAGGGAAGATGGAGTAAGTTGCTGAATGGTGGTAAGAGAAGATGGAGCACAAGAAGAATATCATATCATGCATCTATCTGCCACAATCAGCTTCAGCTTCTTCGTTTGCATCAATTCATCCTTTCCATTTTGATCCTTAGCTGCTTCGTTTGCATATGATAAATGCATATCCAGCATTCAAACGATATAAGCAAGGATAGTAGTAGTAGAAATATTAGAAGAAAATCATGTATAGATGTAGTCTTTATTGAGCACTTGAAGTTTCATTGTAAGTTGTAAGTTGTAAACTGTTTTGTTGAATGAACAATGTAACTTCAGTACTTCTTGAATGTCTATAATGACTTGTCTTTTATCTGCACAATGGTTAGTGGAAACACAGAACAACTAGCAGTGGATAGATCAACTCTATCAGTGGATATAAAAAGAAATAGCAATACTAAGATTACATAATAACAGGCCAATTCTTTTACAAACTTATACAAAACAATTTGAGAGTTTAGAGATTAATCATTCCAATACTAACTACAAGATACTGAAACCTCCCCACATCAAAAGCTTTGGTGAGAAGATCAGCAACATTGAAAGCAGTATGGATTTTTACCATTTGAATCAACCTTTTCTCATTACAATCTCTAATAAAGTGATGTCTTATCTCAATATGTTTAGTTCTAGAATGTAAAACAGGATTTTTGATAATGCAAATTGTACTGTTATTATCAATGTAAATCTTAGTATGCATAAAATTGTACCCAAAATCCAGTAATTGATTCTAAATCCAAAGAACTTGACCACAACAACTAGCAGCAGCCACATATTCAGCTTCAGTTGTAGAATTTGCCACAATAGTTTGCTTTTTACACTGCCAAGAAATTAATCTGCTTCCCAAGAACTGACATCCTCCAGTGGTAGACTTCCTATCCAGACTAGCTCCAGCATAGTCACTATCAGTGTAGGCCACCAAATCAAAAGGAGAATCCTTAGAGTACCAAAGGCCCAATTTAGGATGACCTTTCAAATATCTAAAGATCCTCTTAACACCATTCATGTGTGAGGTATTTGGTGTTACTTGAAATCTTGCACACACACATACTGAGAACATAATGTCTGGCCTAGATGCAGTAAGATACATCAAAGATCCAATCATGGATCTGTACAACTTCAAATCAACTTTGGGACTTCCATCATCTGGTAGCATAGGTTTCTGAGTCTCCATAGGTGTACTTGCACTCTTTACATCTTGAAACCCAAACTTCTTCAACACATCTGCTACATACTTGTCTTGACTAATGAAAATACCATCAGTCCTTTGTTGAACCTGTAGCCCCAAAAAGAAAGTGAGTTCTCCCATAGAACTCATCTGAAACTTATCATGCATAAGTTTCTCAAAATCTCTGCATAGCTCATTGTTAGTAGAACCAAAGATGATGTCATCTACATAAACCTGAACCAGTAAAATATCATCTTTGTGCTTTCTAATGAACAAAGTTTTATCAATCAGTCCTCTTTTAAACCCATTGTCCATCAAATAAGTAGATATGCATTCATACCATGCCCTAGGAGCCTGATGCAATCCATACATAGCCTTCCTCACCCTGTAAACCTTGTCAGGATGATCAGGATCTTCAAAACCAGGAGGTTGACAAACATAAACCTCCTCATCAATAGTGCCATATAAAAATGCACTTTTAACATCCATCTGATACACAACAAAATTCTTAAATGAAGCATAAGCCAAAAACAATCTAATAGCCTCTATCCTTGCAACTGGTGCAAATACTTCATCATAGTCCAAACCTTCAGTTTGTGTGTATCCTTGAGCAACCAACCTGGACTTGTTCCTTACAACAATTCCTCTTTCATCCCTCTTATTTCTGAACACCCATTTAGTCCCAATAGCCCTCTTCCCATTTGGAAGATCAACCAATGTCCAAACCTCTTGAAGTTTGAACTGAAGAAGCTCCTCTTGCATTGATTCTACCTATCCTTCTTCTGTTAAAGCTTCTTCCACTCTCTTGGGCTCCTTTTGAGACAGAAAACAAGCAAACAAGCAATTTTGCAGATCTTTATGACTGTTTCTTTTGTGAAGAGATCTTGCAAAGAACCCATGTTCAGGAAAGGGTTCTGTGTTCTTTATACTGCTTCTTGTTTGAACAGGAGTATTCAAATTTCCAAGAATCTGTTCCTTGGGATGAATCTTGTGAATTCTGGTAGTAGTAATTGGACTTTCATTAATTACAGTTTCCAAATTAGTCAAATTAGCATTGAAGAATTCATCCATGTCTTCATCATCAGTAGGAGTATCAATCTCTATTAAATCAGGCATATTTGGATCATGTGGATACTCCTCATTACCAAATAGTGGCTTTGGATGAGGTCCAAAGAAAGTACTATCACCAGTACTTGTAGCCGGAATTTCACTTGAACTATCAGTGGTAGAAGATGGCTTGTCAGCGTTTACAGATGGCCTATCAGCACTTTCAGTAGGCTTAGCAGTGCTTGCAGACTGCTTTTTCTTCTTTTCAATTTCTTCTACCGACACTGAGTTATCTTGCAACAACTCATCCTTATCTTGATGATGATCAACATTGCCTCCAGTATTCAGTACATCATCATTAGTGGGACCTTGCTTGTGAATGATGGAAGGACCAGAACCAGCTTTCCACTTTTCAACCAAATAGAACTCCTTTGGAGAATCAGCTTCTTTTGAAGATGTATCTGCCTCAGAATCCTTTTGTGTTCCTGCATCAGCATTAGTGGAAGTTCCTGCAATGATAGGCTCATAATTCATAGATTTGGTTAGCATATCAATGTTAAACAACCAGTCTGGTCCTTTGGTCTCTACACTAGGAGTCTTTTCACTGAATTGAACATGTAAGTTCTCTTCAACAATTCTAGTCCTCCTATTGTATACTCTAAAGGCTTTGCTATTTGTGGAATAGCCTAAAAAGTATCCATCATCTGCTTTTTCTTGAAACTTGCCTAGGTAGTCTATGGTATTCAAAATGGTAACAGGACACCCAAAAGGTTTTAGGAATGCAATCATTGGCTTCCTATCATGTAACAGCTCATAGGGGGTCTTGTTATGAGGCTTCACTACCTTACTTCTGTTTTGCACATAACATGTAATTCCTACAGCTTCAGCCCAAAAGGTAGTTGGTAACTTAGACTCTGACAACATTGTCCTAGCAGCCTCAATTAGTGTTCTATTTTTCCTTTCAGCTACACCATTCTGTTGTGGTGTTCTAGCAACACTAAACTGTCTTTCAATACCTTTAGCTACACAGAACTGATTCATCACATCATTCTTAAACTCAGTTCCATTATCACATCTGATTACTTTGACCTTATGATTTACTAGATTTTCTATCTTAGTAATGAAACTCTTAAGAATCTCACTAGTCTCACTCTTAGTAGCCAAAAAGTATACCCAAGAAAATCTACTATAATCATCAGTGATAACTAGGCAATACTGCTTATGATTCAAGCTTCTAACAAAGGTTGGTCCGAATAAGTCCATATGAAGCATAAACAGTGGTTGTGTTATGGTGTTTACAGTTTTGGTCTTACAAGAAGCTCTATGTTGTTTTCCTTTTTGACAGGCCACACACAGTTCCTTACACTCAAAAACCTTTGAAGGTAACCCTCTCACTAAGTTGCCTTTTACCAGTTTATTGATTGTTTTGTAATTGAGATGACCTAGCCTTCTATGCCACAATTTTGACTCATCAACAGATGCTTTAGCAAACAAACATAAGGACCTATTAGGAAGAACATTTTTAAGATCAAAACAATATATATTTTCCTTCCTAGGTACCCTAAGTTGTATAAACTTCTCTTCAGGCATCTTAAACTCAGGAGATAACACCACACACTCAGTTTCCCCAAAAAGTACCCAGTTTTTCTTATCACACATTTGAGAAACACTGAATAAATTATACTAAAGTCCCTGTACCAAATAGACTTTTTCAAAGTCTAGATTCCCTGTTCTGATTGTGCCTCTGCCAAGTATCTTTCCTCCCTTTGGATCATTGCCAAATGCCACATATCCTCCATCATAAGCTTCAAAATCTTCCAGATTGCTTCCATCCCAAGTCATGTGCCCAGAGCAACCACTATCAAAAACTCCTTTATCTTTTAGCTCAGTTTGAAGATTGCCCTGCACATAAAATTACACAAGTTAGTTCCTCTTGTGGACCCAAGCCAGTACTGACTTGGGTCTGCCCTGTGCATCAAAATATTCAAATTTCTTTAGGTCCTTTGATGCACAGTTGACATGTGGTAAAACCTTGGTCTTAGGCTTCCATTGCCAACTTGCTGAGGCCTTAACAGCATAAAAATGATTTCCAACCACTGTATCAGTTATCACCTTTGGAATTTGTAAAACTTCTTTTGAATCAGAGGTGATATTTTGCTTAACAGTGGTTTGATTCTGCTTACCCGTGTTTACATTTTGCTTAGCAGTGGTTGGAACCCATTTAGGTGTAGCAGTGACAATAGATTTTGTATTCCCATTCCTCATCAGCACTGCTCTTGGAATCATGTTACTATTAGGATGAGGGTTTGCTTTCCTTGAAAAGTTTTGATGATTTACCATCCTCCAATGATTCCAAACTTGTGGTCTGTTTTTATGACAATTTCTCTGTAAGTGTTCAAAACTACCACACACAAAACAAGCCTTTTTAACACATTGAAACTCATCACCTAATCTGTTAGAAATTAGACCATTTAAGCTTCTTTGATTACCCCTAGGTTTATATTGTTTCATCTGGTCCCTAAGAATTTCCCTGTACTCTACAACTTTCTTGGTAACTTTAGCTCCAAATCTAGGTACAAGGTTGACTTGCTTAGAATCAACTTTCTTAACTGTCTCTATCTTTTCAGACTTAGTTGATTCAGTTCTATCATCCTCAGAATCTGATTCCCAATCTTCAATAATGGGAGCATCAGATAACTTATCAGAACTTATCTTAGGTGTTTCAATCTTTTCAACAGGTTTGTTAAAACTGAATTCACTACTAAATGACAGTTCTTTAGCAGGTGGTGCATGTTTCATCAAAGGAGGTG
>BPTQ01000009.1:101377330-101575338 GCA_019973895.1 Chrysanthemum seticuspe
CTTTGCTATTTGTGGAATAGCCTAAAAAGTATCCATCATCTGCTTTTTCTTGAAACTTGCCTAGGTAGTCTATGGTATTCAAAATGGTAACAGGACACCCAAAAGGTTTTAGGAATGCAATCATTGGCTTCCTATCATGTAACAGCTCATAGGGGGTCTTGTTATGAGGCTTCACTACCTTACTTCTGTTTTGCACATAACATGTAATTCCTACAGCTTCAGCCCAAAAGGTAGTTGGTAACTTAGACTCTGACAACATTGTCCTAGCAGCCTCAATTAGTGTTCTATTTTTCCTTTCAGCTACACCATTCTGTTGTGGTGTTCTAGCAACACTAAACTGTCTTTCAATACCTTTAGCTACACAGAACTGATTCATCACATCATTCTTAAACTCAGTTCCATTATCACATCTGATTACTTTGACCTTATGATTTACTAGATTTTCTATCTTAGTAATGAAACTCTTAAGAATCTCACTAGTCTCACTCTTAGTAGCCAAAAAGTATACCCAAGAAAATCTACTATAATCATCAGTGATAACTAGGCAATACTGCTTATGATTCAAGCTTCTAACAAAGGTTGGTCCGAATAAGTCCATATGAAGCATAAACAGTGGTTGTGTTATGGTGTTTACAGTTTTGGTCTTACAAGAAGCTCTATGTTGTTTTCCTTTTTGACAGGCCACACACAGTTCCTTACACTCAAAAACCTTTGAAGGTAACCCTCTCACTAAGTTGCCTTTTACCAGTTTATTGATTGTTTTGTAATTGAGATGACCTAGCCTTCTATGCCACAATTTTGACTCATCAACAGATGCTTTAGCAAACAAACATAAGGACCTATTAGGAAGAACATTTTTAAGATCAAAACAATATATATTTTCCTTCCTAGGTACCCTAAGTTGTATAAACTTCTCTTCAGGCATCTTAAACTCAGGAGATAACACCACACACTCAGTTTCCCCAAAAAGTACCCAGTTTTTCTTATCACACATTTGAGAAACACTGAATAAATTATACTAAAGTCCCTGTACCAAATAGACTTTTTCAAAGTCTAGATTCCCTGTTCTGATTGTGCCTCTGCCAAGTATCTTTCCTCCCTTTGGATCATTGCCAAATGCCACATATCCTCCATCATAAGCTTCAAAATCTTCCAGATTGCTTCCATCCCAAGTCATGTGCCCAGAGCAACCACTATCAAAAACTCCTTTATCTTTTAGCTCAGTTTGAAGATTGCCCTGCACATAAAATTACACAAGTTAGTTCCTCTTGTGGACCCAAGCCAGTACTGACTTGGGTCTGCCCTGTGCATCAAAATATTCAAATTTCTTTAGGTCCTTTGATGCACAGTTGACATGTGGTAAAACCTTGGTCTTAGGCTTCCATTGCCAACTTGCTGAGGCCTTAACAGCATAAAAATGATTTCCAACCACTGTATCAGTTATCACCTTTGGAATTTGTAAAACTTCTTTTGAATCAGAGGTGATATTTTGCTTAACAGTGGTTTGATTCTGCTTACCCGTGTTTACATTTTGCTTAGCAGTGGTTGGAACCCATTTAGGTGTAGCAGTGACAATAGATTTTGTATTCCCATTCCTCATCAGCACTGCTCTTGGAATCATGTTACTATTAGGATGAGGGTTTGCTTTCCTTGAAAAGTTTTGATGATTTACCATCCTCCAATGATTCCAAACTTGTGGTCTGTTTTTATGACAATTTCTCTGTAAGTGTTCAAAACTACCACACACAAAACAAGCCTTTTTAACACATTGAAACTCATCACCTAATCTGTTAGAAATTAGACCATTTAAGCTTCTTTGATTACCCCTAGGTTTATATTGTTTCATCTGGTCCCTAAGAATTTCCCTGTACTCTACAACTTTCTTGGTAACTTTAGCTCCAAATCTAGGTACAAGGTTGACTTGCTTAGAATCAACTTTCTTAACTGTCTCTATCTTTTCAGACTTAGTTGATTCAGTTCTATCATCCTCAGAATCTGATTCCCAATCTTCTATTATGGGAGCACCAGATAACTTATCAGAACTTATCTTAGGTGATTCAGTCTTATTGATCTCTTCAACAGGTTTGTTAAAACTAAATTCACTACTAAATGACAGTTCTTTAGCAGGTGGTGCATGTTTCATCAAAGGGGGTGGTGGCATATCATTGTATCCTAAACCAGTACCATCTTTGAACAGTTTTTGACCTATTGGTTTCTTTACTAGATCAGAAGCATATTGTGTTTTAGCAACCCTAACAACATGTTTTTCTTTTTCATCTAGGGCCTGAATTTTTACACTTTCTGCCTCTGCTAGTTTATCTTTAAGCATTTTAATCTCTCTGTTCTTAAGATCAATTTCACCACCTAGTATATTGATCTTTTCTACATACTCAAACTCACATTTAATACAGAGTTTTAGCTTATCTTCCACACCCTCTAAACCAACTCTATATCCTAAGTTATCTAGAGTCAATCTCTCTACTTCTTTTCTCATACTCTCAGTGATAGCCTTTTGAGACTCTAAGTTATCAGAACATGATTTAAAAGAACAAGTAGATGTTTTAGAATCATTAGATACCTCAGAATCTGAACCAGAAGATGAAGCATAGGCCATTAGAGCAAAGTTATGCTCTATTGAAGCTTCACTAGCAAGAAAAGCTGCATTTGGACCTTCTTCAATCTGATCACTCCAATCATAATCACCAAGTCCATCCTGAGCAACCAAAGCTGAAGAAGTAGCAGGCTCTTCTGATGTCTTCTTAATTCTTTCAATTCTTTTAGGAGCTCGACATTCCCTAGCAAAATGACCTTTCTTCTTGCAGTTAAAGCACTCCATCTTGCTTTTGTCGAATACAGCTCTCCTTTGACCATCATACCTAACATGTCTTCCAGTTCTCCTCAGAAACTTTCTTGCTTGGAGAGTCAGCATTGCCATTTGCCATTGAAGATTAATTTCATCAAGATCATCAGGATCAATTTGATCAAGATCTTGATTCAAAACATCAACAATGGTAGTTAAATCTGACAGAAAAGCACAAATTGCACCATCACTGACATTATCACTAACAGTGGTATTGTTTGCAATAGCCGTGGTTATACCATAAGCAGCAGTGGATACATCTTGTGAGCTTTTGTGATTTGTGGATACAAAAGCAATGTTTTGATTAGGAGAAGACGAGTTAGAAAAGTTATTCTCAGACTCATAAACCTTCAAGTTATTGAAGAGATTGTCTAGAGTCATTGTAGCCAAGTCCGTCTTATTTCTCCACACAATTGTATGAATAGCCCAATCAGATGATAAGCTCCTAATGAACTTCAAATTAATATCTTCTTGAAGGAACTTGTAACCCACTGCCTTCAGTTGACTGATAAGTTTTTGAAGTCTATTGTATGTTCCATCAATCTTTTCTCCACTAAGAGCAGTGAAGGTTTCAAACTGATGCTTGAGCATGTTCATCCTTGACTTCTTAGTAGCTTCATTACCAGCAAACCTTAATTCAAGAGCATCCAATAATTCTTTAGCAGACTCATATTGATCAAAGTCCAATGCAAACTCATTAGGTATTCCCATGGAGAGAATACTGTGAGCTTTGATCTCCATCTTCCTCTTAGCTTTATCAGGTTCACTAATAATAGCAACCTCCTTACCATCCACACCCTTCAAAGGAAGAGTGTCTCCTTTTTCAACAACATCCCATAGAGCATAATCAATCATACGAATGTATTGCCTCATTCGCATCCTCTAGATTTGATACTCACCATGTTTGAGCATGGGCACTTTTGAAGCAGTCACCATGTGAGTTTCTTCAGACATCTTAACTTACTTGAGTAAAGATTAACAGACTTCTTCTTGGTTACAGTTTCTAGATCACAAGCTCTGATACCACTTGTTGATCCCAGTTGAGCAAACGATCTAATATAGAAACTGACTTATAACAAAAGCTTATCAAGTATTACGCGGAATTTAATACTTAATCTTAAGAAGAAGAACAATTAACATTCAACACCTCAATATTATTTATTAATACGAATACTCTTACAGTATTAGGGTTTTGCAACCTTGAAGTGTATCGACCTTAGATATAAAACATACGTATATCTAACCTAACCTAGGACCTCCTTTTATAGGCTAAGGAGTCCTATACAATATACAATACGTAACCTACAAGATAAATATCTTTTCCATATTTATCTAATACAATAAACTAACCGACTATACAAGACTAGCAGTGCTTACTATATACTATCAGTGGTTACATAATACTACTAGCCGCGGTTGTCTTCATCCGTGGTTACACTCTTCAGTCCGTGGTTACATCAAGCCTGTCCGTGGTTCCATTACTTAGAATAATTCTTTATCCAAGGAACCTAAAACCCAACAGGGTCGGACTTCAAAAAAATTAAAATGGTCAGGAAGAGGATTGGAAGTATAAGTTTCAATACCTTTAACTATTTCTAAAAATAGTTTTCTGCTCATACGATATTGATGAGTACTCATTCACTCATCATTTTAGACCCGTAAAACCCGGAAAAATGGCTAAAAACAATCAAATATATCAAATTATATTGCAAATATCCTTGGATTGTTTTTTATGTCTCATAGGTACAAAAGGATTGAAAACGGAGCGTTAACGGACATTTTTTTATCAACTCGACAACGTTTTGCATTTGATCAAGTCAAACGGAGTCAAAGTCAACCCCGAGATGCATTTTTGGAATGATCATGGAAAACCGAACCCGAAATCTAATCCTAAACCTAAACCCTAAACCCTAAATTACCTAAACATTACACTAAACCTAAACTAATCCTAAAACCTAAATAAAACCATTATCCGGATCTAACCCATTCCGCAAGCCAATTACCCTTACTTTTTACCCCAAGCCCAAACCTAATCTACCCTAACCCATTTTATCCCTTTATACCCAGTTAACCCAAGTCAAATTAAGGGTAGAAATAAAAACGCGCCAACCACTGTGGACCTTCTTCTTCCTATCACTTTCAATCTCAGAACACAACAAAACTAAGTCACATGCTCAGCTCCAGCTTGACTATCCCCCCTCTTCCGATTGGTGTTGAAGATAAAAAGCCATCCAATGGTTGTGATTCAAGGACTTGGGCTCCAAGATTAATCAAAGACTTTGATTGGAGCCGAAAAAAGCACAAGTTGACTCATTGCTCATTCTCGCTCAGTAAACAAACACAAAGACAAGAGGAAACCCTAGTTTTAGAAGTAGTATTAATAGGTCCTTATGTAAAGCCTTCAAAGGTAGTAGTGAGTAGTTAGTTTTAGTTTTTTTAAAGTTTTATTTTAAGTTTAAAGCTTTATGTCTTGTTACATTTTAATTTAGTGCATTTCCTTTTCAAGTATTGTAAGAGTTTTTTCAAGTTTAAATGAAAGTTGAGTTTTAACTTTGAGAATCTGTCTTTCTTTTAAATTCATGTTTACTTATGGTTAAAAGTGTTTTATAAGCTACTATAAGCTCATAGAAGCTTTTTACTTGACCTTTTAAGCTTTTCCATAGCTTGTGAAGGTTTAAGTCCTTTTTTCTCAAAAATCACCTAAAAAAGCTTTATGGATGATAAGCCGGATTTGGATGGGCTTATGGTGTCTTACTAGCTTGTTTATAACAAGCTAGAGCTTGTAGATAAGCTCTAAGAGCATTTACAGCCTTTGTTTAGCTAAGGCATTTGTAAGTTATCAAAATTCAAATTTAGCTTATTTTGGTTATTGCTTATTAAGTGCTTAATATTGCTTATTTCTTGTTTGAAACTGCTTGTTAATGCTATTTTTTGCTTATTTATAGTTTTTTTAACTCATTTGTTTAAAGTTTTCACAAAAATTCTAAAAATCCAAAAATATTAGCTTATACTTGTTTGCTTATTTAAATTGCTTATTCAGTTCTCTTATTTACTATTAAATGTTTTTAAACTTAGTCCAATATCTGTCTTTCAAAATCTTGGCTTTAAAAGGTCTAAAATAGTTTAAAAAACCAAAACAGTCCCATAAATGGGTGTTTGGTATAAGGGATTTTTTTAGTTAAAACAAGTTTTGGTCATTAAATCTTCTTAGATTAGCTTCAATTCAGCTTTAGTGGTAGTTTTTATAGTTGTTTTAAGCAATCTTGCTTAGTTAGGTAGTCTAATTTTAGTTTTCAAAATTTCTTAATTTTAAAAACAGTTTTATCACCTTTATCTCATAAGCTCATCTAAAGCTCTTTAGTGTTGCTATCTTTTGTTCAAAACTAGTATAAAATATCTGTTTTCATGTTTTAGTTACATTTCAAAAAGGATTTGAGGTCAAAATTGCATTTTCAAAAAGTCAAAGACGTTAAAAACCAGTTTCTGAGAAGCTGTCTTATCAGCTACTTTTGAAGGTCAACATAAGCCTCAAATTTATCCAAAATTGGTTTTATATGATCCTTGTCAATATATCTCAATATGTTTGAACTCATTTTAGGTTTTTGAGCTCATTAACTAGCTTTTTCAGCTGCTTAAAAAGCCCCCTTAGGGTTGTTGTGCAGCAGTGGTGCCTACAGCTCATTTTAGTTTTTTTTTTTTTTGTTTTTTTTATTATTTTTTTTAGCTTTTTAGCTTATTTGGTTAGCTTTATTAGGTTTAGAACAGCTCATTAGGATTTCTTTTAGTCAATATTAGCTTATTAGACTTAGTTTTAAGCTTGTAGAAGCTTATTAGTCCAAACAGTTTAGGTGTGTTTGTGTTTAGCTTAATCTCTAAACTGTTAACCCTTAACAGCTTAATCCATAGCTTATTTCAAAGTTTTAAAAAAGTTGTTTTCACAAAACTTTTGTATTCAACTTATAAAAAGTTTCCAAAAAGAAATTTTCAAAAATAAAATAAAAAAGGGAAATCAGGGGTGAGCTAGGCTCGAACCCCTAACCTCTAGCCTTTAAACACCTCACACCACACACAATCAACCATACGCACCCTAGGGTCTTAAGTTTGTATTCATGCAAGGTTTATGATTTAACTACGTTTTCAGCTTTTAGCTTAATTTCCATTTTAGATTTTTAACAACTTATTCCTGAAAAGCTTTTTCACTGCTTTTAATTTTCCTACATTCCTATTATCATTTAGTACTTTTCTTGTTTTTTTTTCATATTTTTCCAAAACCATTCAGTATTTTTTATATTTTAAATAGTTTAAATCATTGATAACATCAAATTTCTTGATATTTTACATATCAAATTCCCCTGTTTATTGCCTCATTTATATAAATATGGTACTTACTTCATTCATATTCGTTCATATTTACATTTCAGGATAAATGAGGCGTTGAAGCGAAAAAGATACAAGAAAAGGCCAAACATATGCAAAAATATATTCTGAAGACATGTTACGGCGTAAGTGGGTGATTGACTTACGCCATAAGTCATACTACGAAGGCCAAAGTATTATGTGTGAAGGTTACGCCGTAACTGCTTAATGATGTTACGGCGTAAATATGATGGCAAGAAGGATACGGCGTAACCAAATCTTAAGGTTACGCCGTAACTGCTTAATGATGTTACGGCGTAAATATGATGGCAAGAAGGATACGGCGTAACCAAATCTTAAGGTTACGCCGTAATTATTAATGTGAAGGCTACGGCGTAACTTGGTAATTTAGTTACACCGTAGAAAGAATTAAGGAGTGGATAAGTATACGCGGATGAAGAATTACAACGTAACCCGGTGATTTTGTTAAGCCGTAATATTACTACAACTACTAAGTTCGGTGCTCAATTAACACATTTATCTGTTGGTCTCCATCAATGGAATGAAGGAACTCAAGGGCCTAAGTTGCAATATTGCTATTACGAAAAGCTAAATAGGTTATGTGATCTGTGCTGAAAACAGTCAAGTCAAATCACACAAGCTAGCCACTTGTGAATGGCTAACCGTAATAGACTAAAAACTGCTTAAAACACAAATACAATGAAGATCAGAGGAATATAGTGGATTCCTGGGTCGTTAAGTCCCACGGAGGATGAATTGGTGTTAAACAACTTCAGATGTCGAACAATCACTAAGGATAGTGATCAGTAAGGTTTTCGAGAAATTTATACCTAAAGAAAAGATTTACAAATTACAGCGACTTAAATGCAAATTAAGAAAATTAAAAAATTAAAAAGTTAAAATATATTAAATAAATGCTATCACTATATTTACAATGATGTTTTTGTGATTTTATAAAACAAAATAACTTAAATAAACTATTTTAACTAAAACGTAAACCTAAATAAACTTAAAACGTAACCTAAAATGAAAACGAGCGTTACGTTTAAAAATTACGCTGGAGCGCAAGCAAAAACGTAAAATTTATGAAATAAAAGGCCTACGAATGTAAAACTAATTTTTTTACATACTATATGACAAAAGAAAATTTTAGAAAAAAGGTTTATATTTTTTTGACTTTTATATTTTTTATTATGAATTAAATAAGTTTTTACACTAATTAAATGTTAAAAAATACTAAAACTAATGAGAAAAATCTGAAACTTTTTTATAAAATACTTAATACTAATACACTTTTATAAAAATTACAAAAACTGGAAAAGCTAGTAAGAATAAGCTGGAAATAAGTGAATAAGCTCGTATAAGCTTAAAATGAAAACAAGGGTTATGTATTAAGTTGTGTAAGTTTTCACGAGAAAGACCCAAGGGCGCAATGGTTACAGGTACCCTTCTTATCACTCTCACAAGGTGGGAGGTCTCAGGTTCGAGCCTGCCTCCCCACCTTTTTGCCAAACATTTTTTTTTTCGATTTTTATTTTACAAACTTGTTAAATACATTAAGATAAGCAATTTCTAAAACTATAACTTTTTATGAAAAGTACTAATAAGCTCTGAATAAGCTTAAGTTTTCTTAACAGTTAACTAGAAAAGGGATTTAGGACAAGGATAAAGCTAATTTGCTTAATAAGCTATTCAATAAGCAAAGGTTAAATGAAAATAAGCTAAGAGATATGTAATAAGCTATTTTAACAACTGAAAAAGCTAAATGAATTAAGAATAAGCTCTAAAAAATACTTAAATAAGCATAAGCTTATCTGATTAATGACAGGATACCTATTTGGTTTACTAAGTACTTTAAGCTAATTATTAAGCACTGTAATAAGCTAAGGAATGAAGATAAAAACTTAGACTAACAAGTTGAGCAAATAAGCTATTCAAAAAGCTAAATTTCACACTGTAGAATTCACTAGAGAGCTTTTAATGGGCTTATAAAAAATTCTAAAACTCTGGGTAAACTATGTACTTAGTTAAAATGGACTAAACAAAAAGCTTATTACAGGCTTATCAAATAAGCTGCAAATTAGAATTTTAAGCTTGTGACTTTAAGTTAGCTAGGTTGGCTTTCTAAAAAACTAAAGTACATAAGCTAAAGCTCTGTGATGAGCTTTATATGAGCTTGTGAAACTAGGTAGCTAACTGTGTGCACAGGACAGTTTTGGAGAAAAGGACTAAAAATAAGCTGAGAAATAAGCAACTTATAAGCTAAGAAGAGGTAAACTTGTATTTTTCTAATTTTGTTTAACAGCTAAATATTAATTTCCCAAAAGGGCATAAGCTAAATCCTAATATCTAATCCTATATAAAATTATTCATTTTATTCAAAAACGACTTAATGGAAATTTTGACTTTTAAAATTACTAACTAGTTTGACTTTTATGAACTTAGGATTGAATTTACTCACTAATTATGTTGTAATAAGCTGTTATAATATGAAATTAAGCTATGGTAATAACTTTTAAGCATAAAACATGAATTTGGAAATCCAAATTCTTAACAGCAACTAAATAAGTGAGATTGAAGATGAAATTGACTTTTTAGCATATAAGTATTGTAATTTATATTTTGACTGATCTATTATATCCTATTATGACTTAGAACAATAATAAACAACAACTCAAATACCTTCTAACTCAGTTCAATATGCAGAACCAAACAGTACATTAGAAAGAAAATTAGAACTTACAAATGATCCAGCTTATGAGAAGCTTAAAACATAACCAAACCAACCTATTCTAAACCATATCCAATCCAGTTTTTAGCTCAGCATCAACCCAACTCCATTTTCATACCAAATTTCACCTTAGTTGACTTTCGTTGACCTTTGAGCTTGGAGACTAGAATCTGAGTAGAGACTTTCTGAGTAATTAATAAGCTATAGTGAGCTTATAAAAGTGTATATAAGAGCTTATGAGCTTACTGAGTTCATAAACAACATTAATAACAACAATAATCTAAATATGAGATTTTAGCTCAAAAATTGTATAGACTGAGAATGAAGCTTAATATTGAAATTGAGACTGAAAACAAGATCTTATTATATTGAAATACAATTACAAGGTCTTTGAAAACTTAAAAATAAACTGGAAAACTTAAAATATTTAAAACGAGACAAGTAAATAAAAATTACACTAAGCTATTCTACTACTCTCTTTCTCTCAGCTTCTTTCTTTCTTTATAGATATCAAAAAGCATCCTTGTTGACTTCTAAGCATTTCCCACCATATCTCAGCCTTTGGATCATTCCAGCTAATCAAATTTGACAAATGTCATTTTTGGCGGGAAAGGTCTTTTGAGCAGGTTATGTGCATTAATTGAGCTTTGGTTGTTTGTGTAGGTGGAGGGGGATGTAATCAAGTGTTAGGAGGTAGTGTGGAAAGGTGGAAGTGAGCAGGTGGAGGTAATGGAGTGGATACAGGTGTTAGGGGGGAAGGGGATGAACAGTGCGCGCGTTTTATCTGTTTTAAACACTGGACCGGGTTGTATATTGGGCCTGGTTAATGGATTGGATAGGATTGGTGTTAATATAAAAGGATCCGTTTAGTTTGTAGCTTTAATAATCACAAGGACCATAAATGTAATTTGCCAATTCTTCAAGGACTGATCTTTACAACTTTCCAAAGCTCTCACAAGGACCATTCCTGCCATATGTGAATAGTACAAGGACCATTGTTGATTATTTTCCATTTTTGAAATGTCCAAGGACTAAAATTGCCAAGTTTGAAATTCTAGGGACCCAACTTGTAATTTCTCCAAATTTCACCATAAGGACCATTTTTGTCATTTATAAATAGTACAAGGTTAAAATTTGATAATTTTCACTTTTTAAATTAACCAAGGACTATATTTGACAATTTTCAAACTTGAGGGACTAAAGTTGTCATTTTGTGATTTTTAAACTTTAAAGGGTTTATTTTGACAACTTTTGAATCTCATGGACCTTAAATGA
Organism: Chrysanthemum seticuspe; assembly: GCA_019973895.1. Taxonomy (NCBI): domain Eukaryota; kingdom Viridiplantae; phylum Streptophyta; class Magnoliopsida; order Asterales; family Asteraceae; genus Chrysanthemum; species Chrysanthemum seticuspe. The sequence continues at coordinate 101,388,574 of BPTQ01000009.1, forward strand.
CATTTTACAAGTTTTTGAATTAACCAGGGACTAGATTTGACAACTTTTGAAACTTGGGGGACTAAAACTGCCAATTATGCAAATTTGATACGTTTTTCACCAGATTTTGGTGTTTTTGCATTTAAAACATATAAAACACTTGTTTGTGATATTTTTATCATTTTGATGTGTTTCTGAGTGTTTTCAGATGTTTTTGGCATTCTAACAGTATAAAAATGATGAGTATTTAGACACTCATCAATCCCCCACACTAAGATATTGCTAGTCCCTAGCAATGATTTGAAGCTTTAATGGATTTTAAAAACTCTTTACCAAAAGCCATCACTTCTGGAGTAGCCAATTGTTTTAGTTCAAGTAAGAACCTTGGTACAACGATAACCAAATGATTTTGAGCAAATCATAAGCTGTCAACGGATTTGATTTGTCTTTACCAGAAGCAGTTTGCTTCTGGACTAGCCAACTCTTAGATAAATTATCAATATTATCTTTGGTGAGTCGATTACCAATTATGGATTTCCAACTGCCTTTACCACAAGCCATAAACTTGCGGGCTAGCCAACTTTTCACTAGTTAAAAGATATGGTGAGTTGAACACCATACAATTTTAGGCAAATTGTAAGCCATAAACGGATTTGAGATATCTTTACCAAGAGCCGTTTGCTCCTGGATTAGCCAATCCTTATGTGGGTTAGACATGGTGGACTGATTACCATTTGTTGTGTTTAGTACATAGTACTTCCACTAAATAAAAAATTTTAAAATTTGGCCATTTTGGGGGAAAAAGGGACTAAAAGGGTACATTTATGATCAAATTCGCCAGAATTTCCCCCCACACTTAGAAATGAATATTGTCCTCAATATTCAAAGTACCGGCTGTTATGCCGAAACTTAGAACGTAAAAAGATAACATTACTAGCTAAGTGTAGAAACACAACAATTATTCTCTTTTTTAATATTTACAATTTTCATTCATTTTTAAGATCTATATACAACATGTGGGGCATCTCCCCCACACTAGGGTGGTACACACGGGTGAAAACCCATGTTTTGTGCTACTGTTTTTGATTACCGAGTCGATAGCTTGACTCGACCCCGAATTAATTTGTTCATGGGGAAGTAAGTGGAAGAGACAATCTCCATCGGACTTTCATTCAAGATGTTTGTATAAACATTGAAGCATGAAAAAGTTCCACACCGATGAGATATACATAGAACCGGCTCAAAAATGATAAATGAAAATGCCGGGATCAAAGATAATGTCTTCATTCCCGAAGGAGTGAAGAACAGGAGAAGCTACGGGATAGGTGAAGAAGAGAAAGAAAGTCATGATAATAATCTTGACTAACTCATCATCATCAGAAGAATTCATAGTTTCATGAATCTTATCAGTTAAGCTCAATTGGTCTAGACATATCCCGGGTGTGTCTAGATCAAAATAGAAGTTATCATACTCCGGTGGAGATATGATATGAGTGAGTTCACATGAGAACTCCTCAAAGGTGAATGAATCATATTCAGAATTGGTATCAGCGGGTTCACTGGTGAACTCCTCCAATGTAAATGATTCATAATCGGGGAGAGAATTATGAAAATGAGAAGTGGTATTACCACTAATTTTCTCTCCCATTTGATTAAAACAGAAGGCTTCCATTTCCGGAATAGAATCATCGGAAAAAATGTCACTATCCTTTATAGGGATAGGAGATGAAATGGGTTTTTCTTTGAAAGCCTCGATTTTAGAAATGAGAAGATTAACATTCAATAATGTAAGATGAAGAGCTTCGTCTTGGATTATTTCTTCATCATTCTCTTCTCCTAAGCTCATAGGCTCAGAAGGTAATTCCCCCACATAACTTATGTCTCCACAAGATAAAGAATAGTCCTCATCAGAATCAGAGAACATCTCAATATGATCATTTTGGAAGACAAGAGGAGGAGGGATATCACACACATGATCAAAAATTCCCTGTGACTCTCTTGGGATTGGGACAAGGTTCTCAACACTAGACTTTATGAATTCGTCCGATTCCTTTTCAGGAACAGTGTCAAGATGCTCGTCCCCCATGTTCAGAGAGTGAGTGGGAGCTTTGGGTGTGATAGCAGTTGTTTGAGAATGAATCTCAACTGCTGGAATATCCACTGATGAACTTGATGAATCTTCAAGTGTATCTTCATCATCACTGTCATCAGGAATAAAATGAAATTGAGAGCTAGATCTGGCTGCTTTTTCTTTTGCAATTGATTCCCTAACAGATTTTTCAAAGGCAATTTGGGAATTTATTTTAGCAGCCTGCTCTTCAGCTAGCAATTCTTCCATGGATTTCTCATGTGAATTTTGAATGACGGGACATTGTGGGAGTGGAGATTTGTCAAAACCGGAAGGTTGACATTGATAATCATCATGAGGACCCCCACAATATACACAAGAAAAACTGGGAACATTATGAAATGCTGTTTTACTCAACTCCTCAGCTCTTTTCACTAACTCCAGAAGCTCTAGATAAGTGTCTTGTTGAGTATGCTGAGGAGTTTGAGTCATTTGGCACTGTGGAGGTTGGTCGTGATATGGATAGTCGTAATTGTTACAAGGAAATGGATTCCCTGTTTGACAATCAGAGCTGAAATGGGGACCTCCACAGTATTCACAGCAGTTAGATAAGTCGGGCTGTGGTGGGTAATTGGAAAATTTTAGGGGTCGTTAAATGAGTTCGGATTAGGATCATAATCAAATGAATTCCTCGAACCACAAAACAAACAACTCCCGTTACGAATATCATTACCACACTGTACACACGTACACCAGCTACATGGTGAACCAAAAAGAGGCTCACCACAACCGACACAAGGAATAAACGATTCCATTAGAATAGAAGAAGTTAGAATCAAATGGATAGAGGGTAAAGGGATAAAGAATCAAAAAGGGCAAGAGGGTAAAGATGAATATTTTTGGATTTTTGAAAAACATGCCATAAAAACAAAGAATGAAAATATTTTTGTTGTTGTTAACACTTTTAGGAAAAGTGTTAATGAACTTTTTTGATTTTAAAAACTGTTTACAAAAAGGTGGTATATGTGCAAGAATGGATCTGGAAATGCTTAAAACATGCTTACAGCCTCCCCGGCAGCGGCGCCAAAATTTGATCTGTGCTGAAAACAGTCAAGTCAAATCACACAAGCTAGCCACTTGTGAATGGCTAACCGTAATAGACTTAAAACTGCTTAAAACACAAATACAATGAAGATCAGAGGAATATAGTGGATTCCTGGGTCGTTAAGTCCCACGGAGGATGAATTGGTGTTAAACAACTTCAGATGTCGAACAATCACTAAGGATAGTGATCAGTAAGGTTTTCGAGAAATTTATACCTAAAGAAAAGATTTACAAATTACAGCGACATAAATGCAAATTAAGAAAATTAAAAAATTAAAAAGTTAAAATATATTAAATAAATGCTATCACTATATTTACAATGATGTTTTTGTGATTTTATAAAACAAAATAACTTAAATAAACTATTTTAACTAAAACGTAAACCTAAATAAACTTAAAACGTAACCTAAAATGAAAACGAGCGTTACGTTTAAAAATTACGCTGGAGCGCAAGCAAAAACGTAAAATTTATGAAATAAAAGGCCTACGAATGTAAAAATAATTTTTTACGTACTATATGACAAAAGAAAATTTTAGAAAAAAGATTTATATTTTTTTGACTTTTATATTTTTTATTATGAATTAAATAAGTTTTTACACTAATTAAATGTTAAAAAATACTAAAACTAATGAGAAAAATCTGAAACTTTTTTATAAAATACTTAATACTAATACACTTTTATAAAAATTACAAAAACTGGAAAATCTAGTAAGAATAAGCTGGAAATAAGTGAATAAGCTCGTATAAGCTTAAAATGAAAACAAGGGTTATGTATTAAGTTGTGTAAGTTTTCACGAGAAAGACCCAAGGGCGCAATGGTTACAGGTACCCTTCTTATCACTCTCACAAGGTGGGAGGTCTCAGGTTCGAGCCTGCCTCCCCACCTTTTTGCCAAACATTTTTTTTTCGATTTTTATTTTACAAACTTGTTAAATACATTAAGATAAGCAATTTCTAAAACTATAACTTTTTATGAAAAGTACTAATAAGCTCTGAATAAGCTTGAGTTTTCTTAACAGTTAACTAGAAAAGGGATTTAGGACAAGGATAAAGCTAATTTGCTTAATAAGCTATTCAATAAGCAAAGGTTAAATGAAAATAAGCTAAGAGATATGTAATAAGCTATTTTAACAACTGAAAAAGCTAAATGAATTAAAAATAAGCTCTAAACAATACTTAAATAAGCATAAGCTTATCTGATTAATGACAGGATACCTATTTGGTTTACTAAGTACTTTAAGCTAATTATTAAGCACTGTAATAAGCTAAGGAATGAAGATAAAAACTTAGACTAACAAGTTGAGCAAATAAGCTATTCAAAAAGCTAAATTTCACACTGTAGAATTCACTAGAGAGCTTTTAATGGGCTTATAAAAAATTCTAAAACTCTAGGTAAACTATGTACTTAGTTAAAATGGACTAAACAAAAAGCTTATTGCAGGCTTATCAAATAAGCTGCAAATTAGAATTTTAAGCTTGTGACTTTAAGTTAGCTAGGTTGGCTTTCTAAAAAACTAAAGTACATAAGCTAAAGCTCTGTGATGAGCTTTATATGAGCTTGTGAAACTAGGTAGCTAACTGTGTGCACAGGACAGTTTTGGAGAAAAGGACTAAAAATAAGCTGAGAAATAAGCAACTTATAAGCTAAGAAGAGGTAAACTTGTATTTTTCTAATTTTGTTTAACAGCTAAATATTAATTTCCCAAAAGGGCATAAGCTAAATCCTAATATCTAATCCTATATAAAATTATTCATTTTATTCAAAAACGACTTAATGGAAATTTTGACTTTTAAAATTACTAACTAGTTTGACTTTTATGAACTTAGGATTGAATTTACTCACTAATTATGTTGTAATAAGCTGTTATAATATGAAATTAAGCTATGGTAATAACTTTTAAGCATAAAACATGAATTTGGAAATCCAAATTCTTAACAGCAACTAAATAAGTGAGATTGAAGATGAAATTGACTTTTTAGCAAATAAGTATTGTAATTTATATTTTGACTGATCTATTATATCCTATTATGACTTAGAACAATATTAAACAACAACTCAAATACCTTCTAACTCAGTTCAATATGCAGAACCAAACAGTACATTAGAAAGAAAATTAGAACTTACAAATGATCCAGCTTATGAGAAGCTTAAAACATAACCAAACCAACCTATTCTAAACCATATCCAATCCAGTTTTTAGCTCAGCATCAACCCAACTCCATTTTCATACCAAATTTCACCTCAGTTGACTTTCGTTGACCTTTGAGCTTGGAGACTAGAATCTGAGTAGAGACTTTCTGAGTAATTAATAAGCTATAGTGAGCTTATAAAAGTGTATATAAGAGCTTATGAGCTTACTGAGTTCATAAACAACATTAATAACAACAATAATCTAAATATGAGATTTTAGCTCAAAAATTGTATAGACTGAGAATGAAGCTTAATATTGAAATTGAGACTGAAAACAAGATCTTATTATATTGAAATACAATTACAAGGTCTTTGAAAACTTAAAAATAAACTGGAAAACTTAAAATATTTAAAACGAGACAAGTAAATAAAAATTACACTAAGCTATTCTACTACTCTCTTTCTCTCAGCTTCTTTCTTTCTTTATAGATATCAAAAAGCATCCTTGTTGACTTCTAAGCATTTCCCACCATATCTCAGCCTTTGGATCATTCCAGCTAATCAAATTTGACAAATGTCATTTTTGGCGGGAAAGGTCTTTTGAGCAGGTTATGTGCATTAATTGAGCTTTGGTTGTTTGTGTAGGTGGAGGGGGATGTAATCAAGTGTTAGGAGGTAGTGTGGAAAGGTGGAAGTGAGCAGGTGGAGGTAATGGAGTGGATACAGGTGTTAGGGGGGAAGGGGATGAACAGTGCGTGCGTTTTATCTGTTTTAAACACTGGACCGGGTTGTATATTGGGCCTGGTTAATGGATTGGATAGGATTGGTGTTAATATAAAAGGATCCGTTTAGTTTGTAGCTTTAATAATCACAAGGACCATAAATGTAATTTGCCAATTCTTCAAGGACTGATCTTTACAACTTTCCAAAGCTCTCACAAGGACCATTCCTGCCATATGTGAATAGTACAAGGACCATTGTTGATTATTTTCCATTTTTGAAATGTCCAAGGACTAAAATTGCCAAGTTTGAAATTCTAGGGACCCAACTTGTAATTTCTCCAAATTTCACCATAAGGACCATTTTTGTCATTTATAAATAGTACAAGGTTAAAATTTGATAATTTTCACTTTTTAAATTAACCAAGGACTATATTTGACAATTTTCAAACTTGAGGGACTAAAGTTGTCATTTTGTGATTTTTAAACTTTAAAGGGTTTATTTTGACAACTTTTGAATCTCATGGACCTTAAATGACATTTTACATGTTTTTGAATTAACCAGGGACTAGATTTGACAACTTTTGAAACTTGGGGGACTAAAACTGCCAATTATGCAAATTTAATACGTTTTTCACCAGATTTTGGTGTTTTTGCATTTAAAACATATAAAACACTTGTTTGTGATATTTTTATCATTTTGATGTGTTTCTGAGTGTTTTCAGATGTTTTTGGCTTTCTAACAGTATAAAAATGATGAGTATTTAGACACTCATCATTATGCCATAACCTTAAAACTCAACTACGCCATAACTGAGGTTAAGGAGTAAATAAAAATTTAGTTACGCCGTAACTGAGGTTACGAAGTAACTAAAACTTTAGTTACGCCATAACTGAGGTTACGGAGGAGTAACTAAAACTTTAGTTACGCCATAAATAAGGTTACGGAGTAACTTAAAGTTTGTTACGCCGTAACCATTTCAAACTCTATAAATAGAGGCCGAATTCTGCACATTAGGGCATCTCTTTTCCCCCTCTCCTAGGGTCGACTAGGGCACCACTCCAGGGCAATTTCCAGCAGTTCCAACCCATCTTTCAAGGAAGAATTCACTTGTAATGATCATCTTCATTAGCTCTACACTAAGTAATTTGCATCAAACAATATGTTCAATTCAATTCATGTTTTGTTCATTTTTGTTAGTATAATTTACTATATGTTTGGCTAAGCACCTTTGCTAGCCTAGTTATGATTCCTTGATTGTATTGTTTATGTTTTTGTTCTTCTATAATTGTTTCTAGTGTATACATGCATAGTTCGTTAGTAGTCACCCTAGCTTCGGTAGTTTTGAGTTGCGGTAGTATTTATTTGCTTTGGAGAATTGACCAAAAGACCCTAAGTAAGTAGGTAGAGAAGGTTCGTAAGAATTGACTAAAAGACTACCAATCCCTCTTGTGCGAATTGACCAAAAGATTACCGTTTGGAAGGATGAAATTAATAAGTTAGGGATGTGTGTCTAAGATGCTAGTGCCCGGGCACACATTTTTTCAAATCTTGCATGTAGGGTACTTAATGACTTGGCTTAGGTTGCTTGAGACCCTCGACTCCCCAAAGGTTAAACCTTTGAGGTTGGGTAGGAACCTTTGTTGATAGGCTATGATGAATTGAACAAATGATGTCATAGCGACTTGAACCCCCACTTGAATCAATAGGAAGTAAGTAGAAAATATAGACATAACATGATAGGATGAATAATTAGGTTAGCACATTTTATCCCTATCGTTCACAACCTCAATTTATTTTTCTCATTTTATTTCTTGCTTATTAGTTTAATTTTTTATTCAGCATTAACCTTTTAAAAACCGTGACATTAGACTTAATAGGATCTTCATCTACATAGCTCTTGGGAACGACCTCGGCTTTACCACTTTCTATACTACGCACGATCGGGTTCACTGCTTGTTAGTGCAATAGGTAGACCTTAGGTAAACGAGACTTATAAATATTAAATCCTGGTCGGAAATCCTGCATCAGAATTTTGGCGCCGCTGCCGGGGTGCTTTTTAGGATTTTAATTTAGGTTTTTCTTTTATAGCTTTATTTTCTTTTATTTTTTTAGTTTTCTTTTTCCTTTATTTTATATTTTTGTTTGTTTTTGATATTTCAGGATACGGGAAATTCAGATTTTGACATGCTCACTATGAAGGAATACATGGCTTTGACTCAAGGTAACCAAAGACCGGGCGTGGTAAGTCCCGAAATTAGTAACATTATAAGCTTTGAGATCAGTAGCCAGTTTATGAAGGATCTCAGACACAAGCTTTTTGCGGGAACTGATGAAGATGCCCACCTGCATGTGCGAAGAGTATTAGAGATCGAAGATCTTTTCTACACTCCATGAGTTACTGAAGATGCTTTAATGCTTAGAGTGTTTCCAATCACACTTATAGGTGCAGCCAGAAGATGGATGTACAGGCTTCCTACTGGGTCAATCAATACATGGACTCTTTTAGAGAAAGCATTTATTCGGAGATATTGTCCTCCTTCAAAGATTGCCAAGAAGATGGAAGATAAGAGGAGTTTTAGACAAGATGTGGATGAAACGCTAGATGAAGTTTGGGAAAGATATAATGACCTTCTTTACAGATTCCCAACGCATGATATCAGCAACCATCAGATGGTCCTTATTTTCTACAATGGTTTAAACATCCCTACCCGCCAAATGCTCGACTCTCAACGGCCGATCCCTATGATACCACCAGCACAAGCCCTTAGGTAAATTCAAAAGATGGCAGACCATTCATGAAATTGGTACGATGGAGCAACCACTTGGGCCACAACTAGAAATAGCTTGAATGACAATGGTGATATCACCAAAAGAGTTGATAAACTTGGATGTGATATGAAGAAGGTTAAGGAATACATTAATGCTATGCAAGAGCATTCTCTCCGAGAAGAATGCAAATCATATGAGCAGGTCAGGTATATAGAGTCATTGGAGGAAACCATCAATAAACACTGTGATAATTTAAAAAGGTTGCACGACTCGAATGACGAATGGATTAGGAAATTCAAGGAGGGCACGGACTTGAATTTAAAGAAGCTCGACGCTAAGAGGAAAAGTTTGGAGGCTAAGCTTGAAGAATTAAACCAAAAGGTCCTGGAAAGTAAAAGGAATGCGGTTGGAACTATCAAAGAAACGGTGGGAAAGATGAAAGAAGTCAACAAGGAGCCGGTTCCTCGTGATTTACCTAGTATCATACCATATGTACCACCTATCTCATTTCCAGGATGATTCAAGGTTGTGAGAAAATAAGAAACAAGCAAAGATCAATTGAAGAAAATGGAAGCAAGAAGCTTACAGGGTGATTAAGCAATTCCACAAGCTAATGCAGAATCAACTACAACACAGAATGGTAACTCGTATATGTGAAAACATATACCTTTTCTTTATCAAAACCGACCCAAATAAACCGAAAATGAGCCATTAATGCCTAATATATTTATGTTTCTTGAGTTTATGCATGTGTAGGTACTGATATCACAAAACAGATAAAGAAAAGACAAAACATAAGAAAACCGAGCACAAGAATGAAAAGAGAGCAAAAGCCAGAGTCGGGGATTCAGTTTTACGGGTTTTTGGATCATGTTTGAAATATTTCCAAATTTACCCTCATCATTATCCACATTTACCAATCTACCCTTCATATTATCCATAGTTACAAATCAAACCCCAACATTACCTACATTACACCTTTAGTCCTTTGAATTCAACATTTGGAAACATTGGTCCTTATGTTAATTACACTCTTAAATGCAAATCTGGATATAAATATTACACTAATCCAATTCCAGACCCAACCCAAATAAAACATACCCACTACACCCATTTCCAACCCAAATATCCCAAGCCCATATCCATAATAATACAATTACCCGGTTACCAACCCTTTCAACCCGTTTTCCCCCAAAAGACCCAAGTCAAACAAAACAATTCATACCTGGTCAAACCTAATTTAATAATACCAAAACACCCTTACCCCGCCAAACCAAAGTACTACTATTCACTCATTTTCCTCACCTGAATTGACCTCAGTGCCCTCACCCAAGCTTTGTACTAAGCAACTTTTGAGCTGACATGTACAAGGAATGCCAGGATGGCAATTTCCACCACTGTGATTGGAGGAGACATGTCACCACAATGATCCAAGGGCTTTGAGGCATTTTGATGAAGCAAGGATGCAATGTAAGGCTGAGATGAGAGCTTCTGGATCGTTCTTCTGAAACCCTAGCACCCTCTTGGCTAACCTATATAAACCCCCACTCATCACAAGAATTAATTGTCCAATTTTCATGTCTTTAGAAAGTTGTTGCCATTTTTATTGTTATTTTACTGCTTTCAATAGTTTTTAAATGTAGTAGTAATTTCATTTTAAATTTGTAATGTCACTCTTATTAAATGCAATTTGCTTTGTCTTTTAAATTCCTTGCCATTTACATTTTAAGCACTGTTATTGTTTTAAATCTGTTTTAAGCCTACATTTACTCTTCTTACAAGCTCACATCAGCTTATCATAGCTTTTGTGAGATTATTATTGTTTAAGTTTGCTTTAATTTCAAAATTATTCAAAAAGTCAAAATTCGTCAAACAGAAAAGTCAAAAAATAAGTTTAGGTTGATTACAACTTTTTAAGTGTTTAAAAATTAATTTAGATAAGTCATTTTGTTATAATAGGTCATTTTCAATCAAATTCCTTCAAGCTTTGTAGTTGTTTTGTCAAAAATATCCAAACAGCCAGGTTAAGGGGTGTTTAGATCAAGGTTAGTTTTTGGGCAATTTCAAGGTTTAGTCATTTTTTGAATTTCATATAGCTTTAAGTTGATCTCATAAGTATTTTAGAAGTAGATTTAAGTTGATTTAGTTAGCATTATAGTTTATGAGTCAATTTTTATAAAGTTATGCCTTAAAATTGTTTTCTTGTAGCTTAATTTGATTAGGTTTATATAAGGTCTTTATAGTTGTCAAAGTTGAGTTTAATACAGTCTATCTTAGTTGCTTTATAGTTTAGAATGAGTTTCTTATGGTTCTAAAGTTTTCTAGTCATTATCTGTTAAGTCTAACATTAATTGTCAAAACAGTCCTAAAGTGCTTATTCCTCAGTCATTTTTATAGCTCAAACCTCTTTCAAAATTAATAAAAGGTTGTTTTATGAGTTGATTAGTCACTAGTGTAAATCTGTTTTCAGTTTTTAAAATTCAGCTTATTGGTTTTGTAGCTTTATTTTCAGCTTAAAAGTACCTAGTTTAGTCATTTCTCTGTCTGCAGTTGCAAATTCAGTCAAAGTAGCTTTTTATCAGCTTTTTATATGCTTAATTAGTTGATATCTTTGCCTAATTTTTAGTATACCATTAGTTCCTAGTATAATCTTTACCTGTTTTGCATTTTAGAGCCCCTTAGTGTTGAATTTAAAGTTTATTTAGGGTTGCAAGTTCCCCCATTGGCTGCTGTAACTTCTGCAGATGAGAAGTGCTTATTTGCCCCTTTTATAGCTTAACTAGGTTACTCATCTAGGATCAATTAGTTATTTTGATTGCTGATAACGCTCAAAATGAATATGTTTTTAGTAGCGTTATTGTTGGTTTTGTGTATGATAATCGGCTATATTTACTCATAAATGTTGCAAAAGTGCAAAAGATGCGTATTTGTATGTGAATGTAGCCAGGTATCGTAAAAGATGAAGAAATGAAGATTTCATGCACATTTGGAGAATTCCCGAGGAAGGAAGTCAAGTAAGGAAGCTCTTGGACTCAATGATTAGGAAGCACAATGATTTCTAAGTATCTACAACAAGTAAAGATCAAGTTTCGTCTTGGAAATCATCAGCGAAAACAAAGAAAAAGGCGTAAATCAAGAAAATTCAACAAAAGTCAAGATTGGGGGTACAAGAGGCGCCCAACCGTACGGTTGGAGCCCGCAACCGATCCGGTTGGACGAGTGGACAAAACGCAACCGATCCGGTTGTCCTTCAACCGATCCGGTGTCCTTAACTGGAGTTACACCAATTGTCATTTAATGTTGCCTTAACTTCCCATAATCATTGGAGGCCGATCGTTTCCTGTTATTAACTTGTATGAAACGTTTTTAGCCAGTTACTTAAGGTTCTTTAGCTATATAATGAACCTAGACTTAGTATTCTAGGTGTGACACAACCTAAAGTGTAATAGTTTACACCAAAGCTATTACCAACACTTATTATTCATCCCAAAAGTCTTGTTACTGCTGTAAAACTTCCAAGAGGTTGGAGAGACGAATTCTCATCCATTGTTTGATCATTCGGAGTTGTACGGTTAAGACTAGATGATTGGAGGCGTGTGGTTGCTATAATCCACAATTTCTAATTCTTGTAATCCAAAAGCTTAGGTTTTCTATGGAACTTGTTATGAATTTCTATTCTCTTGAATTATTTGAATTACCATGTTACTACTTGTGTTTTGTTATGATTGTCATGGAGTAATTCTTGAATATACTTGTGTGTAAGGATGTATGAAATCATACTAGTGTTCTTATATGTGATGCATGTATATGATCTTGTTTAAATGAGTTTGTTGGAAAACTACTAGTCTTGTTTGATTTGTCGGTAAAACATGTTTTAAGAAAAAGGACTGAAAGGATTTCTCTTGTGTTTTATTCCAAAAAGTTAAGTGACAAACTAGTATGGGGATATCGTGATTGACAACCACCATGTTTACTTATTGAAACAAGACTAGAAACATTTTCATTACGAAAGGTCGAAAGATTTGTAGGAACGAGTTTAATAAGAACATTTTACAAACAAATGGATTTTCTAAAGGATAATCATTAGGATAAGGACCGAAAGGATTACCTATATGTTATTGTTCTTAAAATGATTTTACAAAACATAAACCATGGGTTGGAAATCATTTTCTTATGATTTGTGCATCACATCAAGAGTTTACACCAAGCCTTCATGAACACTTTCTATGATTGCCTATAGACTACACACAAGTATATGTTTCTTAATATTGATTTTCACTAAAACCATAATTTTTGGACAGAGCCTTGATAAAGCTTTCTTGTTACCAATCTTTTAAAACAAATTCAAAAGCAAATCCCTTGGGACGATCTCGACTTACCCACCTTTGCTATCGCGAACGAGTATACTTGCTCGTATGTGTTTATAGTAATTGCCGGATAATTCATGTTTATAAATTTTTAAAACTTGCACACGACAAGCACATCAAGTTTTTGGTGCCGCTGCCGGGGATTTGAGTATTTTTTTGATTTTGTTTCGTTTCTGTAAAATTGGTAATATTAAAATTAGATTTCATATTGATAAGTAAATTTTTTTTTGGTTTTAGGGACCAACCAAATCGGCTGCGCGAGCAACCGAAACGGTTGGTGCTCTCGGAAAATTATTTTATCTTTAATTTTTCTAGTTTTTAGTTTATCTATTGTTTGTGTTATAGTTTATAGCTTATTTCTTGTCATTTCCGATTTTTTATAGATTGTCTTATAGATTGTTTGTTCTTGTTTTAGTAATTTTTAGATTTTTGATATTAAGTCATTTGTAGTTTTATTTAACTTTTTAATTAATCTTGTCTTTATTACAGTAATTAATTCAGTTAATTTTCAGTTTTATTAGTTTAGTAGTTTTAATGATTAGTTAAGTTCATCTAGTTAATGTAGTTTTTGGTTAATTAGCATAATTAATGTTTTTAATTAATAAGAATAATGAGTAGACACATTTATTTAGAGTTCAAGTATAATAAATTGTCTTTAATTAATTTATAATTAACATGTTTAATTAATTTCACAAAAAAAAAAAAAAAAAAAAAAAAAAAAAAATTGGAAAATCGTTCCAACCGTTCGGTTGCAACCCGCAACCGGATCGGTTGGTCATTTTGGTCTGGAAGCTTACCACCAACCGAATCGGTTGGAGGGCCAACCGAAACGGTTGGTGCTCTCGGTAAAAAATTTTCTAGTTTTTCTATTTTGAGCTTTAGCTTGTGTTTTTAGTCTTAATAAGTGTCTTTACTTGTTTAGAATATGTTTCTGTAGTTTGTTTTAATTTTTACTAACTCTAACGCTAATGATTTGGATGTTTGTATTTGGTTTTGTTTTGTTTTGTTAGATAGTTTGTTATGTATACTTTAAGCGGAATTTCTGAGTACCTACGTAACTTGGATGAGATGTTTAAGGACACCGGAAACTCGTTGAAGAAGATTGGGAATATTTTGGAAGAAAGTAAGAATGAGTTGGCTATTGATTCGGAATGTGTGGAAGAAATGGGAGAGAACAAAGTTCAAGTGCCCAAAAAGAGTAGAGTCGTGATATTCACGCAAACACCTTTAACGGGGTACGATTCACCACTTATGAGGTTCGGGACACCTTGTAGTGTCTAAAGGGTGAGTGCGTGAGATGCTCAATTAAACCTGGCCTATGGTGAAAATTATATTGTGGACAAAGTTCTTGATCAAATTGGCCACGTTCGTTTGGATTATGAAGCTTATGGGAGAAAAATGGTTAAGAATCTTCGGATTAACATCCATGGTCATATTTTCGAAGCAGATTTTGTTGTCTTGGAAGAAGGAAACGCGGATGAGCCCGACGTATGCTTTGGGCGAGATTTTCTTGTGACAACCAAATGTCAAGTGGATTTTGCTTTAGGTGAGATGAGAATCAACATTACCGACTTGGAAGAGGAGAAGGGAGTGAATGAAATGCTTGTGGAATTATGTGCTAACATGGAGAAGGAGAATGTGGAAATTGTGAAGATGGGGAAGGCTAGTAGAAAGAAAACCTCATCAAATAAATTAACTCCTACCACATCCACCAACAAGACCCATGATTACACACCTGCACCACCCAATTCACCAAACACCTTCAAACCTTTAACCCAAGACCAAAAGGAAGCCATCTTAGCAAACCTTGAACAAAAATTTCTCGAACTCAATGAGAAGAAGCCGGTAATTGAAGTGCTACATGATTATGTTCTATACCAAAAAAAGCTAGACGCGGTTATGTTAGCAAGAGCAAGGTTGGAGGATAAAGATCTATCGGATGAGGATAGGGATAGGATCTTATTTCGGGGTATGCCACGTAAGGAGAGTGACCCGGGTAACTTCATTTTGCCTATTAAAGTTAACGGGACCTCTCCGGTGTATGCTTTGGCGGATACGGGTTCAAGCGTCAACGTTATGCCCTATCTACTATTCAAGACGTTGGGCCTAAGTAAACCACAACCAAATCACTCCAAACTAACCATGGCGGACAATTCCCAAGCAAAGGTAATGGGGGAAGTGAAAAATGTAAGAGTGCAAATTGGCTACCAACCTTACTTGGCTGATTTTCTAGTCTTAGACATACCGGTTGATAAGAGTCTACCTCTTCTACTTGGAAGACCTTTCCTACGCACATGTGGGGCGATTATAGACATGGGGAGGGGGACGATGACAATCGATGATGGGATCTCAAAGCAAACTTATTATCCCAAGCTTAGGGGTAAGGTGTTGGAATTTATGGAGGATTAAGAACTCTTTGATGGGGAAGATGACTTAACTTGTTTTGAAGTTGGACATGATGTCCATGGAAACCCTATGTATGGACCGCTAGCTCCACCATATTTTGATATTGATGATGAAATAGAACGTGCACTCGCGGTGGAAGCATTCTACAATCCATTTAAGAACATCCTTGTTAACAAAAAGCTCACCGATTTCTTAGGTTCTCTATCGGTACAACTTAAAAATTTGGAATGGGGACTCGAGGGGTCAAGTGTTTACAAAAGAGAGGATGGAGACGGGGAATGGCACATCAAATTTGATATACTATGCCCGGATGGGAGAAGATTTGTTAGGAAATTCAAAACTCACGAAACATACCGTGAATTGACCGGAAAATTTCAAAGTGAGGATATCTTGAGGCATGAGTAATTTGAGGAGTGATAAGGAGAAGAACAATGCAACAAATAATAACAAGCAATTGTTTGCTTGATTTTCATCTTTTGATGAACTTTTAATTTTATGCACTTAGGGATTTTTATTTTTCATTTGATTTTTATGATTTTTATTATTTTGGTTTGAAGTTATTTAATCAATGCATTTTGAGTTTTAGTTTAAGTTATGATGATAAGTATGATGATTTAGTTTTTGAGATTAGATGTTGTTGAAATTTGCAAATGGTTGGATGAATGTTGTGTGCATCTTTAATCGGATTTTTGAGTAAACGATTGTTGCTTGGAAGGTAAAATGCCCAAGTAAAGTGAAAAAGGAAAAATTCTGCAAAAATGCAAACCGAAACTGTTGTGTCCATGACTGAAATGGTTGCATACAAGTATAAATACCAAAAATTCATTTTTCCAGAAAAATACACACACACACTGTGACACCCTAGGCAAATCCCACATCGGCTGTGGCCTGGAGAGATGCTGGGCTCATAAGATAACATTCGCCTTACAATGACACAACGCGTTTTGTGGTCTACTGCGGGTGGAGTTCTTAGGAACTGGCAGTTAAGCGTGCTCATGTGAGAGTAGTACTGCTTGGGTGACCTGCCGGGAAGTCTTTAAATAAGGCCACAAAAACAAAGCCGTAAGCCTACGGGCAAAGCGGACAATATTGTGGTCAGATAAGGCGAGGTGTTACAAGTGGTATTAGAGCCACTCCTGAGCCGTTCGGGATGGTGGGGCAAACCTCATCGAGGACGATGAGTCCCTAAGGGGGGGTGATTGTGACACCCTAGGCAAATCCCACATCGGCTGTGGCCTGGAGAGATGCTGGGCTCATAAGATAACATTCGCCTTACAATGACACAACGCGTTTTGTGGTCTACTGCGGGTGGAGTTCTTAGGAACTGGCAGTTAAGCGTGCTCATGTGAGAGTAGTACTGGCTTGGGTGACCTGCCGGGAAGTCTTCAAATGAGGCCACAAAAACAAAGCCGTGAGTATACGGGCAAAGCGGACAATATTGTGGTCAGATAAGGCGGGGTGTTACAAGTGGTATCAGAGCCAGGTTTTCACCTCATCACCACAACCCAGCACATTGAAAAGCTTCTCCATGTGCGTAATCCAGTCCTCCGCATCATTAGATGAAGCTGCCGAACGAAAAGGAAGTGGCTTAAGTTTGTTAAAGCGCTTGATCCATACATGAATGGGTGTAGGTAGGTTAGCACCCCCACCATTATCCCCACCAGAAGAACTAGCACCATTCCGAACGTTATTAGTGATGGTAGCCACTATCCCGGGCATAGCAGTGGCTAAAGCGCGTGCGATCAAAGCTTCGAAATTAGGATGTCCATCCCCGTTGTCGTCGTCGTTCCTTCGAGTTTGGACCATCTGAAGAGTTCATTAAACGATTAGCAAAGGTTAGGAAATAGGATGAAGATCATGAACGGAAATGACGATAATGAACCTAGAATCTACCCAAACCTCACCAATCAAATCTTAAGCTCTACGGGTTAACGCTTAGGGTCCATATGTCACAGGTCCTGACTACAAGTCGTAAACCTGGGCTCTGATACCATAATTGTAACACCCCAACCTGATAAGGGTAGAAGTATCACATTTATGAAGTCAAATCAGAACAATACACATAAACCATGCAAGCGGAAGTCTTATAATAATAATTAAAAGAGTAACAAGTCAACACGACTTGAATAGTACAAAAGTTCCAAAAGATGTCAAAAGGGAATGAAACGATACAAAGTCTAAGTCTCCAAATCATGATAACAATGGAAATCAAAGTCTAAGATAACTAAAGCAAGTCCTCAAAAGCATCCTACTCTCAATCCCAAGAAAAGCCCCAGCTCCTAGCTTAATAACCTGCCGCAGGAAAAGAAATGTGGCTGAGCTTAAAAAGCCCAGTGAACAGATATATAACAATACAAAAGCAATAATGGAACCAAAGGCAAGATAATTAAGATAAGAAGGATATGAAGCAATATAGAGTAGGTAAATGAATCAAAAGAAAGGAAGGTCAGTTTTCCACCACGAGCCAACAAAACAAACCAAATCAAATCATATATCAATATCCTGTAGTAACCATTGTATTCGGAGGGGTGACCTCGGAATACCAAACCAATAAGAGGGGAGTCCTCAAGTAGCCAATGGAGTGATCAGCTCCCAAAATGTGAGGGGGTGTATTGCACACACCAACCACATCATCAAAACAATATATCAATATCAATACAATACAATACAAATCTAGGATGCATCCATACGCCCCCTGCAAAACAATAGTGGCCATACAATATATCTGAAGCGCGCCTAATCAATACAAAATGGGGACGGTGTGGAACATCACTCAACCACACTAAAGTCATGCCATTGGTGCATCAATGACACGGACATGGAACCCACATGCCTAGTTAATGGCTCGGGTATCAACTGACATGTCAAAGTGTACAATATAGAGATCAATCAATATCAAAGGTCCAATATTAGCAGTTCACAAATCAATCAATAATCCAATATCAATGGTTCAATTATCAAAGGTTCAAATAGCAAAGGATCAATATCAAGGGTTCAATAGCAAAGGGTCAATAGCAAAGGTTCAATATCAATAGTTCAATAGCAGAGCAAAGGTTCAATATCAAATTGGCAAGAGATCAAAGATGCAAAGAGATCATGAGAAACCTTATGAGAAAGGTCAGAATATCTGTACCTTATTCGAAGCAAGCAACAAAGAAAGTAAAGTCAAGAACTGAGATCAATCACGCCGCCCGGAACCTATATGAATTAGATAACGTTCTATAAGAATCCGAAACACTTGTTTTAAGACGGATTTCCCTTTTTAGCAAGTTTCCCATTTTAGTAATCTTTCCATTTTAAGTAACTTTCTATTTTAGGAAACTTTCTATTTTAGGCATGTTTCTATTTTTAGTAACTTTCCATAATTAGCAGGTTTCCATATTTAGCAGGTTTCCATATTTAGAAAGTTTAGTTACTTATCTCAAGTTAATAATTGAAAATGAGTATTATAATGCTTTAAGGATCGTTTATGACAAGTTACAAAAGTTTAGGGTTTAAAATGTCAATATTGCAAAGTATAGGGTTAAAAGTGTAAATATAGTAGTTTACTCATTTTACTCATTTAATCCATTTAGTTAGTATATTAACATGTTAATCCATCAAGTTTTACCATTTACAAAACAACCCCTTTATTTTATAAATTAACATAAACATTATAAATCCTAGTTTTTAGGTTATGATTAACGAATCCGTTTTAAACCATATTAACTCGATTAATACAAAATTACAAAACACCTTATGTGATATCATAATCAATTCGAGACATCCTTCCACAAATCCATTTTATACGCCCCTTTATATAATCAAAAACACTTGTGAAACATTTGCTATCCATTCCATTTATCATATACGAAATCATATAATTTATAAGCTCATTAAACCCTTAAACAAACATGTATAATTCGACATATATGAAAGACTCAAATCAGTTTTTGTATTCATATAATATATCACAAGTCATTCGAATTACATGTATTTAGATTCAAGGCTTTTATGTATTCATGTTCCATTATTTCATGTGATAACATATATGTGATTTTATGTGATTCATTAACATATTACAAGCCCTAGATTATATGTATGCCACGATTTGAATTAAGAAACAAAAGGAAGAGATTCAAGATGACGATATGTTACCCTTGTAGCGTGTACGAGACAAGAAACAATAATCAAACCACAAAAACTAAACCAAGTCTCCCTTGGCCTCTACAAACCCCACGGCCACAAATGAGTACCCACGTCCAAGCTCCAATTCGCCCCAAACAAAATCACAACACCCACTAGACGATCACCTACGATCACAAGCCTCCTTGGAACACTTTTGTTTGTGAAATTTTCGTATGGAATGGGGAAAATAATTGATGCCGCCACTATGTGTAGAGAGAAATGGACTTAGGGTTTTCTTGGTGTTTTGAAAAGAAATGGAATGAGATAAATGTGGTTAAATGCAAATTGATATGATGAGTGATTCTAGGCCTATATGGCCGGCCATAATGGGGAATCAAAAGACCATTTCATAACTTTCCAAGTTACCATTTTACAATGTATTTAGTCCTCTTTCAAGTCTAGGTTAATAGTGTACAAGTTGTAAGGTTTAAATGTTACTTAGACTTTAATCATATAAGTTCTTTTTAATTATATCATAAGTTACTTATTTTCATAATGTGTATATTTTATTAATGATATAACTTGTTAAATGATGTTGACGTGTTTCCCGAGTTGGTAAAATTTTAAGTTGGAGGGCAAAATTGTCATTTTACGCGATTTGAGATTTTAGGGTTTTACAACTCTTCCCCTCTAAAAAGAAAATTTTTGTCCTCGAAAATTGAAAAGGAAACGAAGCAATAAACGAAGACATACCCGATGATGAAAAGAAATGTGGATAACTAGCTCGCATAGATTCCTCGGTCTCCCAGGTAGCTTCACGCTTTGGGTGATTCTTCCAAAGGATCTTAACAAGCGAAATTACTTTGTTTCTCATGACTCGATCTTGCCGATCCAAAATAGCTTCGGGTTCCTCCGAAAGAGACATATTAGGCTGAATCTGATCAAATGGATAAGAGGCTACATGCAAAGGATGGTAGTTGTATCCCCTCAAAAGAGATACATGAAAAACGTCGTGCACATGCGATAACTGCGGCGGAAGAGCCAAACGATAAGAAACCTCTCCGATGCGCTCGAGAATCTCAAACGGCCCAATAAAACGAGGACTGAGTTTCCCTTTAATTCCAAAACATTTAACACCCCGAAAAGGCGACACTTTCAGAAATACCCGATCACCAACCTGAAACTCCAAATCATGACGATGTTTATCTGCATAACTCTTTTGCCGCGTACGAGCCTCCTTCAACTTCTCCCTAGCAACTGCCACCTTCTCATTGGTGATCTCAATAATCTCAGGCCCCTCAATCAAACGCTCACCTACTTCGTCCCAACAAATAGGTGCTCTACATTTCCTCCCATATAACAGCTCATAAGGTGCAGCCTTGATGCTAGCATGCCAACTATTGTTGTAGGCAAACTCCACCAAGCATAAATAGTCATCCCAACTCCCGGTCCACTCTAAAGCACATGCTCGCAACATGTCTTCCAATGTCTGAATGGTCCTCTCCGACTGACCATCCGTCTGAGGATGAAACGCCGTACTGAACTTAAGACGAGTGCCCCAAGCCTTATGCAAACTCTTCCAAAAACGAGACGTGAAACGAGGATCTCTATCTGACACAATCGCTGTGGGAGTACCATGAAGTCGAACAATCTCTCGCTGAAAAATCTCCGCTAAGTTACATACACGATCAGACATACGAATAGGTAAGAAATGAGCAGACTTGGTTAGCCGATCAACGACCACCCAAATCGCATCATGTCTTTTACGAGTGAGAGGCAAACCGGTGACAAAATCCATAGAAATCTCTTCCCACTTCCAAGTAGGAATCTCCAAAGGCTGAAGTAGACCACTAGCCCGCTGATGCTCTATCTTGACCTGCTGACAAGTCATACACTTAGAAACATACAAAGCCACATCCTGTTTCATACCACTCCACCAGAAATGCTGCTTAAGATCTCGGTACATCTTAGTAGAACCTGGATGAATAGTGAATGGAGAACTGTGAGCTTCAGACAACACAGTCTCACGTAACACACTTTGGAGGAGGAGGTAGCACCTCAGAAGTCCTCCTCTGGGAAGAAGATGTCGCAGCACTTATCATGATCGTTCAGCGACATCTTCTTCCCAGAGGAGGACTTCTGAGGTGCTACCTCCTCCTCCAAAGTGTGTTACGTGTGGTAAGACGCACCCAGGTGTCTGCCGTAGGATTACCGGAGGTTGTTATCATTGTGGGGAGACAGATCATAGGGTGAAGGACTGTCCCAAGCAGGCATCGGCTACTCCTTCGAACTACATCAAACCACCTCCCACCACTGGGCGAGTGTATTCAGTCACTCGAGATCAGGCAGACAAGGCGTCAGGTACTATTACTGGCACTATTTATTTTGGTGATTCCACTGCTTTTGTTTTGTTTGATACTGGCGCGACACATTCTATCGTATCGAAAAAATTTGCTAAGAAGCTCAAATTATCTCCAACACCACTAATGAATCATTTATCTATATCAACCCCTATGAAAAATCATGTACTTATTAACCACGAATATGTGAACTGTCCCCTACGTTTCGATGATGGTATTCGTTCGGCTAATCTTCTTCCTTTGGATATGTCTGATTTTGATATTATATTGGGTATGGACTGGTTGGCCTTGCATAAGGCTACTATTGATTGTCATGCTCGTAATGTTATCTTCGGTAATGTTCATCATCCTGATTTTGTATACCATGGTGCTCAACCACTTAAGTCGGTTAAGATCATCTCGGCTATGAAAGCCCGCACTCTCATTTCTCATGGTTGCCTTGGTTTTCTGGCATCCATCAAAGATACTTCTTTGGAAGTTCCGACTATTGAAAGTCTTTCTGTTGTGCGCGAATTCGCTGACGTTTTCCCTAATGAACTTCCTGGCATTCCTCCGGCTAGGGAAGTTGAATTTGGCATTGATTTGATTCCTGGTGCTGAACCTATATCCAAGGCTCCTTATCGTATGGCACCGATTGAATTGAAAGAGTTGAAAGAACAGTTGCAAGAACTATTGGAGAACGGCTTTATTAGACCCAGTGTTTCACCTTGGGGTGCTCCTGTATTATTTGTTAAGAAGAAGGATGGGAGTATGAGATTGTGTATTGACTACCGCGAGCTGAACCGTATTACTATCTATAACCGTTATCCTCTTCCTCGCATTGACGACTTGTTTGACCAATTGCAAGGCGCCAAATTCTTCTCTAAGATTGATTTGAGGTCTGGCTATCATCAATTACGTGTGAAGGAACAAGATGTTCCTAAGACCGCGTTTCGTACTCGCTATGGCCATTATGAGTTTCTGGTTATGCCGTTTGGGTTGACTAATGCGCCTGCCGTCTTTATGGATCTTATGAATCGTGTTTTCCACGAGTACCTCGATAAATTTGTAATCGTCTTCATCGATGACATCCTTGTGTATTCTAGGAGTGAGGCCGAGCATGAGCAGCATCTTCGTATCGTATTGGGGATTCTTCGACAGCAGAAGTTGTACGCAAAATTTTCTAAGTGTGAATTCTGGTTGAGTCAAGTTTCTTTTCTTGGTCACGTTGTGTCCGCTGATGGTATCAAGATGGAAACATCTAAAGTCGAGGCTATCACAAAATGGCCGAGACCTACTACTGTGACGAAGATTAGGAGTTTTGTGGGGCTTGCAGGTTATTACCGTCGTTTTGTTGAGGGTTTCTCCAAATTGGCGTTACCTTTGACGCAATTGATGAGGAAAGGAGAAAAGTTTGAATCGACGGAGGAGCGTGAACAGAGTTTTGAGGAGTTGAAATGGAGGTTGGTTACTGCGCCTGTTTTGACACTTCCATCGGGTTCCGGAGGTTTTCAGATTTATAGCGACGCGTCTAAGAAAGGTTTGGGTTGTGTATTGATGCAGCACGGTAAAGTGATTGCCTATGCTTCGAGGCAATTGAAATCGTATGAGGAGAATTATCCCACGCATGATTTAGAGTTGGCTGCAGTTGTTTTTGCCCTTAAGATTTGGAGGCATTACTTGTACGGCGAGTCGTGTGATATCTTTACTGACCACAAAAGTTTAAAGTATATATTCACACAAAAGGAGCTCAATATGAGACAGCGGAGATGGCTAGAGCTTCTTAAGGATTACGACACGAACATCCAGTATCATCCGGGTAAGGCTAATGTGGTTGCTGATGCACTAAGCCGAAAGTCGGGTATGATTGCTAGTTTAGAGATTGAACCCAGGGTTCTTCACGATCTTGAGCTTATGGATGTGGAATTTTGTTTCCGGGGTTATGATGGTTATTGGGCTAGTATGAAGGTGGAGTCCAACATCATTTTGCGGATCAAGGAAGCTCAGAAGGATGACGGTGAGCTTTGGTCTATTGTTCGGAACATTGAGGAAGGGAAACAATCGGAGTTTCGGATTGATAGTTCTGGTGTGGTATGGTTTGGTGACCGGCTTTGTGTTCCGAATGATCCTGATTTGCGTGAGACTGTGTTGTCTGAAGCTCACTGTTCTCCATTCACTATTCATCCGGGTTCTACTAAGATGTACCGAGATCTTAAGCAGCATTTCTGGTGGAGTGGTATGAAACAAGATGTGGCTTTGTATGTTTCTAAGTGTATGACTTGTCAGCAGGTCAAGATAGAGCATCAGCGGGCTAGTGGTCTACTTCAGCCTTTGGAGATTCCTACTTGGAAGTGGGACGAGATTTCTATGGATTTTGTCACTGGTTTGCCTCTCACTCGTAAAAGACATGATGCGATTTGGGTGGTCGTTGATCGGCTAACCAAGTCTGCTCATTTCTTACCTATTCGTATGTCTGATCGTGTTTGTAACTTAGCAGAGATTTTTCAGCGAGAGATTGTTCGACTTCATGGTACTCCCACAGCGATTGTGTCAGATAGAGATCCTCGTTTCACGTCTCGTTTTTGGAAGAGTTTGCATAAGGCTTGGGGCACTCGTCTTAAGTTCAGTACGGCGTTTCATCCTCAGACGGATGGTCAGTCGGAGAGGACCATTCAGACATTGGAAGACATGTTGCGAGCATGTGCTTTAGAGTGGACCGGGAGTTGGGATGAGTATTTATGCTTGGTGGAGTTTGCCTACAACAATAGTTGGCATGCTAGCATCAAGGCTGCACCTTATGAGCTTTTATATGGGAGGAAATGTAGAGCACCTATTTGTTGGGACGAAGTAGGTGAGCGTTTGATTGAGGGGCCTGAGATTATTGAGATCACCAATGAGAAGGTGGCAGTTGCTAGGGAGAAGTTGAAGGAGGCTCGTACGCGGCAAAAGAGTTATGCAGATAAACATCGTCGTGATTTGGAGTTCCAGGTTGGTGATCGGGTATTTCTGAAAGTGTCGCCTTTTCGGGGTGTTAAACGTTTTGGAATTAAAGGGAAACTCAGTCCTCGGTTTATTGGGCCGTTTGAGATTCTCGAGCGCATCGGAGAGGTTTCTTATCGTTTGGCTCTTCCGCAGCAGTTATCGCATGTGCACGACGTTTTTCATGTATCTCTTTTGAGGGGATACAACTACCATCCTTTGCATGTAGCCTCTTATCCATTTGATCAGATTCAGCCTGATATGTCTCTTTCGGAGGAACCCGAAGCTATTTTGGATCGGCAAGATCGAGTCATGAGAAACAAAGTAATTCCGCTTGTTAAGATCCTTTGGAAGAATCACCCAGAGCGTGAAGCTACCTGGGAGACCGAGGAATCTATGCGAGCTAGTTATCCACATTTCTTTTCATCATCGGGTATGTCTTCGTTTATTGCTTCGTTTCCTTTTCAATTTTCGAGGACGAAAATTTTCTTTTTAGAGGGGAAGAGTTGTAAAACCCTAAAATCTCAAATCGCGTAAAATGACAATTTTGCCCTCCAACTTAAAATTTTACCAACTCGGGAAACACGTCAACATCATTTAACAAGTTATATCATTAATAAAATATACACATTATGAAAATAAGTAACTTATGATATAATTAAAAAGAACTTATATGATTAAAGTCTAAGTAACATTTAAACCTTACAACTTGTACACTATTAACCTAGACTTGAAAGAGGACTAAATACATTGTAAAATGGTAACTTGGAAAGTTATGAAATGGTCTTTTGATTCCCCATTATGGCCGGCCATATAGGCCTAGAATCACTCATCATATCAATTTGCATTTAACCACATTTATCTCATTCCATTTCTTTTCAAAACACCAAGAAAACCCTAAGTCCATTTCTCTCTACACATAGTGGCGGCATCAATTATTTTCCCCATTCCATACGAAAATTTCACAAACAAAAGTGTTCCAAGGAGGCTTGTGATCGTAGGTGATCGTCTAGTGGGTGTTGTGATTTTGTTTGGGGCGAATTGGAGCTTGGACGTGGGTACTCATTTGTGGCCGTGGGGTTTGTAGAGGCCAAGGGAGACTTGGTTTAGTTTTTGTGGTTTGATTATTGTTTCTTGTCTCGTACACGCTACAAGGGTAACATATCGTCATCTTGAATCTCTTCCTTTTGTTTCTTAATTCAAATCGTGGCATACATATAATCTAGGGCTTGTAATATGTTAATGAATCACATAAAATCACATATATGTTATCACATGAAATAATGGAACATGAATACATAAAAGCCTTGAATCTAAATACATGTAATTCGAATGACTTGTGATATATTATATGAATACAAAAACTGATTTGAGTCTTTCATATATGTCGAATTATACATGTTTGTTTAAGGGTTTAATGAGCTTATAAATTATATGATTTCGTATATGATAAATGGAATGGATAGCAAATGTTTCACAAGTGTTTTTGATTATATAAAGGGGCGTATAAAATGGATTTGTGGAAGGATGTCTCGAATTGATTATGATATCACATAAGGTGTTTTGTAATTTTGTATTAATCGAGTTAATATGGTTTAAAACGGATTCGTTAATCATAACCTAAAAACTAGGATTTATAATGTTTATGTTAATTTATAAAATAAAGGGGTTGTTTTGTAAATGGTAAAACTTGATGGATTAACATGTTAATATACTAACTAAATGGATTAAATGAGTAAAATGAGTAAACTACTATATTTACACTTTTAACCCTATACTTTGCAATATTGACATTTTAAACCCTAAACTTTTGTAACTTGTCATAAATGATCCTTAAAGCATTATAATACTCATTTTCAATTATTAACTTGAGATAAGTAACTAAACTTTCTAAATATGGAAACCTGCTAAATATGGAAACCTGCTAATTATGGAAAGTTACTAAAAATAAAAACCTGCCTAAAATAGAAAGTTTCCTAAAATAGAAAGTTACTTAAAATGGAAAGATTACTAAAATGGGAAACTTGCTAAAAAGAGAAAGCCGTCTTAAAACAAGTGTTTCGGATTCTTATAGAACGTTATCTAATTCATATAGGTTCCGGGCGGCGTGATTGATCTCAGTTCTTGACTTTACTTTCTTTGTTGCTTGCTTCGAATAAGGTACAGATATTCTGACCTTTCTCATAAGGTTTCTCATGATCTCTTTGCATCTTTGATCTCTTGCCAATTTGATATTGAACCTTTGCTCTGCTATTGAACTATTGATATTGAACCTTTGCTATTGACCCTTTGCTATTGAACCCTTGATATTGATCCTTTGCTATTTGAACCTTTGATAATTGAACCATTGATATTGGATTATTGATTGATTTGTAAACTGCTAATATTGGACCTTTGATATTGATTGATCTCTATATTGTACACTTTGACCTGTCAGTTGATACCCGAGCCATTAACTAGGCATGGGGGTTCCATGTCCGTGTCATTGATGCACCAATGGCATGACTTTAGTGTGGTTGAGTGATGTTCCACACCGTCCCCATTTTGTATTGATTAGGCGCGCTTCAGATATATTGTATGGCCACTATTGTTTTGCAGGGGGCGTATGGATGCATCCTAGATTTGTATTGTATTGTATTGATATTGATATATTGTTTTGGTGATGTGGTTGGTGTGTGCAATACACCCCTCACATTTTGGGAGCTGATCACTCCATTGGCTACTTGAGGACTCCCCTCTTATTGGTTTGGTATTCCGAGGTCACCCCTCCGAATACAATGGTTACTACAGGATATTGATATATGATTTGATTTGGTTTGTTTTGTTGGCTCGTGGTGGAAAACTGACCTTCCTTTCTTTTGATTCATTTACCTACTCTATATTGCTTCATATCCTTCTTATCTTAATTATCTTGCCTTTGGTTCCATTATTGCTTTTGTATTGTTATATATCTGTTCACTGGGCTTTTTAAGCTCAGCCGCATTTCTTTTCCTGCGGCAGGTTATTAAGCTAGGAGCTGGGGCTTTTCTTGGGATTGAGAGTAGGATGCTTTTGAGGACTTGCTTTAGTTATCTTAGACTTTGATTTCCATTGTTATCATGATTTGGAGACTTAGACTTTGTATCGTTTCATTCCCTTTTGACATCTTTTGGAACTTTTGTACTATTCAAGTCGTGTTGACTTGTTACTCTTTTGATTATTATTATAAGACTTCCGCTTGCATGATTTATGTGTATTGTTCTGATTTGACTCCATAAATGTGATACTTCTACCCTTATCGGGTTGGGGTGTTACACACACACACTAATCCTCCATATGGGTTTCACAAAATTCGACCACTAGAAGTTGTTTGAAGATTGTAAGAGTTTTAGAAGATCATCATGGCACCTAAACAAGTAAGCATCTGCAATCAATTAACTTAATTAAGGTTTATTTAGAGTGTTTGATTCGAAGTGCAAATTAGGTTACTAATTTGGGGGTTTTTGATATAATTCAAATTAAGTTGTAATCTTTTAGGATTAAGTGGGTAATTGATATAGGAATGCATTGCAAAAAGAATTGTAGTGATTGATTCAACATGGAATGAGTATTAGATGATTGAATTTTCGTATTTAATTAGGTTATGCCATTGAATCAAATTAAATTGCAATTGATGATTCCTAGTTGGTAGATGATGCATTTTTAATGAATTTTAGATGCCACCTTGTTGATTAGAATAAGTGATTGGGAATTGAAGTTAAGATTGATAGTTCTAAGAAAGATGGACATGTGATGATTGGAAGCTTTGAATGCGAATTAAGAGCAATTTAAGGATGTGGGAATCATTGGTGATGTTAGAATGCAGTTTAGGAGTGAATTGGAATTAGTAGAATCTAGTGGGAAGAAGATTGGAAGGCCAAGCCTTCTGCAGAACAGGTAACCGATTCGGTTGCGAGCTGCAACCGAACGGTTGGACGCTGGTCGCGAGAGGAGCCGGACCGGTTTCTCCTCAACCGATCCGGTTCCACGTTCTGTTTTCGAAATTCTCATATTTTTTAACTAGACCTTAGAGGCTTCTATAAACCTTATTGTTTGTTCTAACACTCTTATATTGACTTATATTTATGATTTCTACAGAGAAATGTTGTAGGTTTTTCAAGTTCGACACGGGTTCCACTAAACCCGATTGTTACCAAGTATTGCCAAAGGAATGCAAGGAAGAAGGTTACGTATAGCTTGAAGGCTGAAGGGAATGCAAACTTGAAGTTCAAAGATCTCACCAATGAGGAGAAACATGCTTTTAGAGAACGTTTGTCAAAGTTGCAAAATAGGACAGTTTTGGTTCCAAGGTTGATAGATTGGGATTTGTTTGCCGAATATGAGTGTGAAAATGAGTTGCGGCATATGATGCGGATGTCTTATGTGTATCCGGTTGATGGGGATTCGTTTGACGATTTATCATGGGAAAGAGCTTTTAGCATAAATGAAGAGTGTAGAAAACTAGAAGGGGGGTTGAATAGTTTACCAATTAAAAACTTTGTTTTGAAACTTATTGAAGGATCAATTGGTATTGATCTTAGATGTGTTAATGAAATATGCAAGCAATATGTAAAGAGTAAATAAGGAAAGAAATGATCAACCACAACAAGTTGTTTATAGTGGTTCGGTCTACAAGGACTCTTTCTCCTTGCCCTACTCCACTCCCCGAGTCTCACACTCGAGAGTTTAACTTCACTAGTCAACAAACTCCTTTCACCGGCGGAGAAACCTTTACACTTTGCTTACACTATTTTCGACACTAAGCTAGATGTCGAGTTCTTTCCAAGGGTACAACTACTCCCACACACAATGTATTTTGAGGACTAAAATACTAACCACTCACACTCACAAAATTATGATGGTTTAATGCAACAATGAAGTATGAATCAAAACAAGATCATACAACACTAAACAAACAAGACTTCCAACTTCTCGTTTGAAGCTTGAATTTGACTTGATCTTCTTTGCTACAAAAGAGATCACTAATATGATATGAAACTGAGTTAGAAAGGTTAGAGAGAAGATATGTAAGAGAGGGATGAAAAACTACTTGGTTTGGCTTTGCTATTTATAGCCAAAACCATCAGTAGGCACCACGGACGGCGGACCCCTTGAAAGGGTTCCGTTCGTTATATATTTTGGTGCCGCCGGGGTCTGACAGCAAGATATCAAGATCTTGCCAAAGTCAACCATATCTATGTAAGATTGTGTAAGATATGAAGAGTACAAATCTACACAAAATATCTAATGAAATCTTCCAATGATTTCCATGATGCATCACATGATGTCATGTGTTGTTTTTCTATTTTTAGAAATATGCAAATACATAAGTAATGTTTAGTTTTTAAGAAACTAAAACATTCTAAAAACTTCTATCATACATTATGCTTAGACTCATATTAAGATATGATTAGTCACAATGTAAATGCTTAAATGATGAAGATATTATTTGAAAAAGCTTGTTTTAATATCTATTAAACTTGACAAGCTTTAAGCTTTATGAAAATTAAATTTACTTTTGTCGTTAACAAAACTTAGGTAAAGATCAAAAATATAAATAACGTTTAATGACGATATTTTTATTAACAATCTCCCCCTTTTTGTTGAGGACAAAATATAAATTTTATTTTTATAAAAGATACAAAGATTGTACAAGAGTTATAAAAATATTAGTTTTAGAACTTGAAAAGGAAATGATAATGTAAGTGTATGATGTTTGACTTTTTCAGAAAGCCAAAGTATTCACTAGTTGATGCATGATGTTGACTTTTTTAGAAAGTCAAAGTATGCAGTTGACTTTTTCAGAAAAGTCAAGTATTACCACTGAAGTATCATGTTTGACTTTTTCAGAAAGTCAATGTATGCAGTTTGACTTTTTCAGAAAAGTCAAATATAAACAAGTTCTATATTTTCTCCCCCTTTTTGTCTCAACAAAAAGAAGAGGCGATGCGGAATGTAATGAGCCCGAGCCATTATCTCCCCCTTGATCAAAGCTCCCCCTAAATTGGGTGCTTAATGGGAAGATACATGGATTGTGAAAAATAAAGCTACAAAAAAAATGTTAGTAATAATGATCATTCACAAGCATTTCCAAACACTATGTAAAGGCACCAACAATATAGAAAACACCATTCATTAGCTAAAATTTTTCATGAATAAGAATCATGAAAAGAGAACACAATGTTGTGTTTTGGTACAAGAAAAAATAATCCTAAGAAAAGAAAAACTTAGAAATGCTAATCTATGACCATTCTAATGAGATGGTGGATGAGAAAGAGCGTTGAGGCGCTCAAGGATGTGATTAAGGATGAACCTCATTTCCTCTTGGAAGTCATGGACCATAACCCGGGTCCGATCAATGGTTTGGGCGGTTTGCTCACAAGTTGAGCAACCATGCCTAGGAGGGTAATATGTTTGGGGAGGTTGTGGTGGTGGAATGGTAGATGTGTTGGTGTTGGTGGGGATGTTTGGGGTGGTCATGATGGAGGCTAGCAAAGCATTTTGCATTTGCATAGTCTCACTTAGGTGAGAATCCACCATGCCTTTGAATTGGTGGAGGCGTTGGAGTTCCGCTTGAATCTCCTCTCTTGTGGGATTAGCATCCCACAAGCACTCCTCAATGTCCTCTATATAAGGGGACATTGATGTGGGGAGTGGTTGGTCCCCATACAAATGACCATGGATGTCTTTGTGAATGGGGTGGAAGAGAAGAGGTTTTGGCCCTAATGGGGCGTTTAGGTCAAAAGATGGCCTAGGTGACCCATGAGCAATCCGCTCAATTGTGCCAAAGTATGGCAATGGTGGTAGATGATTTGGCCTAGGAGGCAAGTCATCCAAGTGCTCCAAGAAAGGATTTGGAGAAGTGGGTGGTGTGGAAAATAACTCCAAAGGAATGAGAGTTGGAGATTTTGGTGGTGAGGGTGTTTTGGATGTTTGGATGGGTGCTGGTGGAGGTGAAGTTGGTGTTTTTGTAGGTGGTGGAGTGGTGATCACAATTTGTGATTGTGTAGGAGTAGCCAAAGTTAGGCTTGTATCATCTCGGATGGGGGATGAGATTGTGAGTGGAGAAGACTCGGATGAGGAGCTTAAGTTTACGAAGCAACAAGGCCTCACGCTAATTCTAGCGGTTTTCTTGCAAGGTTTAGGAGAGGATTTTGTCATTTTGACTTGTGTTTTTCTTTGCTAGATGATGGTAAGAATGAAGAAGATGTGAGGATGATCATGGTAAAACCTCTCAATTTATAGAAGTGAAAAATTATGGAGAAATGTGTTTGATTTGATGTTAAACCATAGAAGGGATGAGGTTCCTAATGATTTGGAAGTGGGTTAAATGCTAGTCATATCATCCAAGTCAAGCCATACAAGAGAGATGGAGTGAAGAAGCAAAGATTTGCAATAAATGTGTTCTAATGAGTGTAATTTCCTAACAATCAGATTACCCACGGATTTCAAGGTACCAAAAATTTGGTTCCTTCCTTTATGCCAAAGGGCTCCTTGGGTGAATTTTTCAAAATTTTGAATTTTGGTGGGAAATAGATTTCTTATATGCCTAAGTGAATTATACTAGTTCTAATAAGGGTATAAACTAGTTAAGATTTACCTACAAGCAATGGATGGTAATTTGGAATGATGAAAGAATCGAAATTCAGAAAGTTACCTGGAGGATCCACGGCACCAAAAGTTTACACGGACGGACCCCTAAAAAGGGTGCCGTCTGGTCCGCCTGTACAGGTACGGCGGTACCATTTCTTATAACAGACGGAACTAAAATGTTGGTGCCGTCTGATCCGTGCAGTGCAGAAAACTTCACAGAGTGCATTTTAAGGTGTCGGGGACATTTTCGAAACCTGAATTTTTTCTCAAAACAAGTGACACTAAACATTTCTAGTTAGGAAAAGTAAATAACACATGTACAAACATAATGGAGCATAGATTTTGAGCAAGGCTAAGTGATTTTCACATAATAATGAAAATGGGTAAAATTTGATAGCATACTTGTGCTATCTCCCTGCATAAGATTGTCAGCATACATCATTGTTTCAAGTTATATTATCATCCTACAAGATAAAAACAACCAAATTGTATCAAACATTAGAGATAATGTATTGTTCCAAACGCTCCTTAAAACAATTCTCACTTATCCAACTTCTTGTAGATCTTGGTCATCATTCTACCAAGGCACTTGAACATCCCCTTGGTTTGCTTGACCTCTGCTGATTCATTCTCAATCTCGGGAAGAGATGCATAATACTTATGAGGTGGAAGGCGTGGGTTTGGAATCCCATCATCGGAGCTATTTGATGATGATGATGATGGAGTTGGAGGTTTTGCTCTCTTGGCTTTTGTCTTAGCAACTTGTGCATCACTCAAAGGTACAAAGATGTGAGGGATGAGCTCATAGTGAAGGTGCATCCCTTTTGGGCTTGGTGGAATTGGTGCAAAGGATCTATAGAGACGGGTTAGAAGCATTCCGTATGGGAGAGCAACCGATCCTTGTGTTGGAATATCAATCATTCTCCTAGCAATGTAGTAGGGTAAATTGAATGGTTGACGGGTGGACAAGTTGTAGAGCATATGGCAAAGACAAGCATTGATGTGATCCATATTTCCTATGGTGCTAATGACGTTGGCTCTAAGTAGTTCTTCCCATTTCCTAAATTTGGGCTTAAGTTCATTTAGCTCCATTCCATATGGATCTCGGTTCACTTCTTTTCCTTTTCGGGTGACTCAGGTTGTATCTCCCCTTGGGATAAATAGGTTCTCACAGATGACATCCTTATTTGCTAGAGGTGTTTGGTAGGGAGAAGTGCGGTCATTGTTTGCATCAAGAGTGGTGAGTGACCACTTATCCGAGTAGACACATGTCCCTCGGTTGGGAATTCCTAGCAATTGAGCAAAGTTGGTTAAGGTGATGGTGTAGTCATTTTGATTAATTTTAAACCTAAGACAAAACTCATCATCATCTTCATCATTAAAGCCGGTCACACTAGCATAGAAATCTAACACAAACCTAGGACAAATTGGTTCATCGATGTCAAGAAGACAATCGAATTGAATGGCGGCTAGTTCTTCACGTAGATTGGTATTTTCAATGAAAGATGGGTGAATGGTTCTACCCTCATGGAAATACCTTGATTCTAGACTCTTAAAGATTTCTACTTGTTCCTTGGAAATTCCTTTGGTTTTGTGATGTTTGGGAATGTAGCCAAGGGTGTCCTTGTGATCATAGAATCTTGCGGCTACCATGGTTATTCCTAGGAGCAAGAATTAATATGTTAAGAAAAAAAAACTTTAACGTTTTAGTTCTAGTGTGTGCCTTTATGAAAACGATTTGGAGTTGCGGTTATCTCGACTCATTTTATGCATAAAAATGGTTTTAGTGGGGTGTTTGGCAAATACCATGAGATAACCCAAATGCTCCTAATTCAATGTGGCTTCATTTGAATATACCCGGGAATGCATATTAGTTATGCAATACCTTTAGTATTCCAAAGCATGCAAGTGATGAAAGTCTAACGTTTCTATTTGTATTAACAATGAAAAATTGTTTTCCTACAAGTGAGAAGCTTTTCAAATTTTTTTGACATAGGGTGTTTGGTTATTTGAAAAAGGCCTTATAGTCATTATCTATTGATTAGTGGGAAGCATAATTTGTTTATCAATATGATAATGTAGTACCTAATTTCAATGACTAGTTATGCAATTTGCCAATTGAATTCATATTTAGTATAAAAGCATACATAAACCCCATGTAATGATTTGTAATGGTTTTGTGCACAAACAAGAATCCTAGACTCAGAATTGAGAGATAAAATGTAGTTAGGATACTTACAATGAGGTTATCTCCAGTGATTAGTGAGTGGGAAGGTGTCAATAATGAGCTTGGTTTAATGTTTACACGTTTTAGTAAAGTGGGTTTTGAGGAAGAAGATGTTTTGTAGGTAGCAGTTTTGCTTCTGTAGAGACCACGGACCAGACGGTACCAAATTTTTGGTTCCGTCCGTGTTGTCGTTTGGTGCCGTGGCTACAGTAGCAGATACAAAACAAAATTGTTTTGTTTTGACTATTCTAATGTTTTAGGTTACGTTTATTCTACATGTTTGGTTCGATTAACCCTAAACCAAGTCTAAGGAGATTAAAAGGTTCTCGTTTAAGAGGATTAGTTAAGATGTCGGCAATGTTATCTTCGGAGGATACTTTCTCGATTGAGATGTTTCCTTTTTGAACATTGTCGCGAAGAAAGTGATGACGGATTTCAATATGCTTTGTACGAGCATGTTGAACGGGATTTTTGCTGAGATCGATGGCTCCTTTGTTGTCGCAAAGTATAACAATATCGTTGAGATGAATTTTGTAATCTACGAGAGCTTGCTTCATCCAAAGAGCTTGTTGACATGCTTTTCCGGCTGAGACGTACTCGGCTTCAGTAGTTGAGATGGCTAAAGCCGTTTGTTTCTTTGCAAACCATGAGGTGAGACAATGTCCGACAAAAGTGCAAATACCACTTGTACTTTTTCTATCGACATAGTCACAGGCATGATCCGAGTTGGCATACACTATGGTTTCTACACCCGTTCCTTTGGGATACCATAATCCTAAACACGTTGTTCCCTTAATGTATCTAAAAATCCTTTTTAAGGCTTCTAAGTGTGATGCCTTTGGGTTTTCTTGAAAGCGAGCACATAGACAAACACTAAACATAATTTCGGGTCTACTAGCCATAAGATAGAGTAGGCTACCAATCATTCCTCTATATTTAGTGTTATCTACGGATTCACCTTCCTCGTCCTTGGTGAGTTTAGTGTCCGAGGACATGGGTGTCTTAGTTGGTTTGGAATCTTCAAGAACAAATTTCTTAAGCATGTCTTTTATATATTTAGATTGGTTAAAAAATATGCCATCTTCTAGCTGTTTAATTTGGAGTCCTAGAAAGAAATTTAATTCACCCATCACACTCATTTCAAACTCGTCGTGCATGATTTTAGAGAAATCATCACATAGCTCTTGACAAGTTGATCCGAATATGATGTCATCAACGTATATTTGAACAATGATAATATGTGACTCCTTTTTCTTGGTAAAAAGAGTATTATCTACTAATCCCATAGTGTATTTATTATCAATAAGAAAAGTCTTAACTCGGTCGTACCAAGCTTTTGGTGCTTGCTTAAGACCGTATAATGCTTTCTTGAGTTTGAAGACATGATGTGGTTTCTCAAAGTTGGTAAAACCGGGAGGTTGAGCAACATACACTTCTTCGTTAATAAACCCATTAAGAAATGCACTTTTAACATCCATTTGAAATAATTTAAATTCATAAGCACATGCATAAGCAAGTAATATTCTAATAGATTCGAGTCTAGCTACCGATGCATAAGTTTCATCATAATCAATCCCCTCTTGTTGATTATAACCTTGTGCAACAAGCCTAGCTTTGTTTCTAGATAATATACCATTTTCATCCATTTTATTTCGAAAAACCCATTTCGTTCCAATTATAGTTTGATCTTCGGGTTTTGGAACTAATTTCCAAACATCATTTCTAACGAATTGGTTTAACTCTTCTTGCATGGCAATTACCCATAATTCATCTTTTATTGCTTCATTTATGTTTTTCGGTTCAATGGTGGATACAAAACAAAAATAGTTACTTTGATTTTGGGCTTGTGACCTTAAGGTTCTTTGATTATGTTGTCCTATGACCTTTTCTAAAGGATGACTTTTAGATTCTTTGATGTTTACAATCTCTTTATTTAATGGTTCATCTTCCTTGTTATTATTAATTATTTCTTGACTTTTTATCATTTGACTTTCAACTAAGTCATCATCTACCAAAGGTGATGTCTTAGAGGGAGGTGGACTTTCGTCGAATGTTATGTTCAACGATTCCTCGACTATCATTGTTTCTTTGTTTAGGACAATGTAAGCTTTACTAGTTTGAGAATAACCAAGAAATACACCTTCATAAGACTTTGGGTCAAACTTGGTGAGATAATCTTTAGTATTAAGAATGAAGCATTTACAACCAAAAACTCTAAAATATCCTAAAGTTGGCTTTTTACCTTTATAAAGCTCATATGGTGTTTTGTTTAGGAAAGGACGAATTAAGACTCTATTTAAAATATATGTAGAAGTGTCAACCGCGTTACACCAAAACTTTTGAGGAATGTTTTGTTCATTAAGCATTGTTCTACTCATTTCTTGAATAGTTCTATTTTTACGTTCTACTACTCCATTTGATTGAGGTGTTCGTGGAGCCGAAAAGTTATGTGTTATACCATTTGTATCACAAAAGTTTCTAAATTGAGTTTCATTGTCAAATTCACGACCATGATCTGTTCGGATCGACACAATTTCAACGCCTATTTGATTTTGAATTTTCTTGCTAAGAATTTCAAATTTATCAAAAGCTTCATTTTTAGTTTTCAAAAACAACGTCCAAGTAAACCTTGAGTAATCATCTACTATGACCAAAGTGTATAAGTTGCCTCCGTAGCTTCTTATAGCGGATGGACCAAACAAGTCCATGTGCAATAATTCTAGACACTTAGATGTGGACACCATATTCTTAGATTTATGACTACTATGGGTTTGTTTACCAATTTTGCAAGCGTCACAAAAGTGTTGGTCATATTTAGTTTTGGTAAATTTCTAACTAGCTCTTTTGAAGATAGGTTTTGTATAAGTCTCATATTAGCGTGACCTAAGTGTCTATGCCAAAGAGATGAGCAATCATCTAACGTTGTTAGGCAAAGTTTGTCATTAGATGTTTTATCTATTTTCATGACGTATATGTTATTTTTCCTAACTCCTTTAGCTATGGTGATACCATCTTTTAGTATTTTACTACCATTTTCATCAAATAGTACTTTATACTTTTTATCACATAATTGGCTAATACTAAGTAGATTAAATCCTAACCTATCTACATGAGCAACATTTTCAATAGTTAGGGAGTTATGAGCGATCGTACCTTTGCCAATGATTTTGCTTTTGAGATTGCTACCAAAAGTGACATTACCTCCGTCATACTCTTGGTATGATGAGAAGAGACTTTTGTTTCCCGTCATATGTCGTGAGCATCCACTATCTTTTATCCATTCATCAGGTTCCAATCCAACTTTCAAGCATACCTAAGAAACAAATAACTCAAACATTTGGTCCCCAATATCTCATGGGTCCGTTTGGGTTAAACATAGCATTTATTTGATTCATGTATGGAAATGATGGGTAAGAGTTCCATGACATGTAATCTGGAGTTTGATATGGTCTAGGAAAGTTTTGATTCCAACCGTTGTGTTGGTAGTTGGGTTGTGCGTTGTGGTTGCTCTTAGGAAAGGGGTGTTTGGCAAAAGGTGTTTTATATCGTTGTTGAGTAGTTTTTGATCTAAATTCATTTTTAGCAAGTCCTATTCCTGATGTAACAGCAGGTTTTAGTTTAACACTATCCTTGGTTTTCTTTGTTACTTTGACAAATTTAGTACGGTCCGTATTACAAACATTATGTCCTGCTGAAGTACCCACGGCACCATTTCGTTCAACGGACGGAACCCTTATTTTGGGTCCGTCTGGTCCGTGCTGTACTGTAGCAGTTTTGACAGCTTGTTCATCCTTTTTGGCCGTTTTGTTTTGACTCTTTGGAATTAATACTTCATTAAATCCTAGCCCATTCATGTCTCCTGGTGTTTTATGAATTTTAACTATTTCATCGGCAAGAGCAATGTTTTTGTTAAACCTTTTAAATTTAGAATTATGTTCGATTAGAACATCTTGTGTGAGCTTTAGTTTTTCTATTTCAAGATTAAGCTCTTGACATGATTTACAACCATCGTCATTTGCTTTTCCTTTTTCTGGTCGTTTTGCTTTTTCTTTTAACTCATAAACTTCATTTTCCAAAAATTCCTTTTCGGTTTTTAAAAATTTATTTTTAGTTAATATTTTTAGACTTAGCTCACACAATTGATTATATTATTTTTGCAAAGTGTCATCATCAATAGAAGAATAAGAAGAGTTGGAAAGTACCTCGTTTGACTCATGTGCCATTAGAGCGATCTCTTCCTTGCTTGATTCTTCATCATCTTCACTATCACTCCAAGCACAACTTACAAAAGCTCGTTGAGTTTTGCTTTTAGGTGGCTTGGGACATTCTCCTATGAGATGACTTGCATCACAACATCTAAAACACTTTCTTTCACCTTTACCCTTTTTGTCATCCCGATCTTTTCGGAATGGCTTCTTTTCTTTTCGAGGTTGTGTCACAAACTTTCCTCTTCTTCTAAAGAACTTCTTAAAGTCTCTAACGGTGTAGGATATTGGTTATTGTTTTAATCAAAGAACTTGTATGAGGATTGAATCAAACAAGAAGATTTTAGAGAGAGAAAGATGGGTGGGATACTTTCTAGAGAGGGAAAGAGATGAGAGAAAAAGAAGTTGTATGATTAAAAGAAATGAAAGCACCAACCCTCTCCACATGAGGAGAGGGCTATTTATAGTTTTTACATATAACGCCACCAACGGGCTGTGGATCAGGCATACATTGAGTAAAGACCCGTCCGTCCTCCACGGTGTTGCTCTAAACTAACTAACTAACTAATAAATAACGTAATGAACTACAAGTCTATGATTCGCTCCAAACAGTCAAGTCTAAACGACTTGAAACTGCTCAGACACAAATGCAAATGAAGATCAGAGAATACAGGGGATTCCCGGGTCGTTTAGTCCCAAGGAGACTCAATGGTGTGTAAAACTTATTCAGATGATGGAATGATCACTAAGGATAGTGATCTGTAAAGGTTATGATTAGAAATTACACTACTGATTGATTTGGAAAGGAATTGGACACAGAATTGGAAAGCACAACAACCAGATCAAAGAAACGTAAACGTGAGTTTTAAAAACTACGTATACGCACAAAATAAAAAGTGAAAGCTAAGAAATAAAAGACCTAAAAATATAAAAATGACATTTTTGGAATCCTAAAAATAAAAGAAAATTATTAGAAAAAGAAAATGATTTTTAACACTATTTAATTAATTATTATTATTTAAAAACTATTTTAACTATTTAATAAATACTCTAAAATGAAAGAAAATACAAAATAAGGCTAGAAAAATAAACTTATGATTATGAAAAATCTAAAATACTATAAAACTAATTTTAAAACTAAAAATATATTTTTTAGACTTTTTAATTATTTATTACTAATTAACTACTATTTTTAACTAATTAAAATTATAATAAATACTAAAAAGATAAAGAAAAATCTGAAACTTTTTCTAAAAATCCTATAAGATGACAGAAACTTAAGAAAACTATAAAAACAAGATTTGCTTATTAATAAGTTGAAAAGAAAAATTGAAAAGCTAAAAAATCTTAAATAAACGCTATCACTATTTTAATATTGATGTTTTTATGATTTTTCTTTTTGAAAACTACTTAAATACTAATAATAAGAAACTTTAACAAAGACAAAAAATTTACAAAAGCCAAATAAGCAGTTTTGAATGCTTATTGATCCAACAGTTTTGGCTTATAAGCTTATTTGACTGAATAAGCTCAAACAAGCTTGCACTTTGAAACAAAAGCTAGATTAAGATAAAAATAGGCTAGACCAACTGACAAGAGGCTAAAAGATACAAAAACTTAAATTGAAAAGCTCTAATAAGCCATAAAGCTATTTGACTGTGGATGATGAAGATCAGAAACTGGGACAACCTTTAAGCTTATAGCAGCCCTAGTTAACAAGCTCCAAACTGAAAAATAAAAATTGACAACTCAAGAAGACCAGGTTGGCTTTCCA
Source organism: Chrysanthemum seticuspe (assembly GCA_019973895.1). Lineage (NCBI taxonomy): Eukaryota > Viridiplantae > Streptophyta > Magnoliopsida > Asterales > Asteraceae > Chrysanthemum > Chrysanthemum seticuspe. The sequence goes on from BPTQ01000009.1 coordinate 101,429,364, forward strand.
AAGAAACAAGAATGACAAGATTTGGACAAGGAATGAGCTTAATGCAAGCTTGTGAAGTTGGGCACAATTTCTGTGCACAGGGCACTATGGCAGAACAGTAGCTCCAAAGAAGCAGTCCAAAAAGCACTTTAAAAGCTTATAAACAGAGAACTACTATTTTTGTATTTTTCTACACCCACTAGACTACAATACCTCCAAATCTTATACTCTGAAACTCACTAATGAACCCACAGTAAAAATCCAAAGTTTATTCAAAAATGACCCATGTGAACTTTGACTTTTTGAGAAAAACCAAAAATTTGACCAAAGTGAGTTTTGATCTGGTCTAAAACACTTAATATGATGTTATAAGTTGAACTAAGACTGATTATAACAAGATTATTAGCTTTTGAACACAAAATCAATGTCAAGTTTTTGAAAAACCCAACAGTGGGCTGCACAATTAGAATCAAAATGATTTTTGACTTTTTGCTATTAAGAACTTTATTTCTTGACTTGTATAAGTTATTTAGACTGAGTTAGACTGATTTCCAACAAAGAAAATGACCAAAGCACATTCAAACACCATAAACCAAACACACCTTTATGCTAGCTGTTATGAAGCTTTTCAAACCAAAACACAATTTTAAACCATAAGCTTGGTTACAAACCTTAAATAATCTATTGTTGTGACTAATTAAGCTTGAATCCACAGTAATGATAACTTAAAACCAAGAATTGAGACTTGAACTAGATTGACTGCCTAATTAAGATTTTTTTCAAAACACAAATTTAAACTAACACCTTACTGATTTTAATGATCAAACACACTAAATTATTACTAGTGAACACAAAAAAACACAAATATAAGCTATTTAATCACTATAACAGTAAAATGACAATTTTATCAAAAAGCTTACAAATTCTTCCAAGCTTTAAACTGAGAAACAAGACCAAGGACTACTCCCTATAGAACCCCCACAGGTTCACTAACCCAAGGCCATCCAAAATACACCTTGCTCCAGCTGTGATCACCCTTTTCAAGTGATTTTTGATTTTTGATTATTTAATTGCTATTTTTGGTGATTTTTCTATTTTTAAAGCTAAACTGAATTTTAAGATAACTAAAAGCTTCAATGAGCTTTCTAGGAGCTTACATGAGCTTAAAAGTCCATACTAACAACAAACAACATCATTTGAAACATTTGAGATTTTTGCATAAATATGAGAAATTTCATAAACTAAAATAGGACTTGATACTTGAATTAAAGGATCACAAAAGCTTTATAATAACATAATCACTTGAAATACAAAGTTTTAAACTTAAAACATAAGCTGAAATTGGAAATTACACTAATTCGACATAAAAAGTAAAATACTATATTAGATATCTCTCTTCATTGCCTCTCACTTCATCTTTATAAGCTTTTCCGACTCCCCACGTGCTTCTGATTGAATCCCACCAAGTTTAAGCCATTGGATGCTTGAGATTGATCATATCCGTCCATTTGCATATTTGGCGCCAAAAACTTCTAAGAGCAGGTTTAAGCTTTAATGAATTTGGTTGATTTAATTAAAGCTTTTTGGAGTGTAGGGGAGTTGGAGGGAACATGGAATGGGAGGGAGTTGAAAATATGGCAAAACCATGGCTGGTTTTGAGGTTTCTGTGTTGGGAGAGGGATGGAGCTACAGTAACAAGTATTAGGCGCGTTTTCCTGGTTTTTGACTTCTGTTGACCACAGAGTTAATAACATGGGGGGGGTCAAGGCCAAGGTTCAAGAGGTCAAGGGTCAAGTGGGATGGGCTAGCAGCTTGTGTTGGGCTTGGATTTGGGCTTGAGATAGGCTAAGATATATATGAGGATCCGGTTTGGTTTGTTTAAGAATAAGGACCAAAAGTGTAAAATTGCCAAACTTCAAGGACTGATAAAGCCATGTTTCCAAACTTCTCACAAGGACCAATTTTGACAAACATTGATAAAACAAGGGCCCATTTTGCATAAAATCCATTTTCAAAGGTCCAAGGACTAAATTTGTAATTTTCCAAAGTTTAAGGACCTTTCTTGCCAATTGACCAAAAATTCATTCAAGGATCATTTTTAACAATTTAAAATACTTCAAGGACCTTGAATGATAAATTTCCACATTTTTGAATTTCCAGGGACTAGATTTGACAATTTTTAAAACTCGGGGGACTAAAACTGCCAATTTTGCAAACTTTATACATTTTTCATCTGATTTTGATATTTTTGAATTTAAAACACATAAAACACTGATTTGTGATAATTTGATCATTTTGATGTGTTTTTGAGCTTTTTCAGATGAATTTGCAGTTTAGATTATGTAAAAATGATGAGTATTTGGACACTCATCAATCCCCCACACTGAGATATTGCTAGTCCCTAGCAATGATTTGAGAAAACTTTGATGGATTTGAAAAACTCTTTACCAAAAGCCATCACTTCTGGAGTAGCCAATTGTTTTGATTCAAGTAAGAATCTTGGTACAACGATAACCAGATGATTTATTGGCAAATCATAAACCATATAACGGATTTGATGTGTCTTTACCAGAAGCCGTACCCTTCTGGACTAGCCAACTCTTAGATAAATTATCAAGATTATCTTTGGTGAGCTGAATACCAATTATGGATTTTCCACTGCCTTTACCACAAGCCATAACCTTGCGGGCTAGCCAGCTCATTATCTTTTGAGGATGATGGGGAGCTGAAGAACCATACAATTTTGGGCAAATTGCAAGCCATATAAACGGATTTGATTAATCTTTACCAAGAGCCGTTTGCTCCTGGATTAGCCAATCCTTTTGTCTTACAGACAAGGCGGACTGATAACCAAATGAGAAAGTGTAGAACACTTACTCCAAAAAAATTTTTGGCTAAAAACGGGGGAATTGGGTAGATAATATATATGAAATTCGTGAGAATTCCCCCCCACACTTAGAAATGAATATTGCCCTCAATATTCAAAGTACCGGCGGTTATGCCGAAACAAAGAACGTAAAAGGGAAATACTACGGCCATTTATTTAGAAGAAGACTTTTTTTTTTTTTTTTTTTTTTTTTTTTTTTTTTTTTTTTTTTTTTTAGAAAGAATGAGAATATACAACAGTGTGGGGAAACTCCCCCACACTTAGGTGGTAGAAAGGGGATAAGAAGACAGAATTATGGGTGAAAACCCATATGGTGCGTGCTAATGTTTTTGATTACCGAGTCATTAGCTTGACTCGATCCCCGCATTCATTGGTTCATGGGGAATGTTTGTAAATCCGGGACAACCACAGGGGGAATGTCCTCTCCAAAGTAATGCTTCACTCGATGACCATTCACTTTAAAATTAGGACCATCGGGTTGAGATAACTCAATGGTACCATAAGGATAAACCTTAGCGATAGTGAATGGACCAGACCAGCGGGACTTGAGCTTTCCCGAGAAAATCTTCAATCTGGAATTGAAAAGAAGGACTCGATCACCAACGTTGAAAACGCGGTTCTTGATCTTGGAGTCATGAATCTTCTTTGTCTTTTGCTTGTAGATCAAAGAGTTCTCATAAGCTTGATCACGAAGTTCATTTAATTCATTCATTTGAACTTTTCTATGATCACCGGCTGTCTGTATGTCGAAGTTTGCATGCTTTAAGGCCCAGTAAGCCTTGTGCTCTAACTCAATCGGAAGATGACATGCCTTTCCGTACACTAGCTTGTATGGAGTACACCCAATTGGTGTTTTGTAAGCTGTACGGAAGGCCCAGAGTGCGTCATCAAGCTTATCCGACCAGGATGCACGATTTTCGCCTACTGTCCTTTCAAGGATCCTTTTAAGACCACGGTTTGAAACTTCCACCTGCCCACTTGTTTGGGGGTGGTATGCAGTAGAGAGACGGTGGGTAACACCATATTTTTGCATGACTCTTTCAAATTGGTCATTACAGAAATGTGTACCACGATCACTGATTATCGCTCTCGGAGTTCCAAACCTGGCAAACAGAGATTTCAAAAACTTCACAACTACTCGGGCATCATTGGTGGGTAGAGCTTTTGCTTCAACCCATTTTGACAGATAGTCAACAGCCACGAGTATGTACTTGTTACCACGAGACGAAGGAAATGGCCCCATAAAATCAATACCCCATATGTCAAATATCTCACAAACTTGAATGGCATTTTGCGGCATTTCATTCCTTTGAGATATATTACCATGACGCTGACAAGCGTCACAGGTTTTGACATAATCGTGGGCATCCTTATAGATCGTGGGCCAATAGAACCCGGAATCAAACACCTTTTTCGCGGTGTAGTTTGGACTATGATGGCCCCCGGTGGGTCCAGCATGACAAGCTTTGAGAATGTCAAGAGCTTCTTGTCCATAAACACACCTTCGGATGACTTGATCCGCACAGATTTTGAACAAGAAAGGGTCGTCCCAGAAATAATGTTTAACATCTTTGAAGAATTTGTTCTTCTGCTGGGTCGACATCCCTTTCACAATGAAGTTACCCGCATGGTAATTTGCGAAGTCAGCAAACCATGGGGTGGTAGAATTTCCACGAAAAGAAACCGCATTGAGTGTCTCGAGAGGAAATGTTTCATTTATATCCTTTTTCTCGAAAACATCTTGGTGAGGGTTTTCTAATCTGGACAGATGATCAGCAGCTAGATTCTCAGCTCCTTTTTTATCACGTATAATGATATCAAATTCTTGGAGGAGGAGAATCCAACGAAGCAATCTCGGCTTTGCATCTTGTTTTGCAAAGAGATATTTAAGAGCCGAGTGATCCGTATACACTACGCATTTGGTCAAGATAAGATAAGGCCGAAACTTCTCAAAAGCATACACCACGGCTAATAGCTCTTTTTCTGTGGTGGTGTAATGAGTTTGAGCCTCAGTCATAGTTTTGCTTGCGTAGTGAATAGGCTGAAAGTGCTTATTTCTTCGTTGCCCTAGGACTGCACCGATAGCAAAATCACTTGCATCGCACATGAGCTCAAAAGGCAAGTCCCAGTCAGGAGCAACGAGAATGGGTGCTTCAGTTAGCTTTTTCTTCAATGTTTCAAAAGCTATGATGCACTCGGGTGAGAAGATAAAAGGAGCATCCTTTTCAAGAAGATGGGTCATAGGCCGGGCGATTTTGGAAAAATCTTGAATGAATCTACGATAGAAACCGGCATGACCCAAAAAACTCCTAATACCCTTGACGGTGGTAGGATGAGGTAATTTAGCAATAACATCGACCTTTGCTCTATCTACCTCAATCCCGTTCTTTGAAATTTTATGGCCAAGGACAATGCCTTCTTTGACCATAAAGTGGCTTTTCTCCCAATTTAGACATAGATTGGTGTCTTCACACCTTTGAAGCATTTTATCTAAATGGGAGAGACATGATTGAAAAGAATCCCCAATGACCGAGAAGTCATCCATAAACACTTCCATTGTTTCCCCGATCATGTCGTGAAAAATGGCCATCATACATCGTTGGAACGTGCCAGGAGCATTACATAAGCCAAAAGGCATACGTTTGTAGGCAAAAGTTCCGTATGGGCAAGTGAATGTGGTCTTCTCTTGATCCTGTGGATCAATAGGGATCTGAAAGTAACCCGAGAAACCATCAAGGAAGCAATAATACTCATTCCCTGCTAATCTCTCAAGCATCTGGTCCATGAAGGGTAGAGGAAAATGGTCTTTTCGGGTGGCGTCATTCAACTTACGATAGTCGATGCAAACACGCCATCCCGTAACCAATCGAGTTGGAATTAACTCGTTATCTTCATTTGTGATAACAGTAATGCCACCCTTTTTCGGGACACAATGAATTGGGCTGACCCAAGGACTGTCTGAGATCGGGTAAATCAATCCAGCATCAAGAAGTTTGATAACCTCTTGTTTAATAACATCATGGATTTTTGGATTCACACGTCTCTGATGTTGAACTGCGGGTTTGAAGTCATCCTCCATCAAGATTTTATGAGTACAGAACTCAGGGTTTATACCTTTGATGTCGGAGAGTTTCCAAGCAATTGCTTGCTTGTGTGACTTCAAGATTGAAATGAGAGCAGCTTTTTCATCTTTACTCAAATCTCGAGCAATAATGACGGGTAATTTATCGTCACCCTCAAGGAATGCATACTCAAGATGAGGAGGTAAGTCCTTAAGCTCAACCTCAGGAAATTCTTCAGTTTTCTCAACTGATTTGATTTCCTTGTTATGAAGTTTGACGGGAGGGAGAGGAAGAGAAGTATCCAGATTTGACAATTTCTCAAGAAGAATATCTCCCTCCAGATTAATCTCATTTTGATTAATCTCAACTGGGATTGAATCACTAGGATGAGGGGTTGATGATGGATCATCATTGAGCAACTTCTCAATAAGAAGTATATCCCCCTCAATATCAATTGGAGCGTGATCAATTTCCCAAGGTACAGAATCACTAGCCAAATATGCTTCAATCTCATCTAAGATGAAGTCGCTTCCCTCAAACGGAGTGATAGAAGGAGTAGAATTGGCTATGATAGGCTGAGAAGATGTGGTGGTATCCCCACTCACAGAATTATGAGAAAAACCAAGAACTTCTTGAGAATACTCATCAGAAGCAACATCAATGATATCTATTCGGTTGACCGATTCAGAATCATAATTTGCGGAGTATCTCGAAGTTTGGTCAAGATTGAAGGTGACAGCTTCATTACCAACACGCAATGTGATTTCTTGCTCAAATACATCTATGAGAGCACGGCCCGTTCTCAGGAATCCTCGACCAACAATGAGAGGAACCCGATGATCGGCATCAAAATCAACAACCACGAAGTCAGCTGGAAAATGGAACTTTCCTACTTTCACAAACACGTCCTCAGCAATGCCAAGAGGACGGGATATGGATCGATCAGCAAGCTCGAGAGTCATGCATGTAGGAGTGAGTTCCGGAAGAGAGAGTTTCTTCCATACTGAATATGGCATAAGGTTTATGCTTGCACCAAGATCTGCTAGGGCAAAGCATTCAACCATTCCTGGGAATACACAAGGTAAGAGAAATTTCCCAGGATCTCCAAGCTTTTCAGGAAGCTTCTTTAGAATAACTGCTGAGCAGTTCTCGTTAAGAGGAGTCTTAGCCATTTCAAACAGCTTTTCCTTATTGCTTAACATGTGCTTGAGAGTAGATGCGAACTTGGGCATCAGCATGATAGCATCCGCAAAGCTTATGTCAAAATGTAACTCTTGGAAAATTTGGAAAAATTTATCCATTTGATGACTAGCTTTCTCGCGGAGCTTTTGCTCATTCAAGCGCGATGGGTAAGGAATAGAAGATTTGGATTTCTGATTCTCAACAGGAGCTATAGGAGGTTCAAAAACAACTCCTTGATTAGACTGGGGTTTCTGGACCACTTGAGGATGGACTACCGAAGGTAGGACGTGTGCGGTACTTCGTGGGCTTGAATAATGCACTTTGTCCGTAGTATCCTTGGTAACTTGACTCATTGGCACTGGTGGAGGTGGCATTGGAGTCGTAGGTCCATTATGTTTTGGAGGTTCACTGTCCACTACCTTTGGAAGAGAAGAGGAAGAAGAGGTAGTAGGAACAGCTGGTCCAGGGTATGAAACACCACTTCGGGTTGTGATCGCCTTGGCATCGCCCCTCGGGTTAGCGATCGTGTTGCTCGGTAAAGTACCTGAGCCCGAGGGTCGATCATTTAAAGACTTCTTCAGATCAGCAATCTGACTGACCAACAACCGATTCATTTCATCTTGGGATTTCATAAACTGCTTCAGTAACTCATCAGATGATGGTCCTGGAGGAGTAATGACGGGAGGAGCTGGAGGGACAATTTGAGGTCGTATGTTTTGATTATGACCAAAATTCCCTTGATTAGGATTCATATTCCCATGAAATTGATTCCCTCGATTGAAATTGTTTTGATGAAGGTTCCCCTGATGTTGGAAACCTTGAGTGGGTGCAGGATAGAAATTACCTTGGTTTTGATAACCTTGGTTCATTCTAGGTTGGTTTTGATTCCGGTTTTGCATGTTGTGATTTTGATTAAAACCGGGTGGTGCCTGATTAGTGTTAGCACGGTAGTGTGGTTCAGCATGTGGTCGGTATTGATTGTGGTTTACCGAAGCTACGGGAGCTTGGTAAAAGGAAGCATCGGTTGCTTGACAATCATAGTACGCGTGTGGACCACTACAAGTTTCACACACCTTGTTTACGGCTTTGACTGGCTCAGGCTTATGAATTTCGCTTTTGATTTCCTTTACATCCTTAATCATACAACGGATGGCATCCGTTAGAGCAGCTATCGGAGCTGCTAACTCAGAAGAGTTACTGGATGAAGGAGCAGGAGTGTTAGGAGTATTGACTTTGTTGCGAGAAATAGGAACTTTTGATTTTTGCTCGCAGATCTCAATCACATCTTTAGGTCTACGGTTCAAGATATTGCCGCCTGCGGCTGCATTCAAGGAATCTTGATCATTACCGTTCAACCCATTGTAAAAGATATTGACTTGTTGAAGCTCTGTGAATTCATGATGGGGGCATTTCCTGAGGAGATCTTTGAATCTCTCCCATGCCTCTCCAAAGTTTTCATCGAAATTTTGACGAAATCCAGAAATTTCATTTTTGAGATTAGTCGTCTTTGATGGAGGAAAGAAGTAGTTCACAAACTTTTGAACAAGATCCTCCCAAGTTTCGATAGATCGAGGGGGTTCTTTTTCCAGCCAAATCCGGGCTGTCCCCTCAAGAGAGAATGGAAAAAGCATCAACTTGATGACTTTTTGTGGCACATCCTTGTAATTGATAGTGGAAGTCAGTTTGTTAAACCAACGGATGTGTGCATACGGGTCTTCACGATCAAACCCGTGGAATTGATTTGTAGACACAAGTTGGATCAAATGTGTCTTCAATTCGAAGTGATCAGAATTGATTACGGGTAAAACGATGGCATCTCCATAACCCTCGGTGGGTGCTTGGAGCATTTCCGCCATAGTACGTTCGTCTGCCATTTCGACAGGAGGTGGTGGTGGTAGACGTTCCTCAGTCACGGCTGAAGGAGCTGAACGTCCTCTACGTCTACGAGGAATCTTGCCAAGTTCTAAAAGTGGACTTGTAGAACTGGAAGAACGAGTGCGCATGCACTATGTATAAAAACCAATTTTCAAAACAAATGAGGCAAAACACAAGTGAACTTAACCAATAATCACAGATGAAATGGCTTCTTTGAAAAAGGTACACCAAATCACAAGTGACACAAAGGCAAGTTTTAAATCTGTTGTTCGGGAACTTATTAATGGTCGCACCCCCAGTTAGGTAGTGCACTGCCTTGATTTGCGGTGGTTGATTTTTATGTATTCAATTAAGTACCACTGAAAAGACGTAGGTTAAGATCGTGTAGGATGGGTTTAAAAACTTTTGGACAATATTTTTGTTATCGTCCCGTTTAACCAAATCGTATCTCTTCAAGAATCACCTTAAAAGAGAATACAAAATAGAAAACGTTCCGATTGTTTTGTTGTTTTATATTTTTTTTTTGAAGTTTTAACACTTTAGGAAAAGTGTTAATGACTTTTTTGATTTTCTTATAACTTTACAAAAAAACTTTTTACAAATGGTGGGTATGTGCAACAATGGATCTGAAAATGGCTAGACACACGCTAAAGCCTCCCCGGCAGCGGCGCCAAAATTTGATCTGCCCCGAACAGTCAAGTCAGAAAGACTCAAAACAGCTCAGACGCAAATACAAATAAGTCCTGGAGAATATAGGGGATTCCCGGGTCGTTTAGTCCCAAGGAGACTCAATGGTGTGTTAAACACAAACTCAGAGGGTAGAATGATCACTAAGGATAGTGATCTGTACAGGTTATGATTAGAAATTACACTACTGATTGATTGGAAAGGAATTGGACACAGGATTGGAAAGCACAACAACCAGATCAAAGAAACGTAAACGTAAGTTTTAAAAACTACGTACACGCACAAAATAAAAAGTGAACACTAAGAAATAAAAGGCCTAAAAATATAAAAAGGACATTTTTGGAATCCTAAAAATAAAAGAAAATTATTAGAAAAAGAAAATAATTTTTAACACTATTTAATTAATTACTATTAATTAAAACTATTTTAACTACTTAATAAATACTCTAAAATGAAAGAAAATACAAAATACGGCTAGAAAAAATAAACTTATGATTCTGAAAAATCTAAAATACTATAAAACTAATTTTTAAAACTAAAAATATATTTTTCACACTTTTTATCTAATTATTACTAATTAATTATTATTTAAAATGCACTTAATTAATAGAAAATAGGAAATGAACTTGGAAAAATAAAATTTTAACTTTGAAAAATCTAAAATATGATAAAACTAATTTTAAAACAGAAAATATATTTTTTAGACTTTTTAATTATTTATTACTAATTATTTATTATTTATTAACTATTTATAATTATAAAAAATACTAAAAAGAAAAAGAAAAATATGAAACTTTTTCTAAAAATCCTATGTGATGACAGAAACCTAAGAAAACTATAAAAACAAGATTTGCTTATTAATAAGTTGAAAAGAAAAATCAAAAAGCTAAAAAATCTTAAATAAACGCTATCACTATTTTTATATGATGTTTTTGTGATTTTTCTTTTTGGAAACTACTTAAATACTAATAATAAGAAACTTTAATAAAAGCAAAAATTTTATAAAACTCAAATAAGCTGTTTTGAAAGCTTATTAGCCCAACAGTTTTGGCTTATAAGCTTATTTGACTGAATAAGCTCAAACAAGCTTGCACTTTGAAACAAAAGCTAGATTAAGATAAAAATAGGCTAGACCAACTGACAAGAGGCTAAAAGATACAAAAACTTAAATTGAAAAGCTCTAATAAGACATTAAGCTATTTGACTGTGGATGATGAAGATCAGAAACTGGGACAACCTTTAAGCTTATAGCAGCCCTAGTTAACAAGCTCCAAACTGAAAAATAACAATTGACAACTCAAGAAGACCAGGTTGGCTTTCCAAAGAAACAAGAATGACAAGATTTGGACAAGGAATGAGCTTAATGCAAGCTTGTGAAGTTGGGCACAATTTCTGTGCACAGGGCACTATGGCAGAACAGTAGCTCCAAAGAAGCAGTCCAAAAAGCACTTTAAAAGCTTATAAACAGAGAACTACTATTTTTGTATTTTTCTACACCCACTAGACTACAATACCTCCAAATCTTATACTCTGAAACTCACTAATGAACCCACAGTAAAAATCCAAAGTTTATTCAAAAATGACCCATGTGAACTTTGACTTTTTGAGAAAAACCAAAAATTTGACCAAAGTGAGTTTTGATCTGGTCTAAAACACTTAATATGATGTTATAAGTTGAACTAAGACTGATTATAACAAGATTATTAGCTTTTGAACACAAAATCAATGTCAAGTTTTTGAAAAACCCAACAGTGGGCTGCACAATTAGAATCAAAATGATTTTTGACTTTTTGCTATTAAGAACTTTATTTCTTGACTTGTATAAGTTATTTAGACTGAGTTAGACTGATTTCCAACAAAGAAAATGACCAAAGCACATTCAAACACCATAAACCAAACACACCTTTATGCTAGCTGTTATGAAGCTTTTCAAACCAAAACACAATTTTAAACCATAAGCTTGGTTACAAACCTTAAATAATCTATTGTTGTGACTAATTAAGCTTGAATCCACAGTAATGATAACTTAAAACCAAGAATTGAGACTTGAACTAGATTGACTGCCTAATTAAGATTTTTTTCAAAACACAAATTTAAACTAACACCTTACTGATTTTAATGATCAAACACACTAAATTATTACTAGTGAACACAAAAAAACACAAATATAAGCTATTTAATCACTATAACAGTAAAATGACAATTTTATCAAAAAGCTTACAAATTCTTCCAAGCTTTAAACTGAGAAACAAGACCAAGGACTACTCCCTATAGAACCCCCACAGGTTCACTAACCCAAGGCCATCCAAAATACACCTTGCTCCAGCTGTGATCACCCTTTTCAAGTGATTTTTGATTTTTGATTATTTAATTGCTATTTTTGGTGATTTTTCTATTTTTAAAGCTAAACTGAATTTTAAGATAACTAAAAGCTTCAATGAGCTTTCTAGGAGCTTACATGAGCTTAAAAGTCCATACTAACAACAAACAACATCATTTGAAACATTTGAGATTTTTGCATAAATATGAGAAATTTCATAAACTAAAATAGGACTTGATACTTGAATTAAAGGATCACAAAAGCTTTATAATAACATAATCACTTGAAATACAAAGTTTTAAACTTAAAACATAAGCTGAAATTGGAAATTACACTAATTCGACATAAAAAGTAAAATACTATATTAGATATCTCTCTTCATTGCCTCTCACTTCATCTTTATAAGCTTTTCCGACTCCCCACGTGCTTCTGATTGAATCCCACCAAGTTTTAAGCCATTGGATGCTTGAGATTGATCATATCCGTCCATTTGCATATTTGGCGCCAAAAACTTCTAAGAGCAGGTTTAAGCTTTAATGAATTTGGTTGATTTAATTAAAGCTTTTTGGAGTGTAGGGGAGTTGGAGGGAACATGGAATGGGAGGGAGTTGAAAATATGGCAAAACCATGGCTGGTTTTGAGGTTTCTGTGTTGGGAGAGGGATGGAGCTACAGTAACAAGTATTAGGCGCGTTTTCCTGGTTTTTGACTTCTGTTGACCACAGAGTTAATAACATGGGGGGGGGGTCAAGGCCAAGGTTCAAGAGGTCAAGGGTCAAGTGGGATGGGCTAGCAGCTTGTGTTGGGCTTGGATTTGGGCTTGAGATAGGCTAAGATATATATGAGGATCCGGTTTGGTTTGTTTAAGAATAAGGACCAAAAGTGTAAAATTGCCAAACTTCAAGGACTGATAAAGCCATGTTTCCAAACTTCTCACAAGGACCAATTTTGACAAACATTGATAAAACAAGGGCCCATTTTGCATAAAATCCATTTTCAAAGGTCCAAGGACTAAATTTGTAATTTTCCAAAGTTTAAGGACCTTTCTTGCCAATTGACCAAAAATTCATTCAAGGATCATTTTTAACAATTTAAAATACTTCAAGGACCTTGAATGATAAATTTCCACATTTTTGAATTTCCAGGGACTAGATTTGACAATTTTTAAAACTCGGGGGACTAAAACTGCCAATTTTGCAAACTTTATACATTTTTCATCTGATTTTGATATTTTTGAATTTAAAACACATAAAACACTGATTTGTGATAATTTGATCATTTTGATGTGTTTTTGAGCTTTTTCAGATGAATTTGCAGTTTAGATTATGTAAAAATGATGAGTATTTGGACACTCATCAGTCTACGAGCTAATTTATGCTAGATAATATTTGGAGTGACCGACTCTTCACTTATGGAATTTCTAATTCCTAACAATCTCCCCCTAAGGGAGGTCACCCCATGAATTACATTTTGAATCCTAGCATTCTATTCTTGACTTTGTTATTGAGCTCGTAGACTTCAATTCTTCAATTCCGCAATCTCTGTGCTTTTGTAGTGACTCTTCATTGTCCGATTATTTTGTACATTCAGTGGAGGTCTTTGAGCTGATCTACATCATGATGATCTTCGAGCTATCTTTGAGATCATCAGCCACAGTAAATCTCTGGATCACCCATTGTAGTGTTGCCATCATGTGAAGTTGTGACTTTTGGACCGACATGCTCACACTTTCTGGATCATGACATCTTTTCATCAGAGTGATGAAAGCTTTTACTGGTTCAAGATATTTGCAGCAGCGTAGCAGAAGCATAGTATAAAAATATCTGAGCCAGGTTCTGTAGATATGCACAAGTCATGATTTCTTCAAATAAGTGTGGATGCTGTGAGCATGCGGCTTTGGATTGACTCCTCAATTCTGATCAGCTGCAACCGTCCAAATGTACCTGCAAACAACAGTTAGCACTAAAACACATGAAAGTGTCTTTGATCACTTTCATTGAATTGAGGTACACGGCCCACGGTTCCCCGTTGATCAGTACAAGTACTGCTTGTGATCAGGTAGGATTCCTAAGAATCTCCTTGATAGGGTTTCACAGTTGTTCTAGCCATTCTCAAACCGGAACGTCTCAAAGAAGACAACACGGAGTGAGTGAACCAGCAAATTGAGATTCACTGATTGATGAAAAATGATTTGAAAACAATCGCGTATTGCATGAAGAAAGAGTTTTGCAACACGACGAAGGTTTTATAAGAAAAATCAATTTTCAATCATAAATACCCTTTTAATTTTGAAAGATTAATACACAGTCGAGCTGCTAGAGAAAATAGTTTTTGAGCACAACGCCCGGTTTTTCAAAGGTATCCGTCAATCCCTTTCCTGGACCAAGGTTGATTCAAGATTGAATCGCCCCATCGTTTCTATCTAGTTGTCACAAGTTTGACTTTTGCAAGATCTCACATGTCACCCACCAAGAGCTTGTTTGATGTTGTCTCTAGAAGGATTTCCATCTTCATCGTGAATATTTTCATATCACTCGGATGTTCTGACAATACCACAAGGATAATGCGTAGGACTCTTTATATATTCTTACTTTCCACATTGTGTGAAACAGCAAGTCTTCATTAACTATGTGTCCTAATGAGATATTGTGGATGATCTCTTGGCTCTAGACTCAATTGTGCACATTTGATTCCTATGCCGGAGACTAAGGAGAGGGTATCCTTCTTCAATATCAACCATCTCTAAGAGAAAGTCGATAGATTATGTCAGTTCCCCGTGAGAATGAAACAAGCCCTTTTAAGAGGAACTTGAGTAGCTTGGGAAGTTTAGTGCAGTGCGTCACTGGGTCCATGATGTCTTGTCTTCAATACCAGTGTTACCTTAGTAACAACTAGTAGCATATGTATTGAACCCGGTTCATGCCCTAAGGTTGAATTATTGGAGGGCTATTTCTTTTCACCCTTTTTCCATTCAATTCTTTTTCATTCTTCAACCCCTTCAGTGCATACCGAGACTTCATTACTATAACCTTGTTGGGTTTATTCCAGTTCTAGCTCTTTCTCAGTCCGCACTTTTCCCATATCTCACTTTTCTCCCTTTTTTTTTTATCATACCTAAGGACTCTACACTATCTAGTAGATTGTCCCTGGGTAGATCCCTCCGGCTCTGGCGGGATCGTGGGAACAAATACCTAACCTAACCATCCTTATAACACCACGCATAAAGTAAATTGGTCGGTCTTTTGATATTGTTCATTCTTTCTCAAAACCAATTGAAAAATCATTTGGAAAATCAATCAAGGTACTTGTGATATAAAATCAAAGCATTTTGTACCTTAATAGTTTTGATCATTTAGAAATGCTCCCCCTCAACATGTGCATCATATGTTGAAATTGTTTAGCACATGGAGGCAAGAGTTCTTTGAAATAATTTCTTGATCACAATTTTCATGGAAAAATCCATTTGATTTTCTTTGATAAATTCTCCCCCTCAATATGTGCGTAGGATATTTGAAAGCATTTTATCACATAGAGGAAAGAGTTCTTTGAAGTACTTTTCACGATTGCCAATAGAAACCATTCGCTCCCCCTCAATATGTGCATCGATATACGAAAGAGTTTGGCACATATTAGAGAGAACTTGCACTTTGAATCAAAACGATCATCTTTTATCAAATTTCATATTAAATCACAAATTCTCCCCCGATCAAAAATATCAAACCCATTGAGATTTTGGATCCCAAGTGATTTAATAAGGTTTAGAAAACATGAGAGAATATGTGCCTTTGTTTAAATACTCTTTTGGTTTTTGGTTAAATGCTCCTCCACAATCATGTGCATTATGTATTACAAAATCGTTTTGCACATGAAGGAAGGAGTGCTTTAGAAACAATTACCCTTTTTAAAACCGATATGAGATTTAAATCACGATCTCTCCCCCGATCAAAAATTTCAAACCAATTGAGATTTTGGATCCCGCTTGATTTAAATCATTTGGAAAAATTTTAGGGGAAAGACTTGGCAAGATTTAATTTTTGAAATTGACAGATAAGGATCAATTTAAGACATTAAAGATTGTTAGTGTCAGTTATGAAAGTTTTAAGAGATCTTTAAGTAAAATAAAACAATTTCACAATCAAACAAGAACAGAAAAAATTTCATTTTGACAGATCTTTGAGTTTTAAAGAAAATCATACCATGACATAACATTAAATCTTTAGATCACCACTTTGTTTTTGTACAACCCGGACCTTTTATGAAGAAATATCGTTTGAAAATATTTTAATTTAAATCACTCTCCCCCTCAATCGATGACCGTAGTCGATGATTGAGTGACTTAAGTTTTGATACAATGAAGTTCGGTGATTTTCAAAATTTAGTCCAATTAATTTTCAAAACAATATTTTCCATTTTCAAAACAATTTATTCAAATTTTTTAAAATTGTTTAAAAATGGTATCCTGCACAAAGATACGTTAGGTGGTTGAGAAGCTTATGTTGTTGCTGTAGGGCTTGAAAGAAAAACCGTCTGCTGATGTAGTGAGACTTCTTACGTTGCATTTTAATGCCAACTGAGGTCAAATTAAGCTCCGTTTCTTCAATCACTTAGAAGAAAACCATCTGCTGATGCAGTGAGACAACTTACGTTGCATGTTTCCATGCCAACTCTCCATAGAAGTCAATTTAAGCTCCGTTTCTTCATTTGTCAATACAAGATATAGTTACCCTTTCCTTTCGGCATCCAATCATCTTTAATTGTGGGATCCGGATCGGGAACATTCTTATATACCAATATACCTGCATACGTTAGTGGAAACAAACAGATATATGGTGGTCGACATCACCCAAACAACAATCGACTAATAAAAGTCAATTCAACATATCAATCATATCATAAAAGGTATGGGAATAATGTGTATATCAAACTCTAATCATCTAATCATAACATTCATATCCTGGGCACCTAGTCCTTCAACGTAGGTTAACATCATTTTTAATTAAGCATATAGGATAATTAAGAAAGCCCATTAGATGATGTAAATTTGAAGACATTCTCCCCCCCAATCAATGACTTATTTTACTGAAAAGTTTAAAAGCGGTGAAGTCATTAATTGAGTTTTCAATTATTATAAAAAACTATGAATCTGATTGTTTTTGAAGCAACTCATTGACCACCATTTTGTTAAAACAAATATTTTTCTTGAGAATTTTTGAAGGAAAAATATTTGAGTAGGAACAGCAGTCCTTCGACATACTTTCCTCATTTTGTTTTAGGATAAGTGCACGAAATATTTGAAAATTTGTTTAGCGCAGCACTTTCCTTCTTTGAAGAGCGGGTTGCTATCTGAAGTAATAGCAAACCATGGTTTAAGCGCGGGTCACAGTCTGAAGTAACTGCAAGCCATGTGATTAGTGACATGTTTAGAAAAGAAATATTTACACTTTCTGTTCGAACTTCATCTATGGTCCCGTGCCATTATTGAATGACATTTCTAAGACCGTAGATGTTATCGATATCAGAAGACATGTCTTGAGAAAACATATTTTTGTTATTTTTCAATTTTCTGATTTTTATGGGCTTTTGTTGATTTTATTTTTTTCTATTTTGTTTTTGATGGTTTTATATTTTTGTATTTTTGCTTTTTGAAAATTATATACAAAGATAGAGACATAGTTTAAGAAGATGATGATACGAGTACCGAGAAAAGGAAATCGTTCAGCACTTTGAAGAAGATAGAAGTCATCATCTCTTAAACTTTCACCACCAAAGCTTTCAAGGCTCTTGAATCGTCGACAGAACTTGAGCCTTCTGAAAGTGAGACTTTGGTAGCTTCCCCCCAAACCGACAAACTAAGAATAAATACCATTTCCCCAAGAAGTAGAAGTGAATAAAAATGGTCTCATTGAATGAAGCTCAGCACCCCGAAGAACACGAGAACACCAAAGAAACAAGTTGAGACATTGATCGTCTCAGTGGTCATCAAATCCGGAATAACTGAGGAAGTCCGATCACATGAACCTGTTGTGCGTCCCCGATGTACACATTACTCTTCGAGATTGACCAGTTGTCTATTCAGGGGAACAATTCATCAGCATCTTCATTTTACCAAGTTCATTCCAGTTATCTCCCATATGACCAATCAGCCCATAATGTACACACGTACCCATCCAGAGTAGAGACAACGACATCATAGTAACTGGTTGAATCACTGATCTCCTCTGCGAATGTCAACTTCGGAATAACTGATTAAGCTCGATCATGTGAATATGTAGTGCGACCTTGATGTACATATATCTCTCCCCTGATGGATGCGATCTCATTGGAATGATCATTACATTGTGTACATGAAGCACTAACCGGAAGCACTTTATCATAAATCATATAGAAGATGTCGATAAGCAATATCATCTCACGTACCTTATATTCTTCTCACATTTCTTTCAACTGAACGCTGAAGTAACACATTCCAAAACTCTCCAGAGACCATTTCCCCCAAATAGTTGGAATAATACATCAAAGGCTACGAGATAAACACTGAGTTTCTCTACGGTTATGACCATTGTCTTTCCGGAACAACTTCAATCAGGTAGAAGTGTTAAGTTCATCATGTGTACTCGTTGTGCTTTTAGATATATGTCTCCTTCCCCCTTGCTGGTTTTGGTACCTCAGAATCAGCAAAAGATAATATACCCATAAACTTGAGATCTTGTGAGAAGAACTCAAATAGCCCAAAT
The DNA here is from genome assembly GCA_019973895.1 of Chrysanthemum seticuspe. Classification (NCBI taxonomy): domain Eukaryota; kingdom Viridiplantae; phylum Streptophyta; class Magnoliopsida; order Asterales; family Asteraceae; genus Chrysanthemum; species Chrysanthemum seticuspe. The sequence continues at coordinate 101,448,089 of BPTQ01000009.1, forward strand.
GAATCCTGTGAGAGTCAACTGCTACAGAAACTCTCTCTGACTATTTTTATCAACCCATATGTAGACAATTTGAAGTGACCACTGTTGAAGAAAATCCGATATATCAAACTTGAAACTGAAGTTGAATTCCCCGCATTTGTATCTTAAGCTTGCACTTAATGATGGAAGAACGGTGTCGAGAATCTATGCTTCAAGCAAATCTCTAAGTACTCACTACTCAAACAAAGTATGAGACATTAACACCTCTTGAGATTAACCACATTGTAATCTGCATATGACACTGAGTAAAACAACGTAACTCCTAATAGTGATAGTTAACCAGGTCTTCAACCAACCACCCCGACTGCTGGTAACAAGATAAACCAAGTCTTCAACTCAAAATCTTAAGCCCGAGCAAGTTATCAAATAAGAACACGCCTTTGTTGAAAGTCAACTTCAATCTCAAATAAGTGATAAATGATTAACTCTGAAGTAATCAACTTGAGTCAAATGCCCAACAAGTGAATAAACATACAATCGGATGTACATTGATCCACTGAATGAACCAGAACAAATGATTCCTCAACATCAATGCCTTCTTCCTAAAGATATACATATAGAGACTGATCTGGAAGATTTACCAATAAAGTCTTCAAGCGGATGAGGTATTCATTTTCCTTAATGTTCATGTGGTTGATTTACAGAGTGCACAATAATCCGTGAAGATTTGGCAAAGGGATACCAAAAAGCGGATCATTATTCATGAACAGTAATCCGTGAAGATTTGGCAAAGAAGTACCAAAGAGTGGATCATTATTCATGAGTGCAACAACAATGATAGTCATTAACAACGCCTTGAGGAATAACTGGAGATTAGGCTTCTTGAATAGTCTGAGTTTTACTTCTTAGATGATCAACATTCGCAAGCGGTTGGAAATACTCATCAAACATGTCTTGAAACAATGAATTCCAAACAATAACTCCCATTTATCCTTAGTGAGTGAGACATTAGGCGTTGGAGGAGAGTCGTATGACCATAAATCAAGCATCCATCAACATGTAGTATTTGCACTCTTCTCCCCCTCAAAAATTGCATCCGAAGTTGCCATTTTTGATTTGAACAAGTGAATAAGAATATACACCAATGAACGTAGATCCACTTGAGGATTGATTGAGCATGGAAAGACATGAAGCTTGTTGATGAATAATGTCGATGAGAATGGTCATAAAAATGAAGATTTCTCTTCTTCTGAATATAAAGCGCACTGAGGCGTACACTTTTCTTTTCTTTGAGGAACGGGGCCTGAAATGTTATCTACAGACGCCATAATGATGAAGTAAGAGGCCTGAAATGATGTGAACAGACGTCATAGCCGAATGAATATCAAGGTTGAGTTACTTGAACCCGTGAGTTATGAGATATCAATCCTTGTGTTATCCATACTTTAAACCAGTCCATGTATTGAAGGATCGAAGTATCTGCAACAGAGTAAGGACTACCTGCACTAACATTATAAACTTGATTGCATATATTTGGGTTAGTGGCATTAGTATCCCAACCCTTTGGGGATTCACAGTCAACCTTGATTTTGTCATCAGTAAACAGCTTTCCGGTAGGTATCCACCTAAGTACAACATCCTTAAACATTCTACCCGACGGTATCCAATTATAGCTGGGTCTAGGATTGTTAGGCTTCTTATGCATAGTGGAAGACTTATCCTTATTACTAGTTTCCAGATATTTAGTAGTTGGTATCCATCTAGACGATGTTTTTGGATTGTTTTGCTTCATATACACAGTAGATGACCTAGTGAAAATCCTAGACTTAACAAGAGCATTTACTTTCATTAGGGATTTAGAAAAACAGTTATCATGATGTGCCTTAATGATGCATTTTAGACAATTTGAGCAAACAGCTTGTCTGGATTCAGAAACTGATCTAGAGTTCTTAGAGTGATTTGCTATAGGAATAGCTTTATTCAAAATGCAACCACTCTTAGATCCAAGCCAATCCCTAGTGTTTAGTTGAGTGTTTCTAGGAGATGGTTTAAAACTACTAGCAGTGCCTTGAAATCTTGTAGAATTCATCACCCTAGGTCTAGCACCTAAAATTCCATCTGTTTTAATCTGTGCCTTTTTCCTAGCTTTTTCTAGATCATAGTTCTTGAACAAATCATTCATATCATGAGAATCCTTAGGAAAATAAAGTGAAGTGACTGGTTTTGACAAAACTTGTTTCGCATCAACTTGGGAGGCAAACCGTGCTTTCGAAAAATTTGTTTGTTCAGACTTAAATGCAGTCGGTTGTCTAACAATTGGTTTTCCCAAGATTGATGGTTTTGCAAACTTAGTGTTTACACTATTCCATGTTGTTTTTCTGAGCTTATTCTTTAAGGCAACTATTGTGAAACTCTTATCCTGAAGTTGAGCTTTGAGTTCATCAATTTTTTCTATCAAAGAGTTTGTTTGTTCCAATGACTTTGTTCTAGCTTCTTTGACAGAGTCACTTAGTTCCATATGATGCTTTCTCAAAAACTCATTTTCCTTTAGTAATTTGGCCACACAAACCGCTAATTCATCATTTCTCATTTGAATATCATCAATAGCATTAACATTAGAATTACTTGTAACCAAATTACTTTTCACATGCATATCAGAAATATGTTTCTTCAAATTTTTGATTGTCAAGTTTTTGTCCTGAAGCTGAGCTTTCAAAGTGTTTATTTCAAAAAATTCACAGAATTCAGGAAATTCTGGATTTTTGCATGGTTTATGAGATTGTAAACTTTCCTTTTGACTTTGTATTGTGATTTCAAGTGAAGTGAAATGTTTTTCAAGTTGTGAAAATCTATTTGAAAGTTCATCGTACTTTTTCTTATCAACCGTACTGTTAGTTTTGAAAACACTAGTTTCAGACTTAGCTTCAGTCAAAGAAAATTTGTTAGAATCATGTTCAACATCGTGATCAGTTTGTTTAAGAACATTAACAGATTCATTTTGTTGTTCAATTAAGGGTACCTCAGCAAATGACACGTGTTCATTTGTTTTTCTGAAATCTGCATCTGCATTTTGTTTAGCACGAGTCACTGAGCTGTTGCTTGTATCAAGATTGTATTTATCTGTACTACTGCATTCAGTGACAACTGATATAACATCCGATGCATTACCCGAATCAACCATACTATCACTTGATTGCACCCCATATTCATTCATTTTACTGTTCACAACATCCACTTCTTTTGTGACAGGAGTTACTGAGCAGCTAGTTACATCATTCATTGTTGTCTCTGATATTCTGCATTCAGCAACACCCGAACTATTATCTGATACATTAACCGACTCATCATAACTATCTCTCAATTGCATCTGACATTCATTCAAGTTTTCATCCATTTGTGCAGCTTCCTCAATGTACTTCTCCACATTGTCCACAAGACGGATAAATGTATCAATGAATTCCTGAATTTCCATTCCAGTATGTTTTTTGAAAGAAATTCCAGACACGTCTTGATCAAAGTCTGAGGAATATTCCCCCTTGATAAATGGCTGAAATTGATTGAAGATTACTTGAAGAGTTGCATTAGAATCATCAGTTGATACCTTCTTTTTTGTAATTTGAAGCCTCAGTTCTTCTAAGTTCAGTAGCACGGTTTTTGTTAAAGTGGGTAGATCCTGACGAAAGAGAGCACTGCATGTTCGATCCATAGCTGTGGATAACAGTTGTTTGAGGTGCTGATGAAGTAGTTGAAAGGGCACAATGTTGCATTCCAATTGCATGGCATTCTGTGGCATTAGCAGGTGCAATTCTTTTTCACTGTACTCAGAACATGAAGATCTCACATCGTCATTGATTAATTCAATCATCATTAGTCGTTCAGTGTAGCATACATTATCATTGTTGTCCACAGCATCATACAATTTAAGCCCTTCTGAAATCACTGGGTCAGTAGAGTAAGACATGATGTGGTAGTGAGCACGGGATTTTATAAGTCTATGATTTAAACCGAGAAATAGAATCTTTCGCGGGATTTTATAAAATCAAGACGAAACCGTGAGACAGTGTGAAATTGAATTAGGTTAAGAAAGATTGTTGGTGACGAGAAAAGGATGAGGTCTTGCAGATAATAAAGGAGTGAATCTTTGTCGATCGTTTATGCTTTCACAATAATTATCACAAAAGTTAAATTCACACAAGCCCGGATAAACAAATCACGTAAAAATTAAACAAATTAACGTACATCATTAAATTAACGTGATTAAACAAATTGTCCAAACTTTCAAGAAGTCCAAACAAATCATGTACAAATTAAAGGCCCACGTCCAATTTACTTGATGTAACTAAGGCCCACGTCCAAATTTAAGTATAGACCTAATATTTAGGTATAAAACACTAGCAAACCACACTTAACCCTAATCCTAATCCTCTAAAAAAAACGCAGCTAACCCTACTCAAAAAACACGCAGTCACAACTTTTCTTCTTTCTTATCACCAATTCAAACGCAGCCAATTAATATAACTGAACAATCTGAACACCAAAATAAATCGTTCTTCTTTCTTTTCTTTTTTTTTTCGTTAATACCAAATCACCTAATCAACAATTTGTCCTTGTGAATCACAGATTGAGGTCCGATTCGAACAACGGTAGGTTTCTTGTTCTTTGTTTTGTTCTTAGACCGAAAGAAATAGATGATGAAACACGAATGTTTTGTTATTTCTTTAATAGCTTTCGAATATTGAAACAAGAAGTTATGCTTCGACAGTGATTAATGATGATAGTCTCTTGTTGGTTTGTCATTGGACGAAATATGGATTACAACGAAAGAGAAATCTGTGTTTGTTACGTTTCTTTTCTCTTTTTTTTCTTTCTTTTGTTCCTTTAAATTTGAGACTTGTAGCAGTTAGAGGTGGGATAAGAACTTGAAAGTGATGGATTTTTTTTTTAATTTTTTTTAAATCTGCATAAGTCGGTATAAAAAAAATGCACAAGTCGCTATATAAAAAGTCCACAAGTCGCTAGGTTTTGTAAATACAAAACCCAAGTCACTAGTTTTTTTTTTTTTTTTTTTTCGATAATGTTTTCTGACCAGCGTGTTTATCACAGTTTTGCAGCAACTTTGTAACAAAAAAAAAACAGAAAAAGAGTGGTATTAATCAAAGAAAAAACTCAAATCTCAAACAATATATATTAAATAAAAACTGTTCTATTTCAATATATGTTTTATTAAATATATTGTTTTATTTTATCAATACCATTCTTTTATTTAATACCATTCTTTTGGAAGATCATCAAACAGTTTTGTACAAGTCGCTAGGTAGAACGTGCCTTTTAGTAGCAACTTTTTGCGTGTTTATCACAAGTCGCTACTCTTAAAAAAACTGTTTTAGACAGAAACTGTTTTGGACCTTAAGACAAACAATCTAAAACGAGCTTAAACAATCTAAGACAATCTAAAACGAAAACACTTGTTAGTCTTAAGAAAAACCAACAATAACCAAACTAAAATTTGAGCACACACGATATCCAAGATCAAACCATGGCTCTTGATACCAATTGTAGGATATTGGTTATTGTTTTAATCAAAGAACTTGTATGAGGATTGAATCAAACAAGAAGATTTTAGAGAGAGAGAGATGGGTGGGATACTTTCTAGAGAGGGAAAGAGATGAGAGAAAAAGAAGTTGTATGATTAAAAGAAATGAAAGCACCAACCCCTCCACATGAGGAGAGGGCTATTTATAGTTTTTACATATAACGCCACCACGGGCTGTGGATCAGGCATACATTGGGTAAAGACCTGTCCATCCTCCACGGTGTTACTCTAAACTAACTAACTAACTAATAAATAACGTAATGAACTACAAGTCTACGAGCTAATTTATGCTAGATAATATTTGGAGTGACCGACTCTTCACTTATGGAATTTCTAATTCCTAACAAACGGCCATGGCATACTCCTCATCTTCACTACCGGAGCAAGATTCGTCATCATCACTTGATTCCGCTTTTGCTTTTAGAGCAACGGATTTGATCTTCTCCCTTCTTCCTTTGATGATCTCCGAATCTTTCTCCATCACCATTTCGTGTACTTTGAGGTTACCGATTAGCTCGTCTAGTGACATTTTTGAGAGATCTTTTGATTCTTCAATAGCGGTCACTTTAGCTCTCCATTTGGGATGGAGTGCTCTAAGAAATTTCCTGACAAAGTTCTTACTACGAAAAGATTCATCAAGTGCTTTAAGTGATGTAATAATAGTATTAAAGTGAGCAAAGCCACAATCAATGGTTTCATCTTCAGGGATAACAAATTGTTCATATTGTTGAACAAGAAGATCAATTTTGTTATCCTTGACTTGTGAGTAACAATCAAAGATTCCCAAATATCTTTGGCGGTTTCACACATAAAAATTCTTTCATATTCTCTACTATGTAAAGCATTATAAAGCATCATTTTAGCTTCATTATTTTTAGCAATTAATTTCTTTTGTTCATCAACAGAAATATCCTTTGTTGTAGAACTAAAATCCCCTTTAACAATAACAAACCAAAGATCTATATCTTTTGATTTTACATATGTTTCAAAATGGTTTTTCCAATAGATAAATCCATTGGTTTCAAAGAGTGGTGGTCTTTGCATAGATTGCCCTTCTTTAAAGTTTTCGGAATCCATGGATCGTTTCAAGTTTATAAAATACAAATTATTTTAGAAATTCTTGAGCAACGAGGCTCTAGTACCAATTGTAGAAAACTAGAAGGGGGTTGAATAGTTTACCAATTAAAAACTTTGTTTTGAAACTTATTGAAGGATCAATTGATATTGATCTTAGACGTGTTAATGAAATATGCAAGCAATATGTAAAGAGTGAATAAGGAAAGAAATGATCAAACCACAACAAGTTGTTTATAGTGGTTCGGTCTACAAGGACTCTTTCTCTTTGCCCTACTCCACTCCCCGAGTCTCACACTCGAGAGTTTAACTTCACTAGTCAACAAGCTCCTTTCACCGGCGGAGAAACCTTTACACTTCGCTTACACTATTTCCGACACTAAGCTAGATGTCGAGTTCTTTCCAAGGGTACAACTACTCCCACACACAATGTATTTTGAGGACTAAAATACTAACCACTCACACTCACAAGATTATGATGGTTTAATGCAACAATGAAGTATGAATCAAAACAAGATCATACAACACTAAACAAACAAGACTTCCAACTTCTCGTTTGAAGCTTGAATGTGACTTGATCTTCTTTGCTGCAAAAGAGATCACTAATATGATATGAAACTGAGTTAGAAAGGTTAGAGAGAAGATATGTAAGAGAGTATGATGGAAAGGGATGAAAAACTACTTGGTTTTGCTTTGCTATTTATAGCCAAAACCATCAGTAGGCACCACGGACGGCGGACCCCTTGAAAGGGTTCTGTCCGCTATATATTTTGGTGCCGCCGGGGTCTGACAGCAAGATATCAAGATCTTGCCAAAGTCAACCATATCTATGTAAGATTGTGTAAGATATGAAGAGTACAAATCTACACAAAATATCTAATGAAATCTTCCAATGATTTCCATGATGCATCACATGATGTCATGTGTTGTTTTTCTATTTTTAGAAATATGCAAATACATAAGTAATTTTTAGTTTTTAAGAAACTAAAACATTCTAAAAAATACTATCATACATTATTCTTAGACTCATATTAAGATATGATTAGTCACAATGTAAATGCTTAAATGATGAAGATATTGTTTGAAAAAGCTTGTTTTAATATCTATTAAACTTGACAAGCTTTAAGCTTTATGAAAATTAAATTTACTTTTGTCGTTAACAAAACTTAGGTAAAGATCAAAAATATAAATAACGTTTAATGACGATATTTGTATTAACAAAGAGGTTTATCGTGAATGGTGTATGGAGTTCTTTTCGACTATGTACTTTGAAAGAAAGGTCAATGTTCGGAACATCATGGATGAAGTTTGTGTTTGGTTTAGGCTTTGTGGGCAGGATCACGCCGACACTTTGCCGGGTTTTGCCGTTGCTCTTGGCTTGTATGAACCGGATGAGATTAAGCATCGATTGTTTGAAGCTCATTTTTCAAGGCTTAGGAGGTTTGAAAAAGATTACCCTAGTATCCCCGCGTACTGGAATCATGTGGGAGATCCTTCTTGTACTCGAAGGAATGCTGCAACCATTAGGAACCCGTTGATGAGAGTGCTACACAAGTTGCTAGTATGTGGACCGTTTCATAGAGTTGGAAGCAGGGAAAAATGCCATAAGCCGGACTTGTGGGTTATGATGTTGTTGGAAGAAACTAAGGATGGAAATGCGGCTTGGCTCATAGACGAGTATTTGTCTAGGAGAGTCCCGAGAATCAAAGGTAATAGCAACATTTGTGGAGGCCATTATGTGACGAGGTTGGCAAGGAATCTTGGGTATTACAATAGCAATGAGTTGGCTAAGTATGGAGAGCCAAAGATTAGTGAGATTTGGAATGCAATCGGTTTTGGTAATGCTTTGAATAGGAGGACGAAAATGTTGGGAGCATGGATTGAACCACAACAACAACAACAACCACCACAGCAACAGGGAAATGTGCCAATGGGAACGTGCAAACGGGTACGTCTAGTAGTTTTGACTCAAGTTGGGGAGAGTGGAACCAACATTTGAATGAAATTGAGTGTAGGGATGTTTGGAGAGATTCGATGATTTTGAGGAACAATTACATCAATGATTATTCGATTCCGATCATTCATCACATGGCTCAAGAAGCCAATTACGAGTTGCCACCCTACAACCCACCCAATGTTCCACCATATCCTTTCCTCTACACCTCATATCCTGGACCATATCCGTACCCATATCCTGGCTATGCACCATTTCCCGACCCAGTTCCTGTGTATGGTAGATTACCCGAGGTTGGAGGGTCTAGCTATGATGTTGGAGGATCTTCATCGGGAGCTGCAAAGGAGAAGAAGAAGAGGAAGGTTTACACGGTCTTTGATGAGGAGAACTATGAGACCGAAAGCAGCGATGATGAAGGTGATGAGATGAGTGAGGATGACGAATGATCGTGGATCATTCTTGGATTGTGATTTCAAAAACAATGCTTATTGTGTGTCGAACAATATTATCTCTATCTCTATCTCTATCTCTTAACTATTTCTTTAGGATGATTATCATACTTTGTTTATTTTTATTTTTAAGTAGCGTTTGGATTGTTTGTTTGTTTTGTGTATTGTGCATATTTTGCAGTTTTGTTTGCAGGATGGATGTGACGGAGGCTTATTGTTGGTCAATATTTGGAGTTGGATAACTCACATGATTGCTTATGACCCAATATGCATATTGCATATTCTATCCCGTGGTCTTTTTTGACTATTTCTTTTTCCCATTTTCTTTACTTTGAAGTTCATTTTATTACATTGAGGACAATGCAAAACTTAAGTATGGGGGAGGGAAGAAAATAGGAAAAATGATACGATTTTTAATTTTTTTAGTTTTTAGTCTTATTTTTGATTTTTAGGTAATGTTTTTGGATTTAAGTAATTAGTAGAAAATCGCCCTTGGTTGTCTAGTTGTTTTCACACGTTATTAATATATATTAAAAAAAAACAACTTGGGTATTTCAATGGTAAAATGAGGTTTTTGAAAATTTTTGATTTGAACCAAATTACGGAAGTAATTCATTTTGGATTCGATAGCATTTTCTAGCACGCATTATAGCCTTTTTCCACTTAATTGTGAGGTTTCTTTTTGTATAAAACACATCTTTTGTTTTATATTTGCTATGAGTGTGCCGGTGATTATGTCGATTCTCGAACTTGTACTTGTTATGCATTACGGTTAAAATCACTTTCGAGTAATAAAAATATGTTCAAATGATAAGAGACATCGTAGGATTTAACCCAAATGGCCTTCCATTTTACATCTAATGTTTTTTGCTAACTGCATCAGTTAGTTAACCACCTTATATAGACCCATTTGTTAGTGCTCATTTTTAGCACTAGATACCCTTAGTTACACCCTTCGAGCCAATCTTTTCATTCTTATTTAAATCCAGAAAAATACAAAAATATTTTACACCTTAAACCTTAGCCAACCCATATCATGTCTATTGGTTTGTTGCTAGTTGTTTGGAGTGTTGGATTGTTTTTGATGATTATGAAGAAGCTACACTTTGTCATTTGTGTGTACCATTCTCCAACAAAGATGAAGGAGACGTCTTTCTCATTTGTATTTTTTGTGGTGTATGCTTACACTAAGTGTGGGGGAACTATGAAAAAAAAATGGTTATAGCCAATGTGCTATATGAAGAATATTGATTAGCCAATGAGCTAAATTGAGTTATATATGTTTGGAGATCGATATGTGAAGAAGAGGAAAATATAATCATTTTCGGGATTGTGGTTTGTATGATGGCTAGTGTTGATACAAAAGTTGGGCGTTCCTTATTTGGACTCCGGTTCTCGTATCAATTAGATCTTGATGCTTGAGACCTGCGCACTAAGAAAACAGAAAACACTGTTAGGCTTATCGTGGGATTGTCTCCCACGATTATCCTCCGGCGTGAGAGTAAGTAATCGGTTTTTAGGGTTTAGTGGAGAGTTAGGTTTTGTGATCGTACTTTTAACGAGGGCCGAGATGCCCTTTATATACACATGAAATCCTTGTTGGTTTTGTGTTCCCCAACCTTCGGCGTATCCCGCCTAAGTCGGTCAATTGATACATATCTCATAAATAAGAGATATCCGATATCAAAACCATAAATAACTTCGGGTTTGGGCTTTCGTGAGCCCAAACCGTTACCGGGTTAGCCCATTCGTACTGGGCTTGATTGCTAGTAGCGTTCATTGGTCGGGTTCATGACCCGAATGCGGACTATACGTCATCATGTCCCCCCAGTCTAGTATGCGCAGGGTGAAACCCGCGGATGTTAGACTAATAACTGTAGCCAATAGATTCCTCAAGGCGTAGCGGAGAAGCTTCTAAGGTTTCCCGCCTAAAAGAAGATACGGTGAATCCAGTCAAATTAGGTCAAATACATCCCTCGTAAAACGTGAGAAAGTGAGTGGAAAGTGTGCCACGTCAGCAAATCCCAGCCACATGTTTAGAGAAAATGGGATGAACGTGTCGAGCATCACATGGATGTGGAACCCTATATAAACTACCGCCTCCCTTTTACTGTGTTTATCACAGTAAAAAGCATTTCCACCATTGTTAAAAAACTCGAAATATCAACCAAGAAACCCTTAAACCTTGAAAGGTAACAGCGCGTGCGCATTCGAAACCTTATCATGGTTCTTGGATTAACTGACTTTTCATCCGATATAACCGAGGATGAACTTCGTAAGTTCACCTCAGAGTATTATATCCCGCTTGCGCTGCATTCGGTAGTTTCGGTTGCGCAGGCGTCGATAGCGGATTTCCCTGAAGGGAAAGTGGGGGTATACACACGTTTTTTCGAATTTGAGAATCAACGTGTGCCTATCTCCTTATTCTTGTGCGACGTTCTAAATTACTATCGCCTACACATATCCCAACTGCACTGTATAGGCGCAGCAAAGATAACAAACTTCGAGGTTAATTGCCGTTTGTTGGCGATTAACCCCACCATCTATCTCTTTCGCGTGTTTTACCACACGACGTGGTCAAACGGGTGGGTCTCTTTGCTAAGCGCGCAGGACGGCTGCAGTGTTATACTGAGAAACTAGACGCACTTAGAAATTGGAGAGAGAAATTTTTCTGGGTTGATGAGGCGTTGTTCCCCTGGGGCTTCGGCTTCTACACTCAAAGTTCGCTACCAAAGGATGAGCGCCCACTCCTTGGAACATACAGCGCGGATGATGCGGAAACGATAAACGCCAATCGTATTCCGATCAATTCCTATCCAGAGGAATTTTTGGTGTACATGGGCATCAGTCGCAACTATTTCGATAGTCTTGACGAGGTGCCAACCTTCCTAGACGCGGATGACCAGGGTGGGTGCTCGTCTTTCCTACTCATTTGCTTTAATAATGTGAGCCTTTCTTTTCACCTTTGTATTTTATATAAATCTTGTTTTTGTTTGTTTCTTGTTGCGCAGAGATGGATTTGTTCAGCGTTGTCCATTTGGCAAAGCCTCACAAGGTCACAGTGGGGGTGCGCCCTTTGAGAGAAGGAGAAGTCCCCATTTTGGATGCTACCGCGGGGAGCACCATGGAGATGAAGCTGGAGGAACTAGGGGGTGGTTCCCCCGTTGCGCTGGAGGCAGCCCCTCTGCGCAGCGTGCCCAGCCCCAAGGTACATTCCCCTGGAGTGGAGCTCTCAAGCGCAGACGTTGCGGAGAGCGTGAAGGTCCTCCAGGTTGAGCCAGAAGAGGCAGAGCAAGGGGTAAAGCGCAAGAGGGCGCCTGGTGGTGATGGCGCAGGCTCATCTAAGAGGAAACGTCATGTCATTCGTGACGTGGAGTCATCGTCAGACAATGAATCGCCCTTCCGCGTAACTGAGACTGCTTCCCCCAAGTAAGTATTGTCGCCGAAGCACTTAGTACATTCCCTGTTTATATTATGAAATAATCACAAAATCTCTTTGTTTGCGTGCAGTGTTGAAACCGTTGGGGATACTGCTGGGTATTCTGGGGAATCGCTACGCAAGGCGAGTCCCATTCGCACTGACCCTCCTGTGCCAGAGAGCCAAGACGCCGATCCATTGGTATCTGGGAATATGACAATGGACCAGCTTGTTGAGGAACTTGTGTTGGCAGCTGCGCACCAGGCTACATTGGTTGCTCAGCTAAAGTCAAGGTATGCTGGGGAGAGCAGCCAGAGCACGTAGAAGGATAAACAGATTGCGCTGCTGGAGTCGCGTTTGGCCAGTGCTCAGGCTGAAGCAGAGACGGCGAGCTCTTATTCCCAAAAACTTACTGGGGAAAAGATGTCGTTGATGATCCAAGTGAGCCAGGAGCGTGCTGCGTTCGAGGATTACAAGGCTTCTTGCTTCTGGGCTCTTAAGTATTTGGAGAATGGGAAGAACGAGCATTTCTCTCGGTTGGGAGAGTTTCGCGCAGTTGTGGAGGGGATGTTGGAGAAGCAGGAGATGAAGCTTCGCAAGCTCAGCATTGAATGCGATGAAGAGCTGTATCCTCAACTTGTTTCCATAATTGCTGAGCGCAGGTGGCTCATCAGCCATGGTTTGCGCCTTGCTGCCCTCAATACTTTGGAGTCTCGAGAGGTAACAAACACCTTCGGGAGTGTTGTTCAGTGCGCGTTGGTGCGTGCAAGGCAGAGGCCATAGAAGAGCTTCATGAAGGTGGCCTTTTGAAAGTGCTTGCCGCACAGGTGCCCGAGTATAACGAGCATGCATATGATGATCTGGTTGCTGCAATGGGGAATATGAAGTTGTTGGAGCTTCCTCAGATTGCGCAGTTGGAGCGCGACCAGGATTAATCAATGGGTTTGATTATGGAGGGATTAACCTTGGCCCGCCACCGTGCTGATGATGCAGAGGCGCAGCCTGACTATTTTTTGAAGCCTGATGAGTCACAACTGCAAGTGCCTATCTTTGCTCGCCCACGTGATATCCTGAACCCCTTTGCCCTTGAGAAGGAAATTCCTTTGAAAGAATCCTTAGAAGCCCATGCCATGAGGCTTGCAAAGAAGAAGGGCGTGAAAGGAAAGGTTATTTTGTGTGGTCTTGGTGCAGCGCATCTCCCGAGATCCGACGGGGTACCTGTTAGTGTGGCAACGGTATCGCGCCAGGATTCTGATCTATTGAAGAAACTGAAAGAGGCTGGGGACGCTGCAAACCGTGTTGAGAGCTCACATCTTAGGCGTTGTAATAGTATATAGGCCATAGCTTCTTTGTAAATATCCTTTTGAAAGAACTCGTGGTTCATAATAAAATTTCCCTTTTGTTGAATGTGTGTTGATCCATATGTGGTTGCGATTATAACGTTTGTACTTAGTTATCTGTCTTTGCATAAAAAACGTCCTCATTGTCTAAGAATCAAACAGTTATATAAGCGCAAATAGTATATGAAGTCCATAATCATGTATGAAAGTCATGATCTAACATACTTGAAACATAATTTCTAAGTACTTGTATCATAATCGTGTATGGTGTGATATGCAGCGTACTGTAAATATCATATCAAGCAGTCAAGAGTCTTGACTCCTAGTTTGTTAAACGCGCACAATATGCATTGTTGCGCATCCATCGTGGAATGCACATTGAACTTATTCCAACGTCTTGAAAGTAAGGTGTTTAACAAGGATGCATGATCCGATGTTGATGGATTTGCAACCCTCTTACTCAACGAGTTATTTAGTAGGTTTACTCATCCTTTTAAAATCGTGGGTTTATTAAGTGCATGCACGCCATGTAGGCAAAAGATAAGATAACAGCAATGTTGATACATAAATAATATGTAAATAACAAATTGAAATATGTCGCGGAGTTAGCTAGAAACCGCGACGTTTTATTAATACTTGCAAGTGTTTGTAAAAAGAAAAAAAGACATTTGCCTAAGTAAAAGAGAATGTAAATACACGGATATTTATTTAGCACTTTACTAATGTGCGGGGGTGTCCGTGCTCTGGGCCGTATCCGTTCCTAGAGATAACATCGCTTGAGATTGCAAATGTTCCATGTGCGTGGTAGCTCACGACCATCCATGTCACGCAGCTTGTACGCGCCCTTTCCTAATGCTTCAATGACCTCATAAGGTCCTTCCCACTTTGGTCCAAGTTTTCTTGTATCATCTGCATGGCTCGCATCATTGGCGCGATATACAAAGTCGCCTGGTCTGAATGAGACACTTCGAACTTTAGCATCGTAGTATCCTTTCATTTTTGACTTAGCTCTCGCCTCACATATAGCTGCGCGCTCGTGCCTTTCTTCCAATAGGTCCAAGTCAATACGCCGTTCAACGTCATTGGTTGTAACATTAACTTCGGTAGTGCGAGTAGTTGGCATCCCAATTTCGGCTGGTATGACGGCTTCTGTCCCATAAACAAGAGAAAAGGGGGTGTCTCCTGTGCTAACTTTGATTGTCGTGCGGTGCGCCCACAAAACATGCGATAATTCCTCCACCCACCTCCCTTTGTGTTTGTCTAAGCGTGCTTTAATTCCTTCACCTAGACTACGATTTGCACGCTCGACCAAACCATTGGTTTGTGGGTGTTTAACTGACGTGAAGTGTTGTGCAATATTCAGTTTCTCGCACCATTCCTTGAAAGGGTTGTCACAGAATTGTTTTCCATTGTCCGAGATGATTTCCCAAGGTAATCCGAAACGGCATACGATATTCTCTCAAACAAATCATTTTACCTGATTACCTGTGATTGTCGCGACCGCCTTTGCCTCAATCCATTTAGTGAAATAGTCTATAGCCACTATAAGGAATTTCAATCCCCCTGCTGCAACAGGGAAAGGGCCTGCAATGTTGATACCCTATTTATAGAATGGCCATGGCGACGTAATAGGTGTTAGCTCCTGTTGTGGTTGGCGTAGGATGGGTCTGTGAACTTGGCAGTCGCCACACTTTTTTATTAAGTCCCTCGCGTCACGGTGCATCGTAGGCCAGTAGTATCCTGACCGTAAAGAGCGTGCTACAACGGACCATGGTCCTGAGTGTATACTACATGAACCGGTGTGGATCTCTCGGAGTACGTAATCTGCTTGAAGGGGTCCGACACATCGAAGCCATGGT
Organism: Chrysanthemum seticuspe; assembly: GCA_019973895.1. Taxonomy (NCBI): domain Eukaryota; kingdom Viridiplantae; phylum Streptophyta; class Magnoliopsida; order Asterales; family Asteraceae; genus Chrysanthemum; species Chrysanthemum seticuspe. The sequence continues at coordinate 101,463,755 of BPTQ01000009.1, forward strand.
TGTAGAAATGAGCGCCGATATAATATACCATCCCGAAGTTCAAACCTCTATGATGTGCGCCGTATTCGTCGGGCATCCTTCTGCTCCTGGGGCAATTCGCCCTTGCTTATAAACTCGACGATTGGAGTCATCCATGTAGGACCTTGTTCCTCTATCACCGTGGATATCTCCATCTCTGATATAGACTTGCTCTTCAGAGTTTCCACCAATACTTGTTTTGACAGGTGCGCAAAGCTTGTGGATGCAATCTTGCTCAGTGTATCCGCCTTTCTATTTTCCCCTCTAGGAACTTGTTTGATGGTAAACCTGTCGAAAACCTGGTTTAGTGACTTGGTCTTGTCGAGGTATTGAACCATGTTTTCCTCTTTAGCCACATACTCGCTTAACACATGGTTGGCTACTAGCCAGGAATCCACATTTGCTTCTAGGTTGCGTATGCCCATTCGAGCTGCAATGCGTAATCGAGCAATCAGGGCTTCATACTCGGCCTTGTTATTTGTGGCTGTGAATTCAAAACGCAGTACGTAAGTGAATTCCATTCCTTCTGGACTTGTGAGGATAAGGCCTGCGCCTGACCCGTCCACGCATGAAGATCCGTCCGTGAATAGGATCCATGGTTCTTGTAGTTCCACCTTGCTTTGTGAAGGTGCATCATCAGTGTCCGGTTTTTCGATGATGAAGTCTGCTAGTATCTGCCCCTTAACCGCAGTGCGTGGTCTGTAGGAGATGTTATGCTCACCTAGCAACACGCTCCACTTCTGTAGTCGTCCCAATGCATCGGGTTTGGAGATGATTTGCTTGATAGGTTGGTCTGTGATCACCGCTATTGGGTGCGCCTGGAAGTATTTGGCGGCGAATACTAATGCCAGGACCAACTTCTCCATTGCGCTATAGTTAACCTTCGTTTTCTTGAGTGCTTTGCTTACAAAATATACCGGTGTTTGTACTGAGTTCATGTCTGTCAGTAGCACCGCGCTGACTGCTCCATGTGTCGCAGATAAGTACATAATTAACTCTTCCCCTGGGCGGGGCGCGACTAGCGTGGGGAGCGCTGCTATGTGCTGTTTAAGCTGTATGAAAGCTTCTTCTGCCTCCGTAGTCCAGCGAAAGTCTCCCTTTTTTGTACACTTCTTGAGCATTTTAAAGAGAGGGAGTGACTTATCTACTGATTTGGACAAGAACCTATTCAAACCGGCTAGTTTTCCATTTAGGGACTAGACTTCTTTCAACGTGCGTGGTGAAGGAAGTTGGATGACAGCCTTCGTTTTTTCTGGACACGGTTTAATGCCATCGGGCTCTATCAAATATCCGAGGAACATGCCTTCTGTAGCGCCAAAAGTGCATTTCTTAGGATTTAGCTTCATGTTGATCTTTTGTAGTGTCTTAAATGTTTCCTCAATGTCGCGCACCAATTCGTCCTCCGTATGGCTTTTTATGATAAGGTCGTCAACATAAACCTCTTGGTTGCGGCCCACCTGTTTTTCAAATGCGTTATCTACCAATCGCTGGTAGGTGGCGCCTGCGTTCTTCAAGCCAAAGGGGATCTTAGTATAACAATAGACGCCTTGGCTTGTATGGAAGGCCGTTTTTTCCTCATCTTATTTAGCCATCTGGATTTGGTGGTATCCTTTGTATGCGTCTAAGAAGCATTTAAGTGGGTATCCGCACAAAGATTCTACCTTCCAGTCTATCTCTGGTAGTGGGTAGCAGTCTTGTGGACATGCTTTGTTAAGATCCGTGAAGTCCACGCACATCCGCCAACTACCATCGCTCTTCTTGACCATCACTGGGTTGGAAAGCCAATCATGGTAATAGACTTCTCGCATGATACCTGCATCCACAAGTTTGTGTACTTCTTCCAGAATTGCTTGTGCGCGCTCTGGAGCCTGGACGCGCTTCTTCTGTCGTACTGGGGAGTATCCTTGTCGGATTCTCAACTTGTGTTCTGTAATCAAGCGTGGTACACCAGTCATGTGCTTTGGTTCCCATGCAAAGATATCCAGATTATTTTGCAAGAGTGTGCACATGGCTGCCCTGCCATTATCAGACAGCGATCCCCCGATCGATACTTCTTGCTCTGGGTAATCAGGATGAATTGCGACCCTCAAGTTTGATACTTTAGCTGCGCGCTATTCTGGAATATGTGCCATCTCACATGTAATCGTGTTACATTCTCCAGGTGGTATGGTGGTATTGTAGAGAGTAACAATGCCCCCCTCCACCGGGAACTTGAGCATCCCATGTGTTGTAGACGGTACTGCGTATATCGCTGATATCCCTGGCCTTCCAATAATGCCATTGTATGGCGAAGGGGATTTGATCACCATAAAGTTCATCCAGGCTGTCGTGGAGTGTTCCTTATTACCAACATTGACTAGTAGGCATATTTGCCCAATGGGCCATATCTTTTTTCCTGTAAAACCAGTCAACGGCGTCATGGCCGGGCTTAACTGACTTCGTATCTTAGGTCGCAGTCGCTTGAAACAATGTTCATACATTATATCTATGGATGCTCCTCCATCAACATAGATGCGGTGGATATCGTGACCCCCTGCATTAATTTCAATGGTGAGTGGTTCTACCACTGCGTTGTTCGCAGCCAAGGTGGGGAAAGAAATTTCGCTTCCACAGGAAAAATTTTGGCTGATCTTCTGTCTAGTCATTCGCTGCCATGATTGTATCATGTAGATGGTATCAGCCTTATCTTTGGGTGCTTCTTTCTTGTTCCTAGCCTTTTGCTTATCTTTCCCCTCCTTGATGTTCTTAACTAAATGGTCCAATCTGCCTTCTTTTACTAGCTTATCAATTAGTTGGCACAATTGGACACACTCATTGGTGGTGTGGCCCTTCTGTCCATGATAGTTGCAGTATCCGTTCCCCACGCGCCGCTCTTCTGGGGTGCGCATTGGTGGGGTTCTCGGGAAGTTCGCGCCTTCTGTCGCGAATATCTCTTTTGGAGTCTTGGTTAGTGGGGTAAATTTGTCATTATCTCGTCCGCTCCCCTGGCCGCGGTAGTTCTTGTTGCGGTTGCTACTCTGGTCAATGTATTGTCTCATAGGCTGTTCTTGTGACCTATAGTTTGAGTAGCCTTTCTTGCTGTCTGCCGCGGCGGCTTCTCCTTGGATAAAGGACCTCTTTCATAAGTTCATCAAAGGTTTAGGGGACCTTGTCGTTCAACCTTTTGATGAGTTCTGGGTTATTGATCCCGTTCATGAACCCTGAGATCTTTAGTATTTCGGGGCATGCCTTGACATGTATGCACTCATCTTTGTAGCGTTCCACATAAGCGCTTGTAGATTCCCCCTGGTGCTGTTTTATCCTGGCAAGTTCGACAGGGTTTGTGGCGCACTTCTTCCTTTGAGTAAAGTTCAGGCGAAACGCCTTCCGCAATTCTTCAAATCCACCAATGCTTCGGCGTGGGAGCTTACTGAACCAGGTTCGCGCATTTCCCACTAATGTGGAATTGAACATGTGGCACCACACAGGTTGTGGCCAATTCTCGATTGTAGCAGCTGATTCAAAAAATTTTAGGTGATCGTCCGGATCGCCTGTTCCATCATAGGTTTTTACATTGGCGGGCATGCGCCTTTTCTTATCTTCTAAAAAATTGTTGATGCGCCGAGTGAACGCATCCACCTTTTGGCGGCGCCAGGGAAGAGACATATCTTCTTCCTCCTGGTCGGAATATCTTCTCCTGGACTTCCAGTGTCCTGTTTCTCTGTCCGAGGAGTCACCAGAGGACGAGCTTCCCCTCTTTCGGCGCTTGCGCCGACTGTCCTCATAATCCGAGCTTGAAGAGTTTTCACTTGGGGAGTGCCGCCGTCCAAGTCTGTCATGGACCCTGCGGCTATCAAGCCTAGCGTGGACATTGGTACACCTTCCATCCTCTTCGCGTTCTTCCAGATACTGCAGGTCGACTGCTTCATCGTTCTCAACTCTCCTCCCAATCCTGGTAAATACTGGGGGTCGACGGCTATCCTTCCCACGCCTATCCCTCTAATGACGCGATGGGGATGTCTCATGCTCTGGGTCAAAGTTGAGTCGGGCTTGCAGGCTCCGACTAGACCTCTTTCGCTTTGTCTTGCATGAGGGCAGCCAAGGTTTCATAGTTTTGAGACACAAAGTCACTTGGCGCTAATTCAGGCGTGACTCCTTCTAGAGCGAGGGTGTCTGTTTCCACCACTAGACCCTGTTTCGGTCAGGTGCGTCTGGCTGGTTTGTGAGGCCCGTTTCTGGCACCGATTAGAGGGGAGTGGTAAAAAGGGTGAGTAGTGGATCTTCTGCGCTGGTGGTTGTTGTAGTGGCATGGGTTGTCCTCGTGCGTGGTTCCACTGTCGTGAAGACCAGATCTGGGCCTGACCCTTGGTTTCTGGTCGCACTGGTTGTTCCAGAGGCCTGCTTAGAGGCTGATCCGCTGTGCGGCTTCTTCCCATGTAGGTCACCATGCGATCACTGGCTAGGTTTCCGTGCTTTGTCATTTTAGTTCTTAGTGATTGGTCCCACGGATGGCGCCACTTGTTGATACAAAAGTTGGGCGTTCCTTATTTGGACTCCGATTCTCGTATCAATTAGATCTTGATGCTTGAGACATACGCACTAAGAAAATAGAAAACACCGTTAGGCTTATCGTGGGATTGTCTCCCACGATTATCCTCCGGCGTGAGAGTAAGTAATCGGTTTTTAGGGTTTAGTGGAGAGTTAGGTTTTGTGATCGTACCTTTAACGAGGGCCGAGATGCCCTTTATATACACATGAAATCCTTGTTGGTTTCGTGTTCCCCAACCTTCGGCGTATCCCGCCTAAGTCGGTCAATTGATACGTATCTCATAAATATGAGATATCCGATATCAAAACCATAAATAACTTCGGGTTTGGGCCTTCGTGAGCCCAAACCATTACCCAGTTAGCCCATTCGTACTGGGCTCGATTGCTAGTAGCGATCATTGGTCGGGTTCATGACCCGAATGCGGACTATACGTCATCAGCTAGCAACATGGAGGTTTAGACTTGACTTTATTTTTCTTTTAACACCAATTTCATAAACCATCCCATGCCTTATCCGTACCATTTATAAACCCAAAGCCTTAACGTTATAACCCGAATAAAAGCCCTCTTTGATGATATTTTTTTTTAATACTTGTACAAGCTTATGGAAAAAATTATTGATCATGACTAGGCATTGAGTGATTTACACATACCCACGAATATATGAGTGTTGAGTGAATTCTTAAAAAATCATTCGTGAGGTGTTTAGTTATGTTATCTAAAGTTATTTGGTTCATTTTAAAGTTTTAACATATTAAAAGCAACTTAATAATTATTTCTTTTGAGATGATTGTTAAAATTTTCGGAACCACGGTATCAAGACCATTGAAATTGATTTTTGCAAATGTTAGACCAACTCGAGGGCGTGTAGAACTTAAGTATGGGGGATTTGATAACGCTCAAAATGAACATGTTTTTAGTAGCGTTATTGTTAGTTTTATGTATGATAATCGGCTATATTTACTCATAACTGTTGAAAAAGTGCAAAAGATGCGTATTTGTATGTGAATGTAGCCAGGTAACGCAAAAGATGAAGAAATGAAGATTTCATGCACATTTGGAGAATTCCCGAGGAAGGAAGTCAAGTAAGGAAGCTCTTGGACTCAATGATTAGGAAGCGCAATGATTTCTATGTATCTACAACAAGTAAAAATCAAGTTTCTTCTTGGAAATCATCAGCGAAAACAAAGAAAAAGACGCAAATCAAGAAAAGTCAAGAAAAGTCAAGATTGGGGGTACAAGAGGCGCCCAACCGTTCGGTTGGAGCCTGCAACCGATCCGGTTGCCCTAATTGGAGTTACACCAATTGTCATTTAATGTTGCCTTAACTCCCCAAATCATTGGAGGTCGATCATTTCCTGTTATTAACTTGTATGGGACGTTTTTAGCCAGTTACTTAAGGTTCTTTAGCTATATAATGAACCTAGACTTAGTAGTCTAGGTGTGACACAACCCAAAGTGTAATATGTTAATACAAATAAGCTGTAAAAACGTTTATTTATATGTTACAATCTTCTAAAGTTTTGTCGATAACAAAAGTAAGATAATTTTAACGAAACAAATAAAATACGTAAATGGTTTGAACTAATAGTTTTCTAACACACTTACGCTTTCACATAAAACACTAAAACAAGTATAAGTGATTTTATGCTTTAGATATACATATGTATAACAACTAGTGTTTACATATTGGGATAATATATACTTAACTAAGTATACACTAAAATGGGTAAAAACAAGTATATACTAAAATGGGTAAAAACAAGTATATACTAAATAGGTAAAATAATCAAATGGTTTTGACCCATAACCCATGGTTTTATTTATACCACTTAACCAAGTTCATTGTATCCTTAAGATACATTGTATCTAGAAAGAAAACCATGGATCAACCCATAACCCATGACCCATGACCCATAACCAAAATACCCATGGGCAAAGAGGAGCATTCCACGGATCCCTGGCTTTGTGCTAGCCGGATCCCAAGTGGAAGGAATCCGTGGGATTCGGGGAACAGTAGTATTTTTCCTCTACAAATAGTGAGCCATTTCTTCATTATTTCTCAACCCTTTTAACCCCCTTTCTAACACACTTTCTCCCCTGAGTTAAATCTCTTGTTTTTGTGTGATCTTTTAGGTTCCTCTTAAAGGCAAGATCACCACCTTTGAAGTCGATCAAGCTCAAGTCCATGAGTTACCAAGCTTCCTCATCATCAAGGCTACTGAAGTCCTCTTGTTGATGATCTCTTTCTTTCTTCAAAGAAGTGTAGTGTTGAAGACATTAGTGAAAGATGTCTCAAGTGTCAAGACGAAGATATTAATGAAGGGTATCTATCGTCTATATGATAAGCACTTGTGATAGGTGCTTAGAAGTCAAGACAAGAAGCATTAGTGAAAGGTGCTTAGAAGTCAAGACTTGAAGTATTTGTGAAAGGTGCTTCGAAGTGAAGACACAAGACATTAGTGAAAGGTGTCTTGTAGATCTAGTCAAAGGCATTAGTGAAAGGTGCCTTAGATGTACATTCGATATGGTGTGTTTCGATGTACTAGATAGACTAGCATTAGATCCAAGGATATTGATGTCCTTGATGATGTTGTAAAGGAGTAGATCTCCTTTGGGATTAGTCGTTGGTGTAGTGTGGTAGTAGTTCCTCCATTGCAATGGAACTAGGTGCTTAGCCTAGTACCTAATAAAGGGTAGGCGACGTTGTGACAGGATTAGTTCTCCTAAGGTGTGAAAGAACTCGGTGGTTAGCCTAGCACCGTATAAAGGGTAGGCGACGTTGTGTTAGGTGTGGTTCGCCTTGGTGTGAAAGAACTTGGTATTTAGCTTTGTACCGGAAAAAGGTTAAGCGACGTTGTGAAGGCTTCTCCGCCATAAGGAGATTGGTGTAGTGTTTACGAACTCTCGAGTAGGTGACTCGGGGAGTGGAGTAGGGCAAGGAAGGTGTCCTTGTAGCCGAACCACTATAAATAATCGCGTTGTGGTTTTGTGCTTCTTACTCTTATCTTTTCATTACATATCTTTATATGCTTGTTTATCAACATCCAACACACACAACCAAATAGATTGACATAAGTCGATCTAAATAGTTTAAAAGGAAGTTTTAATTGGTAAAACTATTCAACCCCCCTTCTAGTTTTCCACATAATAGTTTACACCAAAGCTATTACCAACTCTTATTATTCATCCCAAAAGTCTTGTTACAGCTGTAAAACGTCCAGGAGGTTGGAGAGACGAATTCTCATCCATTGTTTGATCATTCGGAGTTGTACGGTTAATACTAGATGTTTGGAGGCGTGTGGTTGCTGTAATCCACAATTTCTAATTCTTGTAATCTAAAAGCTTAGGTATTCTATGGAACTTTGTATGAATTTCTATTCTCTTGAATTATTTGAATTACCTTGTTACTACTTGTGTTTTGTTATGATTGTCATGGACTAATTCTTGAATATACTTGTGTGTAAGGATGTAGGAAATCATACTAGTGTTCTTATATGTGATGCATGTATATGATCTTGTTTAAATGAGTTTGTTGGAAAACTACTAGTCTTGTTTGATTTGTCGGTAAAACATGTTTTAAGAAAAAGGACCGAAAGGATTTCTCTTGTGTTTTATTCCAAAAAGTTAAGTGACAAACTAGTATGGGGATATGGTGATTGACAAACACCATGTTTACTTATTGAAACAAGACTAGAAACATTTTCATCACGAAAGGTCGAAAGATTCGTAGGAACGAGTTTAATAAGAACATTTTACAAACAAATGGATTTTCTAAAGGATAATCATTAGGATAAGGACCGAAAGGATTACCTATATGTTATTGTTCTTAAAATGATTTTACAAAACATAAACCATGGGTTGGAAATCATTTGCTTATGATTAATGCATCACATCAAGAGTTTACACCAAGCCTTCATGAACACTTTCTATGATTGCCTATAGACTACACACAAGTATATGTTTCTTAATATTGATTTTCACTAAAACCATAATTTTGGGAGAGAGCCTTGACAAAGCTTTCTTGTTACCAATCTTTTAAAACAAATTCAAAAGAAAATCCCTTGGGACGATCTTGACTTACCCACCTTTTCTATCGCGGACGAGTATACTTGCTCGTATGCGTTTATAGTAATTTCCTGATAATTCGTGTTTATAAATTTTTAAAACTTGCACACGACAAGCACATCAATTGCCTTTTAGTCTTATTAAGCTTATTGTAGGTATAGATTTAGCTTATTAAAGCTTTTGTGCAAATTAGTTAAAAGTATGTTTGGTTTTGAGAAATCAGTTTATTTATAATAAGTCATTTCTAGTTTATCAGTCTTCTCTTGAATATTGTCGTATTAGAGCTTTCATTTCTGCTTAATCCTAGTTCTTAATTGCTTATTAGTATGGCCTTAATGGTTTTAGCTTAATTTTGTTTTAGGAAAGCTTTTTGTTACTTCAGGATTCATAGTAGTTAAGCTTTGATTGCGTTCAACTTGTTTTCAATTCTTCTGCTTGAACTCGACTTATTTTTAGCTTATCCTCACTTTTCTAAAAACTTGTTTTCTTAAAATAGGCTTATTCTGTCTTTTAATTAGTTTCCAAAAAGAAAATCAAACATAAAAATAAAAATAAAAAGTGTGAAAACCAGGGGTCGAACCCTGGTCTCCACACTCACCAAACCACAACACACACACCACTTACCACTACGCCTTAGGGTCTTGCATTGTTATTCTTGCATAATAAAATACTTGTACTTTCTTTTCCAGATTTCCCCGTCAACTTCTTTTAAGCTTATTCCAGCTTTTTTACATATGCTTGCATTTGTTTTTCCTTTTTCTCTTATTAAGCTCTTTAAAATGTACTTTTCATAAAGTTTTGGTATTTTTCTTGTTTCATTTAATATTTATAATAATTAGTTTTCTAAAATTTAGTTTTTAATTCATAACAAATAAATAAAAAGTCAAAAAAAATATCCGGCTTTTTCCTAAAATTTTCTTTTGACATTTAGCACGTAGGAAAAATAGTTTCGCGTTTCTAGGGTCATTATTTCTCATTTTCACTTTTAAAGCTCAGAATTAGCCCAGGATTTTGGCGTTTTTAGGTTTTCTTTACGTTTTAGCTTCCAATTGCTTCGTATTAATATTTTAGATGCTTATTAAGTTGTTTTTAGCATATGTTTATCAATTTCAGTGTAAAAACCCAAATTATCACCATTTTCACTATTCAAATTCACGTAAACGCGACTTGATTCAATAACTCCATTCATCCGTCGTTGGGAAACGATCCGGGGATACATACTTCCATTTGATTTCTTTTGGAAAAACATATACTATAATTGTGACAAATCAATTTTTGGCGCCGCTGCCGGGGAAGTGTTGAAGTGAGTTTTGATTCCCGTTACAATCGTGTGTTTTTGAAGAACCTTCCGCATGAAGTTATCGTTTGTTTTTTTTGTGAATATCTCTTTAATAAAAACCCAAACAAATTTAAAAAAAAATCACAAAAATTCTTCCTAGAGTGTTTAAAACACCAAAAAAAATAAATAACGAACAAAAGAAATCATGAAACCAATTGTTACGTCGGCTCACCTTTGGAGTTAAAAACTATAAGAGGGGTATAAGGAAGGTTTCGCATTAAATTGTAGCCATAAACAGACGGGTTTTTAATAAGCTTCGCGCTGACCTTTTTTTCTCCACTCCTTTTTGCATAACTCTAGAGAGCTACCGAGCACCGATTGGTGAATCGATTAAAAAAATAGTGTTTTTCAAAGTTTTCTTATATAAAAACCCAAAACTATTTTCTTTTTCAAAATGAATCTCTCATTTATGTTTTATATTACTAAAAACTCAAAAATAATCGTTTTTATCCTCTAAACTGATAAATCTATCTTCTAAACCCTCTTACTGTTTGATTCTTATGGCATCCTTCGGCCGTCATTGTTTTCATTGTAAAAGTCCATTGGAAGAGAATCAGTATCGTTGTCCCAAATGTTCGTGTAAGCGGTGTGGAAATTTTAGTAGAGACATATCTTGTTATTGGTGTGAATTGTCCGTTAAAGAGTCTCTTGATGATTCTCAAAGTTTCTCCGATTATGCTCCACAGTCCCAGATGGATTCGTACGAACGGCATTATCGACTTATAAAATAGTTAACGAGTTTTAAATCTTGTGAAAATTCTCCGAGTGGCAATCCCGCTCCCATTTTTCAGAACCTATCATTTCTGACTCTTCCCCTTTGCTCACGCCAGTTGAGGGAAGTGATTTCATTTTGGAAGAGGTCGATGTTTTTCTTAATAATGATCCAATTTCGCCAAGAATTGTTGATTCCGAAGAGCCCATTGACTCTCTAAAACTGGGGGACGATCCTCTTAGCACTATATTGGAAACGGAATCAGACGAAGTAATAAAGTCTAGTGTTGAGAACCTTGTCCCAATCCCAAGTGAGTCCGAGGTTATCTTCGATGATATTTCTGTAGGATCGATATATTATTGTGTTGATGATTCGGGTGGTCTTGGATGATCAAAATACATGTTTACCATTTTAGAGAGAGAAAGTAGAGAGAGAGGGTGTTCTTGCTAGAGGTTTACACAAAAGAAAGGTTAGATTGAATGAGAAGCACCACCCCTTCCATGGATGGAAGGGGTATTTATAGTTACAGAATACACGGCCTCCTATCGGCCTGTGGATCAGGGATACAGTGGGTAAAGACCCGTCCTTCCTCCACGGTGTTGCACTATGCTAAACTAGACTAATAACTAACTAATAAAACAATAAATAACGTAACTAACGATTTGTCTACGAGCTAACTTATGCTAGATAACACTTGGGGTGACCGACTCTTTACTATGGAATTTTCTAATTCCTAACAATCTCCCCCTAAGGGAGGTCACCCCATGTTTTACATTTCGAATCCTAGCATTCTATTCTTGACTTTGTTCTTGAGCTCGTAGACTTCAATTCTTCAATTCTGCAATCTTTGTGCTTAAGCAGAGATACTTCAAAGTCCGCATAGTTTTGTACTTTCAGTGGAGGCCTTTAAACTGATCTACATCTTTGATGATCTTCGAGCTTTATGGAGATCATCAGCCACAGTAAATCTCTGGATCACCCTTTGTTGTGTTGCCATCATGTGAAATTGTGACTTTCGGACCGACATGCTCAAACTTTTGAATCATGACATCTTTCCATCAGAGTAGCGGAAGCTTTACTGGCTCATGATATTTGCAGCAGCGTAGCAGAAACATAGTATAAAAATATCAGAGCCAGGTTATGTAGATATGCACCAGTCATGATTTCTTCAATTAAGTGTGGATGCTGTGAGCATGCGGCTTTGGATTGACTCCTCAATTCTGATCAGCTGCAACCGTCCAAATGTACGTGCAAACAACAGTTAGCAATAAAACACACGAAAGTGTATTTGACCACTTTCGTTGAATTGAGGTACACGGCCCACGGTTCCCCGTTGATCAGTACAAGTACTGCCTGTGATTAGGTAGGATTCCTAAGAATCTCCTTGACAGGGTTTCGCAGCTATTCTAGCTGTTCTCAAATCGGAACGTCTCAAAGAAGACAAAACGGAGTGAGTGAACCAGCAAATTGAGATTCACTGATTGATGAAAAATGATTTGAAAAAAAATCGCGTATTGCTTGAAGAAAGAGTTTTGCAATACGACGAAGGTTTTATGAGAAAGATCAATTTTCAATCAAAATACTTTTTGTATTAGAGAATGAGTACACATTCGACGTGCTAGCGAAAAGAAGAGATTCGCAGATCGAACGGTTTTTCTAAAAGTATTTTTCAATCAGAGATACTTTTTGAATTTGAAATGAATACACATTCGACGTGCTAGAGAAAAGAAGGTTTGCACATCGAACGGTTTTTCCAAAAGTATTCGTCAATTCCATTCCTGGACCAAGGTTGATTCAACAATGAATCTCCCCATCGTTTCTATCCAGTTGTCACAAGCTTGATCTTACGAGAAGATCTCACATGTCACCCACCAAGAGCTTGTTTGATGTTGGCTCTAGAAGGATTTCCATCTTCATCGTGAATACTTTTACATACCACTAAGATGTTCTGGCAATACCACAAGGATAATGCGTAGGACTCTTAATACATACTTACTTTCTACATTGTGTGAAACAACATGTCTTCATTAATTTTGTATCCTAATGAGATATTGTGGATGATCTCTTGGCTCTAGACTCAATTGTGCATATTTGGTTCCTGTGCCGGAGACTAGGGAGTGGGTCTCCTTCTTCAATATCAACAATCTCTAAGAGAAAGTCGATAGATAATGTCGGTTCCCCGTGAGAAATGAAACAAGCCCTTTTAAGAGGAACTTGAGTGGCTTGGGAAGTTTAGTGCAGTGCGTCACTGGGTCCATGACGTCTTGTCTTCAATACCAGTGTTACCTTAGTAACAACCAGTAGCATATGTATTGAACCCGGTTACTGCCCTAAGGTTGAATTATTGGAGGGCTATTTCTTTTCACCCTTTTCACATTCAATTCTTTTTCATTCTTCAACCCCTTCAGTGCTTACCGAGACTTCATTACCAGAACCTTGTTGGGTTTATTCCAGTACTAGCTCTGTCTCAGTCCGCACTCTTCCCATATCTCACATTTCTCCTTTTTTTCATTATACCTAAGGACTCTACACTATCTAGTGGATTGTCCCTGGGTAGATCCCTCCGGTTCTGGCGGATCGTGGGAACAAATACCTAACCTAACCATCCTTATAACACCATGCATAAAATAAATTGGTCGGTCTTTTGGTATTGTTCATTCCTTCTTGAAACCAATTGAAAAATCATTTGGAAAAACAATCAAGGTACTTGTGATACGAGATCAAAGCATTTTGCACCTTAATAGTTTTGATCATTTAGAAAATGCTCCCCCTCAACATGTGCATATGATTTGAAATTGTTGAGCACATGGAGGCAAGAGTTCTTTGAAATAATTTCATGATCACAATTTTCATAGAAAAAGACATTTGATTTTCTTGGTAAATTCTCCCCCTCAATATGTGTGTTGGATATTTGAAATCATTTTATCACATAGAGGCAAGAGTTCTTTTGAAGCACATTTACGATCACACAAGCCATTAAGAAACCATTTAAAACTCAATCAAGGTACTTTATATTAAAACATAAAAGCATTTGCACCTCGATAGTTTCTTTTCTTTTAAAATGCTCCCCCTCAATATATGCTTCGAGGTTCGAAAGCGTTTAGCACATATGAGAGAGCAGCCTGCACAACTGAATCAAAACGATCAACTTTTATCAAATTTCATTATTAAATCACAAATTCTCCCCTGATCAAAAATATCAAACCCTTTGAGATTTTGGATCCCAAGTGATTTAATAAGGTTTATAAAACATGGGAGAAAATGTGCCTGATTTAAAAACTCATCTAGTTTTTGGATAAATGCTCCCCCTCAACATGTGCATTATGTATATTGAAATAGTTTGGCACATGGAGGCAGGAGTGCCTTTGAAGGACTAAAACCAATTCCATTAAAACAGATTTGAGATTTAAATCACGATCTCTCACCCGATCAAATATTTCAAACCATTTGAGATTAGTGATCCCAAAAGATTTAAATAATTTAGAAAATTTTGGGGAAAGACGTGGTAAGATTTGATTTTTAAAAATGACAGATAAGGACCATTTTAAGACATTAAAGATTGTTAGTATCAGGTATGATTGTTTTAAGAGATCTTTTAGTAAAATAAAACAATTTCACAATCAAACAAGAACAGAAAAAATTTCATTTTGACAGATCTTTGAGTTTTAAAGAAAATCATACCATGACATAACATTAAATCTTTAGATCACCACTTTGTTTCGTACAAATCGGACCTTTTATGAAGAAATATCGTTTGAAAATATTTTATTTTAAATCACACTCCCTCTCAATCCATGACATAAGTCAATGATTGAGTGACTTATGTTTTGATAAAATGAAGTTCTGTGATTTTCAAAATTTAGTCCAATTTATTATCAAAACAATATTTTTCCATTTTCAAAAACAATATTATTCAAAGTTTTAGAAAAATGGTATCATTCACTACTTGTCCTGCACAAAGATACATTAGGTGGTTGAGAAGCTTCTGTTGTTGCTGTAGGGCTTGGAAGAAAACCGTCTGCCGATGCAGTGAGACTTCTTCTTACATTGCATTTTGAATGCCAACTGAGGTCAAATTAAGCTCCGTTTCTTCAATCACTTAGAAGAAAACCATCTGCTGATGCAGTGAGACCTCTTACGTTGCATTTATGCCAACTCTCCATTGAAGTCCAATTAAGCTCCGTTTCTTCATTTGTCAACCCAAGATATCGTTACCCTTTCCTTGCGGCATCCAATCATGTTCATTTGTAGGATCCGGATCGGGAACATTCTTATATACCAATATACCTGCATATGTTAGTGAACACACATACAAATATATGGTGGTCGACAACACCCAAACAACAATCGACTAATAAAAGTCAATCCAACATATCAATCAGATCATGTAAGGTATGGGAATAATGTGTTTCTCAAACTCTAATCATCTAAACCTAACAATCATATCCTAGAAACCTAGTCCTTCAACATAGGCAATTATATTTTTTCAGATAAGCACGTAGGATAATTAAGAAAGTCCGTTAGATGATATAAATTTGAAAACATTCTCCCCCTCAATCAATGACTTATTTTCTGAAAAGATTAAAAGCGCTGAAGTCATTGATTGAGTTTTCAATTTTCACAAAAACTCTGAATCTGATAGATTTACAAGCAACTCATTTACCACCATTTTAGAAAACAACAAATATTTTTCTGAAGAATTTATAGACGGAAAAATATTTGAGTAGGAACAGCAGTCCTTCGACATACTTTCCTCATTTGTTTTTAGGATAAGTGCACGAAATATTTGAAAAATTGTTTAAGCATAGCACTTTCCTTTCTTGAAAAACGGGTTGCTATCAGAAATAATAGCAAGCCATGGTTTAAGCGCGGGTTACAGTCTGAAGTAACTGTAAACCATAGTTTGAGACATGTATAGAAAAGAATATTTACACCTCCTGCTCGAACTTCATCTATGGTCCCGTGCCATTATTGAATGACATTTCTAAGACCGCAGATGTTATCGATACCAGAAGACATGTCTTTAGAAAACATATTTTTGGTATTTTTGAAATTTTCTGATTTTTATGGATTTTTGAAGGTTTTATATTTTTCTATTTTCTTTTTGAGGTTTTCTATTTTTGTATTTGGTTTTGCTGGTTTTATATTTTTGTATTTTGCTTTTCTGAAAAATATATACAAAGATAGAGAAGATGATATAGTAAAAGAAGATGATGATACGAGTACCGAGATAAGGATATCAAGCAGCCTCGTTGCAGAAGATAGAAGTCATCATCTCTTAAACATTCACAACCAAAGCAAATCGAGGCTCTAGAATAGAAGACAGAACATGAGCCTTTGAGAAAGAGAGACTTTGGCAGCTTCCCCCCAAACCGAAAATCCATTAGATGAGCATATTCGAAGCTCTATTTCAAGCTTGCTTTAGCCAGGTGCACAAAGAAGCACACCATTATCATAAATCCTGCTGCTCCTTTTAAGAACGATAATCTAGATTCTTTGTTCGGGGTTATATCATCAACAAGAACAACAACGTATCATCCCACTCTTTAAATTTCTTCTCAAATTTCTTTTCCACTGAAGTCTGAAGCAATCCATTCCAAAAAGGTGTCAAGAGAACAATTCCATCAAGTAGTTGAATTGATGCAGTCAGCCTCTTTGTATAATGCTCAAGAACTCTCCCAAATACACATCATGAGGGGAATGAAAACACCTCCCCATGTTCACATTTTTCTTCCCTGATGATCGTGTATGAAGCTCAAGCACCCAAAGTACACCAATATCCAAGAGCTCTCCCGAATACACATCATGAGGGGAATGAAAACACCTCCCCATGTTCACATTTTTCTTCCCTGATGATCATGTATGAAGCTCAAGTATCCGAAGTATACCAATACACAAGGAATGAATAACTGATAACATTGAAGAAGCAGGCCAAGTCACTGATTATCTCTGCGGGTGACAATCTCTGCGGATGTCAACTCCGGAATAAGTGATTATATCTCTGAATCACTGATTAAGCACTCAAGTGAAATAGCTGAGCATCCCCAATGTACACAATCTCTCTCCCCTGATCATTGCGATACCCTCGAAATCACCACACACTAGTGTACCTCTTTTATCTTCAGAAACTTTCTCTTCACTTCCCCCACGTAGATGAAATACTAACACTAAACGCCTTGATGAGTAAAACCTTGAGTTTCTCTGCGGTCATGACATTTGTTTTCCCGGGATATCTTCAATCACTTAGAAGAATTAAGTTCATCAAGTTTACTCGTCATGAGTCAAACCTTGAGTTTCTCTGCGGTAATAACATTTGTCTTCCCGGGGTATCTTCAATTACTTAGAAGTATTAAGTTCATCAAGTTTACTCGCGTTTAGGTGCTTATCTCCTTACTCCTTGCTGGTTTTTGACACTTCAGAATCAACAACTCTTTGTAAGTCCGTATACTAGAAATATTTTGAGAAGAACATCATTAGCTCAGATGTATCTGTGAGAGTCAACTTGCTGAAGAATAACGTGAGCAAGTCTAATTAGGGATTAAATTTGGCATTTCAAACTCCCCCAATTAGTGCTCTCCCCTAAACTGACAATCTGTTTGATAAATGCCCAGAAAAAGAAGAAGTCTTTTGATAATCACATGCAACTCGTCTTTTAGTCTTCTAATCATACATCATAAAATGTAGAACCGACTGTAGACTCGACCTTCTTCTAGATTGTCCAGTTGGGGAATAGATAGTTAACATCTTCAACTCACACCAAAAAAGCATCCCACCAAAAAGCATCCCAATTAACTTACATCTTGCAAATCTCCTTAACTAAAATCCCTCCCAATCAAACAAGAACAGAAAGATGTTCATCAAGGAAATCAGCAATCAGGCCGCAACGAACACACAAGATGGTAACACCAAACTACCAATCACATCAAACACGAACAGAGAGATTGTTCGGAATCATCATGTTGATGTTACGTGAAGCATTAACCGGAAGCACTTTGTCGATAAACTCATCAATCCGAGTGAAGATGTCAACCAACGGCTCTTAGAAGAGAAAAACTCCATGTGAAGATGACCCGATAAGAAGAAGCTCGGTTCTTACATGAGTTTAGAGCCGTATGACCATTTATATTCTCTAATATCAATCAACAATGCAAAAAATTCACACTTCTTCTCCCCCTCAAGAATTCCATACGGAGATGCCATTCTTGATTAAACAAGTGAACATTATCCAAATGTAGTCTATTCACACTTCTCCCCCGCAAAATTAGCACAGGATGTCGCCATCGTCATTATAGTTGAGAAAGTGGAATCAGAAAACAATCAACAGTAGCCCGGTTCACTTGATGACTGAAGCGCATGGAAAAAGTATGAAGCATGTTGATGAGAATGGTCATAATAAGAAGATTTCTCTTCTTCAGAAGATAAAGCGCACTGACACGTACACTTTTCTTTTCTTTAGAGTACGAGGCTTAAACTGATATGTTCAAACGTCATAAGAAGATTTCTCTTCTTCAGAAGATAATGCGCACTGAAACGTACACATTTCTTTTCTTTAGAGTACGAGGCATGAACTGATGTGTTCATACGTCATAATCTCTCTCTTTTCAACTCTCTTAGCAAAACATGTAATCATCACCATTATCATTCAGTAGGCTCTTTGTAGTGACAGCTGATGGAGATAACCCAATATGATGAACTTGACCCTGAAGTAAACTAACCCGAACTCGTGACTTAAACTTGCACATAAGTAACAAAGAACGGTTTCGATTTCCATTAGCATCTTTAAGTACTCTCTATGTACTCTATACTCTTCAACCAACCAACCATCAAGTATAAGACGTACATTACCTCTTGAAAATCCACAATTGAATGTGACACTGAGCACTACAACGTAACTCCTTAAAGTGATAGTTATGTTGTAGTGGTATGAGCCCAATTCCCCCAAGTGGTAAAAGAAAAGGTAAAAGACACCCAACAATAACTAGATTTCCAAGTCTTCGTTTTTGATAATAATCTCGAACAAGGATCTTGAAGAATCTTCATCCAACCATCCCCGATACCTTCAGATACTAAGTACACTCGCCCGTGATATTTTACTTCAACTTCAAATAAATAATAGTGAATTAACCCTGATAAGGTTTTAAAAGGTACCTTTTTGAGGGGTCATTTAAGCCCTTATTCGATCACTTTTGTATCCGTTATTGCTTAATATCGTTCCTTTTCACTTTTTAGGTCTCTTGAAGGCAAAATGCTGGAATGATGCTTATTTGGACGAAAAGGCGCGAATATACGAAGAAAATGGCCAAAGTCAGAATCGAGACACTCAAAGCTGCTGAAACATAAGGCGACGGCGTCACTGCATATCTGCGACGCCGTCGGGAAGGAATTTTGCGACGGGTCAGAGGCGAAATTGCATGTTTTCAAGGGACGACGTCAGGTTCTAAAGGAGTAGGCCGTCGCTACTCAGACGGCCTAGATGCAGCCAAGACGGCGTCAGAGCTGAAGGGGACGGCGTCACAGTCATAAGGTGACGCCGTCGAAAGGTTTACGTGGCCAAGACGAAACCCTAATGACGGCGACACGACGGCGTCACGAAACATAAGGTGACGCCGTCGCAGATGTAATCTTATATATAGAATCCGAATTTTTCAGTTTTTGGTGTGTAGTCTTTTGGAGTAAAAACCTAAAACCGAACCAAGGCTTTCTTGTGCAGTATTTTAGGGTTCTAAACCCTATTATACATCAAGATAAGTATTTACTTCATTAATTTAATTATGTCTTTGATTATTTGTGTGTATGCTTGCATGTTCTCCATGTCCGGCTAATTTATTTGTGTGTTTGCTTAGGGAATATGAAACTTAATTATTGAATAATGATTGGTTGATACTTATCTTAGTTGACTAATGATCTAGAGTGCGCTAGATTATTCGTTGTGTACTTAATGCTTGAAATTTCTTTGTGAACTTTAGAATATAATTATCTAGGTAATTGTAGGATAAAGTATTCAAGGACAACCGTAGAGTAGGCGTCTATAAATCACTAGAGGATTTGTAAACAAGACCCTTTGGTAGTTTCAAAGAGTTAGGGAAACAAGCACGCCCTATAGCCTTAGAATCACAACGCAACTAGGAATAAGGACGTGACAAATCAACCATCAATAGGAGATAATTAAGGAGTAGTAAAACCTAAGTAAACACATCTTTAAACTATCATACGAGTACACATCAATTAGACATAGACTATCACAACCTTAGCTTAGATAATTAGATAATAGTAGAGTAATCGGTAGCAATACCAACCCCCCAAATCCAATACCCGAGATTCGTACCTTTTCATTTTCTAAAAAACATAAAAAGATAAAAAATAATCTTCCTCAACCTCAACCTTAGCGTAGTAACTTCTCACTAGCATTCCTATTCCCCTAGAGAACGATATCAATACCCGTGGCTTACCCTAATTACTACACTACAACGATTAGGTTCACTGCCTAGGGTGTTATAAAACTTGCTCGAAGAAAAGGAAGTTTCCTTGACCCCGAACGACGCGTGTAGCGTTATCAAGTTTTTGGCGCCGCTGCCGGGGAATAGAATAGCTAGTTAGTAGTCCACCTCGTTTAGGTTTCTTTGCTTGATTCCTATCAAGTAAATTTTTCTCATTTTTAGATTTCTCTTAGTCTATCCCCCTTCTTCGTGACCTTTGTTCGTAACACCCATCACTTTTCACCATGGAAGGTGATAACCAACCACCAAACTATACTTCACCACAAAACAAATACCCACTGCTTGACCCAGCCTCTGCTAACCAACTTCGAGCCCGTATCATGAGCGAAATCGGAGAGCTTAGGAAATTAAATATGATAATTGAAAATACACTCAAAGAAGTCCTTAAAGAATCTGATCGCCCTTTAGATAGTGATTTGACCACAAGTGATTCGGATGATGATCTAGAGGAAGGAGATTATAAGGTATTAGAAATTATGGAGGGTGACAAGGAGGAGGAAGAACTTAGGGGGTACTTTGACTCATACCCTAAAGGAAAAGAAATCGCCTATCACCATAACGTGGTTAATTTTCCAAGACCACCTTTCGAGCCCCGCATAAGGAGGGGAAACCCTAAAAACATCAAGGTACCGTGTATGATTGGATACTTATATAGGGATCACACCTACATTGACTATAAGACACCCATGAATGTAATGTCTAGGCTCTATTATAATTGGATCATGAGCAAAAAGCTAGAGCCTATGAGGGACCCCTTTCGCCCTAGGAAAGCAAGTAACTATGTGGGGAGGATTAAGGGATTACATGTGTTCATAGGTAACTTCACATATAGGTGTGATTTCATGATTTTGGAAAACGTTAAGGGCATCATTGATGGGTTTTTAGGAGATGTAATCCTTGGGAAACCATTTATAGAAGAGTCTAAGATGGTTTATGATAAAGAGGCAGGGATAATTGAGTTCTCAAATGAAGCCGAGAGTGTTAAATATATAATGCCCCATAAAAATAAGAATTATGAGGGCATGGATGATTTAGATGTAGATAACATTCCGGCATTCGAGGTTGATTGGAAAAACAAAGTCTACTACACTGCTTGTCTTGAACTGGGGCCTGAATATATTCGTGATGAGAGAAGAGTTAAAGAGATCGAATGGGCCCTTAAGATTAAGAAAACGTAGGGGTAGGACTACGAGTCTAGCTACAAGACTCTTAAATAAAGAAAAGCGCTTCGTGGGAGGCAACCCATGCTTAATTGTTTGCTTGTTAGTGTCATATATCTTTTATTAATTGTTTGTCCTCATGTTTGAATTTGTAAAAATGCTTTATTTTGTTTTTAACCTCGTCTTAATTACATATAAAGGTATTTTACATAAAGGATAAGTGTAGGGAGGATTACACACGCTTTCATAAGAAACGTGAACATGAGAATAACAATTAACTAAAAGATATATATGTTTGTTTGTTCGAGTCAAATGCTTGTATCGAGTCATAATGGATGTTTTTGCAGAAGTTTTTCCAGATTCTAAAGATGTAAATTTTCCAGAATTTTTTCCAGAAAATCGCAGACCAGTTTTTGTCAGGATAACCTGACGGCGTCAGGATTGAAACCTGACGGCGTCAGGAAGGAATAAAAAACTTCAGCTTACTTTTTCTCGTTTTCTGAGCTACTTGTAAAATTTTGGAATTTTCCAGATCTTAACTTTCAAAACAAATTCTGTAAACATCCATTCCACAAGCATTATATCCTAGTTTAAATCGAGTCTTATGTATATTATTACCGCCGATTTTACGCGAAGGTTTCGTTTGTTTTCTTCTAGTGTGCAGGTTTAGTTTGTCAAGAAGAAGTTACACAAGTTAAGAAGGAGCCTTTCACGCAAAAACTCTTCTTGGAAAAGATTTAACCACCACTTTTTACGGATCCTACCGAGCTAATCAGGGGAGTATTAGTTTCTTTCGTTTTTAATTACCTTCTATTATCATAACTTTGATACTTTCGGGGAACATTGGGGACAATGTTCAGTTTAAGTGTAGGGAGGGAAAATAAACGGGAACTTTGAAACTATGCTTATCCTTGACTGTTTGCTTTGTCCAAGTGTATTTGTGTAATAAACCATGAGAAAATGTAGGTTAGGGTAATTTTAGCCAAATTTAAAATTTTTTCATGACGTATAAGAGTGGGCCATTAGTCTTAACAAAAGCGTCTCATGGATAGGAAGTTGCATGACTAGCACAAAAACCCTTACCACCTAAATTCCACCCAAAATGTGAGGATCGCCCTTAGATTAGTAGGAATTAAAGCATTCATCTTTAATGCTTAGAGTGTGAACCGGTAGTATATTAGATTCTAGAACTTGTTTTGTGATGCATTCCGAGATCGCTAGTGAGACTACACTTGTGTAGTTAGGAATAACTAAATGATAAGAGGCATTAGGATAAACCCTTGTTTGATACCTGTAATATAATTACTTCTTCCATATCGGTTGAGTAATTCCCCCACACCCTTTGCGCTGTACTCATCTTTAGTACACGATACCCCTAGTTAACCCCTCAGAGCCTATCCTTTTCGCGGTTCTCGTGATATTTCGGTTTTTCCGGAATATCAATGAAGAGCATTGTTTACACCCCACCCCCAAATATACACCCAAATCGCCTTAGCCTACCTTTATTGCACTCACTTTTAGTGCAAATTTATGTTATCACCCAAAACCCTTAGTTCAATTATCTGGTTGCTTGCATGAGTTGCTAAGTCGAGTCATATCCTTTGTATACAGTTTTGGGATGATTGGGATTCATGGGAAAAGTTAAAGTTTATGAAACATAGGAAAGAGAACGTTAAACTCAAATTCCCTTTGTTTGCATAATAATGTACTCCAAGTGTTTTGATCTTTTCAATTCGGGTCAAATTAGTGTTAGAGTAATAAAAACTCAAGTGTAGGGATGTGTCTATAAATCCCTATCATTTTGATGTACCGTAGAGGATGGTAGAGTAAAAGTGTATGCACAAAAAAAAAAAAAAAAAAAAATTTCGAAAAAAAATAGAAAAAAAAAAAAAAAAAAAAAAAAAAAAAAAAAAAAAAAAAAACATACGGGCTACCATCCTACATCTATCTTTTAAATTATGTTTGTTTATTTTCGTTGCCTAGAGTTTAGAGTGTCGAGTCTTGGCTTAGCAACGCCATTCTTCGTATACTTGCAACATAGAGATTTTTGACTATCCACCACTATATAGCCTATCCCACCAAACCCTTATTTCCCTACCGTAAGCCTAACGTTACAACCCTTTAAAGACCTCTTTGATAGTCTTTCCTAGGTGCTTACGCCAAAGCGACGGAGGTTTGATCTATTCTCAAGCCTATGGTAATCTATGTACTAGGACCGGTTAATGAGTGTTTATCTTCCATTTCCGATTTGTTATATTTCATATATACACCCGAGAGAGATGTGAGTATCCAAACACCCCATGTGAGGTGCTAGTATGTAATTTCCGTGCTTGTTATGACTTTTGCGGGGCTTATATGTGTTGTGGACCGTTTTGAATGGATGCTTCATGACCCCTAACTTATAAATTAATTGGCTAAAAGCACATTTGCTTGAGGACAAGCAAATACCAAGTGTAGGGATATTTGATAAGGTTTTAAAAGGTACCTTTTTGAGGGGTCATTTAAGCCCTTATTCGATCACTTTTGTATCCGTTATTGCTTAATATCGTTCCTTTTCACTTTTTAGGTCTCTTGAAGGCAAAATGCTGGAATGATGCTTATTTGGACGAAAAGGCGCGAATATACGAAGAAAATGGCCAAAGTCAGAATCGAGACACTCAAAGCTGCTGAAACATAAGGCGACGGCGTCACTGCATATCTGCGACGCCGTCGGGAAGGAATTTTGCGACGGGTCAGAGGCGAAATTGCATGTTTTCAAGGGACGACGTCAGGTTCTAAAGGAGTAGGCCGTCGCTACTCAGACGGCCTAGATGCAGCCAAGACGGCGTCAGAGCTGAAGGGGACGGCGTCACAGTCATAAGGTGACGCCGTCGAAAGGTTTACGTGGCCAAGACGAAACCCTAATGACGGCGACACGACGGCGTCACGAAACATAAGGTGACGCCGTCGCAGATGTAATCTTATATATAGAATCCGAATTTTTCAGTTTTTGGTGTGTAGTCTTTTGGAGTAAAAACCTAAAACCGAACCAAGGCTTTCTTGTGCAGTATTTTAGGGTTCTAAACCCTATTATACATCAAGATAAGTATTTACTTCATTAATTTAATTATGTCTTTGATTATTTGTGTGTATGCTTGCATGTTCTCCATGTCCGGCTAATTTATTTGTGTGTTTGCTTAGGGAATATGAAACTTAATTATTGAATAATGATTGGTTGATACTTATCTTAGTTGACTAATGATCTAGAGTGCGCTAGATTATTCGTTGTGTACTTAATGCTTGAAATTTCTTTGTGAACTTTAGAATATAATTATCTAGGTAATTGTAGGATAAAGTATTCAAGGACAACCGTAGAGTAGGCGTCTATAAATCACTAGAGGATTTGTAAACAAGACCCTTTGGTAGTTTCAAAGAGTTAGGGAAACAAGCACGCCCTATAGCCTTAGAATCACAACGCAACTAGGAATAAGGACGTGACAAATCAACCATCAATAGGAGATAATTAAGGAGTAGTAAAACCTAAGTAAACACATCTTTAAACTATCATACGAGTACACATCAATTAGACATAGACTATCACAACCTTAGCTTAGATAATTAGATAATAGTAGAGTAATCGGTAGCAATACCAACCCCCCAAATCCAATACCCGAGATTCGTACCTTTTCATTTTCTAAAAAACATAAAAAGATAAAAAATAATCTTCCTCAACCTCAACCTTAGCGTAGTAACTTCTCACTAGCATTCCTATTCCCCTAGAGAACGATATCAATACCCGTGGCTTACCCTAATTACTACACTACAACGATTAGGTTCACTGCCTAGGGTGTTATAAAACTTGCTCGAAGAAAAGGAAGTTTCCTTGACCCCGAACGACGCGTGTAGCGTTATCAAACCCCGTTGTCACATCTTCTGGTTCAAATCTCACATCTAGCCTCCTTTGACATTTTAAGTGATCTATGATAATGGTTTCATCCCGACCATGGTTAGAAGCACGTAACCCCGTAAAACCATGTAATAACCAAACTGCCATGACGAATATCCAAACACACATCCAATTCATGAAGTACACCTTTTTATCCCTTCTTCGAAGCAGAAATCGTAGCACCAGCATCAGAAAGATCCAGAATTACACTTTCCCTTTCTCCAGGATGGCTCCATCATCACGGGATTTTACAATTCTATAGTTTAAACCGGGAAATAGTTTCTTTCGCGGGATTTTACAAAACCAAGAACAAACCGTAAGATAGATCCGGAAATGCACTTTACTATTACCCGGATGTTTCCATTGTCACGGGATTTTACAAGTCTCTGATTTAAACCGAGAAATAGGTTCTTTCACGGGATTTTACAAAATCAAGACAAAACCGTAAACAATGTCAGCTTGAATGTGTTATGACAACTTTGGTTTCTGTGAATATCTGTTTTAGGGGAACATGCAGCGGTTCATCAACGGTACATTATCCAACATCATCAACCATCCAATAAATACTTTGGTAAACACATCATTCACGCATTCGATACCTATTGTAGTGACAACATGGAGAAGTAAAACCGATATGCCAAACTTGATCATGTAGTGAAATTCCCCAGATTTGTTACTTAAACTTGTACTAATCCTTGTGAAGAAGAAACGGTGTACCCAATGTACAAAACCTCTTGACATATTCTCAACTGCGTGAGACACCAAAGTGATAGTTACGTTGTGGGTTAAGCGAGAAAGAATCACAACCGGAACTAAATAGCCAAGTCTTTATCACACTCTATAAATGCCCAAACAAGTCATCTTCGCGGAAGGGTAGAAAGAAAGAAGACGAAATAAGTAAACGCATCCGTAAAACCTCACTTCAAGCCAAATAAGAAATATCGTACCACCAACCCCGTATTCAACTTTATCCAATCATCAATTCATGTTGTGACATAATCTTTATCGTACAACTGTATAAACAAAGTACCAATCTCATAACACAACGAATCTCATCATAATACCAAGTCTCTTAATCACAATCTCATAACCAAACAAATCTCTTTGATCGATCTCTTCCATAAGTCTCATCATCACATCGCATCATCATCAAAACTCATCAAAAATCTCATTATGTCCAAGTCTCATAATATCCAATATTCCCAAGTCACACATAATCAAAGCTCATAATTGGTTTTAATCTTTGTCATATAACTCATTCTCGAGAAATATCAACACTTATGTATCCACTTTTGAGATAGTAAAGTTTCGGATTGCACAAATTATTTTACCAACGTCTCATTAAACTAATTAACTCAAATCCTACATAATGAATTTACCATAGAGCCCAAGTAATGAATTCGGTCCATTTGCCCATAAACGAAGCCATTGATCCAATATACCCCCCATATGTAAATCATCCTAGTCCAAGATCAGTTAATAATAAACCGGGCCCAAGTCAAATAATGACATTACACCGGTTGGCCCATGTAACCAAAACCCAAAGCTGATCCAATTAATTACTGACCTAAATGAGCGGTATAAAACTCCACATAAACACTCATACCCTAAAATCCGTCCTTATCTCAACCTTAATTATTCTCTGAAACACTCCGCCTACCACATTAGACGCTCCACACACAAACACAGATCATTCAATGATACTTAAATTAACATAAATCGAGACTCAACGAAATAACCAAGTAAAACACTACCCACGCTGCATATCAAATCATTCATATCACACCTTCAGTCTTCAACAACCAGGATAAATCTCCTTTAGATCTTAACATACCATGACCTCGCCACATGGATGGCTCGAGGATCTTCAAATGCCACAGGGATGGTACGAGATGTGTGATGGCCACAAGGATGGCGTAAGGCTTGAAACTGCTTTGTTAAAGCACAAATAAATTCAGGTAGGTATTTCCTTGAAGCTTTGTTGTTGTTATTGAGTCACAAACGAGCCAAGTACATGAGTTAACATATTTGTTAAAATCATTACATAGTTTCGGACATTAACAAAGAAAACATTTTAGATCCGTGAGGTACAAGATCATTTGTGTATAGATCTTTAAGGGTCTATGTGTTCTATGAACCACACACAAGGGGTCAAAGCTGAGATCATTTTTTTTTTGATATGAGTCTTTGTACATGAACCCATGATGTATTATTGAAACTGAGGTCTTGAGTACATTAGAGTCGATCAATGAAGATGATTGTTTCTTTTCATATATGAGGCCTTCGAGGCTTAATGATGCTTTGAGAAAACCATGGGAAACAAATCTGAGATCTCTAAAAACCATATCCTTTTGTAATTTCTATTTCACCGAATCAGGAGGAAAGAATGAACCTTGTCAATGGGTTGGTTCAATCTTTGGTTTGGATTCAAAAATAATAAAAATCTTGGATCTGTGATGAAAAATGTTTGAGTGTACACATTTTGTTTTGATTTGTACAAGCACTTGAACGATTCTGAGATTGACTTATCATTATTAGATGTTAAGATGTATGAAGTATGATGGTTTTGTTTCAATACTGAGGTTGATATTTGTTCTGGTATATGGTATTAGGACTTATTCTTCATTTCTGTCAAGTAAGTCGCTAACATCACATACAAGTCGCTACATTTTTTCATCAAAACCTAACTCGCTAAATATTCTATAGTCAAGTCGCTACCTTTTAGCTTATCAGACACAAGTCTCTACTTCATCTTTCTTCACAAGTCGCTAGGTCATGAGTCAAGTCGCTAGCATAGTCTTTAGCCCAAGTCGCTAGCACAAGTTGCTACGACTTGTAAAGACAAGTTGCTATACTTCTTAAACCTTATAAGTCGCTAACTTTTTCTGTTTGACTCAAAAGTCAAACAACCCAAGTCGCTATATGAAGCACAACTCGCTAGGAATTTTATTCTTTACAAACCGCTAACTTGTTAAATAACAAGTCGCTAGCCTAAATCGCTACCAAAAAATGACAAGTCGCTAGGTCTTCAAACCCAAGTCGCTACATGATACATTGAATCTGGACAGTTTTGTGTACAACTCGCTAACATGATATATGACTTATTCCGGCGTTATTTCCGACCATGTTTATAATAAACCCATAAAAAGTGACTAACGAAACTGCTTCTATTGACTGATGTATATGACCAGTTTAAAGACCCAGAAAACATATGCAAAAAAGCTTCATTTTTTGACCCAGTTTGACAACTGATATAACCACCAACATAAACCAGAAGACCACATAACAAAAAGCAAGTGATGAACATATCAAAAAGCTGTTTTATACCACATATCAAGTCGCTAGATGAACAAAAAAACTGTTATAAAAAACAAGTGATTAACATGTTATAAAAATGTTTTGACCACGATAAAATGACTATATCAACAAGCTTAAGAACCTTATAAACAAAATCATCAAAAAACCGCATAAAAACCGTGTGACAAACCACAAGAATCACCATAAACAACACAATAACCTTGGCTCTTGATACCAATTGTAGGATCGATATATTATTGTGTTGATGATTCGGGTGGTCTTGGATGATCAAAATACATGTTTACCATTTTAGAGAGAGAAAGTAGAGAGAGAGGGTGTTCTTGCTAGAGGTTTACACAAAGGAAAGGTTAGATTGAATGAGAAGCACCACCCCTTCCATGGATGGAAGGGGTATTTATAGTAACAGAATACACGACCTCCTATCGGCCTGTGGATCAGGGATACAGTGGGTAAAGACCCGTCCTTCCTCCACGGTGTTGCACTATGCTAAACTAGACTAATAACTAACTAATAAAACAATAAATAACGTAACTAACGATTTGTCTACGAGCTAACTTATGCTAGATAACATTTGGGGTGACCGACTCTTTACTATGGAATTTTCTAATTCCTAACAATTTCTGATGAGCTTTCTTTTGATATCCTGAATGATCATGTTAAGATATTCTCCGATTCCGATGACGATTCTTTATCTTATGGAGACATTGATTACGTTGAGGATTTACCTTGTGAGCTCGTCAGCTTAGAGGAAGAAAATAATGTTAAGCCAGAAGATGAAGAGATTAATACGGATATTGTGCAAATCGAGGATGAAGCACTTCGTCAAAAAATTTTGATTATCAATCTTCTCATTTCTAAGATCGAAGCTGTTGGGATATAAAAGATAAAGTACTAAAGAAAGTCAAAGTGCTGAAGAAAGTCAAAGTACTGCCTAATGAAAGTCAAAGTACTGCTTGTGTCAAAGTACTGCAAAGCTAAAGGACTGCTATATCATTTATGGAAAGCTTTGTAATTCTAGAATATTCTTAGTTTAGAATTAGTATTACTTCGCAGTACAAGGATTGTAATTGTAAACCGACTAGGAAACTCCTTATGCCTATAAAAGGACCCCTAGATTGGCATTAGTGGTATGCAACATTAGAGAATATTGGAGATACGACTTACATGCAAGTTCGTTATTAGAGTTATTAGGGTTGTTAGTGAATCTGTGTATCAAACAGGTTCAAAGTTTTAATATAATCGTTGAAGTTTAAAGTTATTCTTCTTAGCTTTATTGAAGTAGTTTCCGCATACTTGATAGAGTAATATCAGTGTTTCATTGTTAGTAATTTAGGATTTATCCAAGGTTGCTAAACCCTTACAAGCTACATAGTTAGTTTGGTCAGAGTATATCGATCCAACAAGTGGTATCAGAGCTTGTGTGGAAACTCTGATTAAGAAGAAACCCCAACAAACCCTAAAAGATGTCGACTGAAGCTGCACCACCCCCATCCATCACCTCACTCAAAATTCCTATCATCAAGAAGGGAGAATATGATCTCTGGAGCATGAAGATGAGGCAGTACATTGCTATTACAGATCATGCACTGTGGAATGTAATTGTCAATGGTAATGTAGTTCTTGAAGAACCTGTAGAAGTTCCTGGACAACCTAAACCACCTAAGCCTACCTTGCCAGCAGCTACAGTAAGAAATCAAGAAAAGGCTCTCAACATACTATTGTCTTCTATTCCTGATGGTCACCTACTAAAGTTTCATGATGCTAACGATGCAAAACAATTATGGGCTGCTCTCAAGACAAGATTTGGAGGTAATGATGCTTCCAAGAAGATGCATAGAAATCTGTTTAAGCAACAGTTTGAAACATTCACAGTTGGTGAAAGAGAAGGTCTTGATGCTGCCTATGACAGATTCCAAAATCTTCTTAGTATGCTAGAGTTATACAAAGCAAAGGTATTTGTTGAAGATGCAAACCTGAAGTTCTTAAGAAGTTTTCCATCCGTATGGCATGTGATTGCTACTATGATCAGAGGACAACCTGGTTTGGACACTATGGACTTTGATGATCTTTACAACCACTTAAAGGTGTATGAGCATGAGATGAATGGCCAAACAAGTTCAAAATCTTACAGCATTGCTTTTGTGTCTTCTGAAAATAGAAGTAGTACTTCCACTAAAAGTACTGCTTATCATGCTCAAAGTATTGTTGGTGATAAACAACATATTTACACAACCATGACTACCCCCACCTCATCACCACCAAACAACATCCACTCTGATGAAGTTGTATGTTCCTTCTTTGCTCAACAAGCCACTTTACCTGTTACTTATGAAGAAGATTTGTCACAAATTGAAGAGGATGCTCTAGAAGAAATTGATATAAGGTGGCAAGTCGCCCTGATCACTGCAAGGATCAAGAAGTTCATGAAGAAAACAGGAAGAGGCATTGACTGCAAACCCAAACAGGGTATAATGTTTGACAAATCCAAGATTGAATGCTTTAATTGTCAAAGGCCTGGACACTTTGGAAGAGAATGCAAGTTTGCTAAATATCAGGCAAATAGAATGATTGAGAAACCCAAGCTTGAAATAAGGGAAATTCCTATTACTAAACCAAAACCAAAAGCTTTGGTTGCTCAAGAAAATCTATCAGAGGTTGACTGGAGTGCTGAATTTGATGATGAACCAGTAACCTACTCTATGGTCGCAGTGGAAGAATTTGATTGGAGCACAGCTTTTGATGAGGAACCAGGATTTGCTGCAATGGAATCAAGAGATTGTCTTGGAAACTTTGATTGGAGCATGGAAAGTGAAGAAGAACCTGTTCTACTCGCTATTGTAGCTACTTCACCAAGTTCACCCACTATCTCTGAGGGCAACCCAGAAGAGGAGCTTAAAGATCATTTAATTGTTGATAGTGGTTGCTCTAGAAGCATGACAGGAGACAAAGAGATTCTTTCAGATTTTAGATCTTATTTTGGAGGAAGAGTTGCATTTGGGAATGATCCTAGTGGAGGTAGAATTACTGGAAAAGGAACCATCAAGGCAGGAAGCATAGACTTTGAGAATGTTCGCTATGTAAAGGAGCTTAAGGTCAACCTTTTGTCAGTCTCTCAGATCTGTGACAAGAAGCACCCTGTGTTATTCACTGACACAGAATGTCTTATTCTTTCCCCTGAGTTCAAGCTTGTTGATGATAACTTGGTAATACTGAGAGTACCAAGAACCAATGATGTGTACAGTCTACATATGAAGAATCTTAACTCTTCTGAAAGAGCAACATGTTTAGTAGCAAAGGCAACACTTGAAGAAGCACATCTATGGCATAGAAGATTAGGCCATGTGAATTTCAAGAATATCAACAAGTTGGTTAAAGGAAATTTAGTTAGAGGTTTACCTTCCAAAACATACAAGAATGATCATTCATGTTTGGCATGCAAGAAGGGTAAACAACACAAAGCTTCATAAAAGAAGATTGAGGAAAGAACTATTAGAGAACCTTTAGAGTTGTTACACATGGATCTGTTTGGACCTGTTTCTGTTGCAAGCTTAAACAAGAAAAAGTACTGCTTAGTTGTAACAGATGATTGTAGTAGATTTAGTTGGGTCTTTTACTTGGGATTTAAGGATGAAACCTTTGATGCTATTCATGATCTTATAATAGCCCTTGAAAATCAATTGAGACTCAAAGTAAGAGGTATTAGATGTGATAATGGGACTGAATTCAAGAACAATTTTATGGATAAATTTTGTCCCAAGAAAGGAATTAAGAGGGAGTTTAGCATTGCTAGAACTCCACAGCAGAATGGTGTTGCAGAAAGAAAGAACAGAACATTGATAGAAGCAGCCAGAACAATGCTTGTAGATTCTCTATTACCTATTCAATTTTCGGCTGAAGTTGTAAGTACTGCTTGTTATGTGTTGAATAGAGTATCAGTCACTAAACCTCATATGAAGACACCTTATGAGTTTCTTATGGGAAACAAACCTAACATACGTTTTATGAAACCTTTTGGATGTCCTCTGACTATTCTCAATACCATTGATACTTTGGGAAAATTTGATGGCAAGTCAGATGAAGGATACTTATTGGGTTACTGTACTAACAGCAAAGGATTTAGAGTGTACAACAAAGTTACCAAAAAGGTTCAAGACTGTCTTCATGTTGAATTTTTAGAAGATCAAGAAAATCAAAAAGGTAAAGGTCTTGATTGGATGTTTGATCTTAATTTTTTGACTCCTTCTATGAACTAGGTTCCTGTTAGAGATGAGAATCAAGTTGTTCACAAAGAAGATTTACAGTACATTGTTCATGGAGTCAATATTAGACCTGATGTTGTTCCTGATGAAGAACCTATATCTATTGAGAAGGAGAAAAGTACTGATGAACCAAAATCTACTTTATCTGCTGAAGATCAAGCTATTCAAGATGAACTTAATAGGATGCTTTTTCAAGAAACATTAGCACAATCTTATGAGGATGATCAAAGAAGAGCTTATGAAGAAGCAAAGAAAAAGGGTAAGTCTACAGATTACTCTCACAGTACTTTGGATCACAGTACTTTGGATCAAAGTACTGCTGCACCAATTGACAGTACTTCTGATGATTTGAATGATCCTAACATGCCTGGATTAGAAGACACTGATGATGAATTAGATGATGAAGGTATTTTCTCAAATTCCAATGAAGGAGCTGATTTCACAAATTTGGATGATGATCTTGAAGTTCCACAGACTCCTACATTAAGAGTTCATAAAGATCATCCTGATGTTCAAATCATTGGACCTTCTACTTCTGGAGTGCTCACAAGAACCAAAGCTAAAGGCTTCTCTAAGCCACATAATGCTCTACTTAGCTTTGTGTATAAACAAAATAGGCTAAATCATAAGGATCAACAAACATGTTTATTCACTTGTTTTATCTCTCAAGAAGAACCCAAGACTGTAGCTCAAGAATTAACTAAAGAGCGTTGGGTTGAAGTCATGCAAGAAGAACTTCTTCAATTCAAACTTCAAGAAGTTTGGGTACTATGTGATTTACCAGATGGAAAGAAAGTCATTGGTACAAGATGGGTTTTCAGAGTTAAGAGAGATGAAAGAGGGAATGTCATCAAGAACAAAACAAGATTAGTTGCACAAGGATATATACAAGAAGAATGAGTGGACTATGATGAAGTATTTGCTCATGTAGCAAGGATTGAAGCCATTCGATTATTCCTTGCTTTTGCATCTTATATGGGCTTTCTTGTTTATCAAATGGATGTCAAGAGTGCCTTTCTTTATGGAAAGATCATAGAGGAAGTCTATGTAAAACAACCTCCTGGTTTTGAGGATCCTGCACATCCAAACAAAGTTTACAAAGTTGTTAAGGCTCTGTATGGCCTTCATCAAGCACCTAGAGCTTGGTATGAAATACTCTCCACTTTCTTATTGCAACATGGTTACAGGAGAGGAGCAATTGATAAGACTTTGTTTATCAAGAAAGACAAGAAGGATATCATGCTTGTCCAAGTCTATGTAGATGATATTATCTTTGGAACTACAAAACAGTCTATGGTGAAAGAATTTGAGCAGCTCATGCAACAAGAATTTCAAATGAGTTACATGGGTGAATTAACTTTCTTTTTGGGACTTCAAGTTAAACAATCAAAGGTTGGAATCTTCATTAGTCAAGACAAGTATGTCACTGACATTCTTAAGAAGTTTAACTTTGATACTATGAAGCCTGTCGCCACACCCATAAAAGCTATCAACTCATTGGGAAAGGATGAAGATGGACAAGCTGTAGATGTCAAGCTTTACAGATCAATGATTGGCTGTCTTATGTACTTAACTGCATCTAGACCTGATATCATGTTTGCTGTTTGTTTATGTGCTAGATATCAAGTCTCACCCAAGGTCTCTCATATGAATGCAGTCTAGAGGATTTTTAGTCATTTGAAGCAACAACCTAAGTTAGGGTTGTGGTATCCAAAGGATTCACCTTTTCACTTGGAAGCTTTTTCAGATGGTGATTATGCAGGTGATAATTATGATAGAAGATCCACCACTGGAGGATGCCAGTATCTTGGAAGAATATTAGTTTCATGGCAATGTAAGAAACAAACCATTGCAGCAACATCATCCACTGAAGCAGAATATGTTGCTGCTGCAAGCTGTTGTGGACAAGTACTGTGGATGCAGAATCAACTCTTGGATTATGGATTCAATTTTAAGAATACTCCTATCAACATTGACAATGAGAGTACAATTTGCATTGTGAAGAATCTAATTTATCACTCCAAGACCAAGCACATTCAGATTAGGCATCACTTTATTCGAGATTGTTATGAGCATAGGCTCATTAATGTTGTCAAGGTCCATACAGATGACAATGTAGATGATCTACTCACAAAGGGATTTGATGTTTCAAGATTCAATCATTTAGTGGTGAGTATTGGTATGATTAATTATTAAGATACAATTAAGGGGAGGACTTATTAGTTAGTTAGTTAGTTAGTCCAATGCATTGTTTGAGGGTAGGAAACACAATGTTTTTTGATGATTTTGCCATTGAGAAGAAGAGGATGGAAAAGTACTGCTTATTGTTTATCTGAAAGTACTACTCTGAAATTACTGCTTTGAAAGTACTGCTTACGTGGAAAGCACTGCAGTCTTGTCAACGTATTGTTCCAACGGTCAAAAGATGGGGTAAAATTCAAACAACGGTAACTTTATTAATTGGGCTGTGATTTTTTAAATCTTACCTATAAATAACTACCCTCCGATTTTCCCTCTCATCTTTATACCTATCCATTTCTTCCTTATTTTTCTCATATTCACCTTAACCGTTTCATACATTCTTCTACAAGCAATGGCTAATCGAAACACAGTTAATAAGCATAACATGGTGGCTAACTTAGATAAAACACCGTCCTATGTTGCTTTTCGTGACATAATTGATTTCCTCACTGGATCATCAATCAATTATGCTCTTTTGGTCAAACCTGATATCATTGAACCCTGGATTCAATAATTTTGGGCAACAGCTAGATCTCATATGCAAGATGATGAATCCTACATTCAAGCTAAGGTTGCTGGGAAGATAGTTAGAGTTAGTGAAGCTTCAATTAGGGAAGATTTATTGTTCGATGATGAAGAAGGGGCTATGCGTTTTGACAAACAAGTGCTTTGGGATACATTAAGGGATATTGGGTATGAAGGGTCTCTCACTGAAACAACTTTTAAGAAACCCTTATTCAGTCCTCAATGGAAGTATCTAGTCCATGTTTTGCTTCATTGCCTAAGTCCCAAGAGAACTTCATGGGAACAATTTGGTTCAAATATAGCCTCTGCCTTAGTGGGATTAGCTACCAATCAACCCTTTAACTTTTCAAGAATGATTCTAGATGGTATGCTATCTCACATCTCCAATGGTTCACCGTTTTTAATGTACCCAAGATTTGTTCAATTATTCTTGAACAAACAGCTTAAGGATGAGCCTAAACCTTCTAGCTTGCTACCAGTTGTAGTCCTTCCACACAAGGTATTTACTTTCATGGCTAGAAAGAGTGACAAGTTTTCTGGGAGGGATACACCATTAACAGCTTACATGATGGAGGTAGTGCAAGCTGTTAGAGATGAAGCTACTGAAAGTGAAGATCATGAGCCTTCGGTTTCAAGGGAAGGTACTGCTTCTTAACGTACTGCTTCACAACAAGGTACTGCATCTTTGAAAGATATTGCTTATGGTGATTCAGAACCAGAGGTTAACCCACCATCATCTCCCAATGATTATACTTCCACAGATGGGTCTCAAACATCTGGAGGAGATGAGGGAGATATGGATTCTGAGGGTAAGGTTCTGGATACCTATGCTTTGACAAGGGAGCTTTTGAGATTAAAGAAATATTATGAAGCTCAAGCTGCACAACTGATGAAGTTGAACAACAAATTTAGAAGATTAAAGAACTTTGTCTGGCCATTAGTTCAACATCACAGATTGTGGATCAAATCTCAGAAGAAGAAAGGAACGCAGTTTAAAAAGGCTTCAAAAGGCAAGAAGGTTCACAAGCAGTCTTCATTCCAATTGGGGAGTATATTGGAGCAAGAGAATTTGAATGAAGATGCTGAACATTCTGAAGAACCAGATGCTGAAACTTATAAAGATGATGAACCTCAAAGTACTGAGCCTCAAGGTACTGATGCTCAAGTTAATATTCAAATTACTGAGCCTCAAGGTACTGATGCTCAAGTTAATACTCAAAGTACTGAGCCTCAAGGTATTGATGATCAAGTTAATATTCAAAGTACTGAGCCTACTGAGCCTCAAGGTGCTGGTGTACAAAGTATTGATGATCAAGGTGCTAGTGATCAAGGTACTGCTATTCAAGGAACTTATAGGCAAGAGCTTATTACACCAAGAACCTTAAATTTTGATGAAGAAGCTGGTCCTTCAACAATCTTACAAGAAGAGGAAGCTGATACATCCAAAGTAGAACACACTGCTAGTGATGATGAGACTGTTGCTCAGATATTGCAAAACATGTCAAGACCAAGAGGTGTTAGTATTCATGGAGTTGAAGAACAACAACAACCTCAAGTCTTGCAATCTTCTCAACCTACTTTAGATCCTAAAGACAAAGGAAAAGGTAAACTGGTAGAAACAAAGAAAAAGAAGAAGCTTACTTTGGTAGAATTGAGAGCTATTGAAGTGGCTAAAAATGAAAAAGCTGCTAGAAAGTTACAAGCAGAGTTAGATGGTAAGATTGTTCTACCAGAGAAGCAACCTGAACCGGTTATACCTAGAAGACCTCAGAGTATTGCTAAGGAAAGAAATGCTATGATGGCTTATCTAAAAGGTAGAGGATATACTGGCTTACATAAGTTAAAGTATATAGAGATGAAAGATTTGTATGATGCTGTTAGAGAAGCTTATCAAAAGGAACTGGAAGGTATTATTCCTTTTAATGATGAAAAACAGAATGAGGATGCAAGAAAAACAAACTTAAAGAGAAAAAGAACAACTGGTGATAAACAACCATCAAAGAAGATACAATTAAGAACAGATACAGTTGATGAGCTGAGGAATTACTTAAGAGTTGTAGATTTTGAGCATCCTAAGTCTAAAGAAGCTGCAGTTAAGAAGTCTAAGATGTCTACATTTGAAGTTGTAGAATCAAAGGAAGGAGACTATCTTATGTTCAATAGAAAAGATGAAAGCTTTAGAGTGTTTAATTTTTTATGGGATATACTGCATTTGATAGATAGAGAAGATCTGTTTCACCTGTATCAACTAGTGCAAGAATATTTTGAGCATATTCCATCAACTGGAGTTAGCTTAGTCTTACTGGGAGATCTTATAACTATCTGGGAGACAGAAGAAACAAGCACTGATGCG
This sequence comes from Chrysanthemum seticuspe, assembly GCA_019973895.1. Classification (NCBI taxonomy): domain Eukaryota; kingdom Viridiplantae; phylum Streptophyta; class Magnoliopsida; order Asterales; family Asteraceae; genus Chrysanthemum; species Chrysanthemum seticuspe. The sequence goes on from BPTQ01000009.1 coordinate 101,501,697, forward strand.
ATCTGGAACAACCAAGAAGATTAGGAGATTACTAGCTGGAGATTCTTTGAAGAATCAAGAGTGCATGTTTTGGAGCTAGAAGATGGGACCATGATTCACATGCTAGCAGAAAGAAGATATCCACTAACAAGAGATCTTATGATCAGAATGCTAGATCATGGTATAGAGGTTGAGCAGGAGAATGAAATAGCCCTTATGGTAATTGAATTGTTTATCAAATGGACAACTATGGCTGATGATGATGCATAAATACTGGTATGATTCTTAATTATATAAATTTTTGAAAAATAGGTACTTTATTCAAAGTACTACTGGACAAACAGTACTTTATCCAAAGTACTGCTTGCAGCTTAAAACCAGTTAAAAATCTTTTAATAGAAAATAAGCAATTTTTGTTAAAGTGCAAAATATTTTGAAACAAAAGTTAACAGCAACAAATGGATTTTGAGATGGTTTCACTTGGTAAAAGTGCTTTGCACTAACACAACAAAAGGTTATCAGTCCACTATGTCTAACAAAAGGACTGGCTAATCCATGAGCAAACGGCTCTGGTAAAGATATCTCAAACACGTTGATGGTTGACAACTTGCCAATAAGTTGTATGGTAATCAACTCACCATATCTGCGATAGTGAAGAGTTGGCAAGCCTAAAAGAAAAATGGCTTGTGGTAAAGGCTGTGGAAAAACCATTTATATGGTAATTAGTTCACCATGGTTGCAAGAACTAACTAGTCCAAAAGGGTACGGCTTTTGGTAAAGACTTATCAAATCCGTTGATAGCTGATGGTTTGATAAAAATCATATGGTTATCAATGTACCATGGTTTTACACACCTAAACATTGGCTACTCCAGAGTTAATGGCTTTGGTAAAGAGACATCAAAATCAATTAAATTTTCAATGATTCACCTCTCACAGGAGTTTACACACCTGGAAGTGATGAGAATAGTCTGAAACTTTATGATCTGATGTACAATTTGCCATATGTTACTGAGAAGCTAAAAAGAAGAAGGTTACCGATAATGATTACTGAAAAGGATTGCTTATAAAGACTACTTTAATGATGATGATACAAGCACAGAGAGTACAAGATAAATCTGAAGATAAAGAAACAATCTTTGCTTGAAGACAAAGATGTTAATGACAAAGATACAAAGGAACTTGAAATCAAGCAAGTAGAATTCAAGTTAGGGGCGGATTGTTGGGATATAAAAGACAAAGTACTAAAGAAAGTCAAAGTACTGTCTAATGAAAGTCAAAGTACTGCTTGTGTCAAAGTACTGCAAAGCTAAAGGACTCCTATATCGTTTATGGAAAGCTTTGTAATTCTAGAATATTCTTAGTTTAGAATTAGTATTACTTGTCGTACAAGGATTGTAATTGTAAACCTACTAGGGTACTCCTTATGCCTATAAAAGGACCCCTATATTGGCATTAGTGGTACGCAACATTAGAGAATAATAGAGATACGACTTACATGCAAGTTCGTTATTAGAGTTATTAGGGTTGTTAGTGAATCTGTGTATCAAGAAGGTTCAAAGTTTTAATATAATCGTTGAAGTTTAAAGTTATTATTCTTAGCTATATTGAAGTAGTTTCCGCATACTTAATAGAGTAATATCAGTGTTTCATTGTTAGTAATTTAGGATTTATCCAAGGTTGCTAAACCCTTACAAGCTACATAGTTAGTTTGGTCAGAGTATATCGATCCAACAGAAGCACTTAATGAAAATACGAGTTCATCTCCTATCCCCGTTGAGGATAGTAACTTTTTACCCGAGCTTGAGACTTTTCGATTTGAAGAAGAAAATAGTGGCACTACCACTATTACTACGGATGTTTCTCCTCCAATTTATGAGTGTTTCTACTTTGAGATTGAGTTCGATTTGAGCAAAGTTGTTATTTCGAATAATCCAACAAGTGGCCCTCTCATGGAGGATGCCGACTTATTTCTCACTCTGGATGACTCGATACCACCGGGTATTGAGAATTCCTAGTATGATCCCGGGGGGGATATATTGTTTCTTGAAGGATTGCTTAACAATGACTCCCCTGACGAGTCTACCCTTGCATATCTCGTTGAGCCTACTTGTGAAGATAAAGTTTTTAAACCCGGTATACTCGTTAAAAATGAACTTCATGTTACAACAAAAGTGGTCCAAGAGAAGGATCCTCTGATGGATACCTTAACTGTTGAGATTTCAAAAAGTCTCCTTCCTAACCACGGACTCCTTTCCTCTATGGAGTCATTTCACTTTGATCCATCATACCTTCATCCAACCGCTAAACCACCGAATGATGGAACTTTCTTTCATGTTACGACCAATACGGGTGTGGTGAAAGAGATTTCTGAACCTTTTATGTTTATGCCTGATATTTTATCCACCCAACCCACCCATTTTCTCTCCTTCGGGAATGTGGACACCATTTTTGATCTGGGAATCTCTACCACTTGCTTCCCCAAGGACAAATGAATTCGGGGACGATTCAAGCTAGCGACTCGTTTAACAACAACAAAAGCGCTTAGTGGGTGGCAACCCATGCTTATCCTTCTATCTTCTTTCTATTTTCTAATAAGTGACGTGAGGGGGTTTGCCTCTTCGATTTCTCTTGTTTGGTTTTTTATGTTTATGTCCAGGATTTCCCCGATATATGAAGACTCTCGTGTTCGTGGTTCTGTCTTTTCTCCACTCGAGTTTCATGCTTCGATGCTTAAATAGGAAATCTGATATCCTAAATCTAATTGTCTAACGTTTATCTTTTGGCATAATTAATAAACGGCCTTAGATTTATGTAGGAGAACCCTTGCCTTTAAACATTAAGGACAATGTTTCATTTTAGTCTTGGGGGGGGGGGGTAATCTTCGATTTGATTTGACCGCACTTGTTTTTGCCTTATACTCTCACAACCCCAAAAAATGAAAAAATTGATGAAAAAAGTGAGAAAATTTAAAATATTTTGTAGGCTTTTGCTAGTTTTATGATTGAAAAGTATTTGCGAGTCTCTTAGAAGTTACTTTAAATATGCGTATCTTAAAGAGTCTTTGCTAATTTCTTAGATAAGAAGCTATAAGATGCGAATTCTAGCTCACAAGGCCAAGAATTTGCAAGCTTCCCTAAGTGATTTTAAATATGCAAAGCTTTTAAAGATTTGCTAGTATCTAATAATTGATTTTAAAAATGCGAGACTTGAGATTATTTGACGAAGCATTTTCAAAATAATGTATATGTTTTGACACTTTCTTGACTTTCCGCTAATTAGAGTAGGAATAGAATTTTGACTTGACCGGGCGTGTTGAGCCCTAGCTTGTTCCTTTAACCATTAATAATTAAAAGCTTTCCCTAGTTTTTCATATAAGGAGCTATAAAACGTGAATTCTAGCAAAGAGTTTGCAAGTTCCCATGATTGACTTTAATTTGCAAGAGCTAAATTATAGGCTAAGCTTCGCGGATCTTATTATTTAAGATTTTAAATATCTAGAGATCGAGAAATGATAGAGTTATGTAGAAGTTAGATGCTAAGCGTGGAGTAATTTGATCTCTGTATAGCTCGCATAGGTTACTTGTGGCTCTTTGCTCCCAGCAGCTTAATAAATCCCAAAAATAAAAATTTCAAAATGTGCACAAGTAGCATCTATGGTTAGTGTTAGTATCTAATTTGTATATAGCAAGTGATTTCGATTTTAAGCTTAGTTTGGAAACTCGTGAAAAATCAAGGACGATGAATTCTATCTGTATGGTCACTTCTTTATGAGTTGTGTTTCCTACTCCGTGATCCTAAAGTGTCTATCAAAAATATGTGAGAGTTATTGATAGACATGAAATTTCAACAGATCGTCACACAAAATGGAAAGTGCTTAAAATTATATCTATATATGAAATAAAATGGTTTAACGAGGCGTTTTTTGAGCTAAGGGTTTTTTGAATTTCTTTTGAGGAAGCTTTGCTACTTTTCATAGCTTTTAGTAGAAAGAGGTTGTAATTTTGATTTTAGAAGCGTTAGTTGATGACATTACGTGAGGATACGGCAATACTTTAGTTTGGGGAATTTTGGTATATGTGAAAACATATACCTTTTCTTTATCAAAACTGACCCAAATAAACCGGAAACGAGCCGTTAATGCCTAATATCTTTATGTTTCTTGAGTTTATGCATGTGCAGGTACAGATATCACATAAAGGACAAAGAAAAGACAAAACAGAAGAAAACCGAGCACGAGAATGAAAAGAGAGCAAAAGCCAGAGCCGGGGATTCAGTTTTACGGGTTTTTGGATCATGTTTGAAATATTTCCAAATTTACCCTCATCATTATCCACATTTACCAATTTACCCTTCATATTATCCATAGTTACAAATCAAACCCCAACATTACCTACATTACACCTTTAGTCCTTTGAATTCCACATTTGGCAACATTGGTCCTTATGTTAATTTCACTCTTAAATGCAAATCCGGATATAAATATTACACTAATCCAATTCCATACCCAACCCAAATAAAACATACCCACTACACCCATTTCTAGCCCAAATCTCCCAAGCCCATATCCATAATAATACAATTACCCGGTTACTAACCCTTTCAACCCATTTTCCCCCAAAAGACCCAAGTCAAACAAAACAATTCAAACTTGGTCAAACCTAATTTAATAATACCAAAACACCCTTACCCCGCCAAACCAAAGTACTACAATTCACTCATCTTCCTCACCTGAATTGACCTCGGTGCCCTCACCCAAGCTTTGGACTAAGCATCTTTAGAGCTGACATGTACAAGGAATGCCAGAATGGAAATTTCCACCGATGTGATTGGAGGAGACAGGTTGTTGGGTTTTACGTTCCTTGGATCAAGAATTACTTTAAGTGCTGGAACTGCGGACAAGGTAGATATAACCACAGACAGAAGAATGTAACCACGGATGAAGATAACCGCGGCTAGTAGTATAGTGTAACCACGGATCTTGATATGTAACCACTGCTAGTCTTGTATATTCGGTTTAGTTTATTGTATTAGATAAATATGGAAAAGATATTTATCTTGTAGGTTACGTATTGTATAATGTATAGGACTCCTTAGCCTATAAAAGGAGGTCCTAGGTTAGGTTAGATATATATATGTTTTATATCTAAGGTCGATACACTTCAAGGTTGCAAAACCCTAATACTGTAAGAGTATTCATATTAATAAATAATATTGAGGTGTTGAATGTTTACTGTTCTTCTTCTTAAGATTAAGTATTAAATTCCGCGTAATACTTGATAAGTGTTTGTTACAAGTCAGTTTCTATATTAGATCGTTTGCTCAACTGGGATCAACATGTGGTATCAGAGCTTGTGATCTAGAAACTGTAACCAAGAAGAAGTCTGTTAATCTTTATTCAAGCAAGTTAAGATGTCTGACGAAACTCACATGGTGACTGCTTCAAAAGTGCCCATGCTCAAACATGGTGAGTATCAAATCTGGAGGATGCGAATGAGGCAATACATTCGTATGATTGATTATGCTCTCTGGGATGTCGTTGAAAAAGGAGACACTCTTCCTAAGAAAGGTGAGGATGGACTGGAGATTGCTATTGTTAGTGAACCTGATAAAGCTAAAAGGAAAATGGAAATCAAAGCTCACAGTATTCTCTCTATGGGAATACCTAATGAGTTTGCTTTGGACTTTGATCAATATGAGTCTGCTAAAGATTTATTGGATGCTCTTGAATTAAGGTTTGTTGGTAATGAAGCTACTAAGAAGTCTAGGATGAATATGCTCAAGCATCAATTTGAAACCTTCACTGCTCTTAGTGGAGAAAAGATTGATGGTACATACAATAGACTTCAAAACCTTATCAGCCAACTAAAGTCAGTGAGTTACAAGTTTCTTCAAGAAGATATTAATTTGAAGTTCATTAGGAGTTTATCATCTGAATGGGCTATTCATACAACTGTGTGGAGAAATAAGGAGGATTTTGCTACGATGACTCTAGACAATCTCTTCAACAACTTGAAGGTTTATGAGTCTGAGAATAACTTTTCTCACTCATCTTCTGCTAATCAAAACATTGCTTTTGTATCCACTAATCACAAAAGCCCACAAGATATATCCACTGCTGCCTATGGTATAACCACGGCTATTGCAAACAATACCACTGTTAGTGATAATGTCAGTGATGGTGCAATTTGTGCTTTTCTGGCTGATTTAACTACCAGTGTTACTGTGCTGAATCAAGATCTGGATCAAATTGATCCTGATGATCTTGAAGAGATTAATCTTCAATGGCAAATGGCAATGTTGACTCTCCAAGCAAGGAAGTTTCTGAGGAGGACTGGAAGACAGGTTAAGTATGATGGTCAAAGGAGAGCTGGATTCGACAAAAGCAAGATGGAGTGCTTTAACTGCAAGAAGAAAGGTCACTTTGCTAGGGAATGTCGAGCTCCGAAGAGAATTGAAGGCATAATGAAGACAACAGAAGACCCTGTTGCTTCTTCAGCTTTGGTTGCTCAGGATAGGATTGGTGATTATGATTGGAGTGATCAGATTGAAGAAGGTCCTAATGCAGCTTTTCTTGCTAGTGAAGCTTCAAAGGAGCATAACTTTGCTCTAATGGCCTATGCTTCATCTTCTGGTTCAGATTCTGAGGTATCTAATGATTCTAAAACATCTACTTGTTCTTTCAAATCATGTTATGATAACTTAGAATCTCAAAAAGCTATCACTGAGAGTATGAGAAAAGAAGTAGAAAGATTGACTCTTGATAACTTAGGTTATAGAGTTGGTCTTGAGGGTGTGGAAGAGAAGCTAAAATTCTGTATTAAATGTGAGTTTGAGTATGTAGAAAAGATCAATATACTAGGTGGTGAAATTGATCTTAAAGATAGAGAGATTAAAATGCATAAAGATAAACTAGCATAGGCAGAGAGTGTAAAACAAAAGGCCCTAGATGAAAAAGAAAAACATGTTGTTAGGGTTGCTAAAACACAATATGCTTCTGATCTAGTAAATAAGCCAATAGGTCAAAAACTGTTCAAAGATTGTACTGGTCTAGGATACAATGATATGCCACCACCCTCTTTGATGAAACATGCACCACCTGCTAAAGAACTGTCATTTAGTAGTGAATTCAGTTTTAACAAACCTATAGAAGAGATAAATAAGACTGAAACACCTAAGATAAGTTCTGATAAGTTATCTGATGCTCCCATAATAGAAGATTGGGAATCAGACTCTGAGGAAGATAGAACTGAATCAACTAAGTCTGAAGAGATAGAGAAAGTTAAGAAAGTTGATTCTCAGCAAGTCAACCTTGTACCTAGATTTGGAGCTAAAGTTAACAAGAAAGTTGTAGAGTACAGGGAAATACCTAGGGAACAGATGAAACAATATAAACCTAGAGGAAATCAAAGAAGCTTAAATGGTCTAATTTCTAACAGATTAGGTGATGAGTTTCAATGTGTTAAAAAGGCTTGCTTTGTCTGTGGTAGTTTTGAACACTTGCAGAGAAATTGTAATAAAAACAGACCACATGTATGGAATCATTGGAGGAGGGTAAATCATCAAAAATTTTCAAAGAATACTCACCCTCATCCAAACAAAAACATGATTCCCAGAGCAGTGTTGATGAGAAATGGGAATACAAAATCAATAGTCACTGCTGCACCTAAATGGGTTCCAACCACTGCTAAGCAAAATGTAAACACGGCTAAGCAGAATCAAACCACTGTTAAGCAAAATATCACCTCTGATTCAAAAGAAGTTTTAAAAATTCCAAAGGTGATAACTGACACAGTGGTTGGAAATCATTTTTATGCTGTTAAGGCCTCAGCTAGTTAGCAATGGAAGCCTAAGACCAAGGTTTTACCACATGTCAACTGTGCATCAATGGACCTAAAGAAATTTGAATATTTTGATGCACAGGGCAGACCCAAGTCAGTATTGGCTTGGGTACACAAAAGGAACTAATTTGTGTAATTTAATGTGCAGGGCAATCTTCAAACTGAGCTAAAAGATAAAGGAGTTTTTGATAGTGGTTGCTCTGGGCACATGACTTGGGATGGAAGCAACCTGGAAGATTTTGAAGCTTTTGATGGAGGATATGTGGCATTTGGCAATGATCCAAAAGGAGGAAAGATACTTGGCAGAGGCACAATCAGAACAGGGAATTTAGACTTTGAAAAGGTCTATTTGGTACAGGGACTTAAGTATAATTTATTCAGTGTTTCTCAAATGTGTGATAAGAAAAACTGGGTACTTTTTGGGGAAACTGAGTGTGTGGTGTTGTTTCCTGATTTTAAGATGCCTGATGAGAAGTTTATACAACTTAGGGTACCTAGGAAGGAAAATATATACTGTTTTGATCTTAAAGATGTTCTTCCTAATAGGTCCTTATGTTTGTTTGCTAAAGCATCTGTAGATGAGTCAAAGTTGTGGCATAGAAGGCTAGGTCATCTCAATTACAAAACAATCAATAAACTGGTAAAAGGCAACTTAGTGAGAGGGTTACCTTCTAAGGTTTTTGAGTGTAAAGAACTGTGTGTGGCCTGTCAAAAAGGAAAACAACATAGAGCTTCTTGTAAGACCAAAACTGTTAACACCATCACACAACCACTGTTTATGCTTCATATGGACTTATTTGGACCTACCTTTGTTAGAAGTTTGAACCATAAGCAGTACTGCCTAGTTATCACTGATGATTATAGTAGATTTTCTTGGGTATACTTTTTGGCTGCTAAGAGTGAGACTAGTGAGATTCTCAAAAGTTTCATTACTAAGATAGAAAATCTAGTAAACCATAAGGTTAAAGTAATCAGATGTGATAATGGAACTGAATTTAAGAATGATGTGATGAATCAGTTCTGTGTAGCTAAATGTATTGAAAGACAGTTTAGTGTTGCTAGAACACCACAACAGAATGGTGTAGCGGAACGGAAAAATAGAACACTAATTGAGGCTGCTAGGACCATGTTGTCAGAATCTAAGTTACCAACTACCTTTTGGGCTGAAGCTGTAGGAATTGCATGTTATGTGCAAAACAGAAGTAAGGTAGTGAAGCCTCATAACAAGACCCCCCTATGAGCTGCTACATGATAGGAAGCCAATGATTGCATTCCTAAAACCTTTTGGGTGTCCTGTTACCATCTTGAATACCATAGACTACCTAGGCAAGTTTCAGGAAAAAGCAGATGATGGATACTTTTTAGGCTATTCTACTAATAGTAAAGCCTTTAGAGTATACAATTGGAGGACTAGACTTGTTGAAGAGAACCTACATGTTCAATTCAGTGAAAAGACTCCTATTGTTAAGACCAAAGGACCAGACTGGCTGTTTAACATTGATATGCTAACCAAATCTATGAATTATGAGCCTATCATTGCAGGAACTTCCACTAATGTTAATGCAGGTACACAAAAGGATTCTGAGGCAGATACATCTTCAAAGGAAGCTGATTCTCCAAAGGAGTTCTATTTGGTTGAAAAGTGGAAAGCTGGGTCTGTTCCTTCCATCATTCACAAGCAAGGTCCCACTGATGATGATGTACTGAATACTGGAGGCAATGTTGATCATCATCAAGATAAGGATGAGTTGTTGAAATATAACTCAGTGTCGGTAGAAGAAATTGATAAGAAGAAAAAGCAGTCTGCAAACTCTGCTAAGCCTACTGAAAGCACTGATAGGCCATCTGTAACAGCTGACAAACCATCTTCTACCACTGATAGTTCAAGTATAACTCAGGATAAAAGTACTGGTGATAGTACTTTCTTTGGACCACATCCAAAGCCACTATTTGGTGATGAGGAGTATCCACATGATCCTAATATGCCTGGTTTGATTGAAATTGATACTCCTACTGATGATGAAGACATGGATGATTTCTTCAATGCTGATTTGTCAAACTTAGAAACTGTCATTCATGAAAGTCCAATCACCACTACAAGGATTCACAAGATTCATCCCAAGGAACAAATACTTGGAAACTTGAATACTCCTGTTCAAACAAGAAGCAGGGTTAAGAACACTGAACCCTTTCCTGAACATGGGTTCTTTGCAAGATCACTTCACAAAAGAAACAGTCATAAAATCTGCAAAATTGCCTGTTTGCTTGTTTTCTGTCTCAAAAGGAGCCCAAGAGAGTGGAAGAAGCTTTATCAGAAGAAGGCTAGGTAGAATCAATGCAAGAGGAGCTTTTACAGTTTAAGCTTCAAGAAGTTTGGACATTGGTTGATCTTCCAAATAGGAAAAGGGCAATTGGGACTAAATGGGTGTTCAGAAACAAGAGGGATGAAAGAGGAATTGTTGTGAGGAACAAGTCAAGGTTGGTTGCTCAAGGATACACACAGACTGAAGGTTTGGATTATGATGAAGTGTTTGCACCAGTTGCAAGGATAGAGGCTATTAGATTGTTTTTGGCTTATGCTTCATTCAAGAATTTTGTTGTGTATCAGATGGATGTTAAAAGTGCATTTTTGTATGGCACTATTGATGAAGAGGTTTATGTTTGTCAACCTCCTGGTTTTGAAGATCCTGATCATCCTGACAAGGTTTACAAGGTGAGAAAGGCTATGTATGGATTGCATCAAGCTCCTAGGGCATGGTATGAGTGCATGTCTACTTATTTGATGGACAATGGGTTTAAAAGAGGACTGATTGATAAAACTTTGTTCATTAGAAAGAACAAAGATGATATTTTATTAGTTCAGGTTTATGTAGATGACATCATCTTTGGCTCTACTAATAAGGAGGTATGCAGAGATTTTGAGAAACTTATGCATGATAAGTTTCAGATGAGTTCTATGGGAGAACTCACTTTCTTTTTGGGACTACAAGTTCAACAAAGGACTGATGGTATTTTCATTAGTCAAGACAAGTATGTAGCAGATGTTTTGAAGAAGTTTGGGTTTCAAGATGTAAAGAGTGCAAGTACACCTATGGAGACTCAGAAACCTATGCTACCAGATGATGGAAGTCCCAAAGTAGATTTGAAGTTGTACAGATCCATGATTGGATCTTTGATGTATCTTACTGCATCCAGGCCAGATATTATGTTCTCAGTATGTGTGTGTGCAAGATTTCAAGTCACACCAAATAACTCACACATGAATGTTGTTAAGAGGATCTTTAGATATTTGAAAGGTCATCCTAAATTGGGCATTTGGTACTCTAAGGATTCCCCTTTTGACTTGGTAGCCTACACAGATAGTGACTATGCTGGAGCTAGTTTGGATAGGAAGTCTACCACTGGAGGATGTCAGTTCTTAGGAAGCAGATTAATTTCTTGGCAGTGTAAAAAGCAAACCATTGTGGCTAATTCTACAACTGAAGCTGAATATGTGGCTGCTGCTAGTTGTTGTGGTCAAGTTCTTTGGATTCAGAATCAATTGCTGGATTTTGGGTACAATTTTATGCATACTAAGATTTACATTGATAATAACAGTACAATTTGCATTATTAAAAATCCTGTTTTACATTCTAGAACTAAACATATTGAGATAAGGCATCACTTTATTAGAGGTTGTAATGAGAAAAGGTTGATTCAAATGGTAAAAATCCATACTGATTTCAACGTGGCTGATCTTCTCATTAAAGCTTTTGATGTGGGGAGGTTTCAGTACCTTGTTGTTAGTATTGGAATGATTAATCTCTAAATTCTCAAATTGTTTTGTACCAGTTTGTATAAATATTGGACTGTTATTATGTAATCTTAGTATTGCTATCTCTGTTTCTATCCACTGATAGTGTTGTGTCTAACCACTGATAGTATTGTTCAAACCACTACTAGTTGTTCTGTGTTTCTACTAACCATTTTGCAGATAAAAGACAAGTCATTATAGAAGCTAAAGAAGTACTGAAGTTACATTGTTTATTCATTCATCAAAACAGTTTACAGCTTACAGCTTACAATGAAACTTCAAGTGCAAATTAAAAGACTACTTCTATACATGATTTCCTAATACTATTGATCTGCGCAAAACCGTCAAGTCTAACAGACTTAAAACAGCTTAAGCACAAATACAATGAAGTCCTGGAGAATAGATTGAATTCCCGGGTCGTTATGTCCCACGGAGACTCAATGGTGTGTCAAAACCAATTCAGACGATAGAAGGATCACTAATGATAGTGATCAGAAAGGTTATTAATGGAAAATTATAACTAAGGAAAAAGTAAATAAATAACGCGACTTAAATACAAATTAAATAATATTAAAATATTTAACTATAATTTACAAGTATATACAAAAGTTAAGAAAACTAAAAACTAAAACATATATGAATACATAATAATTATATAAATGTAACAAAAATAAAATAAGAAAAGGATTATAATTATACTAAGGAAATATAAAAATATCAAAATTTTGAAGTCATTTAAATTCTATTTTTACAATTGTTTACCGATTAAAATCTAAAAACTCACGTTTACTAAATTTTACGTAAACGTACAAAATAAAAACGTGAATTCAGTCCAATACAACTCCCACAAATGTGAAAATTATATTTTTAGAATCCTAAAAAGATAAGAAAATTATTAGAAAATAAAAATAAATTTTTACACTATTAAATTAATTAATATAAATTAAAAATGAATTAAATGTATTTACAAATGAATTAAATAATAAGAAAATCTAAAATTAACTTAAATAAATGAAATAAAGAATTTGAAAAATCTAAAATATAATAAAATGAATTAAGAAACTGAAAATGTATTTTTTACACAATTAATCTATTTATTATTAATTATTAACTATATAAAATACACTTAAATACTAGAAAATATAAAAATTACCTGGAAAAATAAAATTTAAACTTAGAAAAATCTAAAATATTATAAAACTAGTTTTAAAACTAAAAATATATTTTTTATACAATTATACTAATTATTAATAATTATTAACTATTATTAAGTATTAAAAACTATTATTAATTATTAAAAATACTAAATGAATAAAGAAAAATCTGAAACTTTTTTACAAAATTCTAAAATAAATAAAAGAAGCTAGGAAAAGTATAAAAATGGAGGCTTATGTACAAAAATAAGCTAATGGGCAATAAGCTCCAAAATAGAAGCTATCACTTAAGCTTATAAATGGTTCTTTTTAGCTTTTCTGTTTTCTGGACTAATTATACAGTAATATTATACATATTAGATGAAAAATAAGCTTTACAAATATAAGAATAAGCAGATCATGAGCTTATGAGCCCAACAGTTAAGCTTTTGGCTTGACTGTTGGAGCTCAAGCTCACTATAAGCTTGAAAAGAGCTATACAAATGAAACAAAAGATAAAATAAGGTGAACATCAGTCCAATGCAACAATATAAACAAGAAAAATGGACTGCTAAAGTATGAGCTTATGGTTTAGACAATCAAGCTACAAGCTTGACTTGGATGGAATTGAGGCTTCAAGAGCCTGTAACAAGCTCCCCACAGGAAAACAAAAGGAAAGAAATATGTATACAAGCTATATGGACAAGTATAAACAAGCTAGTGCACTGACATTTACCTAAAAGCTTGCAATAAGCTAATAAGCAAATCCAAACCAAAGTACTGCAGAAGCAGTACTTTCACAAAATGGGACAAAAAGAAAGCTCATTGCAGCCCTAGTAAATAAGCTGCAACATGAAATTAAAGGGCAGGATCATGAAGATGGGTTGCTAAGCTTCCTAAAAAGCTAGGCCACTCAACCCATGGATCTTTTATGAGCTTGTAAGAGCTTGAAGGAAATGGTGTAAATGGACTGCATTAGCAGTCCATTGTTGTGAATGAGCAAACAACAAGCTCTATAGGACTTATCAAATAAGCTCATGATAGCTCAACTTATACTGAGACATTTTGATGGACTGCTTAGCTTCTCACAAAGCCAAGAATCACAATCTCAAGCTCATTAAGGAGCTTATAAGAAGCTTAGGTAACAAGACCCACTCAACTGTTTGCTTCAGTTGAGTGGTCAAAATGGGACAAAAAGGATGGTGAGATTAAGCTACCTAAATAGGCTGGAAATGTAAAAACATGAATACATATAATGAAAAGACCATAAAGACTTTACAAATAAGCCAAGTACACAAGCTAGGGTCAAGTGATGAAGCTTATGCAAGCTCATGAACTTGACCCTAAAGCTGTGGTGCAGAGCATATAAACAGACAAAGACAGAAAATAAGCTAGAAATTAAGCACTTAAAAAGCTGAGTTAATATAAACAAATATTTTTATGATTTATATGAGCAACTAAACTATACTATCCCAAAAGGACTAAAACTAAAACTTAATATTGAATACACAACAAAATTATACATTTTATTCAAAAACGACTATATGAAAATTTTGACTTTTTACAAGAACATAAAAGTTTGACTAAAGTGAATTTAAATCTTAAACTGCTGATTAACTATGGTGTATTAAGACACAAGAACATGAAATTAAGCTAACTTAACAACTTTTAAGCTAATATATTGAAAATGATTGAAAAACTTAAACAGATAAGAACTTAGAAAGGATTAAAAGCAATTTTGACTTTAAACTATATAAGGACTGAATTTGTTGATTGAACTAAGCTATATAACACTAAAGTGATAAGAAACAACAACAAATAACAACACAACAAGCCTGGACTGCTAGTTTATCAGCAAATCCAAACAGTTCTATAAAAGGGATTAAAATGGACTTTTCATAACATTTAACTGTATAAACAGAATTTAACAAATCCAGAGGATTAAGTGTGTCAAACCCAACCTTTTTCAACCTAAACCAATAGTCACAAGAGTCTAGGTCTATGATTTCCAAAATCAAGCATATGGGCAGTCAAAATGTAATTCCAAGCCACAATGAATTCCAAAACATAAACACCTAATTTAAAGCTATAATATCACTATATAATAACAAAGAAACACAGAATCATAAAAATTAAAACATGAAAAGCACTGAAACAGTGATATGCAAAAATTTAGAAAATGGCTTACAAGATGGCACAAGCTGAGAATCCAGATTCAAAGAACAAGGTTACACCCAATAGCTTCCCATTAAGCTCCTAATATCCCTTACAATCAAATTTCAACCCTGCTTCACCTTCTTCCTTCTCAACTTACTATTTTTGATTTTTTCATTGATTTTCTATTTTTTTTAAAAGCATTTTCTAATTTAAAAGACAAAAGTCTATTTAATGGATCTAAAAGCCTTAAAACTGTTGTCAAGAGCTTATTGAGCTTAAAGAATCCAATAAACAACTAATAAACTAGGATTCAAATAACATGAAAATTAAGGGAATTGAGCAAAAACTTAAAACTGAAATTAAACTAGAATTAAACTGAAAGTAAGGTTTCATTACACTATTTTAAGATAAAATACAACATTTGAAATATTGAAATACATTTTAACTAAGAAAAGCATTAAAAACTACATCTACGTGACAATGGCTTAAGGCCAAAGTACTTGTTCCTCTGCTTTTCTTCTTTCTTTTATACCCAATCAGCTTCTCTCACTTCTCTGATTGTTTCCCACCATATCTGAGCCCTTGGATCACTCAAATTAATCATAACCGTCCACCTAGCTTTTTGGCGCCAAAAATTCTTCAAAGCAGGTTTTTAGCTTTAATGAGGTATGGTTGAGATAATTAAAGAATTTGGAGTGTAGAGGAGTTGGAGGGGACATGGAATGGGAGGGGGGTTGAAATTGGGGTGAAAACCACTCTGGTTTTGATGTTTCAGGTGGGGAAGAGGCACTGCTACAGTGAGAGTGGTATTTGGGCGCGCAAGTTGAGAGTTTGACTTGCGTTGACCGTTGTTTAATAACGGGGGAGGCCAATTTGGGTTGGCTGGGGTTCACAAATGAGTTGTGACCTGGGGGTCAAGGTTCAAGGGTCAAAGGCAGTTGGGCTTGGATATTGGATTTGTATTTTGGGCTTGAGATTGGGCTTTGGATATTATAAGGATCCGGTTGGTTTAAGTAATAAACAAGGACCAAAAATGTAATTCACCCAAACTTCAAGGACTGAAAGTGAACTTTTCCAAACTTCATATGAGGACCAAACTTGCCATAACACAATTACACAAGGACCAAAAGTTGTATTTTGTTTATATTTTAAACTTTAAAGGACCTAAAATGTAAATTTGGATTTTTGAGGGACTTGTTTTGTAATTTCCCAAAAGTTATCAAAAGAGTTCCAAATTGTAATTTATGCATAGTACAAGGGTATATTTTGTAAAATTTCCAAGTTTGAATACCCAGGGACCATTTTTGCCAATTTTGTAACTTGAGGGGTAAAAATTGCCATTTTGTGTAAACTTTTATCCAGGGATGTTTTGTGAACATTTTTGATTTCCCAAGGACTTAAGTTGACTTTTCATTCATTTAAAACATTTAGGGACTAGTTTTGACAATTTGTGTAACTCCAGGGACTGAAAACGACAATTGTTGTGAAATTGATCATTTTTCACTTGTTTTTCAATCTTTTGTACCTGAATCACATAAAAACACATTTTTATGAATGTGTATCATTTTGAGAGTCATTTGTGTGTTTTTGGTTGTTTTTGTGGGTTTATATAATACAATTATATGTGTATTTAGACACATATCAACTATCCTCAGCTGTTGGATATGCATGATTGCTGGATATGCATTTATCATATGCATGACCAGTATGACAAAGCAGCTAAGGATCAAAATGGGAAGGATGGATTGATGCAAACGAAGATGATTAAGATGAATACAGTAGATGAAGCACAAAGGACATAGTCATATTATACTTGCATCTACTGGTTTCACCAAAAAGCATCATTCCATTTTCCTTTTTCCCTTCCCCTTTACGATGTGTGAAGAAGCACCACAACCTGGTGCAGAAAGACCAAGAACCACCTCTCTATCATTTGGGAGTGGTGGATTTCTTGCTCGTGGTTTTGGTTGGGGTTTGGATGATGAAGGTTTGGGGTTTGAAGTTCTCTTCTTAGAGGAGATATCAGAGTCTTCAGAAGCCTCACTTGAATTCACCAAACTATCATCTTCCGATGATGGAAGAAATGGGGATTTTAATGGTCGTGATTCTTGTGGAGGCGCACTGACTGCCCTGGTAGATGTTTCTTTGTCTGTATCTTCATAGGGTGATACATACGAACTTAAAGAAGAGCTATCTTCTCCTTTGCTTGGATTGCTTGACAAATAGTTTTTTTTCCATCTCTCCAGACTGTTGTTGGAGGAGGTGTTGTCATCTGATGAAAGACTGATTGGGTTGGAACTGCTCATTATTGGGGTTCTTGGACAAATTAGGGTTTTGATTTTGATTGGTGTATGCGTTATATGAGATTAAGGGCTCTTTTTATAAGTGGAGTTTAAGGTTATGGAAGTAAATAAGGGGCAGGTTAAATGTGGTTGGAGAGTTAATGAGTTTCTTGGGCTTTGGACTGAATTAGTTCTAGAAGTTGACCATATTGACTTACCTGTTCAACCACGGATAGGTCTTATGGAACCACTTTTGATTCTTACTAACCACTGACAACAATAACCTTATTCTCTATGTTGGTGTTGTGTTTATGTTGCAGGTATGAAGGATTTGTGTGCATAAGGAGCTGGTGTGTTAGCTGCTTGTGTTAGTTGTTTAATAATAAAAAAAATGTGTGTGTAATCCTTCATATCTTTGTGAGAACTTTCTCATTATGACATAGATTTACTTGCTATATCTCTTGGTTATTTGGAAGCAGTGATTCAATGTATCTGCTGATGGTATGTTTCAACCGCGGATAGCAGTTCTGGAACCGCGGATAGCAGTTCTGGAACCGCGGATAGCTTGGTGCTTAGACTTGGATATTACAGGGGTTGTTTGGTAACATTGGCAAACCTATATCACTCTCCCCAAATCCTGGACGGATCATTTATTTGATTCTCAAACCACTTCCAATTGGCGCTCAACCTTAACCCTAATCACTTTCTTTGCATAATTCACAAAACCCACATCATACGTAACATTTATCACAATGGCTGAAAAGTATTCCACTTCACATAACTTAGTTGCAATCCTCACCAAGAATGCTCGATCTGAAGGGTTTCATCAAATGATTGATTTCCTAGTTCACAGTCCCATTCACTATGCTTTAACAGTTAAACCCACCATTCTTAAAGCCTACATACATCAATTTTTGAGGAATGCTACACTTGAAGAGGTTGATGGGGTGGAGGTGTTTAGTTCTGCTGTAGATGAGAAGGCTATTTCTGTTACTGAGGACATCATTAGGGAAGTTTTGAAGTTTGATGATGCTGAAGGTGTTGATAATCTTTCAGATGTTGAGATTGTTGCTGGTTTAGAGAGATTAGGATATACACACAGGGGTGAAAAGGTACAATTCTTTAAGAGTTTGTTTTCACAACAATGGAAGTTTTTGATTCACACCTTGTTAATGTGTATGAGTAACAAGACCACAGGTTTTAATGACTTTCCTTCAAAAATTGCTACTGCTATTATTTGTTTATCTGATGGAAGGAAGTTTAATTGGTCTAGGATGATTTATGAGGGGTTAGTACAAAACATTCGGAAGAAGGGTAAATACTATTTGTATCCTAGATTTGTTCAACTAATTGTGGCACATCAAATAGAGGAACCTGTTGAACATACTAGGGAGTATGAAGTACATCATATGCTTCCTAAGGTTTTTGCTCATATGAGGAATCAGCCACAGAATGTACAAATTAGAGATGTTCCTTTATTTCCTCACATGCTTACTTTGCCTGTTGATCCTGAGTTTGATGAAGGTCTTGTGTCTCAACCTATTGTTCCTATATCCACTGCTAGTACACCTCTAACCACTGATTGTCATACCCAAAACACTGCTAGGAGACAGAAGGGCACTCAGCTACCTCAGGCTAGTGTTAGTGGTGTTGTTAATGAGGCTGTCACATGGAGTGGAGGTGACATGATTGGAAGGGCTTCCACTACTGATTCATGCTTAGATGCTGGTCAGGATAGTGGAAACATAAATAAGACCCAACCATTGGCAACTCCTAATGTGGAGAGTTCTTTGGAACTTAACACAGGTGGAGGAATCCCTAGCCAACTAGCTGCTACAGGGTGCATAGATGATCAGGCTAGGTCTGGTGCTATGTCTTCTATATCCAAGGATTCACCTCTCGGAGCAGTTAACCCAGCTCGAAGTGATGAGGATAGATTGGAACATGAAACTAAATTGACGGATACTGAGTTTGTACATAATGACTTTCTAATGAACCACCTCTCGGACCAGTTCACACAGGTCGAAGTGGGGAGGATATTCTTGAACGTTTAAATGAATTGACGGTTAAATGTGCTAAAATGGCGGATACAATTTCAGGTCTACAGAAGTTGATTGTGTTTCAGGGTAATGATATTCGGAGATTGAAGCACAGGGTGTTGGTTTTGGAGAAAGTACG
This sequence comes from Chrysanthemum seticuspe, assembly GCA_019973895.1. Taxonomy (NCBI): domain Eukaryota; kingdom Viridiplantae; phylum Streptophyta; class Magnoliopsida; order Asterales; family Asteraceae; genus Chrysanthemum; species Chrysanthemum seticuspe. The sequence continues at coordinate 101,521,059 of BPTQ01000009.1, forward strand.
GAGACCTGGGGTTGCTGTTTTGAAAGCTATGAGAAGAAAGAAGAAGAAGGTGAACTTCTCTCCAGCTCTGAATGTGGAAGATGTATCCAAACAGGGGAGGAGTGAAGGCATGAATTCAGGGGAGGCTGGTGATATATCTGTTGATGTACCTATGGATGAAGATGTTGATAGTGGAGAAAATGACTTTTTGGTATCTGATAAAGATGGGAATGAAGCAGTTCTTGAAAGTTTGAAGAATGTTGCAGAAGATGTAGTGAAGGAAACAAACCCTGATGGTATGTCTGAAAACATGGCTAGTACTCTTGTAACCACTGATGTAGTTTCAGACATCACAATTATACCCACTACTGTCATACCCACTGCTATCATAACCACTTCCACTATTGTCACAACTCTCTCTGAATCACAACCTAAGTCTAAAGAAGTTGAGAAAGAAGCTGCAAGTACCTTGATAAATCTAAGTAAAACCTCATCTATTTCTACACTTATCATTGCACCTGTTTTATCTGTTCAGTCTACTGCAACCAAACCCAGAGTTAAAAGTCTGATTATTGGTGAACCTTTGAAGAAGAAAGTGGTTCAATCTGATGTTGGGAATGGTAAAGAGGTTGTGCCAAAGTTTAAAAATAAAGCAGAACAAGAAGCTTATGATGAAGAGTATGCTAAAAGTATTGTAGCTGAGGATCAAGCAGCTTTAGTGAAAAGAAAGCAAGATGAAGAGGAAGCTAGTCAGAGATGGTTAACTACATGGTATGAATCACAAAACTATCTTGAAGCTTCTGAATTAATATGTGATGAGTATACTGCACAAGAATGGGCTTTGTTTGATGATGAGGAAAAAGCTAGACTTTTGGGTATATTGGCAAGGAAGGTCAGTAAAGAAAAGAAGCAAGTTGTAAGAAAGAAACCTCCTTCTATTGCTCAGATGAGGAATGTATTGATGAAGATAATTAAGAATTCAGGCATACATGTTTCTGATAATCTTAGTAGGTGTTCATTTGAAAGAATTTTTGAGATTTATGAGAGATGTATGAGAATTAATCATGATGATTTCTGTCCAATGAATTCTAAAAAGGAGGAAGAGTGGATTGAAAAGGATGATGAATGGATTCAAAGTAAAAGAAAGAGAAAATCTGAGATTCAAAAGACATCTGATTCTAAAAGATTGAAATTAGTTGCAGATGGTAATCACATTATTTCTTATGAGTTTGAGCTTAACGGAAGTGAAGGAGTTTGGAAAATTCAAAGACTCAATAATGATGTTTATGAGTATAATAAATTTTCACAGATGCTTCAGTATTTTGATAGAGATGATTTGATGAATCTTTGGATACTTTACAAGAATAAATTTGGTGAAATACATCCGAATGATTATCATGAGAGACTGGTTTATCATTATTTGAAGATTTTATTTGAACCTACTCATGATGAACCTGAATGGAAAGGACTCTACAATGGTCAAGTTACTAGATGGTTTTTATATCAAACTTGTGGAGTTCATGTTTTAACTGTTTCTGGAGAAATTATTCATATGCTTGTAGAAGGTGATTATCCTCAACTGAATAAGTATCCAGCAGTTATTGCTCAGATCTTGAAGCCTGGTTGTATCAAGATGTTAGTACCTTATGATGGTCAAGCTTACGATTTGTTGCTGAAGTATGAGAATATTCTTAAGGCTAGTAAGTGTTTGGCTACATCCTCCAGTTCAGATGTTTTGAGCTTAAAGAAAACTTGAGAATTCTGTTGGAATGTATCAAGTTTAGGGGAGGATTGTTGGGTTTTAGGTTCCTTGGATCAAGAATTACTTTAAGTGCTGGAACTGCGGACAAGGTAGATATAACCACGGACAGAAGAATGTAACCACGGATGAAGATAACCGCAGCTAGTAGTATAGTGTAACCACGGATCTTGATATGTAACCACTGCTAGTCTTGTATAGTCGGTTTAGTTTATTGTATTAGATAAATATGGAAAAGATATTTATCTTGTAGGTTACGTATTGTATAATGTATAGGACTCCTTAGCCTATAAAAGGAGGTCCTAGGTTATGTTAGATATATATGTTTTATATCTAAGGTCGATACACTTCAAGGTTGCAAAACCCTAATACTGTAAGAGTATTCGTATTAATAAATAATATTGAGGTGTTGAATGTTTACTGTTCTTCTTCTTAAGATTAAGTATTAAATTCCGCGTAATACTTGATAAGTGTTTGTTACAAGTCAGTTTCTATATTAGATCGTTTGCTCAACTGGGATCAACACAGGTCACCACAATGATCCAAGGGCTTTGAGGCGTTTTGATGATGCAAGGATGGAATGTAAGGCTAAGATGAGAGCTTCTGGATTGTTCTTCTGAAACCCTGACACCCTCTTCGCTCAGCTATATAAACCCCCGCTCATCACAAGAATTATTTGTCCAATTTTCATATCTTTATAAAGTTGTTGCCATTTTTATTGTTATTTTACTGCTTTCAATAGTTTTTAAATGTAGTAGTAATTTCATTTTCAGTTTGTATTGTCACTCTTATTAAATGCAATTTGCTTTGTCTTTTAAATTCCATGTCATTTATATTTTAAGCATTGTTATTGTTCAAAATCTGTTTTAAGCCTACATTTACTGTTCTCACAAGCTCACATCAGCTTATCATAGCTTTTATGAGCTTATTATTGCTTAAATTTGCTTTAATTTCAAAATTATTCAAAAAGTCAAAATTGGTCAAACAGAAAAGTCAAAAAATAAGTTTAGCTTGATTACAGCTTTTTAAGTGTTTAAAAATTAATTTAGATAAGTCATTTTGTTATAATATTTCATTTCAGTCAAATTCCTTCAAGCTTTGTAGTTTTTCTGTCAAAAATATCCAAACAGCCAGGTTAAGGGTGTTTGGATCAAGGTTAGTTTTTGGGCAATTTCAAGGTTTAGTCATTTTTTTAATTTCATATAGATTTAAATTGATCTCATGAGTATTTTAGAATTAGATTTAAGTTGATTTAGTTAGCATTATAGTTTATGAGTCAATTTTTATATAGTTATGCCTTAAAACTGTTTTCTTGTAGCTTAATTTGATTAGGTTTATATAAGGTCTTTATAGTTGTCAAAGTTGAGTTTAATACAGCCTATCATAGTTGCTTTATTGATTAGAATGAGTTTCTTATGGTTCTAAAGTTTTCTAGTCCATATCTGTTAAGTCTAACATTAATTGTCAAAACAGTCCTAAAGTGCTTCTTCGTCAGTCATTTTTATAGCTCAAACCTCTTTCAAACTTAATAAAAAGTTGTTTTCTGAGTTGATTAGTCACTAGTGTAAATCTTTTTTCAGTTTTTAAAATTCAGCTTATTGGTTTTGTAGCTTTATTTTCAGCTTAAAAGTACCTAGTTTAGTCATTTCTCTGTTTGCAGTTGCAAATTCAGTCAAAGTAGCTTTCTATCAGCTTTTCATATGCTTAATTAGTTGATATTTTGGCCTAATTTTTTAGTATACCATTAGTTCCTAGTATAATCTTTACCTGTTTTTCATTTTAGAGCCCCTAAGTGCTGAATTTAGAGCTTATTTAGGGCTGCAAGTTCCCCATAGGCTGTTGCAACTTCTGTAGATGAGAAGTGCTTATTTGCCCCTTTTATGGCTTAACTTGGTTACTCATCTAGGATCAGTTAGTTCTTTTGTTTGCCTTTTAGCCTTATTAAGCTTATTGTAGGTATAGATTTAGCTTATTAAAGCTTTTGTGCAAATAAGTTAAAAGTATGTTTGGTTTTGAGAAATCAGTTTAGTTATAATAAGTCATTTCTAGTTTATTAGTCTGCTCTTTAATGTTAGCTTATTAGAGCTTTCATTTTTGCTTAATCCTAGTTCTTAATTGCTTATTAGTATGGCCTTAATGGTTTGTAGCTTAATTTAGCTTTAGGACAGCTTTTTGTTACTTCAGGATTCATATCAGTTAAGCTTTGATTGCTTTCAACTTGTTTTCAATTCTTCTGCTTGAACTCTGCTTATTTTTAGCTTATCCTCACTTTTCTAAAAACTTGTTTTCTTAAAAAAGGCTTATTTCTGTCTTATAATTAGTTTCAAAAAAAAAAAAAAAAAAAAAAAAGTGTGAAAACCAGGGGTCGAACCCTGGTCTCCGCACTCACCGAACCACAATACACACACCGCTTACCAATGCGTCCTAGGGTCTTGCATTGTTATTCTTGCATAATTTAATACTTGTACTTTCTTTTCCAGATTTCCCCATCAGCTTCTTTCAAGCTTATTCCAGCTTGTTTGCATAAGCTTGCATCTATTTTTCATTTTTCTCTTATTAAGCTCTTTAAAATGTACTTTTCATAAATTTTTGGTATTTTTCATGTTTCATTTAATATTTTTAACAATTAGTTTTCTAAAATTTAGTTTTTAATTCATACTAAATAAATAAAAAGTCAAAAAAATATCCGGCTTTTTCCTAAAACTTTCTTTTGTCATTTAGCACATAGAAAAAATAGTTTCGCATTTCTAGGGTCATTATTTCTCATTTTCACTTTTTAAGCTCGGGATTAGCCCGGGATTTCGCGCTTTTAGGTTTTCTTTATGTTTTAGTTCCCAATTGCTTCGTATTAATGTGTTAGATGCTTATTAAGTTTTTTGTAGCTTATTTTTATCACTTTTAGTGTAAAAACCTAAATTATCACCATTTTCACTATTCAAATTCACGTTAACGCGACTTGATTCTATAACTTCATTCATCCTTCGTTGGGAAACGATCCGGGGATACAAAATCACCGTTTGTATTTCTTGAGAATAAAATATACTATAATTGAGACAAACCAGTAACACTTCTAACTCTTCTTTCATGCCTATTAACGATCTTTCTAGTTTTCCCATACATGTTGCAGAAATGGTGGATGACATAGAGCAACCGTTAACCTCACAAACCATTATTATCACACCACCCGATGATGGTTATATTGCTCCAGCTACAAAACCAATTTTAGTTGAACTTGCGAAGAAATTAGAGGACAAGATCTCGGACACTTCAGTGATTAATGAGGAAACATATGTAACATTTAAGCCGATTAATCAACCACATCACGAGGTGAACCAATCATCAATGACATCAAATAGAACGGGTAAGGTATGGATGGAAATGACATCTCCTTTAAGGTATGATCATAATTCATCATTTCCCCATCCCATAGCAAATTCACACCCTCATGGTGTTTATTGCTATTTTTACCCACACTTGATTTCAAGTGAGGGGATGAACACCCTTTTACTTAGTAAATAAGGGTAGAGTCAAGCTCGTGACTCGAACAAAAATAAGAGCTTCATGGGAGGCACTCCATGTCTATCTTATCTTTTTCATTTTATTAGTATAGTTGGGTTTGGTATGTTTGTATTTAGATTTTATAGGAAATGGAGCAAGGAGAATACGTTTAAGCTCACCAGAGATTGGAACCAGTCTGGAATTTCCATTATGTTCAGTAATTACGACGTAATCATAATCCAGGGTTACGCCGTAACCCTCCTCCAATATCGAAGGTCTCCAGGTTTTAACTAATTACGGCGTAACTCAATTATGTGATTACGTCGTAACCTCTCCTGTAACTGAAATTTCATTTTAAACTTACACACCATAACCTTGTATTAGTATTAAATGAACTTCATAGGTGTGTTCACTGTAAGCCTTTCTGTTTTCCTTTTATACATAATACCATAAAAATGAGTGTGCCGGTGGCTATAGTAGACTTTAGAACTTGGCCTTGCATATCTTTTTGAGACCATTATAATGAGCATTACACTAAGGTAACTTTGTGTAATCGGTGCAGCTAGGATATAAGGCAATTTTAGGATTAAACCCAAATAGCCCATCATTTATGATATGTTTGTGTATATTGACTTTTCACATCGATTAGTCAATCCCTCTGTTAAACCCTTTTTGTTGCACTCATTATTAGTGCAAGATACCCCAAGTAAACCCGTCTGAGCCATTCCTTTCATTTTGTTTACCCAATATATGTTTGTTTCGTAACACCTATCGCCTACCCTACCCTTTGGTTTTCTTATGCCCACGGTCTGGCCGTTGTTAGTTAATTTTAGTTCCACTAGTGAAAGTCGCGGGTTTTGAATAAAGGGTTTTGGAAGAAAATCGGGTTTAGATGATAGTTGATCTCAAGTAAGGGGATTGATGCAGGTTTTACTGACCAGGTTTTAATATTTATATTGTCTCGTTATACCTATGGTCTACCCTAATGCAGTAACGGGCAGTGTACCTGGTCGTGTGTAGTGTAGTATTCCGTAAAACCGAGGTCGTCCCAAGAGCTATGTGTGTGTATTTAAACTAAGTCTAGGTGTCACATATTTTAATAGGTTTTAAGGATGAAATGATTAATTAAAACTAAAGAAAAATAAAAGAAAGCAAGTAAAGGCAAGGGTTGTGATCAATAGAGGAGAAGCGTGCTAACCTAGTTAGTCATCCAATCGTGTTAAGTTTACGTTTAATTACTTCCAATTGCTTCAAGTGGGGGTAAAAGTCGCTAGGACATCATTTGGTCAGTTCGTCCTAACCTATCAGCAAAGGTTTCCACCGGAGATCGCAGGTGACCCGTTGAAAGTCCAGTTGTTTTTAGTGCCCTAAGCCAAGTCATTAAGTACCGCTACATGCAAGATTTGTAACAATGAGTGACCCGGCGCTAGCATCTTAAACACTCATCCCTAACTTCTTAAGTTCATCAAAACGGTAGGTGATCAGTTGGTCAAATCGCACAAGCGAATAAGGGTCTTCAGTTGTTCAATTCTTACCCTTCCCACTCAGTCTAACTACTTAAGGCTAGTTGGTCATATCTCCTAGGTAACTAGCCACTACCGCCATTCAAAACTACCGAAACGAGGGTAACTACCAACAAACTATGCATGCATACACTAGAAACAATTAAACGGAAGCAATGTAAACATAAACAAAACAATTAAGGAATCATAACTAGGCTAGCACCAGAGGTGCTTAGCCGCTCATATTAGCTAAAACAATCGATTCAATGTTTAACATTATAAAATACATGAATTGAAAGTAAAGAAATGATAAAATGCTAATGCTTATCGTAGGGGAGTGATTTCTCCCTTGGAGATGGCTCCGTATGCTCCCTAAGATCTGCCTTCAACCTTCTACTCACGTTCTCTAAATTGGTTTGTGAAGTGAATGATTAGAAATGATGGAATTTGGGCGGTATTTATAGGCCCGATCTTGTTACGGAGTAACTTAAGTTAAGAGTTACGCTGTATCTTGCTCTGGAAAATCTGGTTATGGCGTAACATCATGAATGAGTTACGCCGTATCTTCACTAAATCGTGGTTATGCTGTAATTGAGGAATTAGTTACGTCGTAGCTTGCAGCGGCGCGGAACCTCAATTGACCTAATAAGTTACGACGTAATCCTAGGAGGGAGTTACGCCGTAATCTTCCGTTTAGTTGGTTTTCTGAGCCACGCTTCTGTTACGGCGTAATGTGAGAGGGGAGTTACGCCATAACATCTTCAAAATGAGCATACTATCAAATATCTTCAATAAACTCTCCAAATCCACGTCTCTTTAGCTCCAACGCTCGTAATTTACCTGAAAGTGAAATATAGAGGAAAACAAGCGTAAATCCTTATAAATGATATAAAATACGAGCATTATCAGGGAAAATTGACACTTAATATTCAAGACTATTTGATGTTATCAAATATCCCCCCACTTGAACTCTACTTGCCCTCAAGTAGACCTTATTAGATAGATTCCTAAAAAGATATCTACCATTACCTGGAAAATATAAGTTTACAAATCCCTTATGCTAGAATAAAACAAAGCCGAACACCTCACGAAATGGGAACAAAACACTCAAATCTCTCAACTATTTTAAGTGTCAATTTCGGGGTGATCACTCATCGCACAGTCATAGCATGTATTCTATCATAAGCTTGGTGGTTATACAAATCTCCACCACTAGAGGTAAGGACAAAACAATTTTCGAAAGCAATATGGGTAGATACGACAAGGGTTAAGGGTGATTTGTCATTACTAACATGTCACGGCGAAGTGGACAAAATCAATGATACATGACCAAATTCATGGCCAAGACACCAAAGATTGCTCGCTCCATCACCTAGACACGCTTCATGACTAAAGGGTAGGATAAGACATTGGATAAAATTGGTGTAAAATAAAATCAAGCAGATAGTCTAAATCTATAACCAAGTCATCACCACTTACCGTCCGTCCAAAGTTCAAGTTTCGAAGTTTAGAAACCGGATCATGCTAATACCAGGTAGATGTGCCATTAGAGGACGTCATGATGGGCACATTACCAACTCCATTCTTCAAATGTGACCGAGGTGGCCTCCTCGATACTAAATCTATAGTAAGCTCATAATATAGTGCTTATAACTTCGCACTTTACAATCAAATGAATAACAATAACTATTATTACTATTATTATTTTTTATTATTTTTTTTTCAACAAACATAACAACTAAACATAACATCCCCCCAGTTGAGATGAACAATATGAGAATTTGGGGGGTCTTCAATGATCTTTAAGAATATGTCATCGACGAAAGCGTGATTCCCGAATCTTTACACTTGAACCTTGAACTTAGGCAAATAATGACCTCCTAATTACAAATAAAGACTACAGGGTAGGCTAAGGTGTAAGGGTGTAATGAAACAATATGTTGGGTGAACAAAATGAAATGAATAGCTCAGATGGGTATATCTAGGGGTATCTTGCACTAAAGGTGAGTGCAACAAAGGGTTTAACATAGGGGTCAAGAAGTCAAGGTGACTAATCGATAAACACACAATGATAAGCTATTTGGGTGTTAATCCTATAATATTGTGTTCTTAAACTGAAAAGTCCAAATACATCGAGCTAACTTGATAAGATCGTTTATAAGCTCAGCTAGGGATCAATAACAAAGATAATAAACATAATACGCAGCGGAATAATCAAAACAATACTTTGTTATTGAACAAGGTTTTTCATTCACTAATACTAACTAATACTAGACATTTATAGAAACACGTCTACTAACTAAACTAATAACCTAGGCGTTTACATGAACATACGCCTAGGACACACTAATCTAAAACTAATACCCTAGACGTTCTCCCCTAACGTCTAGGCTAAACACACACCTTTTAGTCGACTACATTATGGAAGACTTAATTAAAACCTACACGCCATGTCCTCTTTATATATAAAACTACATTATGGAAGACTTAATTAAAACCTACACCCCATGTCCTCTTAATTAAAACCTACACACCTTTTAGTCGACTACATTAGGGTTTACAAATCTCTACTAAGGACTAATAAATAAAACTTCTTTTGCAAGCAAGTCCTTCCATCTTTTTGTAGGTTTCCTTCTTGTCATATTAAGTCCCTCTTGTTTCATTCTTTTTGTCTTTATCAACTCAAACGTATAATTCCCAACAATCTTCCCCTAGTTGATAATGACAAAACCATTCTTGAACGAACTTCCCTAGACGAAGTAGAGAAATTGAGATCAGGGATCTCACCATGAATGAAACAAGTATGTCTTCCCCTTAATCCATGCCATGCCACTCAAACATCTCTTCCCCTTTTTGTTATTATCCAAATAGGGAACGTATGCAAATAATGATCTTGACCACCACGAATCAATATCATACTTCCAATCTAAGACTTCCAATGCTTTAAATCACCCACCATTACGCACCATAAGAAAAATGGATCCAAAACAGTAGAAAACTTCAACTAGCAGTAGTAATAATGATCAACAATAGTAAAAATCAAACACTTCCCCTTGAGTGATGCATGTAGATGGTTAAACATTTAACAATAAGCTTCCCCTGAAACCCATATGTTAACCATTTGCTTGATTCTTCAAAATCTGTAGGCTTTATGTAATGATCACTTGTGAAGAAAACCAAATATAACGAACTTGATGAAGAAGTAGAATTTCCCAAACTTGTGTCTTAAATCTTGTACTATCCACGGAACTCCATACTTATACGTATCACCAAATATAAGTAGACCGCAATCCCTTGACAAGAATCCTCAACTAGTATGAGACACTGAGCACTACAATGTAACTCCTTCAAGTGATAGACAATGTGTGCATAGAGCATCATAAGAAAAATCACACATTGCTAGATTCATCAAGCTAGATGATAAGAACACAAACCAAGTAATTCCACTTCACCTTCAAATAAGTGATAAATAATCCTCTTCGTAATCAATTCTTCAATAAATCTCCATAACGAGCCTTTTTAAATCCTTTTAAGAATAAATAACCAAACTCCTTGTGTGTGAACAATAACCTGTGTGTGTGATATCCAAAAACTATAACAATATGCTCGACTTCCCCTTAAATCAAAAATCATACGAGAAACAGTACTTTCAATTTCGAGCAGCAGTACTTTCGATATAACAGTACTTTGAGAAGGAGCAGTACTTTCATATAAAAAATCTGCAGTACTTTCGTATAAACTGCAGTACTTTCGTATAAACTGCAGTACCTTGAAGCAGTACTTTCATTAAATATGCGCGAGCAGTACTTTTAAACACCAAGCAATACTTTTCTTAAACCCATCTGATCACATCAGTAGCATCCCCATCATATCAGTAGTAATAAAGTGAGACCAATCAGACCATTCCCCACAATAATATTCGACTAGTAGAATATCTCGTAGCCAATTAAATACTCATGTGACCAATAGAAACAAAATTGCGTCTGATCATGTTTTTACTCCATGAAAGCCAATTTTTGAACCCACGTGATCAACTTGAACATCAATGTATAACGCACCAATGACAAACCATATTCTCCACGTTTGACTTCAATCATCAAAACGAGCCACTAAAATCACCATATATCTCGTATCACCGAATTAAAATTCAAACCCACGTGTAAAAGTCCATGATAGCAATATAATAACCAAAAGTAATGCACCCCACGTGAATCAAAACACAAGTCCAATCAAAATCACTTACCTTTTAGTGTAGACCAATTAAAAAAATACTTCCATGGTAAGAACCATGCGCCGCATCGTAGAGAACCAAAACCAAATCAATATTCAACGTCCAAGATCACGGCAGCTAAAATCAAATCAATATTCCCATGTAACACTTAACCCTCGTAATATTATACTGCAACATCTGACGACAATTAATGCTTCACCGACCCATTAATTATTTTTCGAATCTTTTCTTCGACGAAACATTAAATCTGCTCTTTACGATCTGCTTGCTTCTTCGACAACCAAAACCTTGTGATTCCCTATATCAAGAGCTCCCCGCTCTGATACCAATTGATAAGATCGTTTATAAGCTCAGCTAGGGATCAATAACAAAGATAATAAACATAATACGCAGCGGAATAATCAAAACAATACTTTGTTATTGAACAAGATTTTTCATTCACTAATACTAACTAATACTAGACGTTTATAGAAACACGTCTACTAACTAAACTAATAACCTAGGCGTTTACATGAACATACGCCTAGGACACACTAATCTAAAACTAATACCCTAGACGTTCTCCCCTAACGTCTAGGCTAAACACACACCTTTTAGTCGACTACATTATGGAAGACTTAATTAAAACCTACACCCCATGTCCTCTTTATATACTAGAGGATTAGGGTTTACAAATCTCTACTAAGGACTAATAAATAAAACTTCTTTTGCAAGCAAGTCCTTCCATCTTTTTGTAGGTTTCCTTCTTGTCATATTAAGTCCCTCTTGTTTCATTCTTTTTGTCTTTATCAACTCAAACGTATAATTCCCAACATAACTCAACATACCTCGTCTATGGTCTCGAAATGATGTAAAGGCCAAGTTCTAAAGTTTACAAGCTACCGGCACACTCATAATTTGGTGGATTTAGGGTAAAAATTTGGAAACGGATAAGGCTAATATCACCATATAATATCAGGGTTATAATGTGCTCGGCTAAGGTCTAATTTAGTTAGGTTAAGAAAAAAAATGTCAAAATTTTAAAAATGGCATAATTTTTCAAAATAAAATAGAAAAACGAGGGCAAAATAAAGTTCAAGAGACAATTCTACTCCCGTCCTCCCACTTGAAATCTACAAAGTCCCTTTTGTACTAAGCGTTAAATAAAGGTGAAGAGAAAAGTAGAATTAGAGCGAGAACTTCCCTGAAATTTGCTCCAAAAAGAAAGAAGGCTCACGAAAGGAATCGTGCCTTCGCATAAGCATCCACAAGCAAACTTCAATCCCTGAAATCACACTATCGACAAGCATAATTCTAAAAAGAAAAAGAAAAATGAAAAAGAAACCTAACTCTCTTTCATAGGAATCACTGTTGCATTTAGCGTATGCAACAAGCCTTTTAAACCTCTTGGTGTCCCAAGTGGATGAGTGAAGTCTCGTGAGGGCTTACAGGGAACATACCCACAAAGTTCATTTGAAAACTAATACAAGGTTATTGTGTTTAAAAAGAAAGAAGTGTTATAGAGGATAGTTACGTCGTAACTCTTATAAGGAGTTACACCGTAATTAAGCAAAACCTGGCATACGCTATAGGAGTGTAGCTACGGCGTAACCATTGAATGGGATTATGCCGTAATTGGTAATGCTCTGAAAAGGAATGTTGCAAAAGGGTATGTTATGACATAACCATAAGAATGGGTTACGCCATAACTATGGACATATCAGGTCCCCGTTTAGCGTATGCAACAAGCCTTTTAAACTACTTGGTGTCCCAAGTGGACGAGTGTAGTCTCGTGAGGGCTTACAGGGAACATACCCACAAAGTTCATTTAAAAACTAATACAACGTTAATGCGTTTAAAAAGAAAGAAGTGTTACAGAGAATATTTACGTCGTAACCCTTATAAGGAGTTACGCCGTAATTAAGCAAAACCTGGCAGATGCTACAGGAGTGTAGCTACGGCGTAACCGTTGCATGGGATTAAGCCGTAATTGGTAATGCTCTGAGAAGAACTACTGCAAAAAGTATGTTACTGCGTAACCATAAGAATGAGTTACTCCGTAATTGGGGCATATCAGGTCCCCGTTCAGCATGCTACAGCAACTTTTCTCCGTTTTCCTTAAAAAATGGTTAAAAACACAAAACCCAACAAAAATGGAAATAAAAAAAATGAAAGGGATAATTCGGGTTGTCTCCCGAAATAGCACTTTTCTTTATTTACTAGTCTTTAAGCTAGACTCAGAGCCTCGAGCCTTTATGGTGGCATTCGAACTTGGTCAACCTCCTCTATATCCTTCATCAAGTTATGTCTGACCCATGCAACAATTGTAGCAGTGTGGAGATATTCCTTAGTCTCGATCTTCCGAATTTTGCAAAACTTTTCGTTCGACCCAAGGTGGTATCTAGTGAACTTATACTTTTCTGCTACAATTGGTAGCGGTTTTTTATATGGAATGCCAAGAATCTTGCACCTTCTTTGCTCATATTCATCATCCTCAAGGTCAGTTAACCTTGCTTCACTTTGTGGCTCAAGGTGGTCCATGATTCCTTTTATGTCATTGGTATCAACTGATTCATCAATATGCCCATGTTTGCATTCTTCTCTTGTGTCCTTGTTGTCATCATTATTTAAGTTACCCGTATCCTGAGAAGTTGATAACATCAAATATTCCTGAATATTAAGCGTCAATTTCCCGCGATAATGCTCGTATTTTATATCATTTATATGGATTTACGCATGTTTTCCTCTATATTTCACTTTAAGGTAAATTACGAGCATTAGAGCTAAAGAGACATGGATTTGGAGAATTTATTGAAGATATATCATAGTATGCTCATTTTAAAGATGTTACGGCGTAACTCCTCTCTCACATTACGCTGTAACAGAAGCGTGGCTCAGAAAACCAACTCAACTGAAGATTACGGCGTAACTCTCTCCAAGATTACGACGTAACCAACTAGGTCAAATGAGGTTCAGCGCCGCTGCTAGTTACGCCGTAACTATTGCATCATTTACAGCGTAACTAGGATTTATTGAAGATACAGCGTAACTCCTTCCAGATGTTGCGCCGTAACCAGCAATTTCAGTGCAAAATACAAAGAATTGGATGTTACGACATAACTCTTAACATTAGTTACGCCGTAACCAGATCTGGCCTATAAATACCCCTCGAATTCCAGCATTTCAAAGCATCCCATTCACACGCAACATCAGTGAACGTGAGTAGAAGTCGAAGGCAGATCTAGAGGAGCATACAGAGCTATCTCCAAGGGAGAAATCACTCCCCTATGACAAGCATTAGCATTTTATCTTTTCTTTACTTTCAATTCATGTATTTCGTAATGTTAAACATTGAATTGATTGTTTTAGTTAATATGAGCGGCTAAGCACCTCTGGTGCTGGCCTAGTTATGATTCCTTAATTGTTTTTTTATGTTTACATTGCTTCCATATAATTATTTCTAAGTGTATGCATGCATAGTTTGTTGGTAGCTACCCTTTTTCGGTAGTTTTGAATGGCGGTAGTGGCTAGTTACTTAGGAAATGTGACCAACTGACCCTAAGTAGGTAGACTGAGTGGGAAGGGTAAGATATGACCAATTGACGACCCTTTTTCTTGTACGATTTGAACAACTGATCACCTACCATTTGGATGAACTTAAGAAGTCGGGGATGAGTGTTTAAGATGCTAGCGCTCGGGCACTCATTATTATGAATCTTGCATGTAGCGGTACTTAACGACTTGGCTTAGGGGACTAAGAACAACTGGACTTACGACGGGTCACTTGACTTCTCCAGTGGAACCCTTTGCTAATAGGTTAGGACGAACTGACCAAATGTTGTCCTAGCGACTTTCACCCCACCTGAAGTAATTAGAAGTAATTAGAAGTTAACATAACTTGATAGGATGAGTAACTAGGTTAGCACACCTCTCCTATATTGATCACAACCCTCGCCTTCATATCTTATTTTCTTGTCTTAGTAGTAATTAATCATTCCCACGTTAAAATCTATTAAAATCTATGACACCTAGACTTACTTTAAATCCGCACACATAGCTCTTGGGACGACCTCGGTTTTACCGAATACTACACTACACATGACCGGGTACACTGCCCGTTAGTGCTTAGGGTAGACCATAGGTATAACATAAACTTATAAATATTAAAACCTGGTCAGTATAACCTACATCAGAAGTCTCTTCACATGGGCTATCTTCGTTCATGCAATCCTTCCAAAATTTATTCTTAGTGGAAGCATCCACCTTTTCATATTTGATTTTAATCCAATCGTTAAATCTTAATTTGTCTAACCACCGTATCTCGGTTCTTCTATCGTGATTGGTTGAAGTCCACAAAAATCTGTTATCTCCTACTCTAACCACACTACTTCCCCAATCACATTTGTTATCATACGGTTTGCAGGAAGACCAAGAATCCCCATCAATGGTTTTTATTTTCTCACACCAATGCTTTCGAGCAAAGGTGTTGCCATGATCAGCGATCGAATTTTTCGTTTCTTTATGATTTGCCTCATTATCAGTGGTTTCACTGCGGCTAAGATTAGTCCAGATTTTTCTTTTAACATCATTGCCAACTTCCCCATACATAATTCATAACCAAGCTTCGAATGTTATGCCTTTATCATTAGTTGAGGACCACAGGTACTTATTGTTTTTTACTCTTTCTTTATCATGTCCACCATCACAGATGTCCTCATAGGGGTTACAAGAAGCCCAAAGATCATATCCTCTGTCTTTGTCAATAGGGATAGCCTTGCACCAATGGTATTTTAATTTGGGAAAGTATTTGTAATCAACTTTCTGAATTTCGGGCCAATCGTCTTTAGACTCAAGTTCTAGCACTGGATTGATGTTGTCCTTTGTTTTCGAGAAGTGGTTGCGACGTACTCTTCCACTATTGTATCCTTCAACTTCCCTTCCCTGTATATTATGACTATAAGCAGTACAGTGCTTGTGTGTGATGGTGGTAGGAGCAATTTTATTTTTTCCTTTTTTGATAACACAAATAGTTTCGATAGGGTGACACTTTCCAACGTCATCCATATTCAGGGTAATTTTTAATGTAATGATTTTTTTGAAAACGTTAATCTTTGCCCAAGCGGTGGCCAAAAGGGGTCTGCCCAAAATTAATGGAATGTAGAGATCTTCTTCCATGTCTAAAATAACAAAGTCGACAGGAAGAGTAAAATTATTAATCTTAATGAGCACATTCTCAACTACCCCTCTAGGTATGCTCATCGTTCTATCAACCATTTCAATCGTCATGCAGAGGGGTTTGACAGGACCAATATTTAATCTTTTGCACATGGAAAATGGCATGATACTTATGCTAGCTCTTAGGTCAGCTAAGGCATTAATATTATGCAAATTATTAATAGAGCAAGGGAGAATGAAACTTCCTGGGTCTTTTTCCTTTAGAGGGATCTGATTCAGGACAACTACTAAGCATCTGACGTTTAACTTTACTTCATTTTTCATAACAGCTTCTATTTCCGTATGTTGTTCTTTCTTCAGAAAGCTTGTACTGTCATCTTTTATACTTGCTTGTATGGGGAAGCCAGCAAGCTTGTCTTCATTGTACCTGAAAGGGGTGTAAAGAGGTTTTTCGTTATTGGAAAATATAGCTTTACAGAAACTGTCATCACTTGAGCTGTCTTTATTAATTTCATTTGCCCTTATCCTAGATTTCTTTTCAATGTCTTCTAAGCCCTCATTACGAGCAAGGAGGGTGGCTCTTGTTTCTTGAAATTTTTGGAACAATGTGTCCCTGCTGGCCTGTCGCTTGGTATCTTCCTCCAAATACTTATTTATTGATTCTTCGAGTGAAGATTTTTCTTCCTTGTAGGGATTCCGATCATAACCATGATGGAAGGGTTTTCCTTTTCCATACATAACTTTTTCAATTCGGGGTCTTATGTTCTTCATAGAGCAATCTCTAGCTAAATGTCCTCCTCCACATGTATCGTATCCTACTCGAATAGCATGCACGTTTTTCTGAAGCTTCTTCATATCTCTCCCAAGGTTTTCTAATTTGCTTGTGATGGCAGCAATGCCTTCGGAATTTCTGTCCAGGCTTTGTTTGTGTAGGACCGAAAAGACTTGTGATTTATGTGGTTCGGGAGGTCTTGGTTGATCAAACATGATGATATGAATCATGTTTCTAGTGAGAGAAAGTAGTGAGAGGGAGGAGAAACAAATGATACTTTTATTGATGAAACAAAGAACACACTAACCTAATGCTTAACCTCACCCCTCATGGAGAGTCATGAGGGGTATTTATAGGCTCAACAAACCATTACTTTGCCACTTAAACAATACTAGTCCCTATGGGCAAAGTATACTACGCATCTAGTCCAATTCACGTAAGTGACGTTATCTTTATAAAAAAGCGAGGCTAACAATGTCCCTCCAAGATATCGTCACACGTGAATGGTTACAATGAGACCTATAAATACAAAACAAAGTAAATTAAAATAGTAATGAACAATGTTGACTTTGTTAAAGCGCAGAGTCTCTGTAGTGTAGATACTGAGGCAAACTTGAAGTTCTCCCTTCCGACGATCTCGGCATTTGATCTTTGGCGCTGACGGCACAAATCCTTGTAGCTCTGAACTTCAACTGTAATGGTCTAGTTAGGTTATTACTCCCTCCTAACTAGTGAGCCTTTTTCTTTCTTTTGCTCCCTCCCGAATCGACAACTATCTTCCAACACGCAGCGAAGAAAGTAGACTCTTGATTCTACCACAGTGGTTGTCGTTCTGGGAACATCATAACAACATAACTCACTTAGTATTGCATCCAAGTTGGTAAAAAGCCCTGATGTAAACACACTACTTCTCCTTCTTCAATCTTAAGCACAATTCCCTTCGTAATCCAATCACGGAAGATGAAATACCAACTTCTCCCTCCTGATGGTTGCGAGCTATCAGAATCATCATAATGTTGCGTACATGCCGTATTACCTTTTTCTTGATGCAATATTAAACTTTAGCTTGATCAAAATTCTGTGAGAATATGTCGCAAAATTACTCTCAATAATTCTCTCAAACCAACCTGAAAACGAACCTCCTTTGAATTCACCGACTAATTGTAATGACCACATATGGAGAAAACCCGGTACGACTAACTTGAAAAGGAAGTAAACATCCCAACTTTGTGACTTACTGCTTGTTCTATATTCTTGATCAATCCACAAATGCGTGTGACACTGAGTACAACAACGTAACTCCTTAAAGTGATGGTTATACACTGTGAGCACTACAACGTAACTCCTTACATCATTTATAACCAGATTGTCAATTCATAATGTGCCCCCAACAAGTTATCTTGAGACCATCAACTTATCTCAAAGATAAATAAGTACATCCTTGAAATGTTACTTCAACTTCAAATCAATAATACCGTACAAAAACCCCGTCGTCATTTTTTCTACAAATTAGTTCAAGCCGTGATGTGCTACGTTGGTGCAAGTTTTAAAAATTTATAAACACGATTTAACCGTCTAACCTATTAACACATACGAGCAAGTATACTCGTCCGTAATAGCAAAGTTTGGTAAGTCGAGATCGTCCCAAGGGATTTTGTGTTTGAAATTGATTTGTTTGAAAAGATTCCAACAAGAAAGCTTGTCAAGGCTTCCTCAAATAATTATGTTCTAGTGAAATTCAATAAGAAATATATATATACTTGTGTGTAGTCTATAATCAATCATAAATAGTATTCATGAAGGTTTGGTGTATACTCTTAATATGATGCACAAATCATAAGCAAATGATTCCCCAACCATGGTATATGTTTGTAAAAATCATTCTAAGAACAAAAACATTTAGGTAATCCTTTCGGTCCTTATCCCAATGATTATCCTATAGAAATTCCATTTGTTTGCAACATGTTCTTATTAAATTTGTTCTTACGAATCTTTCGACCCTTTCGTGATGAAAATGTTCCTAGTCTTGTTTTAATAAGCAAACATGGTGGTTGTCAATCACCATATCCCCATACTATTTTGTCACTTCACTTTTTGGAATAAAACACAAGAGAAATCCTTTCGGTCCTTTTTCTTAAAACATGTTTTATCAACAAATCAAACCAAGACTAGTATTTTTCCAACAAACTCATTTAAACAAGATCATATGTACATGCATCACATTTTGAGAACACTAATATGATTAACTACATCCCAACACACAAGTATATCCCAAAACTACTCCATGATAATAATAATAACTAAACACAAATCATAACAAAGTAATTCCAACAATTCAAGAGAACAGAATTCCATAACAAAGTTCATAGAATACCTAAACTTTTGTGATTACAAGAATTAGAATTCGTGGATTGTAGCAACCACGCGCCTCCAATCACCTAGATTCACCGTACAACTCCAAAATACCAAAACTATGGATGAGAATTGTTCCCTCCTTGCTCCTGGACGTTTTTCAGTAAGTACTAAGCTTTTGGGCTGAATAATATGGTTGGTATTAGTTTAGGTGTAAACTAATACAATTTTGGTTGTGTCACACCTAGTATACTAGGACTAGGTTCTTTATATAGCCAAATGTGCTTGCTAAACTCACCAAAAACGTTCCCAACAAGTAAATATCAAGAAATGATCGGACTCCAATGATTATGGGGAGTTAAGGCAACAATAAATGCAACATTGTGTAACTGCAGTGCGAGAAACCGGATCGGTTTCGTCTCCAACCGGATCGGTTGCATTTTGACCCAACGCCCAGCCGGATCCGGCTACGGGTTGTGACCGATCGGCTGGGTTTGTGCTGTTTTGACTTTTTGTTGACTTTTCGCCTATGTGCTTCATTCTTTGCTCTCGCTGATGATTTCCAAGGCAAAACTTGATCTTTCCTTGCCGTAGATACTTAGAAATTATTGCGTTTCCCAATCATTGAATCCAAAAGCTTCCTAGCTCGACTTCCTTCCTCGAGAATCTTCCAAATGTGCATAAAAACTTCATTTCTTCATCATTCGTGATACCTGGCTACATATACATACACAATACGCATCTTTGCAATTTTGCAACAGTTATGAGTAAATATAGCCGATTATCATGCACAAAACTAACAATAACGCTACTAAAAACATGTTCATTTTAGGCATTATCAAATTCCCCCAGACTTAAGCTCTACTCGCCCTCTAGTAGGTCTAACATTTGCAAAGATTGATTTCAATGGTCTTTGACACCATGGTTCCAAAAATGTAACAATTATCCCAAAAGAGATAATCATCGGTTTGCTTAAAATATGTGAAAACTTTTTAAAAATGAACCAAACACTTTAGATAACATAACTAGAACACCTCACGAATGATTTTAAGAATTCACTCAACACTCATATATTGGTGGGTATATGTAAATCACTCAATGCCTAGTCATGATCAATGCTTTTTACCATAAGCTTGTACAAGTATCAAAACAAAGAAAATAAATTCATCAAAGAGGGCTTTTATTCGGGTTATAACGTTATGGCTAAAGGTTCATAAAAGGTATGGATAAGGCATGGGATAGTTTATGTAATTGGTGTTAAAAGAAAAATAATATCAAGTCTAAACCTCCATGTTGCAAGCCATCATACAAACCACAATCCCGAAAATGATTATTTCACCTCTTCATATATCGATCTCCGCAAATATGTATAACTCAATTTAGCTCATTGGCTAATCAATATCCTTCATATAGCTCATTGGCTATAACCATTTTTTTTAACATAACAAAGTTCCCCCACACTTAGTGTAAGCATACACCAAAAAAAATCAAGAAAGACGTCTCTTTCATCCAAGATGGAGAATGGTACACACTATAAACAAAGTGTAGCTTCTTCATAATCATCAAAAACGATCCAACATTCCAAACAACTAACAACAAACCAATAGACATGACAAGGGTTGGCTAAAGTTTAAAGTGTAAAATATTTTTGTATTTTTCTGAATTTATCAAAAACGAAAAGATTGGCTCGGAAGGGTGTACTAAGGGTATCTAGTGCTAAAAATGAGCACTAACAAATGGGTCCATATAAAGGTGGCTAACTAACCGATGTGGTTAGCTAATATATCATTAGATGTAAACGAAAGGCCATTTGGTTTTATTCCTAAGGTGCCTCTTATCACTTGAACATATTTAGATCACTCGAAAGTGATTTTAACCGTAATGCATAACTAGTACAAGTTCTAGAATTGACATAATCACCGGCACACTCATAGCAAATATAAAACAAAAGATGTGTTTTATACAAAAAGAAACCTCACAAAAGTGTGGAAAAAGACTATTATGCATGCTAGAAAATGCTATCGAATCCAAAATGAATTACTTCCGTAATTTGGTTCAAATCCAAAAAAATTTCAAAAACCCTCATTTTACCATTGAAATTCCAAGTTATATATTTTTTTTATATCAATAATGCGTGAAAACAACTAGACCATCAAGGGCGAATTTCTTCTAATCACTTGCATCCAAAAGTTATCTAAAAATTAAAAATGCGCATCATTTTTCCTATTTTCTTCCCTCCCCCATACTTAAGTTTTGCATTGTCCTTAATGTAATGAAAATGAACTTCAAAGTAAAGAAAATGGGAAAAAGAAATAGTTAAAAGATACCACGGAATAGAATATGCAATATGCATATTGGGTCATAAGAAAGCATGTGAGTTATCCAACTCCAAACATTTGACCATCAATAAGCTTCCGACACATCCATCCTGCAAACAAAAAACTGCAACACGTAATACACAAAACCAAACAAGTGCAAATGCTACTAAAAACTAGATAAAACCAAGCTAAATATGTTAATCATCCTAGAAAGATAGAAATAATATTGTTTAACACATCATAACCCATTGTCTTTGAAACCATAATTCACGAATGATCCACGATCACTCTTCGTCCTCGCTCATGTCATCTCCTTCTTCATCATCATACTCATCATCATCACTTTCGGTTACGTAGTTTTCGTCCACAATCTCCGAACGAACTCTTCTCTTTTTCTTCTTTCCTCCAACTCCTGATGATGATCCTCCAACCTCGTAACTTGCTCCACCAACTTCAGGCAATCGACCATATGGGGGCACTGGATCAGGAAATGGTGCGTACCCAGGATATGGATACGGATAGGGTCCAGGATAAGAAGTGTAAGGGAAAGGATATGGTGGAACATTGGGTGGATTGTAGGGTGGCAACTCGTAATTGGCTTCACGAGCCATGTGTTGAAAGATAGGCATGGAATAATCATTGATGTAGTTGTTTCTCAACATCATCGAGTCTCTCCATACATCCCTACATTGAATCTCATCTAAATGTTGGTTCCACTCTCCCCAACCTGAATCAAAACTACTGGACGTACCCATTTGCACGTTCTCCATTGGTATACTCCCCTGCTGTTGTGGTGGTTGTTGTTGTTGTTGTTTCGGTTCAATCCATAACCCTAAGGTTTTCAATCTCCTATTCAAATCATTACCAAAACCTTGTGTAGTCCACGTATCACTATACTTTGGCTCTCCACACTTAGCCAATTCCTCATCAACATAATACCCAAGATTCTTCGCCAATTTTGTCACAAAATGTCCTCCACAAATGTGGTTGTTGCTCTTGATTCCCGGGGCTCTCCTAGACAAATACTCGGCTATCTGCCAAACTGCATTACTGTCCTTAGTTTTCTCCAGCAACATCATAACCCATAAGTCCGGTTTCTGACATTTGTCCCTGCTTCCAAATCTATTAAATGGCCCGGTCACTATCAACTTGTGAAGTATCCTCATCAACGGATTCCTGATGGTTGAGGCATTCCTCCTAGTGCAGGAAGGATCTCCCACTTGATTCCAATAAGCGGGAATACTAGGATAGTCTTTTTCAAACCTCCGAAGTCTAGAAAAGTGAGCTTCAAATAATCGATGATTAACCTCATGTGGCTCATACAAACCAAGAGCCACGCCAAAAGCCGGCAAAGTGTAAGCATGATCCCTTCCACAAAGCCTAAACCAAACACAAATTTCCTTCATCAATTTTCGAACATCCACCTTTCTTTCAAAATACATGGTTGAAAAGAACTCCATACACCATTCTCGATAGACCTCTTCATTGACGCTAAATGCTCTTTCCCATGACAAATCATTAAACGAATCTCTATCCCCTGGATATACATAAGATGTTCGCATCATTCCACTTAACTCATCTTCACAATCACATTCCTCAAATAAATCCCAATCAATCACCCTCGGAACCAAACATGTCCTATGTTGTAGTTTCGACAGCCTTTCCCGAAAAGCATGTTTCTCCCCGTCAGTGAGATTTTTGAACTTTAAGTTGGCATTTGCCTCCGTCTTCACACTATACTTAACCTTCTTCTTCTCGTTCCTTTGACAAAACTTCGTAACAATCGGGTTCATAGGAATTGCCTCCTCGCTCGAGCTACCTACAATAATTCTCTGTAGAAATCATAAATATAAGACCATATGAGAGTGTTAGAACAAACAAGAAGGTTCATGGAACCCTCTAAGATCCATTTCAAAATTTGAAAAAAATTTCTAACACAGAAACCGTAACCGGATTCGATTCGTGAGAAACCGAATCGGTTATTCAAATGACCAAAATCAAACCGTTCGGTTGCAATGCGCAACCGAATCGGTTATGCAGCCTGCATAAGGCTTTTGCCTTTTAAACCCTTCTACACTCGAGTTTTCTAAGTCCAATCCACTCCTAGGTCGCATTCTATCATCCTCAATGATTTCCACATCCTTGAATTACTCTAAATTCGCTTTTCAAATCATCAAACATCATACATTCATTATCTTAGAACTCAACTTGATAAACCTATATCCTTCAATAATTAGTTCTAATCAATAATGTGGCATCTATCACTCTTAAAATCACATCATCTATCATAAAGAATCACCAATTGCAACTTATCTTGATTCAATAGCACAACCCAATTAAATCCGAAAATTCAATCATCTAGTATTCATCCTATGTTGAATCAATCAATACAATTCTTTTTGCAACGCACTCCTATATCAATTACCCACTCAATCCTAAAATATTACAACTTAATTCGAATTATAACAAAAACCCCCAAATTGGTGACCTAATATTCAATTCGAATCAAATGCTCTAATTAAACCTTAATTGAATTAATTGACTGTAGATGCTTACTTGTTTGGGTGCCATGATGTTTTCCTACAACTTAAACAACCTTCAATCAGCTTCTCTTGGACGAATTTTTGCAAAACCCACTGGAGAATTAGTGTGTGTGTGTTTTTCTGGAAAAGTGAACTTTTGGTTTTTATACTCAATTGCAACCGGTTCAGTCAAGGACACAACCGTTTCGGTTTGCATTTTTGCCAAATTTTGCATTTTTACATGTTACTTAGGCATTTACCTTCCAAGCAACAATTTTTACTCAAAAATCCTGCTAAAGATTCACACAACATTCATCCACCATATGAAATTTTGAACAATCATCCAATCTAAAAAACTCAACTCATCATACTAATGAACTAAACCAAACTTCAACTCAAAATTCATAGTCATAATGCATTAACCAAATCACCTCAATCATAAAAATAAAAATGAAAAATTAAATAAGAAACAAAAATCCTAAATGCATCAAATCAAAAAGAAATAGTTCATGAAATTCAAGCAAATAATTGCTTGTTTATTACGGTCTCTTGTCTTCTCCTCAAAATTCCTCAAAATACTCTTGTCTTAGGATATCCTCACTTTGAAATTTTCCGGTCAACTCACGGAACGTTTCAAAAGTTTTGAACTTTCTCATGAATCTTCGTCCGTCCGGACATAGTATATCGAACTTAACATGCCATGCTCCATCTCTGGTTTGTCTCTTGTAAGTCCCCGACCCTTCGGGTCTCCACTCCAAATTCTTAAGTTGCACCGGTAAAGAACCTAAAAAGTCGGTCAACTTTTTGTAAAATAGTATGTTTTTGAATGGGTTATAGAAAGCTTCTACCGCTAACGCACGTTCCATTTCGTCCTCTATATCAAAATAAGGCGGAGCTAACGGTCCGTACATTGGGTTACCTTGGACATCACGTCCCACTTCAAAACATGTTAAATCACCATCTGCTTCTATTAACTCCAAATCCTCCATAAATTCCAAAGTTGGTCCTCTTGGTTTTAGGTAGTATGTTTGCCTCGAAATCCCATCATCAATAGTTAATGTGCCTCTTCCCATGTCTATAATCGCACCACAAGTTCGTAAGAATGGTCTCCCCAATAGTAGTGGTAAACTCTTGTCCACCAGAATATCTAGGACAAGGAAATCTGCCAAATACGGTTGATAGCCAATTTGCACTCTCACATTTTTCACCTCTCCCATTGCCTTCGCTTGAGAATTATCCGCCATAGTAAGCTTCGAATGATTAGGTTGCGGATTACTTAGTCCTAAAGTTTTAAACAATGGATACGGCATCACATTAACACTCGACCTCGTATCGGCTAAAGCATAAACTGGTGTAGTCCCATTCACTTTGATCTGCAACACAAAATTACCCGGATCCTTCTCCTTCCTTGGCATGCCTTTAAAGAAAATTTGATCTCGCTCCTCCTCCGTGAGATTCTTATCTTCCAACCTAGCCCTTGCTAGCATCAATGCATCCAACTTCTTATGGTAAAGCACATAATATTGGAGTACTTCTATCACCGGTTTCTTTTCATTAAGCTCAAGAAACTTTTGTTCTAGGTTCTCTAAAATAGCTTCTTTTTGTTTGTCAGTTAAGGGTTTGAAAGTAGTGGTCGGTGATGAGGGTGTGGAATCATTTTTGGTGGTGGAGGTTGTTGTTGGGGTTAGTTTGTTTGATGAAGGTTTCTTCCGATTTGCCTTTCCCATCTTAACTACTTCCACCTCTTTCTCTTCCATGTTTGCACAAACTTCCACTAGCATCTCGTTTACTCCTTTTCCTTCTTCCAAATCAGTTATATTAATCCTCATTTCTCCCATTGCAAAATCTACTTGACACTTGGTCGTGACAAGAAAATCTCGACCAAAACACACATTAGGTTTATCCGCATTCCCTTCTTCTAACACAACAAAATCCGTTTCAAAAATGTGTCCATGAATATTGACCTTTAGATTTTTGACCATCCTTCTTCCATATGCTTCATAGTCCAAACGTACATGACCAATTTCGTCAAGAACCTTCTCCAAAATGTAGTTTTCTCCATAAGCCATATTAAGCTGCGCGTCCCAAGCACTTACTCCTTCCACACTACAAGGCATTCCAAACCTCATTAGCGGCGAATCATACACTGTTAAAGGTGCTTGTGTGAACACTACGACTCTTCCCTTCTTGGGTAGTTGAACCTTATTTTCACCAGCTTCATCCATATTACCCGTATCAATCCCCAAATCTTTCTTACTTTCTTCCAAGATACCTCCAATCTTTTTCCCGTGAACTTCCGGTATCCTTGAACATTTCATCCAAAGTACGAAGGTATTCCGAGATTCCGCTAAAACTATCCATATTACTAGACAACTTGACAAAGCAAAACAAAACAAAATCCGAATTATTAGCGTTAGAGTTAGTAAAAACAAGAACAAACTATAGAAACATAGACTAAACAATGTAAGACACTTAACAAAACTAAAAACATAAGTTAAAACTCAAGACCTAAAAATGATAAAAATCAACACAGAAACACCAACCGGATTCGGTTGGATCACCAACCGAATCGGTTGGTTGAAAAAACTAAATCAGAAAGTCGAACCGGATTCGGTTGCAGGTTGCAACCGATCGGTTTGATCGAAAAAAAATATATATATATATATATATATATATATATATATATATATATATATATATATATATATATATATATATATATATATATTTATAAAAACGGAATTTTAATGCAATTAAGGAGTCATTAAGATGTACTAAACTCTAGTTAATAAAGAAAACTCTTCATAAACCAACAATTTAATAACATAATAAAACCCATTAAACTAAAACTAAATTAACTACCAATTAAAATCTATCATTAAAATAATTAAACTTATAACTGAAAAATATTACTATCTAATCATTAACCATTAAAACTAAAATTAACTAAAACTTGATTAACTAATAAATAACAAATGTAAAGAAAATGAAAATAAATCTAAGAAATAATTAAACTACAAGACATAATCTGCAAATAGAATCTAAAATTACCAGAATTACTCTAGGAACCATTGTATGATATTAGTTTTCACATACACATCAAACCATAACAACAAGGTGGCGAATAAGTGGAATTCTAGAGAGAGAAAGTTAGAGGTTTAGGGAACTTTAGTGAGAGAAAGAAAATTCTTATTATGAGCTCCAACTCTCTACCTTAGAAGGTAGAGAGTATTTATAGTCTTACATAAATCGCCACACATCGGGCTGTGGATCAGGCATACAGTGGGTAAAGACCCGTCCGTCCTCCACGGTGATACTTAACTAAATACTACATAACTTAAAATAACTATGACTACGAGCTTTCTAACGATTACATATACTTGAGGTGACCGACTCTTTAATATCTGGAATTTCTAATTCCTAACAATCTCCCCCTAAGGGAGGTCACCTCAATCATGTATCAAAATTACATTGAATACAAATAGATATTACATTAACAATTGATCTTGCATTCTTGATGTAGTCTTTTGCTCCTAAGCTCGTAGTCATTGATTCTTCACATTGCATGTTTGGTTACTCCAAGTGGAGGTCATTTACTGATCCACGTGATAATAAATTAGAGCCAGCTTTTGAGATCATCAGCTATCAGAAATCTCTGAGACGTCCTTTGTTGTGTTGGTATTATGTGATGTTGTGACTATAGGACCGACATGCTCACATTCTGGATCATGATATCTTCTCATCAGAGTAGCGGAAGCTTTAGTTGATTCATGATATTGGCAGCAGCGTAGCAGAAGCATGGAGTGAAAATATCAGAGTCATTGATGCACTAATCATGATTTCTTTTGAGTTGAATGTGTTAAGTGAGCATGCGGCTATGGATTGACCGATTCATTCTGATCAGCTGCAAACGCCGGGTGTACCTGCATACAACAGTTAGCAATAAATCGCACGAAAGTGTCTTTGATCACTTTCGTTGAATTGAGGTACACGGCCCACGGTTCCCCGTTGATCAGTACATGTACTGCCTGTGATCAGGTATAATTCCAAAGCATTTCCTTGACAGGGTTTCGCAGCCGCTCTAGCTGTTCTCAAACCGGAACATCTCAAAGAAGACAACACGGAGTGAGTGAACCAGCGAATGTTAAGTCCACTGATTGATGAAAAGAGATTTGAAAAACAATCGTGTATTACTCAATAGAAATTGTTTTTGCAATACAACGAAGGTTTTATTGAAAATCAATTATCAATCATAAAAACACCTTTTGGTTTGAAAAATGAGTACACGGTCGATGTTCTAAAGAAAAGAGTTGTTGAGCACAAAGACCGGTTTTTCAAAGGTATCCGTCAATCCATAACCTGAACCATGATTGATTCAAGAGATTGAATCGCCCCATTGTTTCTGTTCAGTTGTCACATGGTTGATCTATATACTAGATCTCACATGCCACCTACCAGGAGCTTGTTTGATGTTGGCTCCAGAAGGTTTTCCATCTTCACTGTGAATATGTTCACATATCACTCGGATGTTCAGGCAAAACCACAAGGATAATGCGTAGGACTCAAGATATAATCTCTCTTTCCACATTGTGTGAAACAGAGAGTCTTCATTGAAAGTGTCCTAATGAGATTTATTGATGATCTCGTGGCTCTAGACTCAATTTTGTGCATATTTGGATCCTGTTTCGGAGACTAGGGAGAGGGTCTCCTTCTTCAATATCAACAATCTCTAAGAGAAAGTCGATAGATAATGTCGGTTCCCCGTGAGAATGAAACAAGTCCTTTTAAGAGGAACTTGAGTGGTTTGGAAAGTTGAAGTGCAGTGCGTCACTGGGTCCATGACGTCTTGTCTTCAATACCGATGTTACCATCAGTAGCATATGAGTTGAACCCGGTTTCTTCCCTAAGGTTGAACAAAATGGAGGGCTATTTGTTTTCACCCTTTTCTCATTCAAATCTTTTTAATTCTTCAACCCCTTCAGTGCTTACCGAGACTTCATAGCAAGAATCTTGTTGGGTTTATTCCAGTACTAACTCAGTCTGAGTCTGCACTCTTCCCATATCTCATTTTTCTCCTTTTATCATCATACCTAAGAACTCTACACTAACTAGTGGATAGTCCCTGGATAGATCCCTCCGGTTCTGGCGGATCATGGGAACAAAAAACCTAACCTTATCATCCTTATATCACCGTACATAAAGTAAAGTTGGTCGGTCTATTTGGTATTGTTCATATGCCATTGGAATCAATTGAAAACCATTTGAAAATCAATCCATATACTTGTGATATATTATCAAAACATTTTGTACCTGAATTGTTTTTGATATTTTTAGAATAAGTGCTCCCCCTCAACATGTGCATTAAATGTTTGAAATCGTTTTGCACACGGAGGCAAGAGGAAGAATTAACTTCTTTGATTGCCATTTTTCTAAAAGATATCACCATCACTTCCTTGATCAAATCAAGTAGATATAGCATTTCCGGGAAGGATGAGGTTTCCATAAATTTGCTCCCCCTCAATATGTGCCTCGAGGTTTGAAAGGAGTTTTGCACATACTAGAGGGAACCTGCACATTGAGATAAATGATCACGTTTCAAGTCATAGGTGTATGATAGATGCTCCCCCTCACCATGTGAATGGAAAATTTGAAATCGTTTGTCACATGCGGGGAGGATAACATGTACATCCTTGGAAAACCATTTACCGAATCCTCAGTTTAAGTCCAATTTAAATCACAAATTCTCCCCCGATCACAATTATCAAATCATTTGAGATTTGTGATCTCTTATAGATTTAAATTGATTTAGAAAGCTTTTAAGGAGAATTGTGACTTGATTATGAAAGCGTTTTAACTGATAAGGATCGGATTTAAAGACTTTAAACTCCATTGATAAAACATGCATGTACATCTTTTGAAAACAATTTAATGCCAAATAACTTTTTAATTTGATTGAAATCATTCTCCCCCTCAATCAATGACATAGGTTGTTGATTGAGAGATAGAGATTTTGACAAATAAGTCCTGATGATTATCAAAAATAGAGACCGAGTTATTTTTCAAAGCAGTTAGTTTTCAGCAGATAAATGTTTATAGAATCAGAGCATTGAATTTGAAAACATGGTAAAGCATGGGTCTGTTCTTTCATTGAAAAGCGGGTTACTGCCTGACATGACAATAAACTATTGTTTCTCTTTCTCCCAAATTTTTTTTTAACTTAAATTAAATTTTTTTTTTTTTTTTAAATGATAAAAATTCGAACAATATTTAAAGACCCGTGTCATTCTTTGAATGACAACAACAAGACCGTAGATATAATCGAATCGAGAGAAACATGAAAAAATGACTATTTTTTGAAGATTTTTCGAATTTTTCAAATTTTTATGGATTTTGAAGGTTTTATATTTTTCTATTTGATTTTTGAAGGTTTTATAATTTTGTATTTTGCTTTTCAAAAAGATATTTACAAGAGACAGATGAAGATAGACCTTTACTCCTCGTCTTCCTCTTGAAGACGTTTGAGTGTTTCTGGTTGAGGCTTTTTAAGCCAAGACGTGGAAGAATAAACTCAAAACGTTCTCTTGGAAGAGCTTTGGTGAAGATGTCTGCTAACTGATATTCAGACCTCACAAAATAGAGTTCCACCACACCTTTTTCCACTTGTTCCCTGATGAAATGATGTCGAATGTCGATATGCTTTGCTCTTGAGTGTTGAACGTTGTTGCATGAGAGAGCAATAGCACTTTTATTATCACAGTACAGAGGGATGTTGTTGAATTCAAAGCCATAGTCAGATAATTGAGATCTCATCCATAAGATTTGAGCACAACAGGATGACATGGCTATGTATTCAGCCTCTGTAGAGGAAATAGAAGTACTCATTTGCTTCTTTGAAGACCAGCTCACAAGCTTATCACCCAAAAACTGAGCACCTCCAGACGTACTTCGACGTGTATCTTGACAACCTGCATGATCAGCATCTGCATAGGCCGTTAGTGACATACCGGTGTCCTTCGGGTACCAAAGACCCATGTTGATGGTTCCTTGGAGATACCGAAAGAACCGTTTAACTGCTTCAAGGTGCTTTTTAGTAGGCTTAGCCTGGTATCTAGCACACATCCAAACAGCGAACAAGATGTCTGGTCTACTAGCAGTGAGGTACATCAGGGATCCAATCATACTACGATATTTCGTTTGGTCAATCATGATCCCTGAGTGGTCCTCATCTAGTTTGGTTCGATCAATCATGGGGGTGTCAACAGGGTCACTTGAATCAAATCCAAATTTCTTTAAGATCTCTGTTGCATATTTAGATTGATTAATGAAAATGCCTCCGGGACTTTGTGAAATTTGTAATCCCAAGAAAAATGACATTTGTCCCATCATTGACATTTGAAATTTTGAACTCATTTCATTCGAAAAACGATCACATTCCATTGGGTTTGTCGAGGCACAAATAATATCATCAACATAAATTTGAACATGAATTAAATGTTTTCCTGACTTCCTGGTGAACAATGTAGGATCAACTGCTCCTTTGCTAAATCTGGTTGATAGAAGAAACTTTGACAGTGTATCATACCATGCCCTTGGAGCTTGCTTTAAACCGTAAAGAGCCTTCTTCAAACGATAAACGTGAGTAGGATGCTCTTGATTCACAAATCCTTCAGGTTGGCTGACGTAGACGACTTCTTTAAGATCTCCGTTCAGAAATGCCGTCTTCACATCCATCTGATAGACTACCATGTTCTTACTAGCAGCATTAGCCAGAAAGATTCTGATTGCCTCGATTCGAGCAACTGGAGCAAAAGATTCTTCAAAGTCAATACCCTCCTCTTGACGGTATCCTTTAGCAACTAATCGAGCCTTGTTCTTCAACACATCACCATGCTCATCAAGTTTCACTTTGAAGATCCATTTAAGAGCAATAATCATAGCACAATCTGGAGCAGGTACTAACTCCCATACATCAAGTCGATCAAACTCATGAATTCATCTTGCATGGCATTGAACCAGCTATCTTCATTCATGGCGGTTTTAACATCTTTTGGTTCGATCTTAGATAATACGGAGTTGAAGAAGCACCATAAGGCATCGGTTGCAAGTTGTTTCCGTGTTGATACAGGATGAGAGGGATTTCCAATGATGTTGTCTAGTGGGTGATCGTGAGTCCATTTTCTGAGGTGTTCATGTGGTAGTTGTTGGGGGACTGAAGTAGCAGAGTCGATGTCTCCTGAAGAAGATGGTTCTGAAGAAGATTCAGGAGCAAATACGTTTTCGAATGGAGCATCTTCAGGAGTAGTAAAGGGATTAACTTCATCATTGATGCCAGAAATAGTTCCATGATGTACATTTGAAGAATGATGATTTGTTGATGAGACGGAAGGATCAGTAGTAGGCGCTTCTTGACTTAACGATATTGAGACTGAGGGATTGACATCATTCACAAGAATATGAGCATCCTCTGTTGTAGGGATCAACACCTCATTAGTACATGGATCATAAAGTTCATCAAACATAGGATCAAACAATTTCTTTAAATCATCTTCAGATGGAGGTACATATGGAGTTTCTTGAGAGGAGTTTGGAACAAGGGATGAACCAATGGGACTGTTTTGAAGTGCGAGTCCTGAGCTGGAGTGTCCAGGAGCCATTTGACCGGTCAGCTCATCAAACGTAACGTGAATTGTTTCCATGATATTTCGGGTTCTTTTGTTGTAGATTCGGTATCCCTTTTTATTTGGTGCATATCCTACAAATACTCCAATGTCAGCTTTAGCTCTAATTTTGCCTAAGTCTTGACCCTCATTAGTTGGATAACACAATGCACCAAACACACGAAGGAAAGAGAGATTAGGTTTTCTGTTGTGGACAAGTTCATATGGAGTTTTTCCATGAACAGTGTGAATCAGGGAACGATTTTGTGTGTAGCATGCAGTGGCAATTGCTTCAGCCCAGAGAAACATTGGAACCTTTGAGTAAATCAGCATAGTTCTAGCGGCTTCAACAAGAGTTCGATTTCGTCTTTCAACTACACCGTTCTGTTGAGGAGTTCGTGGAACACTTCTTTGATGGCTGATTCCAACGCTTTCATAGAATTCACTAAGTTGTTTGTTGACAAACTCAGTTCCATTGTCTGTTCTGATAATTCTGACGGTTTTGTTAAGTCGAACCTGCAGTTGTTTGATGAGTTTGATGATGATATCAGGAGTTTCATCCTTTGTTCTTAAGAACTTGACCCAGGTGAATCTAGAGTAATCATCAACCACAACTAACACATATTTCTTCCCAAAGATATTCTGCACCCTCATTGGTCCACATAAATCCATATGAATCATATGAAGAACTTCTGTGACAGAGTTAGTAGGTTTGGGTTTATGGGCATACTTCTTGCTTTTTCCCAATTGACATGCTGAACAAAGATGATCCTTTTCGTACTTGAGTCTAGGTAACCCTACAACTAAGTCCTTTCTGGTGAGATCATTGATGGTGCCGAAGTTCAGGTGATTGAGATGACGATGCCATAACCATGACTTTGTTTTAGAAGCCTTTGATAACAAGCAGATTGGAGATGACCTCATCATGTCATCGATAGAGATGGTGTAGAGATTTGAGTCACGATTTCCCTTTAACAGTTCCTTACCATTAAGATCTCTAACAAAGCAGGTATGTTTTCTGAAGGCTACTTCTAGATCAGAATCACAGAATTGACCAACAGAGAATAGATTATGACCCAGACCTTCCACATAGTATACTCTAGAGATGACACTATCACCAACAACGTAATCTCCATAACCCATGATTGCACCGAAATGATCATTACCGAATCTAACAGTCCTGATGAATTTGCTCACGAAGTTCATGAGCCGCGACCGGTCTCCAGTCATATGCTTGGAACAGCCTGAGTCCAGGTACCACAGAACGATTTGAACGATCTGCAGTTGAACACAGACAAGAATGGATAACTGGATAATTGGGATCCCCATGCAAGAATGGGTTCCATTTGGTTAGTAACAATGGTTGGAACACCCATATCAGAAATAGAAGCATTTATATCAGAAAATGAGGCAATGGAATCATTGTGAATAGATGCAGTACTAATGTCTGTATTAGCCCTGTTCACAGTGTGCTCACTTCTTAAGGGAATAGTTCTACCAGTAGGCATCCATTTTCTAGTGGGCATTATCTGATTAGTCTTATGACCAACAGGTATCCAATAATAGCCTATTTTACTGAATGTTCTTCCTGTGGGTTTCCACTGTTTTCTAACTTTCTTTCGTTTTTGCCTTTTATCCTTCTTAGCATGAATTTTAGCATTAACAATATTAACTGGACAATTAACATCATTAGGCAAAACATTGACACCACATTCATGATTAGAAACAGACTTCAAGCAGACATCAATACAAGGTTTGCAAATAGTATCAGAATTCGAATTAATTACAGTACGCCTATGGCAAATACTAGAATCAACACGATTCGTTTTATTCGGTTCAAACTTAAAGTTCCTAGATTGTTCTTCTACTCTTTTCCAGTGCACATTCTTAGCTTGCGAGGTCCTATCATTCCTTGTATTGTCTTGAGACTTTGACCTGCTCCCTTTAATGTCACTGATTACTCCTGTAGAGGGAATGGGAACATTAGTTGGTTTTACTACTCTTTGCATCACCTGTTTAGATGTGCTGGGATCTGAACTACATGCAGGCACACTAAGGTTCACTTTCTTGAAACTAGAAGTATTGATATTTGAACTCCTAGAAGGAACACTTGAGTTCTCTTTCTTAGCATTGACAGATCTGGAATCTGAACTACTTAAAGGCACACTACGGTTCATATTCAAAGCATTGGGAATCGAATGAATATCATACTTGGCATTAGGCATCGAGCATGGAATCAAAGGATTAACTCTCTCACCTAATGACTTTGGGCATATTGTGATCAAGCATTCTAAGATTTCTTGAGATCGTTTGGCATATAAGCATGCATGTCCAATTGCATTATCATGAGGTTTCTCTAACTTATCCTCTTCAACAATCTCACGCAGACATTCTAAGCAATCCTTAAGGGATGAGAAGTATGTTTGAACAGCAAGTTTGTTGTTCCTGAGATGAGGAGGGACATAATTCACAGACAAAGCATATTTATTACAAGAGTGAACCTTTGATACATCATTCTCCCCATTGGTCATTGGCATTTTCCCTTTTACCTGACTCTTCAGATTCTCAATTTCCTTTTGCAATGAAGCTATTTGTTCGTTATTTTTGTTACGAGTGACCTTTATTGATTCAAATAACTCATTGAAATGACGTTTAACCTTTTCATTTTCTTCTAGAAAACTTTCGTTTTCCTTTTGTAATGCATTTACTAGGTTTTGAAGATGAAACATTTGAGAATTCTGAGAATCTAAAGGAGGCGGCATTTGGGAGCCTGTCATATTGTTCGTTTGACCCTTTAATTGAGAGATTTGGGCTTTCAACTTTCTGATCGTGTTGCACTGAGCTTGAATTTGTTCATCACATTTGTTAATTTGAAAAACTGCATCAAACTCTGGAGCATCTGAGGATGTCTTGATATTTGAAGTTTTGACATTTTCTTTAAGATGTTGATATTTTAGTTGTAAATTAAAATGCTCAACTTCTAGTTTAGAAAAATGTTTAACCAAATTGTCGTGATCATCCAGTTCAATTTTCTCGTTTAGTTTAGAATTAGTTTTTTCAAGCTCAATGACACGATCATGGGAGACTTTCAGGGCAACAGATAGTTCATGAAATTTGGAAGCATTAATAGAGCAATTTGAAGCAGTGAAAAATATATCTTGAGCAACACATTCAGTAATAAGAGTCTCATTTAATGTATGCAAGTTCTTCTTTTCAATCTCATTATATTTTAGTACACGCTCATAGTCACTAACTTCAACTATCATTGCATCAAATTCCTTTTCCATTCCCTTGATATCAGTTTCTATCCCTTTTTTAAGACTCTCAAAATGATCTTTTAGAAGTTTAAAGAAAGGCATGACCTCAGTTAAATAACATTCTTTCATTTTCTCAAAACCCCTTTCTCCTTCCGTTATACCAGTGGGTGTGATTCTTTTCTTGCAAGTTTTCTCAAAATCAACAAATAGTTGAAATATAACATATTGGCTAATTAAGGTCTTGCTTTTAGTGGCAATTGTTCTAGGAACAAGATGCATTGGTGTATTAGGAGGATACACAGTCGCTCTAGGCATTTTCCAAAGGGGAGGGTTTGTTTCAACAATTTTTTCAGCTTTCTGCTTATCTAAATCTGTTTTCCAGAAAACTTGTTCGGGAGTCAGCAATGTCTGAGGCTTAAACATGTTCAAGGAAATCCATTTTTCCTTCTTGTAATCATGGGGTGTGATCTTTATTTTCTTCTCACTACATTTAGGATCATCTAATTTCATGTTCATCTTTTCCCTAGTGACTTCATCTGATTTCTTATCTTCCTCAGTGCACTCAACGCAACTAGGTTTCTGTCTAGGTTTAAGGATTTCATTGCCATCATAAAGAACCTTATGAGCATTTCTAGCCCTTTTAATGACCTCTGGATTTGGTTCCTTAACAAGGGGAATGCTATGCTTGTCGCTTAAGACCCTATGCTTAGTGATCATGTGAGCAGTCTGAATGGTGTTCCCTTGTATGTACAACTTGTTTTCAAGTTTGTTTTTCAAAGTTTTCAGATTAGAAAAATCTTTCAAGAGTTTTGATTCCTTTGCATTAAATTCTTGCTTAAGCATTTTCACATTTTCTTGAAGTTCTTGTTTTTGCTTAGCAGTTTTAGAAAGCTTTTCTTGCAAGGAATTTAACTCTTGTTTTAATACTTCTTCTCGAAAATTACTTTTTCTAATGATTGTACGCACTTGGTCATCCATTTCCTGCTCACGAGTGGTCAACTCAAATTTTGCACGTTGTTCATAAATAGCAACACGTTCTTTATAGGCATTTAGTTCAGAAATTACAGAATCATCAGGGGCACATGCAGTGTATTCATAAAAAACATAGTCATTGTTGACTGCAGAAGATGCATCACTTGTTACAACTTCACTTTCACTTTGTTTCACATATTGATCATATGGGACAATATCGATATTACCCATATTTTCAACATTTGATTCCATAGTTTCAGTTGATTGTACTTTGTCATGCATCTGTTGCACATCAGCATCATCGTATATTTTTAATACCTCTGAGATGAGTTTGTCTTTGGATAGGCCAGCTTGTGGTGAAGAAGAGACCTTGGGAGAAATGCTAGCCATAAAAATCGTGTGTGCCGTAGGTCCATCATCCACATCAGAGTCGTATGCATCACAATCAGCGACTTGAAAGGCATTCTGATGATTGTGACCTATCTCCTGAATAGGCTGCTCATCTACATCTGCATCATAGGTCTTGGCATTGCCCTCAGCTAGAAACAGCAGTTCCTCTTCATCCAAAGCAGCACCATTGTCCTAAGCTTGTACAAGCAGCATCTTATCTCTGAAGTAATCAGCATTCTGTGGACGCTTTGGAGATGTGCAGTTTCTTGCAATGTGTCCCTCACCACCACAGTTATAACATTTGATCTGCTTAGCTTGACCTTGGTTACCATTCCTTCCTCGATTCTTGTTACCAACATAACCTCTACCAGCTCCACCTCTTCCCTAATCATACTGTCTTTCCTGAACTGGTTGCACCACGATCCTTCCATCTTTCACAGTAGCTTGATTGTGTGAGTTAGATGCTGTTCTGAGGTTGTTGTTGGTTTGTGGGAGAGAATTCATGTTTTGACTAATCAGAAGAGCTAGTTGATTAATGAAGTTACCCACGTGTGCATCAGCATCAGCTTGTTTGAACATAGGATCAGGAATGAGTTTGTGATTACCATTACCCAAGGGTATGACTTGTGAGGCTTTGGTTGTGATTCCAATGTTTGAGTAGAAGGCAGTTGAGTCATTAGACGAGCTTGTCTCTCCCTGGTTGGTTTTGAACTGATTGAGAACCAATTTTTCAAACATAGCATGTCTCTCATTCTGAAGGAGGAAGGCATAGAGTTGCTCATAGTTTGTATTCTTCAATCCTTTAGTGAGCTTCACAGAGGTGACAAACTTGTGCCATTCGGGATTCATGTTGTTCACAAATTTTGAGTTCAGCTGAATGGTAGGCATAGTCATTCTGATGTTCCTCATGTCATTCACCAACTTATGAAATCTCACATAGTACTCATAGACACTCTCATCTGGTTTCATCTTGAAGTGTTCAAATTCGTCATAGAGTTGTGATTCTCTGTCTTCCATAGTTAATTCTGAACCTGAGAGAAGCATCTTGACATTATCCCATACTGCCTTTGCATCGGTGTTGTGATTGATCAGCTTGTAGATGTCTTTAGGAAGACCTTGAAGAACAATGTTAGAAGCCCTGATATCTGCATCGAATCTCTTTTTCTCCTTATCATCAAGCTCATCATACATTTTAGGTCTGTCCATTCCGTAAATAGGAGTTCCATCATCATTAGTGTCAAGTATATCTCTGGTCGACTCAACTCGATACGGTCCTTCATCAATGGATTTGAGAATGTTGACACCATTTTCCTTTCCAAGGCAGTACAACCTGATTCGTTGAGCCCAAGAATCGTAGTCAGTTCTGTCAAGCATGGGTGGACGAGTATCTGAGCCAGCTGCTTGAACATCCTCGGCAACAGTGGAGATGATAGTAGGAACGTTGGTAGACATGTTAACAGATTATACAGGATTTTATAACTCTATGATTAAACCGGGAAATAGATTCTTTCACGGGATTTTACTAAATCAAGAGAAAACCGTAAACAATCACCCAAGTCGCTAGAAGAAAATGCACCAAGTCGCTAACACCTAATTCGCTACACTCCCAAGTCGCTAAAGTCCCAAGTCGCTAGACAAATGCAAGTCGCTAAGTAGTAACTCGCTAAGCCTTAAGTCGCTAGCAAAATTTTGGCAGTAATTCGCTACTCAAGTCGCTAAAGATACAAGTCTCTAAATAGCAACTCGCTACAGACCAAGTCGCTACCACCATGTCGCTACCCGTAGTGGAGAGTCCACTACTTGTACTGTTAATCGCTAGATCTAAGTCGCTAGCTCCAAAACTGTAACTCGCTACGAATTTGCAAAGCAAGTCGCTACGAAGAATGAAGTCCGAATGTCAAGTCGCTAGCAAGAAAACCACAAAAACATCACTTTTCAATCCAAAAACTACCCAACCACGATGATTCAAGCTTACCAAATCAAAACCTAAACACTTGTGATGATTCTAAACATAAAAGTACTATCAAAATCCAAACTTTAACACTAGAAATCACCCAAATGATGCAAAAACCACTAAACTTTTTCAAACTCAAAAACCACCTAAAAACCACTAGAAATCCAAAGATGTGCAAGATATGATCTAACCATGGCTCTTGATACCAATTGTATGATATTAGTTTTCACATACACATCAAACCATAACAACAAGGTGGCGAATAAGTGGAATTCTAGAGAGAGAAAGTTAGAGGTTTAGGGAACTTTAGTGAGAGAAAGAAAATTATTATTATGAGCTCCAACTCTCTACCTTGGAAGATAGAGAGTATTTATAGTCTTACATAAATCGCCACACATCGGGCTGTGGATCAGGCATACAGTGGGTAAAGACCCGTCCGTCCTCCACGGTGATACTTAACTAA
The DNA here is from genome assembly GCA_019973895.1 of Chrysanthemum seticuspe. NCBI lineage: Eukaryota > Viridiplantae > Streptophyta > Magnoliopsida > Asterales > Asteraceae > Chrysanthemum > Chrysanthemum seticuspe. The sequence continues at coordinate 101,560,839 of BPTQ01000009.1, forward strand.
ATACTACATAACTTAAAATAACTACGACTACGAGCTTTCTAACGATTACATATACTTGAGGTGACCGACTCTTTAATATCTGGAATTTCTAATTCCTAACAACCATAACACAATTAACTAAGAAGACTAGAACAATAAAATAGCAACTAAAAATTACACAGAAACTCCAACCGGATTCGGTTGGATCACCAACCGAATCGGTTGGTTTGTAACCAAAAACTTTTTTTTTTCCAAAAAATTTAATTCCAATACTACCAATTTTACAGAAAATCAAAGAAAATTAAAGAAAATCCCCGGCAACGGCGCCAAAAACTTGATGTGCTACGTTGGTGCAAGTTTTAAAAATTTATAAACACGATTTAACCGTCTAACCTATTAACACATACGAGCAAGTATACTCGTCCGTAATAGCAAAGTTTGGTAAGTCGAGATCGTCCCAAGGGATTTTGTGTTTGAAATTGATTTGTTTGAAAAGATTCCAACAAGAAAGCTTGTCAAGGCTTCCTCAAATAATTATGTTCTTGTGAAATTCAATAAGAAATATATATATACTTGTGTGTAGTCTATAATCAATCATAAATAGTATTCATGAAGGTTTGGTGTATACTCTTAATATGATGCACAAATCATAAGCAAATGATTCCCCAACCATGGTATATGTTTATAAAAAACATTCTAAGAACAAAAACATTTAGGTAATCCTTTCGGTCCTTATCCCAATGATTATCATATAGAAATTCCATTTGTTTGCAACATGTTCTTATTAAATTTGTTCTTACGAATCTTTCAACCCTTTCGTGATGAAAATGTTCCTAGTCTTGTTTTAATAAGCAAACATGGTGGTTGTCAATCACCATATCCCCATACTAGTTTGTCACTTCACTTTTTAGAATAAAACACAAGAGAAATCCTTTCGGTCCTTTTTCTTAAAACATGTTTTATCAACAAATCAAACCAAAACTAGTATTTTTCCAACAAACTCATTTAAACAAGATCATATGTACATGCATCACATTTTGAGAACACTAATATGATTAACTACATCCCAACACACAAGTATATCCCAAAACTACTCCATGATAATAATAATAACTAAACACAAATCATAACAAAGTAATTCCAACAATTCAAGAGAATATACTTCCATAACAAAGTTCATAGAATACCTAACCAAACTACCAAAACTATGGATGAGAATTGTTCCCTCCTTGCTCCGGGACGTTTTTCAGTAAGTACTAAGCTTTTGGGCTGAATAATATGGTTGGTATTAGTTTAGGTGTAAACTAATACAGTTTTGGTTGTGTCACACCTAGTATACTAGGACTAGGTTCTTTATATAGCCAAATGTGCTTGCTCAACTCACCAAAAACGTTCCCAACAAGTAAATATCAAGAAATGATCGGACTCCAATGATTATGGGGAGTTAAGGCAACAATAAATGCAACATTGTGTAACTGCAGTACGAGAAACCGGATCGGTTTCGTCTCCAACCGGATCGGTTGCATTTTGACCCAACGCCCAGCCGGATCCAGTTACGGGTTGTGACCGATCGGCTGGGTTTGTGCTGTTATGACTTTTTGTTGACTTTTTGCCTATGTGCTTCATTCTTTGCTCTCGCTGATGATTTTCAAGGCAAAACTTGATCTTTCCTTGCCATAGATACCTAGAAATCATTGCGTTTCCCAATCATTGAATCCAAAAGCTTCCTAGCTCGACTTCCTTCCTCGAGAATCTTCCAAATGTGCATAAAAACTTCATTTCTTCATCATTCGTGATACCTGGCTACATATACATACACAATACGCATCTTTGCACTTTTGCAACAGTTATGAGTAAATATAGCCGATTATCATGCACAAAACTAACAATAACGCTACTAAAAACATGTTCATTTTAGGCGTTATCAAGCCGTGAATTTGTATCCTCCGTGAAAATTTTATATGACCAAATACCAAAATACCATCTCATTATACCAAAAATTTATCAAAACTTTATATCCAAATAATACAATTCGGATTATGTGTTTCGATAAATTAATATGTTCAGTTTGAGTAATAATAAAGACCCAATTCAATGTCACAATCAAAATCACGCGAGCCCATCACATAAAAATTGTCCTTGGCCACCCTTTTTATTTCATCCCATGAAAGTTATCATTCCCTGATCCAAATCAAAAGAGCCCGATCCATATCCAAGATATCCCATCCGGATATATAACTCACACTCACACGTTTACCCTAAACCTAAAACACATCACAACTCATATTCATCTCATCCTCATCTTATATCCTTCTCCATCGTATAATAGTCGCTCCTTTTTAGAACAATACCACAAGAAGTTCACCCTTTTAACTTTCATAAACAAATCGAATCTTAAGCAAGTCACAGGAAGAAATTATGCTTAAAGGTCTTGTTATAGATCTCAGATAGGTTTAATAGTCGTTGTGATTTTGTTGTTTTTGTCCTTGAGAGACTGAATCGATTGAAGTAAAAAATAATAACAGTTTTTTTATTGATTTTTTCTTTGTTGAAATCGGATATTAATTGAAGCTATGCTTCACACTTTTAGATCTGTAATGATGATGGTTTCAATTAAAATAATCTAAAAAAAATTGCAAAAAAATGAAACTTAATCTGAGATCGAATGATTTTGATTTTATGTTGAGTCTTAGAAATGAATGAGAGATGGGGAGTGAGTGTGAGGGTCCATTGATGAGTCTAGGTCTAGGATTAGTTGGAATTGGTTTGATTCGGATCTGATTTTTCTTCAGGTGTCTCGTTATGGTTTTTGATACGCGTACAACGAGCGTTCGGGGTCAAAGGAACTTCCTTTTCGTCGAGCAAGTTTTTCAACACCCTAGGAAGTGAACCTAATCGTTGTAGTGTATTATTAGGGTAAGCCTCGGGAACTAATATCGTTCTCTAGGGGAATAGGAATGCTGGTGGGAATTTACTACGCTAAGGTTGGGGTTGAGGAAGATTATTTTTTATCTTTTTATGTTTTTTTAGGAAATGGAAAGGTACGAATCTCGGGGTTTTGATTTGGGGTTGGTATTTCTACCGATTACTCTATTTATCTAATTATCTAATCTAAGGTGAGTGTAGTCTATGTCTATTGTTGTCTGCTCTTATGATGATTAAAAATGTGTTTACTTAGATGTTATTACTCCCTAGCTATCTCCTATTGATGGTTGAATTGTCACGTCCTTATTCTTAACGCGTTGTGTTTGTAAGGTCGTAGGGTATGCGTTTATCCCTAACTCTTTGAAGCTACCTAAGGTTAATGACTACGAAATCTCTAGGATTCATAAACTTAACACTAAGGTTATCTTTGGATATTTAGCCTACAATTTCACTAGTAACTATAAGCTAAGGTTCAACAAAGACTAATCAAGCATTAATAACACAACGGATGACCTATCACAATACTAGGTCAATCACAATTAAGATAAGAGACAACCAATCAATATTCAATAACTAGGTTTCATATGTCTAAGCAAACACACAAGTAAATTAGCCGGACATGGAGAACATGCAAGCATACACACAAACTATTAAAGACATGATTGAATCAATGAAGTAAAACACTTATCTTGTTGTAAAATAGGGTATGGAACCCTAAGATACTGCACAAGACAGCCTTGGTTCGGTTTAGGTTTTTACTCCACAAAACTACCTCCCTCAAAACTGAAAAATTTGGATTCTATATATAGTGTTACAATATGCAACGACGTCACTATTTAATTGTGACGCCGTCGGGTCGCTGCCATTAGGGTTTCATCTTGGCCATCTCAACTCTGTGACGGCGTCACCTTATGCTCGTGACGCCGTCAGCTTCAACCTTTGACGCCGTCTGGATCCAAATCTAGGTAGTCTGAGTTGCGAAGCCCTACTCTTCTAAACCTGATGCCATCACTTGTAAAATAGCAATTTGGCTACTGAGTCGTCTCAAGATGTGTCGCGACGGCATCGCAATTAAGCCGTGACGCCGTCCCCTTTCAATTCCAGCAGCTTGCATGTCTCGATTCTTGACTTTGGCCATTTTCTTCATATATTCGCGCCTTTTCGTCCGAATAAGTGTCATTCCAGCAATTTGCCTTCAAGAGACCTAAAAAGTGAAGAGGAACGAAATTAAGTAGTAACGGATACAAAATTGATCAATTAAGGGCTTAAATGACCCCTCAAAAGTGTACCTTTTAAATCCTTATCAAATATTCTACACTTGGTATTTGCTTGTCCTCAAGCAAATGTGCTTTTAGCCAATTAATTTATAAGTTAGGGGTCATGAAGCATTAGTTTAGAACGATTAACAACACATATAAGCCCCGCAAAAGTCATAACAAGCACGGAAATTACATACTAGCATCTCACAAATGGTGTTTGGATACTCTCATCTCTCGGGTGTATATGAAATATATCAAGTTGGAAATGGAAGATAAACACTCATTAACCTGTCCTAGTAAATAGATTACCATAGGCTTGAGACTAGATCAAAGCTCCATCGCTTTGGCATAAGCACCTAGGAAAAACTATCCAAGAGGTCTTTTAAAGGGTTGTAACGTTAGGCTTACGGTAGGGAAACAAAGGGTTTGGTGGGATAGGCGTTTTAGTGGTGGCAAGTCAAAAATCTTTATGTTACAAGCATGCGAAGAATGGCGTTGCTAAGCCAAGACTAGACACTCTAAACTCTAGATAAATTGAAACAAACAAACATAAATTTAAAGATAGATGTAGGATGGCAGCCCGTATGTTTTTTCATTTTTTTTCATACACTTTTACTCTACCATCCTCTACGATAACATCAAAATAATAGGGATTTATAGGCACATCCCTACACTTGAGTTTTTATTACTCTAACTACTAATTTGACCCGAGATCAAAACACTTGGAGTACATTATTATGCAAATAAAGGTAATTTGAATTTAACGTTCCCTTCCCGTCATTTCATAAAATTTAACTTTTCCCATGAGTCCCAATCGTCCCAAAACTGTGTACAAAGGATATGACTCGACTTAGCAACTTATGCAAGCAACTAGATAACTTAACTAAGGGTTTAGTATGATAACAATAATGCACTAAAAGTGAGTGCATATAAGGTAGGCTAAGGCGATTTTGGTGTACATTTGGGGTGGATTGTAAACAATGCTCTTCATTGATATTCCAGAAAACAGAAACATCACGAGAACCGCGAAAAGGATAGGGTCTGAGGGGTTAACTAGGGGTGTCGTGTACTAAAGATGAGTACAACGTAAGGGTGTGGGGGAATTACTCAACCGATGTGGAAGAAGTAATTATATTACAGATATCAAACAAGGGTTATCATAATGCTTCTTATCATTTAGTTACTCCTACCTACACAAGTGTAGTCTCACTAGCGATCTCGGAATGCATCACAAAACAAGTTCTAGAATCTATTATACTACCGGTTCACACTCAAAGCATTAAAGTGGAATGCTTTAATTCCCACAAATCTAAGGGCGATCCTCACATTTAAGGTGGAATTTAAGTGGTAAAGGGTTTTTGTGCTAGTCATATAACTTCCTATCCATAAGACGCTTTATGAAGACTAATGGCCCACTCCTACATGTCATGAAAAATTTTAAATTTGGTGACAAAATTATCCTAGCCGATATTTCTCATGGTTTATTACACAAATGAAATTGGACAAGGCAAATAGTCAAGGATAAGCATAGTTTCAAAGTTCCCGTTTTACTTTCCCTCCCTACATTTAAACTGAACATTGTCCCCAATGTTCCCCGAAAGTATCAAAGTTATGATAATGGAAGGTAATTAAAAACGAAAGAAACTAGTACTCCCCTGATTAGCTCGGTAGGATCCGTGTGAAGTAGTGGTTAAATCTTTCTTCAAGAAGAGTGTTTGCGCTAAAAGCTCCTTCCAATCTTATGTATCTTCTTCTTGATAAATTAAACCTACACACTTGAAGAAAATAAACGAAACCTCCGCGTAAAATCGGTGGTAACAATATATACATGACTCTACTAAACTAGGATATAATGCTTGTGGAACGGATGTTTACAGATTTTCTGGAAAATTAAGACCTGGAAAATTCCAAAAATTTATAAGTAGCTCAGAAAACGAGAAAAAGTAGTAAGCAGTTTCTACTCCTCCTGACGCCGTCAGGTTGTGACCCTGACGCCGTCAGGTTATCCTGACAGAAACTGGTCTGCGATTTTCTGGAAAAAATTCTTGAAAATTTTTATCTTTAGAATCTGGAAAACTTTACTACAAAACATCCATTATGACTCGATACAAGCATTTGACTCGAACAAACACACATGTATATCTTTTAAATAATCGTAATTCTCATGTTCACGTTCTTTTTTTGAAAACGTGTGTAATCCTCCCTACACTTATCCCTTATGTAAAATACCTTTATATGTAATTAAGACGAGGTTAAAGACAAAATAAAGCATTTTTACAAATTTAAACATGAGAATAAACAATCAATAAAATATATACGACACACAAACAAGAAAACAATTAAGCATGGGTTGCCTCCCACGAAGCGCTTTTCTTCATTTATGAGTCTTGTAGCTAGACTCGAAGTCGTGCCCCTACGTACCGATATAAGTAAGCCTATCCTCTAGAATGTCATAAGGATCAAACTTATCATTTAAGTTCCTAGTAGTACGTTTGGTTCGGTATGCCTTTTCAAACTTCTCTCCATCGGGGTCATAGATCGTTATCTTAATGTGCCACTCTCCATTACCATCACTAGGCGGTCTATCCCAATTCCACTTATGCTTAGGCTTATCGCTCTCAACTTTCCACTTATTCATGACAAGGTTGACGGGAAAGCTTCCTAGGAACTCGGTCATCTTCCTAAATACTAAGGCATCATCGAACGGGTTCACTTCCATGTCCCTAGCCAATTCTTTTTCATGGAAGGTTGCTTGACTAGCAAAGGCTTCATCTAGATAGAAAGGTCGTTTGGGACCTATGAAGTCTTTATTAATCCAAGGTCCATATCTAGATTGTGTTCTATCCAACCTAATCTCATGTGGGATTTCCTCTTCTTTGTAGTAAGTATGCTTTTTGACATCGTAAATTGACCTAGCACTCCCTTCTCCTACCACTATTTTGGACATCTTACAATCAATGATGGCACTAGCGGTAGCTAAAAATCCTCTTCCTACAAGCAATGGGCATGTCGGGTCCTTATTCATGTCTAGCACATGGAAATCCGCCAAAAGAGTCAATTCTCCTACGTGCACTACCATGTCTTTTATTATCCCTACCGGATATGCAATACTACCGTCCGCTAGACCTAAGATGGTTTCCGTTGGTTCTATCTTACCTAAGTTAAGGCTTCTATGGAGGGACAACGAAACAAGATTGATGCATGATCCTAAGTGTTAGGATATGAGGAAGAAATAAAAGAAACTGCTTTTGTTAGTTCAAAAGGAGATTATGATGGAAAACCAATATACCATAGATTTTCTAAAACTAACTATAAAGGAGTTCCTCGTCCTCTAAATGGAGATTACACACCTAAACCAGAAAAAGAATATGATGAATCAATGTTTGATTATAGCAACTATAAAAATCATGAAACAAATGTTTCAGAAGAAAAATTCAATGAATATTCTACCTGTCAATCTAATGACAGTGAAGGATCCGTCGAAAATGTCTCTGAACATTTGATAAGGTTTTAAAAGGTACCATTTTGAGGGGTCATTTAAGTCCTTATTTGATCACTTTTGTATCCGTTATTGCTTAATATCGTTCCTTTTCACTTTTTAGGTCTCGTGAAGGCAAAATGCTGGAATGGCACTTATTTGGACGGAAAGGCGCGAATTTATGAAGAAAATGGCCAAAGTCGAAATCAAGGCACTCACAGTTGCTGAAGTTAGAAGGCGACGGCGTCAGGTGCTATTAGTGACGCCGTCCCAAAATTATTGTGACGGGACAGAACTCAAAACTCGTATTTTCAAGAGACGGCGTCTAGTGGTGAAAGAGTAGGCCGTCGCTACTCAGACGGCCTAGATGCAATCCAGACGACGTCAGAAGCTGAAGAGGACGGCGTCACGGACATAAGGTGACGCCGTCGCAAGGTTAACGTGGCCAAGACGAAACCTTAATGGCGGCGACACGACGGCGTCACTAAACATAAGGTGACGCCGTCGCAATTGTAATCTTATATATAGAATCCGAATTTTTCAGTCTTTGTGTGGAGAGTCTTTGGAGTAAAAACCTAAAACCGAACCTAAGGTGTCTTGTACAGTATTTTAGGGTTTTTAACCCTATCTTACATCAAGATAAGTCTTTGCTTCATTAATTCAATTATGTCTTTGATTATTTGTGTGTATGCTTGCATGTTCTCCATGTCCGGCTAATTTATTTGTGTGTTTGCTTAGGAAGTATGAAACTTAATTATTGAATATTGATTGGTTGTTTCTTATCTTAGTTGATTTATGATCTAGTAATGCGATAGGTCATCCGTTGTGCACTTAATGCTTGATTCATCTTTGTGAACCTTAGAGTATAATTACCTGAGTGATTGTAGGCTAAACCATCCGAAGAGCGCCTTAGAGTAGGAGTCTATAATCTCTAGTGGGTTTGTAGACAAGACCCTTTGGTAAGTTCAAAGAGTTAGGGAGAAACGCATACCCTACAACTTTAGACACACAACGCAACTAGGAATAAGACGTTACACTCAACCATCAATAGGAGATAATTAAGGAGTAATACAAACTAAGTAAACACATCTTTAAACTATCATACGAGCACACATTAATTAGACATAGACTCCCACAACCTTAGTTTAGATAATTAGATAATAGTAGAGTAATCGGTAGAAATACCAACCCCCCAAATCCAATACCCGAGATTCGTACCTTTCCATTTTCATAAAATATAAAAAGATAAAAAAATAATCTTCCTCAACCTTAACCTTAGCGTAGTAACTCCCTACTAGCATTCCTATTTCCCTAGAGAACGATATCAATACCCGTGGCTTACCCTAATTACTACACTACAACGATTAGGTTCACTGCCTAGGGTGTTATAAAACTTGCTCGAAGAAAAGGAAGTTCCTTTGACCCCGAACGACGCGTGTAGCGTTATCAACATTCTTTTAAGCTTAAATCAGAACCCATAAAAATCTCCAAACCAGTTTTAATCACCAAGCCTTGTGTGTCTAAACCAATTTGAATCTATAAACCTGTTGTGTCTACACCTAAACCAGAAATAGTTGAACCTAGTTATGTCCAACACGTAAAAACTCCTAGGAAACAGATTAAACTAGAGATACCTAAAGTAGACAGAAAGAATTGGAATAGGTTGATGCAACGAGAACTTGGGGATGGTTACTCTTTCACTAAAAAGAGTTGTTTTGTGTGTGGTAGCCTAAGCCATTTAATAAGAGATTATGACTTTCATGAAAAGAGAATGGCTAAAGAGGTTGAGCTTAGAAAGAAAATGGCTGTAAACACTGGTAATGGAATAGTTAGACTAGTGTGGAATAATGTGAACAGAATTAACCACGCTAATCAGTTTGTTTCTAGACCAGTACCTGTTAATACTGGCAATACATATGTTAATTCTGTTAGACCAAATGTGAGTACTGGTGTGCCAGTTAAACCTGTTAGGCAAAGTATTAGTTTTGGTCTGCCTAAAGTTAATACTGGTAATGTAAATGTTAATACTGTTAGAAATAAACAACCAGTACCCATCAGTACCTCATCTCAGGTGAATGTTTTCAACAACAAAAGAAATTTTGCTAAATCACACTCACCTATGAGAAGACCCTTTGGATATAATGCAGCAAAAATGTTTAAATCTAATGCTGCAAAGGGTAATGGGGCATCTACAGTTAAGGCCTCAGCAGGTTATAACTGGAGCCTTAGACCAGACTCCAAGTATAATAGTGGACCCATTTATGTTAATAATGTGAAACCTATAGGTCCACAAGACAGACCCAAGCCTGTACAGGTCTGGGTCCCTAAGAGAAACTAATTTCTCTTTTATGTGCAGGAACATCCTTACATGAACATGAGAGATAGAGGAATCTTTGACAGTGGGTGTTCTGGGCACATGACTGGTAACAAGGACTACTTGGATGACTTTGAAGATATCAAGGGTGGTTCTGTTACCTTTGGAGGTAGCAAAGGCTACATTACAGGGAAAGGTAGAATAAAGGTTGGTAATGTAGAGTTTGATAGTCTGTCTTTCGTAAAAGAACTAGGCCACTTTAACATTTTCTCTATATCACAAATCTGTGATAAGCAGCATAAAGTTCTTTTTACTAAAACAGAATGTTTTTTGTTGACTTCTGACTTCAAGATGCCTTATGAAAATCAGATACTCCTAAGAGTCCCAAGGCAACACAACATGTATAGTTTTGATATGACGACACCTGAACCTGCTAAAGGTTTTGCCTGTTTGATTGCAAAAGCTACTATTGATGAATCTAAAATGTGGCATAGAAGGTTGAGTCATATAAACTTTAAAAATATAAACAAACTTGGGAAGGGAAACCTTGTAAGAGGCCTACCTTCCAAGGTTTTCAAAAATATCCAGTCTTGTGTTGCTTGTTATAAGGGAATACAGCACACAGCATCATGCAAGGCCAAATTAGAAAGAGCTATTACAGCCCCTTTACACACCCTGCATATAGACCTTTTTGGACCAACCTCTGTAAAAAGTATTAACCATGCACATATTGTCTTGTCATTACTGATTATTGTACCAGGTTTTGTTGGGTTTTCTTTTTATCTACCAAGGATGAGACTACTGGCATCCTTCAGACCTTTATTAGGCAGATCGAAAACCAACTTGACCATAAGGTTAAGATTATTAGATCAGATAATGGCACTGAATTTAAGAATAGAAGTATGCTTGAATTTTGTGGGGATAAGGGGATAAAGCAGGAATACAGTAGTGCTAGGACTCCACAACAGAATGGAGTGGCAGAAAGGATGAACAGGACCCTTATTGAGGCAGCTAGGACTTATTTAGCTGACTCACTCTTACCTACCACCTTTTGGCCTGAAGCAGTTAGTTGTGCTTCATACATATTCAATAGGGTAAGGGTGACCAAACCTCAGTTCAAGACTCCTTATGAGCTTTTATTTGGTCATAAACCCATTATTAGCTACATAAGACCATTTGGGTGCCATGTTACCATTTTAGATACCCTCAGTGTGCTTGGAAAATTTGATGGCAAATCTGATGAGGGTTTCTTAGTAGGTTATTCACTAAATAGTAAGGCCTTTATGGTATATAATTTAGTGACTAAGAGAGTAGAGGTGACCCTTCATGTTAATTTTCTTGAGGAAAAGCCAAATGTGAAAGGAGTAGGTTATAGATGGATGTTTGATTTAGATTATCTAACTGATTCTATGAACTATATTCATGTGTCTATAGAAAATCAAGCTAACCATGCAGGTTCATCAGAAGACACTAGCAATGCAGGTACACATGCTCCTGAGGATGATGAAGATAATGAGGAGCTTGTGGTTATGTCTACAGCAGTCTAGCCTTCAAGAGCTCCTTGCTCTAGAACAAAAAAGTCTTTTGTTCCGACAAAGAAGAAAGAGAATGCTGTAAAGGTTCAAGAGAAAGAGGCTTTTCCAAATGGTGATTCATATGCTATTTTAGCATTCAAGTGGGATTTAGATGTACTTGCTCAGAAGCATCTAGGACCAGTACCTACTATCAAGGCTACCAGTACTAACTCAGTTAATACTGGTAGTGCAACCATTAATACTGGTCTGCCCGATTCACCAGTACCTGATCATAATACTACCAATACTAACTTCAATAATACTGGTAGTGCATTTGTTAAGTCTGGCAATGCTGATAATGATTTTGATGAATCAGCAATGCCAGAACTAAACATCTTTGATAAGCCTGCTGAAGGGATTTTTGAAGAGGCTTCTTATGATGATAAAGGAGTGATCACTGACTTCAATAATCTCCCTACAGAGATAGATGTCAGTCATGTTCCTACACTTAGGATTCAAAAAATTCATCTACAAAGTCAGATAATGGGTGATCCTAAGTCAGCTGTGCAAACCAGAAGCAAAGTGCAGAAACATTCTGAAGCTCATGCACTTCTTGGCTTTATTCAGAAGCAGCAGAGGAATAACCACAAAGACCACCAACACTGTCTTTTTGCATGCTTACTTTCTTAGAAAGAACCTACCAAAATCACTTATGCTCTTACAGATGAAAGTTGGGTTGAGGTAATGCAAGAGGAGTTATTGCAGTTCAAGCTACAGAAGGTTTGGGTTCTGGTAGATCTACCTTTTGGTGCAAAGGTAATTGGTACAAAATGGGTCTACATAAATAAGAAGGATGAAAGGGGTGTTGTGGTTAGAAAAAAAGCCAGACTAGTGGCCCAAGGATACAGACAGGAGGAAGGCATTGACTATAATGAGGTTTTTGCTCTTGTAGCTCGCATTGAAGCTATCAGGTTATTTTTGGCCTTTGCCTCCTATATGGGCTTCACACTTTATCTGATGGATGTGAAGAGTGTCTTTCTATATGGCATTATAGATGTGGAGGTGTATGTTGCTCAACCTCCAGGTTTTGTGGATCCTGCTCATCCCAAGAAGGTGTAAAAAGTGATCAAAGCCTTGTATGGACTACATCAAGCTCCTAGAGCTTGGTATGCTACACTCTCCACTTTTCTTGAGAAACATGGATACAGAAGGGGCACCATTGACAAGACCCTATTCATTAAGAAGGACAAGAAGGATATCATGCTAGTGCAGGTGTATGTAGATGATATCATCTTTGGTTCTACAAACAGGTCTTGGTGTGAAGAGTTTGAGGGCCTTATGAAAGGCAGATTTCAGATGAGTTCTATGGGAGAGCTCACATTCTTCCTCAGATTGCAAGTCAAGCAGAAGCCAGATGGTTTGTTTATCTCTCAGGACAAGTATGTTGCTGAGATGCTGAAGAAGTTTGACTATGCCAGTGTAAAGACTGTAGTGACACACCAATGGAGACCAAGGTGGCATTAACAAAGGATGAGGAAGCTGATGATGTGGACATGCACTTGTACAGATCCATGATTGGTTCCTTTATGTATCTAATTGCTTCTAGGCTTGATATTATGTATGCAGTTTGTGTGTGTTCTCGTTTTCAGGTTACACCCAAGACTTCACATCTTCATGATGTGAAGAGAATCTTTAAGTACCTTAAGGGCAAACCCATTTTGGGCTTATGGTATCCTAAAGAGTCATCCTTTAACCTGGAAGCTTATTCAGATAGTGATTATGTTAGGGCAATCCTTGACAGAAAATCCACAACTGGTGGATGTCAATTCCTTGGTAGAAGACTCATCTCATGGCAGTGTAAAAAGCAGACTATAGTGGCTACATCAACAACTGAAGCTGAGTATGTGGCTGCTGCAAATTGCTGTGGACAATTCTTATGGATTCAAAATCAAATGTTTGATTATGGTATCAATTTCATGATTAGAGTAATTCACATTGATAATGAAAGCACTATTTGTATAGTAAAGAACCCTTTTTACCACTCTAAAACTAAACATATTGAAATTAGGCATCACTTTAAAAGGGATTGCTTTGAAAAGAAATTGATTAGGGTGGAAAAGATTCACACTGATAACAATGTAGCAGATTTATTGATCAAAGCCTTTGATGGACCAAGATTTAATTCTCTGGTGGTTAATATTGGGATGGTGAACGACCCATAGCTACATTTAAAGGGAGGACCAAGATTTAATTATCTGGTGGTTAATATCAGTAAGCTTCCTCACAAGTTCAGTCAGTTGCTGGATTTGGTCAGCTTCAGTGGGGACAGAGGATGTTGAAGTCTCAGTAGGAGTAGACTCTTGTTGGATTAGTTTTTCTTGTCTTTGTAGGATGGTTCTACCAAGTCCAGACCTTTCTTTTGGTGAATGAGGATTGAATTGTAGTGGAGTAAGCTCAGAGCTTGGAGCAGCACCCTGAAGAGGTTTCAGTGGTGGAAGCGGTGCTTGAGATTCTGCTTCAGACTCAGAGATATGTTCAGTACAACTGGGCACATCAGGGAGTCCAAGCATGCTCTTTAGAGCGGTGATATCAGACGAAAAATGTGACGGTACTCTACTCAGAAGATGGTTCCTTAACTGTAGGTGGTCAACACCTAAAAGACAGTTCCTAACGGGATTGTATTAGTGATAGACTTATTCGAAGGTCCAATTTCCTACTGAGAAATCCTATGGTATTCGGGTTTTACCCAAACGGGAATTCCATGAATTTCTAAGAGAAGTGTAGTACTTCTACACTTCAGAACCCACATTGGACTTTTGCTCTTGTGTGTGTTTGACGTATGTATTATAGTTCGGATCTTCGTTAATCTATGTATTTCCTTGGTTAGTACCTAGACATGTTCACGTACAGGTGTAGTAGTCGAAGGAGTAGGAAACAATTACGGTGGAACCAGAGGTAACCACACAGTGATGTCAGAAATGTGACCGTATCAGTTTGAAGAAGTCGTAGAGTCGTTGTATGAACAGGACTC